>CM058041.1:65943992-67162742 GCA_030169165.1 Centaurea solstitialis
CAATATCACCACCATGCCCACGTGCTACAACTGCCATCTGTAAAAAAAACAAATATACAAATAAATGATAACAAATATAGCCTTAGATAAAATATACAAGTCAAATAACATAATTAACACAATTCAAAGTCGTGCCTTTTCACAGAATACAGTCTTAGATCAATCATATTCATCACTACTACAATTGTGTTGTTCGCATTCTTGTTCAGAATCGGAATCTTCGTCATCATTATCATCAATATCCTCTTCACTATCATGTATAAAATCTTCTTCTTTGTCTTTGGGGGGAGGAACGTCTTCAACTTCTATTGATTGACCTATACTCAAACTCGTATAAGTCAAATGATCCAATTCAGCACACAATGATAGATCAGATGAATTGCTGTCATGTACAACATCGTCTTCGTCATCTTCGACAACAATATCTCGGTCCCAAATCTTCCTATGATTGACCTGTTGAACAACTTTCCAATAGTTTTGGCTTGATTCACCTCTTTGACGGGTCATCAAGGTAAAACACTTGCTTTGCTTGTGTTGCAAGAATGTATTGGTCTTCTACAAACCATTCAGTTTGAGTAGAAATGCTGGTTATGTTATTTTTAGTGACACAACGTTGTTGAGTGTCGGTTCTGAACCATTTACATCGAAACAACACAACCCTGTAACCACTAATATAAGTCAGCTCTAGAATTTCTTCCAGCAGACCATAATACTTTGTTCCATCAAGCCCGGTTGTTGAAACGCCACTGTTTTGAGTTGTACGGCCTAAATCTCGACTATGAACCACAAACCTCACACCGTTGACTATGTAAGCGGTGTAAGTGCTTGCATTACTTGGTCCATTTGCCAAAGAAAATAACTCATTACTACATTGGGATTCATTTGCTGCTCGTACACAATTGATCTATGAAAAACAAAAAATTATATGAGATTAAGTAATAATCGTTATATATTAAGGGTAATATATAATGAGATTACCTTGTTCTTAAACCAACGAGGAAAGTTTTTTTGTAAATTCCTCTCGTGCGACATCTCAACAGCAAATTCACTATAAATGTTCTTTATATTAGTAGAATTATCGAAAATTGAACTTGCGAAAAGACAAATAAACATAAACACTTACTTCTTGTAGTTGTCAATCTCGGGACTATTGTTAAGTACAAACCAATCCACTGTCTTCTGAAGTGTGTAATCCATCTTTATATCTACACCTTTGCTAATTGGTGTACATACAGATTGGAACACATACAACTCACGTGTGGGAATCGGAGCATCCTCATTTCTGTCAGGTCGATTAAATCTCGTCGGTACACCATTGAGATACCTTGAACAGAAAGTTAACGCTTCGTCTGCAACATACCCCTCCGCAATAGAACCTTCTGGCCTAGCTTTATTTCTAACATAATTTTTCAGCTTTTTCATGTATCGTTCAAATGGATACATCCACCTCATGTAAACAGGCCCACCTTGAATAGCCTCTTCGGGTAAATGCATAACCAAGTGAATCATTATGTCGAAAAAAGCAGGAGGGAATATTTGCTCGAAATTACACAAAATATTGATCAACTGCTTTTCAGCTTTTTTCATGTCTGACATCATCAAGTTTCGAGCACAAATTTGCTTGAAGAAAAAGCAGAGCTCAATAATTGGTGTTGAAATAGTTGGGTCTAAGTACGCTTTCACTCCAATTGGCAATAACTGTTGCATCATTATATGATGGTCATGAGACTTCAGCCCGGTTATGTTGCTATCATTGTTAGAAACTTTCTTTCTAAAATTCGAGCCAAATCCATCAGGTAGTTTTACTCCCTTAATGAATTTACCAAAAAGTTTTACGTTGTCCGATGAGAAAGAATACTTAGGATGAGGCTTCAAGACCTTGTTGCGACCGTTAGTTTTGAGCCACAATTCAGGTCGAATGTTCATTGTTTGTAAGTCTTTCCTTG
Organism: Centaurea solstitialis; assembly: GCA_030169165.1. Classification (NCBI taxonomy): domain Eukaryota; kingdom Viridiplantae; phylum Streptophyta; class Magnoliopsida; order Asterales; family Asteraceae; genus Centaurea; species Centaurea solstitialis. The sequence goes on from CM058041.1 coordinate 65,945,939, forward strand.
CCTTAAGAGTGTCTTTCGATTTCTCATTCATTAACAATGTATTCAACAAACTCTCACACACGTTTTTTTCGATATGCATGACATCCAAATTGTGTTTGAGTTGAAGAGAAGACCAATATTCAAGCTCGAAGAAGATAAAACGTTTACTCCAATTCAAAGCAATTGTTGTATCACGTTTTCTCTTCTTGCCCCCATAAAGAACATGTTTCCTCAGAATATTGAACGTCAACTTATTAAGTTGACTCAATATAACACTCTTGGTTAATTTTCTCGGAGCCGGTCTAGTCTCGTCTTTACCATTAAATGACTTGTTCATCCGCCAATGGTGCTTTGGGCCTAAGAATCTTCTATGACCAACATAAGCGATTTTTCCTTGAACATGAATGGATGGAGTGTCGGCATTACATGTAGGGCATGCTAAGTAGCCTTGACCACTCCAACCGGACAAACTACTACGAGTAGGAAAATCATTGATGGTCCATAAAAGCATCGCACACATTGTGAAGAAACTATTAGTAGCGGCATCTTTTGTTCGGACTCCGTTAGACCATAGACTCTTCAATTCATCAACCAACTGCCTAAAAAAAACATCAATATCCTTCCCCGGCGATTTAGGGCCGGGAATTAACAACGTCAGCATGAACGAAGACTCTTTCATACATAACCATGAAGGTATATTGTACGTTGTCAATATGACCGACCACATGCTGTAAGAAGTACTCATGTTGCCAAACGGATTGAAGCCATCCGCAGCCAACCCTAACCTGACATTTCTAGATTCTGCCGTAAAATCTGGGTACGTTGCATCAAAATGTTTCCATGATGTACCATCCACCGGGTGACGCATCTTACCATCTTCCTTACACTGACCGGTAGCATGCCAAGTCATATGCTTTTGCAGTGTGCCTTGAGCTATAAATACGCTTTAACCTAGGCGTCAAAGGAAAGTAACGCAACACCTTGTTAGGAACTTTCTTCCCCTTAGTGTTTTTTTCTTTCCATTTACTCTCAAAACATATCGGGCAACTTTGCAAATCTTTGTATTCATCCCAAAATAAGCAGCAGTCGTTCACACAAGCATGGATAGGTACATATCCTAACCCGACCGTTCTCATTGTCTTCCTAGCTTCATAGTGTGACGACGGGATAATAGATGTCGGATATGCAACCTTAAGCAATCCTACCAATTGGTCAAATGAAGTATCAGTCCATTTATTGATGACTTTTATGTGGCTCAGCTTTGCCAAAAAGTCAAGCGAAGATATCCAGTCACAACCAGGGTATAGCTCCATGGCGGCTAGCTTAAATAATTCTCCAAGTTCGTCATTCGTATTACTCGGGCCTTCAGTTGGCTCATCCTCAGCTTCTGTGTTGTGTTTATTGGCAGTATTCTCTTGACGAACATCATTGAGGTAATCATGCAACTCATCAGTCGTTTGACCAACATCGGCATGTGCTGATGGAGGAACTAATGGTTCTCTGTGATACATCCATGTAGTGTAGCCCGAGCTAAACCCATGTCTATGTATGTGAGCCCTAAGTGTACTAAGCGGGGAAAATATGTGGTTATCACAACTGTCACATGGGCAACGACATTTACCAAAGCTATTCAAGTGATCCTTACCCCTCTCGAGGAATGCGTCAAGACCAACAAAGAATTCAGGACAACACGATGCCTTAAAGTAGTCCAACTCTTATCGATCGTCATAACTGTGTTCACAAGATATAACATTTATTACAAATATAAATCATGTGTTAAATTTTTATACTAAGGAATTATGAGCGGATTGTAGCAGGGTGGCCGTCCTAACCCACTTTTTGAATACCTTGCCTCATATGTGAATGCATATTACACGATTGGTCGTTTACGAAAAATTCGGCAGCATTTCCCCTAGCTCCCAAGTATATAATGAAATATATACCCGGGAAGCATAGAGAAAATGGCAGCCGAATATTTCGTAAACACACAACCATGTAACAAACATTCACATCCTAAATGAGACAAAGTATTCAAAAAGATGTCCCAACATATATGGGAACAACCCGAAATTAATTTCTAAATCAATTTTGGGCGGGTATTCTAAGCTGACACAAGTTGAAGAACTAAAAGTTTTATTGTATCGACAACATGCATAGGAGTGTAATTAATTAAAAGAGTTGTTACAACTTCATGTAACATATACATAATACATGCATAGATATATATATATATATATAGGCTACATACATCTACCATACAAAAACTATTTGTACCAACCAACATACATCTACATTATATCAGTTTCAAATTAAGCCAAAATATACACAAATTCATACAGCCAAAACACATAAATATACACATATTAAGCCAAAATAAACCATCTAAACATAAATTCGAGTTTAAAACACAGTTCTCATCACTCATACATATTAAAATCCAAATTGTTGTTTTCAAATCAAAAGCAAAATCGATTTCAAAATCGAACAGAAAGATCGATTTCAAAATCAAAATCGATTTTGAAGCAGGTAAGCCTAAAGGAGACACTGACCTGATGAGGAGGAGGAGGAGCGTCGACGCTAGTGAGAGTGCAACAAATGCTGGTGAGAGCTCGAGAGAGACAATCACTATATCCCGACACCCTTCAAAACATATATAATATATATATATATAGAGAGAGAGAGAGAGAGAGAGAGAGAGAGAGTTACATATATATTTGTTTCAATATATTAAAAATACAAAAAACATCAACTAAAAGAACAGAAAAAATCTTTGAAATCAACCAAAATTTTTGAAAATAACTCGAATCAACCAAAATAAATTCCCTAAAAAAAGGGGGTTAAGTTAAAAACACTTTGGATGACTATGATCCACCAAAAGCCCATCCACTACTAGTCAAAATTACCAATCCTACATAAATTGCAACAATCTCTCCATCCAGAGAAGAGGTTTCTTGAAATTGATAGTGTGTACCATAATTGATTCTAACAAGTTTACTCTTTCAAATGTTAGTTTCTTGCATTATAGCAGGTTCCTCCATCCAAAAACATCAAATAATCAAACTTTCTAAGCAGTTCATACCTCAATTTCATCCTAACAAAACACACACACATACACACACACACACACACACACACACACATATATATATATAGATAGATAGAGAGCAAACCCAAGTATAATTTGTTGGGAATCGGAGGCGAAAAACACGCGCATCGGATAACAAAAACGATTCCCAATCGCGGACCCAACCTTAAACCTAACAGATACAAATAAAGGGGGTTTAAACAGTGTTTACCTTTTTGCGAATAATCTCCGAAACGCAAGCAGGGGGTACACCGCTACTGACACCATGTGAGACAGGTTGCTAGACCACCGTGACTGATCGGAAAAACGACTCCGATCGTTCGTGTGTGTGAGAAGCCGGCGGCAAGGAGAGAGAGAGAGGGAGAGTAATTTTTACGAGTAAAAGAATCATCTGGTTTATCACCTTAAGCCTTTATTTATAAAGATAAATAAGGCAGTGATTGTATCCAATTATAATTCCTTTATAACTATCTCCATAATTAATCAAACTGATTAATTTAATAAATAATTAACTAATTATTTATTCTTTTCTCTTCTTTAATAATTAAAACAATTAATTATTTCTCACACACATATGTTCTCAAATTAGGTGTGCAGCGGTGTGACCTACTGGTGTCTTATAACATTGGACATAGTAATTCCCTGTTACTGTCTTGCACATAATCCTAACAGACTCCCACTTGTGCCAGACATGTAACTGTACTGTTACCATTAGCCTAAGGAGGTCCCTAGCCAGACACTTAGGTTAACCAGGTTATAAGATCTCTTATATCCAGAGATACAATTCACGCGATATTTCTAAAATGAATTTGAGACATGGAGTGGAGGATTCATTTCTCAAATACAAGTATTTCTTGACTCTGATTTCGATTGCCTACAGTAACGGATATTACTAAATAACAACTGTTATTCTACCCAAGCTGGCCACGCGTTTTCTGCTAATCTTAATCGTCAAGGGGCCCGGAAATATCTCTCTTTTGTAGAGGTGCAAATCCCTTCTTGACTATCTGCATTTGGATCCACGGCTTCCGCTGCATCTAGTCACGCCCCGTATGACCGCCCTGTTACGGTGCAGCGTTAGTACGAACTAAGAGTATAGTAGTCCTCATGTTCCCAAACCAAATATCTCAGGTCTAAGGACAACCTATCATCAAGTCAATGCTTATGACTGAGGCTCCATGAAGCAGACTTGAAACTGGTCACTTCCAATACTCAAACACTCTGATGAGTATCTATAAATGGTTGGTCACATCACTTGTGCTTTTACTCTTTACTTTGAATAAACCATCAAGCATTTATAATAGCGTTAAACTCCCTATTAAAATTCCCATTTTAATAAGTGGCTACGGAAATTTAGATTTTATCGCAAGACATTGCATAAATCATGGATACATTAAATATGCAAAAATAGTTTAACTTTTGAAACAATCATGAATTTAAAACCTCCAATATTTCAATCACACTATGAAATAAAACTTTACATGATCTAATGTCTCAAAATTAAACTACTGTAATAATAATAAACTAAAACTAGCTACTGGTGTCCAGGTACTGCATCCCAATGGAACTTGCATGAGCCTCATGCTTCACCCTAGCTAGCGGCTTTGTCAGCGGATCTGCGACATTGTCTTCCGTCAGAATCTTGCATATTTTTACATCTCCTCTTCCAATGATCTCTCAGATGAGGTGATACTTTCTGAGCACATGTCTTGACTTGTGATGCTCCCTGGGTTCCTTTGCTTGCGCCACGGCTCCCGAGTTGTCACAAAATATATCGATCGGTCTAGAGACACTGGCAACAACTCTTGGATCTGATAGAAAATTCCTCAGCCAGACAACTTCCTTTGCCGCATCAGATGCTGCAATGTACTCTGCTTCTGTAGTTGAATCTGCAATCGTATCCTGCTTCGAGCTCTTCCATGAGATTGCGCCTCTGTTTAAGGTAAAGACGTACCCTGACTGTGATCTAAAATTGTTAGGAATTATGTGCAGAAGTTGACAAACCAGTAATCACACATCCAATGTTACAAGATACTTGAGGGTCACACCTGTGAGAACCTATAAATCGAGTAAGTTGAATAAAACCTAGAAATGGAGAGTTTGGATTTATAATAGTCAATTATAAATCGGTTGGGTAATTTCAGTCAGAAATCCCAAAGTTAGAGGGTTGTTAAATTAATTAAGATAATTATATATTTATTAGTAAAATAAATATATAATAGATAATCTAATTAATTAAGGTAATTATCTAGAAAGTCTTTTCTTAAAGAAAAAGAAAAGAAAAGATAATTATTAAGGAAACTGAATCAGATAAGGATTCTCCATCTGATTAGCTATAAATAAAGGCATAAGGGTCCATGGTTTATTGTCTCAATCAATTACCAGTTAAATAGTTTCCACCAAAAAATTCCCTCCTCTCTCTCTCTCTCTCTCTCTTTTGGCGCCGCCCACTTCCAAAACCAGTTCGGTTTTTCCGGTTGCTCGGGTTTTTGAGTTCTACTAGAGGAACGCTCGTACGGTTGATCACCGGTGGATTATTACTCAAGCAATCCAGGTAAAAGTCTTACCCTTTTAAATGTTTAAATAGATTAGAACGAACGATCGTGGTTTTCGGGTTTTTATCCAAAATCGCTTCCGTATACTTAGTGTTCTTCGTATCAGTTTGATTCGGGGATCACAGAAAAACCCAACAGTGGTATCAGAGCCACAGGTTTACTTATCGTTTATCTAATTTTGTTTAAAGATCCGTTATAAAATTATTTTAGTTGTATAAAAATTGGATTTTTATCAGTTGGTATAAAAATTCGATTTTTATCAGGTTGTATAAAATTGGATTTTATCAGTTGGTGTAAAGATCCGATTTTTTATCAGTTGGTATAAAGATTAGATTTTTATCAGTTTAGATAAAAATTCGATCTTTATCAGTTTTGTATAAAGATTGTTTTTTTATCAGTTTAGATAAAAATTCGATCTTTATCAGATTCGTATAAAAATTTTTATATCAGATTTTGTGTAAATTTTATCAAAAACTTATTTAGAATAAAAGTTTTTTATTAGTTGGTTATTCCGATCATCGGATTTTTATCACCACCGAAAACTGCAATCGAACCGCCAATGGGCCGATGGCCGAACCGTGGCTTGATCGCCACTGAGGCCATGGCTTGATCAGCCACTGAGCCGTGGCACAATCAGCCATCAGGCCGTTGCACGATCAGCCACTGAGCCGTGGCTTGATCAGCCATCAGGCCATGGCACGATAAGCCATCAGGCCATGGCACGATAAGCCATCAGGCCATGGCACGATAAGCCATCGAGCCATGGCACGACAGCCATCAGGCCGTGGCTTGTTCAAATCACTGAGCCATGGCACGACAGCCATCAGGCCGTGGGTGTTCAAACCACTGAGCCATGGCACGACAACCATCAGGCCGTGGCTTGATCAGCCATTGAGCCATGGCATGACAACCACCAGGCCAATGCATGATTCACCACAGCACCGTGGCTCAATCAGCACCGAACCATGGCATGACAACCACCAGGCCAAGGCTTGATTCACCACAACACCGTGGCTCAATCAGCACCGAACCATGGCACAACCACCAGATCGGTGGTTGACCGGGTGTCGTGAGACCACCAGTAGCCGCTGTCGCGGCAGTGGTCGACGGCGGTGGTTGTTCCCGGCAGTCGAAGGGGGTGGTTGTTCCCGGCAACCGCCAGCCGCCTTGGGGCAAACCCTAGGTGGCGGCGGCGTTTGTTTGTTTTAATCGCCGGCAACGACGGCGTGGCGGTGGCGTATTGCTGCTGCTGACGTCGACAGGCGGAGGCGATGGTGGTGGCGCGTTTATGCTACTGCTGTCGTTACGTCGGTAGCAACGGTGGTTTGTTGTTTTATTATGACGCGAGCGGTAGTGATCGACGGCGGTGGTCGAATCCGCCTAAGCCGTGGCTGATCCACCAGCGTGGTGGTGGCCGAACGATGGTGTTGTTGTTGATCGATCGCGGATCGTCGACCACTCGTGAATCGCCACCAGTTTGGAGGTGATCGATGGCATGATTCGATGATTGCAACAGTTTCTGATAGAATCCAACTCAATCACTTTTTCGAGCCCAAAGTTATCAGTCTGATAACGGGCCCAAACCATGTAATTTTTGGGCCACGTTCTTGGCCCAATAAGACTTATTGGGTGTTTAAGCTTTTAGCCCAAATTAGATAATTATTTAAATAGTTTTTTATCTAATTTAAATTAAGGAATTTTATTTTCCTAGTAAAATTATTAAACTAAGATATTTGACCCGTTTCTTGGTCAAATTGGCCCGATATCTTTTTCGACCGGTTGATCGAATCAAGACACAGATCACGGGCTGATGTTCCGACTAGTTCGTTCGGAACAGTCAGTTTAATTAAGTTAATTAAAAGCGGATATTTTTGGTGAAATTGATAGTGGCTTATAAAATTGATTTATAGTTTATAGATCTAGAAATTTTATGAAAAGCAATTCGATTTTAAAATATCTGTTTCGATTTATAAAACAGCTTGATTTTATAAATCAGTTAAAATCATGGTTTGTGATAAAATAATTTTAACGGATCTAGGAATTGTTTATATGCTTATGTATTGCTTGATATAAAAATTGCGTGGTTGAATATTTTATATATATATATATCTGCTTAGTGTATATTCAGTAATTATAGAGATTGCCAATTTAGACCCTTGATCTATTTGGGGAGGCCTGCGTGCCACTTACAACCCCGGTAATATGTAAAATGACCCTTAGGATAGATTTTCTTCCTAAAGTTCTGTCAAAGATGCCGAGGCCAGTGGGAGCTACGCGAGGAGATCGGCGCTATGCGGGGAGATCGGAGCACAATAGTTTTTAGGTCATTTTTGGTCCTTTAGGAAATAATTGGCAAACTCTATAATTGCTTATTTATTTTAAACTGCGTGGTTGTGATTATTCTGTTTTCTCGTGATTATTGATATTACATGCCTAGGTCTTATCAAACGTTTTTAAATTAGGTTTTAATTTATAAAACTAGATTAAATCACGAGATCAAGTAGGTTTTAAAAATCAAAGTCACCAGCTTTTTCAAAAAACCTTTTACGGTAGATTTTATTTTGAAACCTATAAAATTGTAAATAGATTGTTTAAAGGCAAGTTGATAAAACAGTTAGTTTTGGGCAACTAGCATGCCATCAAAACAGCTAGTTTTGATTAGCAAATGTGCTTTTAAAACAGTTAGTTTTAATTAGCAAGAGTCTTTTGAAACAGTTAGTTTTAAAACAGCGTATGTTTGAAACAGTTAGTTTAAACATCAGTTTCTTTCTGTTTAAACAATCAGTTTTCCAAAGTTACAATTTTTCTAAATAACTGGACATTAAAAGGTTTTTCAAAAATTATTTAAAAACCCCGATAAATCATAGATCAGTAGTGCAACCCATCTAGGGGCACCTCAGCCGTAAGGTACGCGGGCGTTCTAAGAAGAACACACCTTGAGCATCCGCGTTCAAACCCCAAGCTAGAGGGGATATTACGACTCTGCGAATTATCTCCGTGTTGTATCGGCCAGAGTAAAAGTGTCCAAGTCCCGAAATGGTGAGATCTGTTTTGGTTCTTATATGTTTACCGGGTGGTACCGGGCCAAAAAGCACTTAGAGGGACTGAAACATGTACGGATAACTACCGTTGTCCCGAAAAGATCTAGGAGTCATATCAGTTAGATGTGATTGGTAAAAGTCCTTACCTACCGAAATAATACGTGGGCCTGGTGGAGCAAGAACGTTACGCACATCAGGGCGTATGAAATAAGGATCCTAGTCCAATAAAATGATCATTTAAGGGTTTATTGATATTTATTGGAAATTAGTCTATTCACAGTTGTTAAAAACCAAAGTTTTAAAATGTAGTTGGCAAACACAGTAACCAACACAAACAATCTTTCTCTCCGCTCCATCCTTGAGAAGGATAAACTCACCGGTTCCAATTTCCTTGAATGGGAGCGCAATCTGATAATTGTGCTCAGACACGAAAGGAAATGGTATGTCATTGAAGAGCCTCTAAGGGACCTCAGTGAGTGACCATGTCATGAAAATGAAACGGCATATGAATCACCTGGAGAGACTCAGTCACCCAGTTCCATTGCAGCTAGCAACGGATACTATACTTAACTCACTGTCAGAGGATTACAAGCCTTTTGTAATCAACTATAACATGAATAACATGGAGAAATCAATAGCCGAATTGCACTCCATGCTTAAGACTGTTGAGTTGAATATGGGAACCAAGAACAAAACCAAGGATGTGTTGATGGTGAGGGACGGAGAAGTAAAGAAGAAGCATGGGCATGGAGGCACCAGCAAGGGAAAAGGTACAGTTCAGACCACCCAGAGTGCACCCAAGGTTCGTGAAAAAGGCAAAGGCAAGGGCTAGGGCAAGAAAGTTAAAACCTAACAGAGTATTGACCGAGAATTAATACTTCAAGTGCCATGAAGTCGGTCATTGGAGGTATAACTACCCGAAGCGTTACGAAGCAGGTATAAACACCTCAGGTATTCGTGACTACTTAAAATGAGTTGACACCTAGAAGTAAATGTTTAATTGCAGGTGGTCATTAAAAGTGAAATGCCCAGATTGCAAGGATTAGCATACAACTTTACTTTTAGATATTATCAAGACAATTTTAAACTTTTATGATTTAAACAATCTTGTTTTTCCAAAACTTGGATTTTTGGGTTTTAAATGATTATCGGTTTTAAAATTTAAAATTATAGTCTTGATTCAAATATCTTTATGCATGATATTTTGAATCTGTATAAGTCAAGTTAGACTTGATTCAAAATTAGATCCTAGATGTTGCCTATTACACTAACAGTATTACTTTAATAAAGTAATGTATATGAAAACTGTCAAAGCACACGAAGTACTATAATGTGTTTTGAATAAAACATTTATGAGTAAAGGATTATGAAAGTTTTTTTCTGATCAGAATTAATTACTCATATGTTTTAAGGAATTTAGGATATTATCCCAGATATCGTTGATAATATCAGTGTTTATAAAACTAGAGAAAATTCCAAGTTTTGGAAATAGGATTTGAGCACAGTCCAGTTTTATAAATAATAAAATTCTAAAGTGACCATTACTTAAAATAGAATTGACTAAGCTTTGACTAAGTCAATAGTAAATTTTGAGTAAAAGTCAGTTTTCATATAGGTTAGTGAGAGCCCAGTTTATTCTCTATCTAGTTTGAGATATAGAATAGAAAATGTGATTATCGATTCAGTATATCTAGGAATTATAATCCAGATAGGATACAAATTCACCAGATATAGAATCTGCTCCTTTAGTCCAAAAAGGGTGGATCAGTAATTCAAAAATTAGATAAAGCCGTGATTGACTTTAAAAGAGAATCAATGATCAAGAGTGTTGAAATAACTTAGTAAAAGAGTACTAAGGTATCTTTTAACCATAAAATATTATAAGAGGCCAAATTAAAATTTCCTGCAATTTGCCAGTTAGGTAATTGGAAATTTTATCCGATTTCAGGTAGAAATCGTTCATCTACACAGCAGCTAAGAAAAGTTGCAGTATAGCTTTTACATATTCAGGGTAACTCGGAGTTTGTCCAGATCTCCAAGTACAGGGAATATGGTAAAAGAAGTCTAAATTTGTTTTATAGTGTTAGCAAAACAAAATTAGCCGTAACAAGTATAAAATATCAGTGGGTATTAGACTTGTAACGTTTTTGGTTATCACTTTGATTAGACCGGTAAACATTAATCAAAGGGTTTTAAACTGAAGTTAGGTGATACTTCAGTTGAGATCAGTATTTAACAAACGTTAAATAGACACAGTAAAAGGTAATTAAGAGATGCTATTAATTTTAGTATTATTACAGAGCGTAATATGAACTATACGAAAATTAGTCTCTTAAATTCGCTTTTAAACTTTGCATGTTTTGTAATCCAGGAATGAGACTAGTTCCCAGTCTTTCATTCGAAAATTGTTCGTGACAACTTATTGTGGTGGGAACCCAATAGGGTATTAAAGTCATTGTGAACTTCTGGGTAGTTATGATCAAGGGTTGAATAACAGCTACAAGTGTTGTAGACCAGAAGTTGCACAGATATTTGATAGAGCAGCAAATATCGGACGTGATCCGCCGTTGAGAATTACTTCTTGGATTTTTGTCATAAGTAAATCTCACAGTGGTTGTCCCCATTACCTGAGGTATCTGGTTTGATGTCATGAGGACTGCTGGATACTTAGTGTGTCCAACCGCTACGCCGTAACAGGGTGGCTATAAAAGGCGTAACTAGATTCTGGGAAGCCGTGGTGTTAAATGCAGATATGCAAGATGGGATTTGCACCTCTTCTCAGAAGAGAGATATTTCTGGGCCCCTTGACTGACTGAATAGACTGATGAAGTGCATGGCCATGCCCAAACGAACTGATTAGTTCTTTGTCGTTTACCTATCAGTAGAGGTCGGATAGTCGAGAAACAGAATCTTGAGTATTAAGAGTTGACTCTATCCAAGCTCATACTTAAAGATGGAATATCGCAATGCAAAGGGAAAAGCCAAGTTATACCCAATTTATGAACAGTTGTTTCATAAATGTTATTCCTTAACGGAAATGTTTAAATCACCTATCTGGGTATAAGAGTTCTTGTAACCTGGTTAGCCTAAGTGCCTGTCTAGGGGCCTCCTTAGGTCCGTGTGAACAAGGCGGTATTGCCAACTTGCACAAGTGGGAGTCTGTTAGGAATTATGTGCAGAAGTTGACAAACCAGTAATCACACATCCAATGTTACAAGATACTTGAGGGTCACACCTGTGAGAACCTATAAATCGAGTAAGTTGAATAAAACCTAGAAATGGAGAGTTTGGATTTATAATAGTCAATTATAAATCGGTTGGGTAATTTCAGTCAGAAATCCCAAAGTTAGAGGGTTGTTAAATTAATTAAGATAATTATATATTTATTAGTAAAATAAATATATAATAGATAATCTAATTAATTAAGGTAATTATCTAGAAAGTCTTTTCTTAAAGAAAAAGAAAAGAAAAGATAATTATTAAGGAAACTGAATCAGATAAGGATTCTCCATCTGATTAGCTATAAATAAAGGCATAAGGGTCCATGGTTTATTGTCTCAATCAATTACCAGTTAAATAGTTTCCACCAAAAAATTCCCTCCTCTCTCTCTCTCTCTCTCTCTTTTGGCGCCGCCCACTTCCAAAACCAGTTCGGTTTTTCCGGTTGCTCGGGTTTTTGAGTTCTACTAGAGGAACGCTCGTACGGTTGATCACCGGTGGATTATTACTCAAGCAATCCAGGTAAAAGTCTTACCCTTTTAAATGTTTAAATAGATTAGAACGAACGATCGTGGTTTTCGGGTTTTTATCCAAAATCGCTTCCGCATACTTAGTGTTCTTCGTATCAGTTTGATTCGGGGATCACAGAAAAACCCAACAAAAATCATCTCTGTCGGTCTGGAAACTAGCGTCAGAATATCCGGTGACACTAATTTCATCCTCAGAACCTCCAAAGACCAAGAACATGTCTGATGCGGTAATTATAGTATAAAAAGCGTAACAAGTTTTAACCTCTAAAAGCCTAGCCACTGTCTTACCACATATACAGGCAAGCGTACCTGATCGTGAGTAATATAGTGTAGGAAAGTCCAGGTATCGTTCTTACCACTGGGAACGGTTAAGCTAGATGTCAACTAAAGCTATCATCAGTTAATCTAGAAAATTGGGGGGTTTGCTTTTGAAAAGGAATTTTATAAGATAAAGGCAAATAAATAATAATCATAACCAAGAAGTGGAAAACTGACGAACAGACACACATTGGAGATAAGTGAATCCATTATGGTTTACTTTCATAAAACATAGATTTGTGATTGTTGTCAGAATTTAAGCACAAAGCACCCGAACATGTATATCTAAGATTATCAACTAGGTGTTGGTTCTCCTAGTCCCAATACATAGACTGTTTGTCAGACAATCTAGTACCGGTCACCCAATCCTATCATTATTGCACGGAACTCTACTATCTGGTCGCTCTCGGTCCAAGCTACCACCTAACACAACTCTCCGGGTTTCCGAAGGGAAGGTCAAGAAAGGTTGATTAACCTAACGGAGTCTATCTATCTTGGTTAAACAGATACACCCAACCAACGAGTTCAAATAACCATACAATACGAATCAAATCGGAATCAAAGACAACATTCAACAAACCATGCATCTAATTATTAAACTGAAATCCAAAGTGTCCAAACCACAATGAAAACACAAATGGAATCAGTACATAGACATACTAATCGTAAATGCGTAAACAAACCAAACTAAAGACCGACCGGTTTGTTGCCCCATTCCCTCGAATCTCCTCCGTAGTCGTCACATCGAGCTTCCGACTTCTCGGGTTGGAAACCCTAAGCGGCTCCCAACATCTAACCTCACTAGAATTATGAGAGAAAATACAGAACTGAATAATGGTGAATGCTAAAACTGAATGACCCAAAGACTGCATTTATAAAACCCCGTCAGAACCCTTTTCGCGTTCGCGAAACGGCCTCTTCGCGGAGCGAAACACTCAACGATCAAACCCTAACTTTTTGGAAGCTTCCGAGCAAGAAAAACCGACCTTCGCGTCGCGAGCCCTTCCTTCGCGGCGCGAGCAAGTGCCTCGCGGCACGAGCAATATCCTTCGCGGCGCGAGTGAGACAAATTCAGCTTCCAAGATCTTCCGGAATATTCTTCTTGCTTTATCTGCTGACGATCCGTCTTTTGGAGGAAGTTATCTATCTTCGGGAGCAAGAAAACCGTCTTAGGAGCCAAGAAAAGTCTGAATTTCCAAAGCTTGCACAGAAGTCTCATTTTTGACGCTTTTCACCCTCTTTTTATACTTTTACGCACGAGCACCTCCAAAACCTACAAAATTAGGATTTACACCTTTTAAGTCAAACAGTATCAAAAATACTCTCAAAAGAAAGATAAAAGTGGGGAACTGATGCAAGTAATGTTGGGTTTTTGTAAGACCCTCGTATCAAACTGACACGAGTAAACTGTAAATCTCAAACCTAACTGGGATGAGAATCACTAAACAAACCTTGTGATCAAACTGACCCCAAAGTTCAATCAAACCTAACTGGTTTGATTAGCGGAAGCGATTACGTGATAAAACCCGAAAACACACAGATCTTATGTTTATCTAAATAACATATATATATATACATATATATTACGATTAGAAAATTACCTCGGAAGCTTGAGATAGATCCACCTGTGATGAGACCAGACGAATTCCTTCTAGCCGGATATAGCCCCGAATTCACGAACAAACTGTTACGCGAAGAACTGACCGAATGATCACAAAAACGAACTGGTTTCGGATCTATGTAGGCGTTGATCAAGAGAAGAGAGAAGAGAGAGAGAGAGAAAGGTTTTTGGGAGGTTTCTTTTAGGAGGTTAAAATCAATCATAAAACTGGTTATCCCTAACTGTCTATTTAGAGGGAAAAAGGTTTCCTTATTGTAGACAGTTTCTATAACCTTTATATTTATCTTTATGGTAATTATATTATCTTTTCTTATTCCCAAAGAAAAGAATATTCCATAATAATTTCCATAATATTTTCTAGATAAATATTAAATCATTTAATTAAATCTGTTATATATTTATTTAACTAATAAATATATAAACCCTTTTAATTAATTCTAGAAACCTTTAACTTTGGAGTTTCTTACAGAAAACACCCAACTGATTTATAATTAACTATTATAAATCTAACCTCTACAAACTGGGCCTATTTTACTTATTCGAATTACAGGTCTTCACAGGTGTGACCCTCAAGTGTCTTATAACGTTGGATGTGCGATCACTGGTTTGTCAACTTCTTCACATAATTACTAACAGACTCCCACTTGTGCAAGTTGGCAATACCGCCTTGATCACACGGACCTAAGGAGGCCCCTAGACAGGCACTTAGGCTAACCAGGTTACAAGAACTCTTATACCCAGATAGGTGATAAAACATTTCCAATAAGAAAATAACATTTATGAAACCACTATTCATAAATTGGGTATATCTTGGCTTTTCCCTTTGCATCACGATATTTCATCTTTGAGTATGAGCTTGGAATCAGTCAACTCTAAATACTCAAGATTATGTTTCTTGACTATCCGACCTCTACTGATAGGTAAACGACAAAGAACTAATCAGTTCGTTTGGGCATGGCCATGCACTTCATCAGTATATTCAGTCAGTCAAGGGGCCCAGAAATATCTCTCTTCAGAGAAGAGGTACAAATCCCATCTTGCTTATTTGCATTTAACACCACGGCTTCCGCTGAATCTAGTTACGCCCTTTATAGCCACCCTGTTACGGTGTAGCGGTTGAACACACTAAGTATCCAGCAGTCCTCATGATATCAAACCAGATATCTCAGGTGATAGGGACAACCACTGTGAGATTTTACTTATGACAAAATCCAAGAAGTAATCTCAACCGCGGATCACGTCCAATATTCACTACTCTATCGAATATCTGTGCAGCTTTTGGTCTACAACGCTTGTAGATTTTATTCAATCAACTGATCATAATTACCCAAAAGCTCACAATGACTTTAAAGCCCTATCGGGTTCCCACCACGATAAGTTGTCACGGACAAATTTCGAAAGAAAAACTGGAAACTAGTTTCATTCCTGGATAAAAACATGCAAAATATAAAAGTGATAAAGAAACTATTTTTGTATAGTACATATTACACTCTGTAATAATAACAAAAATAATGGCATTTCTTAATTACATTTATGGTGTTTATTGAACGTTTACTAAATACTAATTTAAACGAAGTATCACCTAACTTCAGTTTAAACCCTTTGATTAATGTTTACCGTATTAATCAAAGTAACAACCAAAATAATACAAGTTTGTATCATCTGATACAATTTACTTGATTCTGCTAATCTTTGTTTTGCAAACACTTTAAACAAAAATTAGACTTTTCTTTACCATATTCTCTGAACTTGCAGATACTGGAATAACTCCTAGTCTCTCTGAATATATAAAGTTAAACTGCAACTTCCCGTAGTTGCTTGTATAGATGAATGATTTCTACCTGAAATCAGATAAAATTTCCATTTACCAAACTGACAAATTTCAGGAAATTTATTCTAGTGTTTACAACACTTTCTAGTTTAAAAGATAATTATTATCTTTAATAACTATTCCAACACACATTAATTATTGATTTTTCTCAAAAAGTCAAGTATGACTTTATTTTGTTTCAAAGTCTTTGAAACTTTTGTTCCACCCTTTTGACTAAAAGGTAGATCGTATGAATTTACATCCTACCTGGATCATGAATTCCAAGATATATTAAATCAATAATTTTTATCTTTTATTCTTTATCATAGACTAGATAAAGAGTAAACTGGGCTCCCACTAACCTATATGAAAACTAACTATTACTAAAAATTAACTATTGACTTAGTCAAAACTTAATTACTTAGTCAATTCTATTTTAAGTAATGAACACGAGAATTTTAACATTTATAAAACTCAACTGGACTTTATTTAAATCCTAATTCCAAAACTTAGAATTCTAGTTTTTATAAACACTGATATTATCAACGATATCTGAGATAATATCCTAAATTCCATAAAACATATGAGTAATTAATTCTGATCAGAAAATACTTTCATAATCTTTTACTCATAAATGTTTTATTCAAAACACATTATAGTACTTCGTGTGTTTTGACAGTTTTCATATATATTACTTTATTTGATTAAAGTAATACTATTAGTGTAATAGGCAACATCTAGGATCTAATTTTGAATCAAGTCTAACTTGACTTATACAGATTCAAAATATCATGCATAAAGATATTTAAATCAAGATTATAATTTTAAATTTAAAAACCGATAAACATTTAAAACCCAAAAATCCAAATTTTGGAAAAACAAGATTGTTTTAAATCATAAAAGTTTAAAATTGTCTTGATAATATCTAAAAGTAAACTTGTATGCTGATCCTTGCAATTTGGGCACTTCACTTTTAATGACCACCTGCAATTAAACATTTGCTTCTAGGTGTCAACTCATTTGTAAACTAACAAGCGAAAGTGATAAACTTAAGCAGTCACGAATACCTGAGGTGTTTATACCTGCTTCGTAACGCTTCGGGCAGTTATGCCTCCAATGACCGACTTCATGGCACTTGAAGTATTGATTCTCGGTCATTTTTCTGTTGGGTTTTAACTTTCTTGCCCTAGCCCTTGCCATTGCCATTATCATAAGCCCTGGGTGCACTCAGGGTAGCCAGAACTTGGTCCTTTCTCTTACTGGTGTTCTCATGCCTACGCTTCCTCTTTACTCCACCATCTTTGACCATAAGCATATCTTTGGTCTTGGTCCCCATACTCAACTCAATGGTTTTTAATATGTTGTTGATAATTGATTACAATTGCTTGTATCCTTCAGACAGTGAGTTGAGTATCGTATCTGTTGCTAACTGCAACGAAACTGGGCGACCGAGCCTCTCTAGGTGATCAATGTGCCTCTTTATTTTCATGATCACTTAACTGAGGTCCCCTTGGCCATCTTGCACGCGCTCAGTGCTCTACTGGCATCATAACGCTCTGTGCGCGCTTCTGTCTGAAACATGTCCCTCAACTGGCGGATCATGTCATAGGCAGTCATATTTATGAGCCCCGTTTGGAGATCTGGGCTCATAGTCGCAAGCATAAGACAGCCTACGTCCAACAAATCATCGGAATGCATTCTATAAGCGTTCCTGATAGTGACGCTAGCATTTGCTGGAGGGGCCTTCACCTAGAGGCTTTTGTAGGACATACCACTTTCTCTCGTGCCTGAGTACAATCATCAGATTGCGCTCCCAGACGAGAAAAATTAGACCCAGTAAGTTTGTCCTTTTCGAGAATGGGGCGAAGAGAAAGATTATTAGTGTTGATAACAATGTTTGTCATCTACACATTTTAAAAACTTTGGTTTTAGTAATTGTGAATAGATGATTTCCAATAAATATCAATAAACCCTTAAATGATTAATTTATTGGACTGGGATCCTTATTTCATACGCCCTGATGAGCGGTGTGCTCACGTCTCACCAGGCCTACGTATTATTTTGGTAGGTAAGGACTTTTACCAATCATATCTAACTGACATGACTCCTAGATCTTTTCGGGACAACGGTAATCATCCGTACATGTTTTAGTCCCTCTAAGTGCATTTTGGCCCGGTACCATCCGGTGAACTTAACAGAACCAAAATTGATCTCACCATTTCGGGACTTGGACACTTTACTCTGGCCGGTACCACCCGGAGATAATTCGCAGAGTCTTGTAATCCCTTCCCAGCTTCGGTTTGAACGCGGACGTTCAAGGTGTGCTCACTTACAACGCCCGCGTACCTTACGCCGGAGGTTCCCCCAGATGGGTTGCACTACTGATCTATGATTTTCGGGGTTTTTAATTAATTTTGAAAAACCTTTTAATATCCAGTATTTTGAAAAACTGTAACTTTGAAAAACTGATTGTTTAAAAGGCAACTGACGTTTTAAACTAACTGTTTTAAACATACATGCTATTTAAAACTAACTGTTTTAAGACCTCTTGCTTAAATAAAACTAACTGTTTTAAAAGCATACTTGCTAACTAAAACTAACTGTTCTGATAGCACACTAGTTGATCAATAACTAACTGTTTTTGTCAACTTTGCCTTTTATAAGAAAACAATCATTTATTATTTTAGGTTTTTAAATATAATCTACCGTTTGAAAAAGGTTTGAAAAACTGGCAATTTTAATTATAAAAACCTATCTAATCTTGTGATATTTTCTAGTTTCAAAAACTCTCCTTTTTAAAACAAATAGCATATAAATATCACAACCACGCAGTAAATAAATCAACAACTACGCAGTTCAACAAACATGCAATTATAGATTTGCCAATTAATTCCTAAAGGACCAAAATGACCTAAAACTATTATGCTTTGATTCTCCCGCGTAGCTCCCACTGGCCTCGGCATCTTTGACGGAACTCCAAGCAGAAAATACTATCCTAAGGTCATTTTACATAAAAGGGGTTGTAAGTGGCACGCATGCCTCCCCAAATAGATCAAGGGTCTAAATTGGCAAATACTATAATTACTTTAATATTATACACTAAACAGGTATAAAATTATATAAACAATCTATGCATATATATAAAGCAAATAATGTGCAATATATATATATATATATAACATAACATTTATGGCAGTCATAAAACAATCCTAGATCCGTTGAAAAATATCCTTCTCGTTTTTAGGAAAGAGTTGTAATTGTCTAGATTTAACCATAAATAAAACTTGGTCAAAAAGTAACTGACAATTAAATCAACTATTCCTTTTGTTTATCGCAAACCATGGTTTTATCTGATTTATAAAATTAAACTATTTATAAATCAACACAATATTTTTATTCTGAAAATGGTTGTTACTTAACTTATAAATAATTAAGATTTATAGACTATAAATCTATTTTATAAATTAACACCAACTTTCTAAAATATTGCTTTTATTTAAATCGTTATATCAACTCGCGTGTTCCAAAAAAAATATGATCAGAACGGCCATTAATTATATGTAACTGTGTCGCGGCCCGACCAACTGTCAAAACGTGACACGAAGCCATTTAACCAAAAAACACTGGGTTATATGGTTTTGAAACTGGTTTGATTTTACTTTAACGATTTAATAAATTATTAGGAATTTTGTTAACTAAAAAAAAACTTTAATAACAAAATTATTTTATTAGGTAATATAACTGGTGCGGTAATTATCATACATAAAAAGCGTAACAAGTTTTAACCTCTAATGCCTAGCCACTGTCTTACCACATATACAGGCAAGCGTACCTGATCGTGAGTAATATAGTGTAGGAAAGTCTAGGTATCGTATCTACCACTGGGAAAGGTCAAGTTATCGTAGACTAAAGTCTAAATCGGTTTAATTAACCTAAAGGGGGTTTTGTATGAAAAAGGTTTGAATATTAAAAAGACAACTAAATTAACTATTAACTAAGAAAGCGATTAAAGAGATTATTTAAGAACTTATATGAAAGAAAACAGCAGCACTTATCATGGTATAGTGAATCCCCAAGTGAATGATTTAAACAGGCCAAAGGTTTGGTTGTTTTGATTATTGTAGGAATTTAAGTCTGGGACACCCTAACATGTAGTGATTATGGTTTTTAACTAGGTCTTGGTCCTCCTAGTCCAATACTTAGGTCATTTGTCAAGCAACCTAGCACCGGAAATCCAATCCTAACTCTATTGTATAGTTTTCTATCTCCAGGTCACTCTCGGTCCAAGTAACCACTTAACACAACTCTCTCGGTCAAGGGCAGGTTAAGGTAGGTTGATTATCCTATTGGAGTCTATCTAATTTGGTCAAACAGATACACCCAACCAAAGGAGTTCAAATAACCAAACAATAATAATCAGAACGGAACCATAACACACATTCAATCAATCAAGAACAAACCAATAAGCATTAAGTATCAAATCATCATCCACAATGGTTCATCGACCATGACAAGTACTACTATTAAGAACTACTCACTAAACATAACGAAAACAAAAGCAATAGTAGATATCGACATGATACCGACAATACAACGACGGATGATCGAAGATTGATTCCCGCAGCGTATCGGCACCACTCTACTGCTTCGTATCTTCCCCGTATCGTATCTCGTGTAAGCCGACTCAAATTGCATATTCTGAACTGAAGGAGGAGGCTGGTATTTAAAAGAAAACGTCCAGGGGCCATCTGGCGATCGCCAGACTGCAGGTTTGGCGACGCCAGACACTTAAGTCAACCCTAGTCTTCAATTCAGTCGAATTTGGCGGCGCCAGATTGGAAATCTCGCGAACGCCAAACAGCTACTGTGTTGACTTTGTGCATTTTTCACGTTTTCTCGCCTTTTTCGTACTTTTACGTTCCACGGCCTCCAAATCCTATATAAACGATAATAAGCTCATTTAGTGCGTGAAATGATCATAAACGGGTGAGAAATGGGGTAAAGTCATACAATTACGCTCAACCAAAACATGTATAATTTTAGTGTTATCAAAATCCCCACACTTAAGCTTTGATTGTCCTCAATCAAAAGACTGAAAGATAAGAAAGATAACTCCAAAATTATCTCCACCCAAGATCATCAAAGAGAACAAAGCATACTCACACAATCGAACACACAAACAAGACTCATTAAGCAATCGGATACCAAGGCCAACCTTTTACCCTCACAAAGTATGAATAATCATATAAAGTGTATCTCTCGGGGGTAAAAGTGTATATGTAAGTGATCACACCAATACTCGACTAATTCCCTCATGCATAAGCTTGTCACCAAATCTAATCTCCACCACTGAGAAGTTGTCAACCGTCAAGAGGACTTTAGGGTTGTAACATTAGGCTAAGGGTTAAGGGTAGGATAAAGGATATATAAGCGACTAAGGGTTTTGCAACAAATACTTGAAAACTCAATCAGTAATGATCCAAACAATGAAACAATCTGACTTTCGAACAATGAAACTTTTGGGATGAGTATTTCCTCTATTTTCTTTTTAGAATTGGCCTAAGCCTATGACTTATTTGGGGCACAAATTCTTTTTCGATCTCTTCAGCTCACATTCTTTTTTCTTTTTGTATTCTCGACTCTTTTGATTTTCTTTTCTTTTCTGAGTCTCAAATATTTTCTTCTTTTCTTTTTTCTCAGAGCAGCAACTATGTTGCTTTTGGGCTCTTTTTTTTTAATCTCAATCCCATAAAACTGTCAGATATGAAAAACTGGATCAAAACATCTCAAGAATCAAATTTAAGTTACGGCCAAAAGATAGATAAAACAATTAGGCTCAAGGATAAAGTGTATAGTGGGTAAAGAAATGAAAAGGCTAAGGCTCAAAATGGTTTCAAGGGATGAAGTACTGAGTACTTTTCAATCAAAGGCTAGGCAAATCAGACAATCTTATGATGAGATTATCTGACGAAGGCTAAAAGGGTTAGAAACGAAGGCCTCTATGAGCGCAATGGTGATAAATACTCCTCTTATGTGGTCTCGACAAGCATTCAAATGACAAGTTCTACCTTGGGTCAAAGTCGGTATTCCTCACAGAAATGAATAAATATAACAATTCAGGCTCAATCTCTCAAAGGAATTGGGTAAGGCACTCATGGTAATCAGTATTCCAAGGCATCCTTTTACTCAACTAATCATATTAAGTGTTCTCCTATGCAAGCAACTTAGTCCCAAAAACAATCTCAGATTTCGAAAGAAATTGGGGTCAAATCTCAAAGCTTTCAAAAATTTGAAAATCGACAACCCATAAGCAAAAAGTGAACCCATTTAAACAGATAAGTCTACATAACCCCCTCCCCACACTTAAAATTTGCAGTGTCCTCAATGCAACAATTAACACAATTAAGGAGTAATTGGGAAAAAGAGAAACTTCCCGGGTTATGTGACGAAATCTGTTCTGATCTGTGAGTGGTCCAAAAAATCGTGCTCGATCATAGATCATAAGTCGTTGTATCTACCAACAAAAAGAAAAAAAAAAGTAAAAACGAACCAATAAAAATAAACCAAACCAAACTATTTAAAATCCTAAACAATCCAAACAAAATAAAAATTGTTCAAACCAAACAAAACAAAAATAAAATTGTCTCAAACAACCATATCGAATAACGGAGATAAAAGAGAGAGATCAATAAGGGCCACGAGGTTGGTTTTGCCGATCCTCGTAAGTCGGGTAACCGGGCAGAGCATCCTCGGAGTATGGCCAATATGGTGATGGAGCATAAGCGGTATTCGGTTGAATACCGAAATGAGAGGCCATCTGGTTCATCACTCCACTTTGCCAGTTGGCTTGGTGAAGAGCCTCCACGGTGTTGTACTCCATATGCTGATGACGCCGGTCGTAAGAAAGTGACATCTCCAAGAGTCGGTTACTCAAGTCTTAGTAACCCGAATATGCCGTCCAATCCGCCGGTTGTTGACCCGCACTCGTCCCACTCGTTCCGCCAATCTCATGCGTGCTCCTCGGTGCTTGACTCGGTTGACTTCTCGGCTGACTCCTATAAGCTTGAGGATTACGGATCCATGCATTGTAGTCTCTTCCAACCATGTGCTCAACTCTCGCCACGCCCATGCCTCGGAGTTGGTCCATGTCGATCAACCCCATCTCCCCGAGGTTCGTCATCGAAGCAATAACGGCGTCAGTTAGGATACCGAAGTGTTTGGCGAGGCGTGTGATATATTGGCCCCCGACCAAACGACTTCCATCCCGATAGCCGCTCGCTTTGGTGAGTTGCACGGCGATAAGATACGGAGCATTCGGATATTTGTCATCCGTAGAGAGTTGCTCAAGAAGCCACAGATCATGCACGGTCACTTTCTCCTCACTCGAAGAACGAGCATTCACCGCTTGAATGAGCATGCGGTGTAGAAGTCTATCCGACGAAGCAAGAAAACCCTTCACTTTAAGGTTGCCATGATAGTTGTCACACCCCGCTAAAGCGGAAACACGGAATGTAACAGCGCAAAGTAGCACAACTCAAGTATAGACAATAACACCATAGCATATCAAAATAGTTAAGTCTATACTATTACATCACGTTAAAGTCTTAAAATTATTACAAGGAAAATCAAACTACAACGGAAAGGGAATTTAGTCTTGAAATGCATGAAGGTGTAACACACGTGCATGTCGTTCTTCTTACTTTGGTTCGCCTGAAAAGCATGAGAGTTAAAATGTCAACTATCGTCATAGTTGGTGAGTTCACGGGTTTAATTACACACATTCATATAGTTCACGTTCCAAAAATAATACCGGAGATAATAAGTTCAAGCAATAAAGCTTAATAGTTGGATCATATGCGTACCCCGCAAGATCCCGGCATATGGTACTTATCATGCAATACTTACACTCAAGATTAACGAGCCACTACTAATCTCCTAATAGCATAGTTTTTGCCCCGCAATGCCATGCTTATCGCAACATGACCAACAATCGTTCCACAAAAAGTAATTAAACACCAATCGTTATCGTTACCAACCCCGTTGCAAGCGGGGTACGAAAGGTGGGGTTGCCAACCCGATAGCGCTACCATTGATTACTCGGTCCACCGCAGTGAATTAGACTTAGTAGTGTGTACGAGGACTTGCGATAAGAAAAACACCCAATTAATCTAGATAAGTATGCATACCATAGCCACAAAAATCGTTCCAAAAACATATCGTTCCACAAAATCGTTCCACAAAATCGTTCCACAAAATCGTTCCACAAATCGTTTTAAAAGTTTTAATCAACCGGTAGTTTTATCATGCTTTTCACCCCAAAAATGTAAAAACGTAAAAAGGGGCCGTGAATAACTCACCGAGTTACTAGTTCGAGAGTCCCAAATTAGCGAGGTTCCACCGAATTCCGACCTAATGATAATAAGTATTTTAATAAGTTCCTTGACCCAAATTAAGTTCCTTTAGTTAAAGTAAAATTATACGCGCGGTCGAAATGTGAGTTTTTATAACGATTAACGATAAATACGAGTTCTTACGATTATAACCGAAACGTGATAGTTGGTATATGGTTATGCATGTGTGTTTTATATTAATTCTACCTCATCTTATTCCTCATATAGTCTTTTTATGTCCAACAATTTACTCTTTATAAGAGAAAAATACAAGTTTACATAAAATAACACTTTTCAGTTTTTAACAATTCTTGACAGATTCGGAGGCTGTTTGGGACATGCATTTGGGTGTGATCCACAACTCTAAAAATCACGAAATTTTTATATGTTTTAGCCATATGAGTTTACTAATTACTGACCAAATTTCATAATTTTTGAAAAATGTTAGGGTCCTCAAACAGAAAGTTTATTAAAATAGTGACAGCAACTAGAGCTGTTGCGCAACCTTTTTGTACGGACTGTTTGAGGGTCCAAAACTTGGAATTTTTGCAAACGGCCAGTGGGGTTTGAAAGATAACTCATTTAACTTGATTTTAAAAAAAAGAATCATGTCATTTGAACAATTTGTGAAAGAGTTATGGCCTCTCAAAGTCGGGTCCGAATCTGTCCAGAATCTGTTGGACAAAATTTAGACTAGTTTTTGTATAACACAAGATTTCTTTTGTTTATTAACTCTTATGATGATTTCTCTTTACCAAAGCTCAAGTCCAGATGTGTTTGAAGGAATATCAACTTCTTAAAACACATTTACACATGCATTTACATATATACCATATTAAACATCTAGGTTATAATCATAAGCCATCAACTCACTTATTGCTTGAATTTTTGATGATCCAAGCAAAGAAAAGGGTATTTGGCTATATGAAATCATCCATACCTTATGTAAGGTGTTAGATGGTCATAAGAAGTTAGGAATCACTAGTCATCAACTCACTTATTGCTTAGCAAAGAAAGGGTATTTGACTAGTGATTTCATCTACACCAAGTATGGTGGATTGTTTGTATAAAAGAAAGAAGTACTTGAATTGAAAGGTACAATATTATACATAGTAATATATGAACAAGAATTTAAAGGATGAACAAGAATTATGAACAATAATTAAGAGTTTTGAAGATCATACAAACTACCCAACTTATTTGGTTGATCATAGATGTTTTCCTTGCTTAAATGCAAGATACTTCCATCTCACAACATTGGGAGATGATGATTTAGGGAAGAAGATTGATGAAGATCATCATTTTACCTTGAATGTGTTCTTGAATATGGATGAATATCTTCAAGAGTTTGAGTGGTGTATGGAAGAAGCTAGAAAGAAAGATTAGAGAGAAATTATTCTAGTGAGAAGTTAGAGAGAGAGTGAGAGTTGTGAAGTGAATTGAATCAAAGGGGTAAGGGTCCTATTTATATTGGGGATTTGAAAGAGGGGAGGGGTAAAACCATGGCCTTGTGGCCGGTTTTGGGAGAGGGAAAAGAGAGGGAGAGAGGTGGTGAGGTGAGTGTTGAGTTGATGTTAAGTGTGTGTAAGTTGATGATGTATGTATTGGTTAGATTCTTATCAATGTTTCTTGCTTTAATTTGAACCATGTGATGAGAGAATCTTTGTCTCTAAATAATAATATGGCTGATCTCAATAAGCCATTTAATGAGTTTAATTGAACTTTGTAGTATTGGGTGTAAAAAGCTGCTAAAATTGGAAACCGTTACCGAAAACACGCGATTTTGCGATTTTTGCGTAACGAAAGTAGTTTTTCGTATTTTTATTAAGGAACTTACTAGAAATTAATATTTTTAGTATTTTGGGTCAATTAGAATTTAATTCGACAGTCTAGTGGTCGGAATCGGGACCTGCTGATAACAGTCAGTCGGTTTTGCGTACCGACTATAGTGGCGACTCAATAATCGTAAAAGGCACTTATCTAGCCTTTTCATAGTAAATGTTGTCATACAATATTGTTTTTGACAAAATGACAGTATTAAAATACTGTCCTGCTCCGGTCATTCAGTTAAAGTTTTACTGACCTGAGGTGGGAAGTGGAGGGTTGTCACAGTCTCCCCCAGTTAGAAGAATTTCGTCCCGAAATTCACTTATTGCCACTTCTACACTTAATCAGGTAAAGAGTTGAGGGTACTTCTTCCTCATGAAGTCCTCACGTTCCCAAGTGTACTCTGGTCCACGTCTGGACCTCCAATGTACTTTAACAATCGGAATCTTGCTTCTTTTGAGCTTCTTGACCTCTTTGTCAAGAATTTCTATAGGTTCCTCAACAAAGCAGAGGGTCTTGTCTACAAAGACTTCCTCTAGTGGAATAACTTGAGATTCATCGGTTATACACTTCTTGAGATTAGACACGTGGAAAATGTTATGAATCTCACTCATTTCCTCGGGTAGCCTAAGCTTGTAAGCAACTGGGCCGACTCTTTCGATGATTTCGAAAGGTCCAACGTACCTAGGGCTTAACTTTCCTCTTTTACCGAATCGTACTAGCCCTTTCCAAGGGGAAACCTTTAAAAGTACTCTATCTCCCACTTGGAATTCCAATGGTTTTCTACGGTTGTCAGCATAACTTTTCTGACGATCCCTAGCAGCCTTAAGCCTATCCCTAATCAAGCCAATTTTGTCAGTTGTTTCCTGGATTAACTCGGGTCCTGTCAGTTGGCTATCTCCAACTTCTACCCAGCTGAGCGGAGACCGACATTTTCGGCCGTACAAGGCTTCATAGGGGGCACATTGGATGCTAGTGTGATAACTATTGTTGTAGGAAAATTCTACCAGTGGTAAATGATCGTCCCAATTTCCTCCAAAGTCTATGACACACGCGCGCAACATATCTTCTAAGGTTTGGATGGTCCTTTCACTTTGGCCATCAGTCTGAGGATGATATGCCGTACTCCAATCCAACTGGGATCCTAAGGATTTCTGCAATGATTGCCAGAATCGTGATGTAAAACGGCTATCTCGATCAGAGATAATGGAGATTGGCACTCCATGACGGGTCACTACTTCCTTAATATAGATTCGCGCAAGCTTATCCATCTTATAGTCTTCTCGGATTGGAAGAAAATGAGCTGACTTTGTCAGACGGTCAACTATTACCCAAATTGTATCGTGCCCTTTAGCAGTTCTGGGCAATTTAGTGACTAAGTCCATAGAAATTCGTTCCCATTTCCATTCAGGGATCCCGGGTTGTTGTAATAGACCCGACGGTTTCTGATTCTCAGCTTTGACCTTGGAACAAGTCAAACATCGTCCCACATATGACGCTACATCCTTCTTCATTCCTGGCCACCAATAATATTCCTTTAAATCCTTATACATCTTATCTGCCCCTGGATGAATGGAATACCGCGACTCGTGTGCTTCCTTTAGGATTAATCCCCTCAGGTTGCCAGTCTTTGGTACCCAAACTCTCCCCTTAAAGTACCGTACGCCGTCGGTCTTAAGGTCAAACCTTCCCTCTAGGTTGTGGAGAGTTTCATCCTTTAGTCTATCCTCTCGTAAGGCCTCTTCCTGAGCCTTTAGGATATCCTCTTTCAAGCTGGTGTGTACAAGCATTTCCAAGGCTCGTACTCGTAAGGGTTTCGCCCTTTCCTTACGACTTAAGGCATCGGCCACTACATTAGCCTTGCCCGGGTGATACTTGATCTCACAGTCGTAATCACTAAGTAGTTCTACCCACCTACGTTGCCTCATGTTCAACATTTTTTGGTCTAGGATATGTTGTAGACTCTTATGGTCCGTGAACACCGTACACTTAGTTCCATACAAATAGTGTCTCCAAATCTTAAGTGCAAAGACTACTGCTCCCAATTCTAAGTCATGAGTAGTGTAGTTCTGTTCGTGGTTCTTAAGTTGTCTAGATGCATAGGCTATGACCTTATCCCTTTGCATCAGTACACATCCTAGTCCCTGTCGTGAAGCGTCACAATACACAACGAAGTCCTCTGTCCCTTGGGGTAGGGCCAGAACTGGTGCGTTGCATAGCTTTTGCTTCAAGAGTTGAAAGGCGTCCTCTTGTCGTTGACCCCAATCGAACTTCTTGTCCTTCTGAGTCAGCATTGTCAGAGGTTGTGCGATCTTCGAGAAACCTTCAATGAACCTTCTGTAGTATCCTGCCAATCCTAAGAATTGGCGGATTTCTGTTGGAGTCTTCGGGGCTTCCCATTTTGCAATGGCTTCGATCTTTGCTGGGTCCACAAGAATTCCTTCCTCTCTAACTACATGACCAAGAAAATGTACCTCCCGGATCCAAAATTCGCACTTTGAGAATTTGGCGTACAATTTCTGATCCCTAAGTAGCTCAAGTACTACCTTCAGGTGCTGCTCGTGCTCCTCTCTACTTTTAGAGTAGATGAGTATGTCATCGATAAACACGATTACAAACTTATCTAGGTATGGCCTGCAAATCCTATTCATCAGGTCCATAAACACGGCGGGGGCATTCGTGAGTCCGAAAGGCATAACCATAAACTCATAATGTCCATAGCGTGTTCTGAACGCTGTTTTAGGGACATCCTCCTCATGGACTCTTACTTGATGGTAACCGGATCGAAGATCGATCTTAGAGAAGAAACTGGCACCTTGAAGTTGATCGAATAAATCGTCTATCCTAGGGAGGGGATAACGATTCTTAATGGTCAACTTGTTCAGTTCTCTATAATCTATGCACATCCTAAGCGATCCGTCCTTCTTTTTAACGAACAATACAGGGGCTCCCCAAGGTGATGAACTTGGCTGAATAAATCCTTTATCCAGCAATTCTTGTATTTGGTTGGACAATTCCCGCATCTCGGCTGGTGCTAGGCGGTAAGGTGCCTTAGCAACAGGGGCTGCTCCAGGAATTAAGTCGATTCGGAATTCTACTTGTCTAGTCGGAGGTAATCCGGGTAGCTCGTCCGGAAATACTTCAGGATAGCTCCGTACTACAGGAATATCCTCGAGTTTCTTCGCTTCGGGTTTCTTTCCTACCACTTGAACTAAGAACGCTATGTATCTCTTCCTTAAATAACTATGAGCCTTCATACACGAAACTATTCCTAAACTTCTGTTGGGTCTCTCCCCTTCTATCACCAGGGTTCTACCATCCGAAAGTTGTATCCTAACAGTCTTCTCATAGCATCCTATCGTTGCCCTATTTTGTGACAGCCAATCCATGCCTACGACTGCATCAAAGCTTCCTAGCTCGATTGGTATAAGATCTATGCTAAACAACTCGTCGGCTAAACTTAATGTGCAGTTTAGAAGTACATCGTGAGCCTTAAGTTCTCGTCCATCTGCTAGTTCTATCGAATAAACCTCATCTAAGCTTTCGGAGGCTAAGGGAATTAGTGGTCTAAACCCTAGGGACACAAAGCTTCTATCAGCTCCAGAGTCAAAAATGACTGATGCATAGTGGTCGTTTATAAGAAACGTACCTGTTATCACACGGGGTTCCTGACGTGCTTCTTCAGTCCCTATCACGAAAGCTCTACCTCGAGCCTGAGTTCCCTGGTTCACCGTATTAGTGCGACTACCCTGACTTCCATCCATG
Organism: Centaurea solstitialis; assembly: GCA_030169165.1. Classification (NCBI taxonomy): domain Eukaryota; kingdom Viridiplantae; phylum Streptophyta; class Magnoliopsida; order Asterales; family Asteraceae; genus Centaurea; species Centaurea solstitialis. The sequence goes on from CM058041.1 coordinate 65,976,079, forward strand.
GTATTCCTAGACCCCTGTCCTATCTTAGGACACTTATTCTTGAAGTGGTTTGGGCTTCCGCATTCAAAACACTTCCTTCCTTCACTAGGTACTCCTTCCCCCTTCCTACAGTATTGTGTGGAATGCCCAAGTTGTTTACACTTCTCACAATAGAGGCAGTTTCCCCAGTGGTGACGGTTGCACTTCTTGCATTCGGGGTAGGATCCCTTATAGGTTCCTTGGTCTTGTGTCTTTGCCACATAGTTCTTTAGTGAGTGTGTACTTTGACTCGACCCACTACTAGGCCTTCTTCCTGACTGTCCTTCCAACTTCCTTTTGCCTCCCATGCTACTCTTAGTTCCAGCTCCTGACCGGACTACGTCATTGGCTAAACGGTTAGCCAAGACTACAGCACTCTGGATGGTGGTTGGGTTAGCCGAGGTAACCATCCTACGGATTTCGGGTGCTAGTCCCCAGATATACCTATCAATTCTTTTCTCCTCTGGAGTAACCATGTGTGGTACAAGTTGAGCAAGTTCATGGAAACGTGCCGTGTACTTGTCCACATCCATGCCCTTCATGGAATGGTTCCAGAACTCAGCCTCAAGCTTTTGCAGTTCGCTTTTTGGGCAGTATTCTTCTATCAGCAATTTCTTGAAGTCTTCCCACGGTAAGTTGTATGCTGCTTCCCGGCCTCGGGTTTGTACTTGGATGTTCCACCAAGTCAAAGCCCTGCCTTGTAGCTGACACGCCGCATATTCCACCTTGCGGTTATCGGAGCACTTGCTTATATGGAGTACAGACTCCATGCTATCAAACCAGGAAAGTAGTCCTACGGCCCCTTCTTTGCCGTGGAATTCCTTGGGTTTGCAAGACATGAAAGTCTTGTAAGTGCATCCTTGATTACTACCACTACCTCCTTCGCCACTCTGATCTCCGCCACTCCTTCGACGGTTGTCGATACCAGCAGTCACTTGTGTGACAATATTGGGGATGGCATTTTGGACTTGTTGGGCTACGAGTTGGGCAATGTCCGGGGTTTGATCATTTGGCGTTGATCCAGTGCTTCTCGTGTTTCGAGTTGTCATAATTCTACAATGTTTAAAAGAGATGGATTGAATTAAGGTTGCATTTGGAGGAGTTTATACAATCGAGTTGGTTATAATAAACAAGGATAGCATTTATTCATAAGACTAAATATCATTTATTCCAAAATTTGGCGTTACTACGCCATTCGATTACATCCATTACATAAGCGATAGAGAAATTGGAAATACATCATAAAGGTTTACTAAAGGTTGAGAAACACAAGGATCACAAGCCCAATCATCATCATGACCGTGAAGATGGTCACTGCCCGACTCCGTAGCTCCGCCTTCCTAGCCAGACGTCCCGCTGCCACCGCCCTCTCAATGGCTCCCGTAGTTCCTTGCTCCAGAAATTGAGCTAGATCGGTCAAGGCACGCAAGGCTTGAGCTTGCCTATTCATCCTCTCTTGGAACCTTTCTATCCTATCCTCCATTATGTTCATCCTACGAGCGTCTTCGATCGAGAGTTCTAAGTTTCGTGGAATTGGAACTCCCGGAAGGATGTGGGAGGGTCCGGCGTAGGGATCACGAGGGATGGCGATACCACTACGTATGGGAGGAAGAACTCGTTTCCTAGCGGTTTCCCTAGTGCGTGGCCTAGGGGGTACCGGTTCGGGTGCAGGCTTTCCGGGTAGAGGTTGGGGTGCATCAATCACGGGGGGATTTGGGTTTGAGTCATCGGAGGCATCTTCACTTGCCGCTTCCATGTCCGACCCCGAGTTTTCCGAGGGGTCCTCCTCTTCTTCGGAGATCCATCCGCCGTTCGATGTCATGGTGACTGAAGTGTTTATATTTATTTATTAATAACAAGTTCAATAGTGGCTTCCTATTATTGTCGCAATAGTGCATTAACGCGATAGTGTATTAACGCAATAGTGTCGTTTTATCTAGTCCGAGTATCGTGGTCACTCATGCAATATGCCATGCAAGAAAAGTTTTCGTTTTTCACACTTCCATCGTAACTTTCCCCTAGCTTCGCATTATTGCCTCTTAACTAAACATAGTTGGCCAGGCTTTGTTTAATTAAGACCCAATGAAGCGACTCTCGGGTTCATCACTTTAGAAGTGTGCAAAAATAAATTTTCGAAAAAGTTCATCTTTCCGTTGTTATATTTTGATGGCTATAGTACTCGATTTTCTTACTAGAAAATCATTATTCTCTATAGCCTTGGCTCTGATACCAAGTCTGTCACACCCCGCTAAAGCGGAAACACGGAATGTAACAGCGCAAAGTAGCACAACTCAAGTATAGACAATAACACCATAGCATATCAAAATAGTTAAGTCTATACTATTACATCACGTTAAAGTCTTAAAATTATTACAAGGAAAATCAAACTACAACGGAAAGGGAATTTAGTCTTGAAATGCATGAAGGTGTAACACACGTGCATGTCGTTCTTCTTACTTTGGTTCGCCTGAAAAACATGAGAGTTAAAAAGTCAACTATCGTCATAGTTGGTGAGTTCACGAGTTTAATTACACACATTCATATAGTTCACGTTCCAAAAATAATACCGGAGATAATAAGTTCAAGCAATAAAGCTTAATAGTTGGATCATATGCGTACCCCGCAAGATCCCGGCATATGGTACTTATCATGCAATACTTACACTCAAGATTAACGAGCCACTACTAATCTCCTAATAGCATAGTTTTTGCCCCGCAATGCCATGCTTATCGCAACATGACCAACAATCGTTCCACAAAAAGTAATTAAACACCAATCGTTATCGTTACCAACCCCGTTGCAAGCGGGGTACGAAAGGTGGGGTTGCCAACCCGATAGCGCTACCATTGATTACTCGGTCCACCGCAGTGAATTAGACTTAGTAGTGTGTACGAGGACTTGCGATAAGAAAAACACCCAATTAATCTAGATAAGTATGCATACCATAGCCACAAAAATCGTTCCAAAAACATATCGTTCCACAAAATCGTTCCACAAAATCGTTCCACAAATCGTTTTAAAAGTTTTAATCAACCGGTAGTTTTATCATGCTTTTCACCCCAAAAATGTAAAAACGTAAAAAGGGGCCGTGAATAACTCACCGAGTTACTAGTTCGAGAGTCCCAAATTAGCGAGGTTCCACCGAATTCCGACCTAATGATAATAAGTATTTTAATAAGTTCCTTGACCCAAATTAAGTTCCTTTAGTTAAAGTAAAATTATACGCGCGGTCGAAATGTGAGTTTTTATAACGATTAACGATAAATACGAGTTCTTACGATTATAACCGAAACGTGATAGTTGGTATATGGTTATGCATGTGTGTTTTATATTAATTCTACCTCATCTTATTCCTCATATAGTCTTTTTATGTCCAACAATTTACTCTTTATAAGAGAAAAATACAAGTTTACATAAAATAACACTTTTCAGTTTTTAACAATTCTTGACAGATTCGGAGGCTGTTTGGGACATGCATTTGGGTGTGATCCACAACTCTAAAAATCACGAAATTTTTATATGTTTTAGCCATATGAGTTTACTAATTACTGACCAAATTTCATAATTTTTGAAAAATGTTAGGGTCCTCAAACAGAAAGTTTATTAAAATAGTGACAGCAACTAGAGCTGTTGCGCAACCTTTTTGTACGGACTGTTTGAGGGTCCAAAACTTGGAATTTTTGCAAACGGCCAGTGGGGTTTGAAAGATAACTCATTTAACTTGATTTTAAAAAAAAGAATCATGTCATTTGAACAATTTGTGAAAGAGTTATGGCCTCTCAAAGTCGGGTCCGAATCTGTCCAGAATCTGTTGGACAAAATTTAGACTAGTTTTTGTATAACACAAGATTTCTTTTGTTTATTAACTCTTATGATGATTTCTCTTTACCAAAGCTCAAGTCCAGATGTGTTTGAAGGAATATCAACTTCTTAAAACACATTTACACATGCATTTACATATATACCATATTAAACATCTAGGTTATAATCATAAGCCATCAACTCACTTATTGCTTGAATTTTTGATGATCCAAGCAAAGAAAAGGGTATTTGGCTATATGAAATCATCCATACCTTATGTAAGGTGTTAGATGGTCATAAGAAGTTAGGAATCACTAGTCATCAACTCACTTATTGCTTAGCAAAGAAAGGGTATTTGACTAGTGATTTCATCTACACCAAGTATGGTGGATTGTTTGTATAAAAGAAAGAAGTACTTGAATTGAAAGGTACAATATTATACATAGTAATATATGAACAAGAATTTAAAGGATGAACAAGAATTATGAACAATAATTAAGAGTTTTGAAGATCATACAAACTACCCAACTTATTTGGTTGATCATAGATGTTTTCCTTGCTTAAATGCAAGATACTTCCATCTCACAACATTGGGAGATGATGATTTAGGGAAGAAGATTGATGAAGATCATCATTTTACCTTGAATGTGTTCTTGAATATGGATGAATATCTTCAAGAGTTTGAGTGGTGTATGGAAGAAGCTAGAAAGAAAGATTAGAGAGAAATTATTCTAGTGAGAAGTTAGAGAGAGAGTGAGAGTTGTGAAGTGAATTGAATCAAAGGGGTAAGGGTCCTATTTATATTGGGGATTTGAAAGAGGGGAGGGGTAAAACCATGGCCTTGTGGCCGGTTTTGGGAGAGGGAAAAGAGAGGGAGAGAGGTGGTGAGGTGAGTGTTGAGTTGATGTTAAGTGTGTGTAAGTTGATGATGTATGTATTGGTTAGATTCTTATCAATGTTTCTTGCTTTAATTTGAACCATGTGATGAGAGAATCTTTGTCTCTAAATAATAATATGGCTGATCTCAATAAGCCATTTAATGAGTTTAATTGAACTTTGTAGTATTGGGTGTAAAAAGCTGCTAAAATTGGAAACCGTTACCGAAAACGCGCGATTTTGCGATTTTTGCGTAACGAAAGTAGTTTTTCGTATTTTTATTAAGGAACTTACTAGAAATTAATATTTTTAGTATTTTGGGTCAATTAGAATTTAATTCGACAGTCTAGTGGTCGGAATCGGGACCTGCTGATAACAGTCAGTCGGTTTTGCGTACCGACTATAGTGGCGACTCAATAATCGTAAAAGGCACTTATCTAGCCTTTTCATAGTAAATGTTGTCATACAATATTGTTTTTGACAAAATGACAGTATTAAAATACTGTCCTGCTCCGATCATTCAGTTAAAGTTTTACTGACCTGAGGTGGGAAGTGGAGGGTTGTCACAATAGTCACCATCACCCAAGATCGACCAAGCCAAACGTGGATCAAAACCATCGGGTCTCTTCGAAGTCGCCCACATGTACTCCTCAAATCCGGGAGCATCAACATCCGATTGGGTGTATATCCCCAAGGCAAGAGCAAACTCGATCAAAGATAGGGATCTCCAAACGCCACCAAGTCGGAACGTCATGCACGATTGGTGAAATTCCCCAAGAGCCTTGATTGCATCGAAACGAAACGTGGCCACAAACTCCACGATAAGCTCTCGGTAGAGGGCCTCGGCAATACCGAAAACTCGCTCCCATGCATGGCATATGTAATACTCATTGCCATCCTCATCGTATGCGTGTTTTTCAAGAATTGCTTTTATGTCGTTCTCGACTCCCATCGATCTAAGAAGATCCCAATCGACTCTCTTTGGCATAAGCACTTGGCGGGGGAGAAGTCGGTTGACGATGTCCCGATACTCCTCCCTCTTCGGGCCATTCAAGGTTGGGTCATTTGCAAAGGAGGTGAAAACATGACTTCCATCCGGTGCATGGAAGTTAGCTACGGCGGTTGTAGACGAGCGGGTTCTTTGTCTCTACAAAATCCAAATACCATTGTCTTAGAAAAATCTCAATCCATAAACGCAAGACAAGGTTTATTCACATTCGAAATTCTCACGAGACAAAATCTATACGACTAACAAGTTCAACTATCAAATATATGCATGATAAAACAAAATCAATGGGGATGTGCAACATCCCCACACTTGAACTTTTAGTCCAACCTCCATACAATAAATTTAGCTAACAAAGATAGGGGATTTTGATGTCATCAAGATCCCCACACTTATCATTCAAGCATAAACACTAGATTAAACAAACACAAAGCATGCTAAAGTGAAGTTTCAATCATAAAATTGGGCATGCATAAACTCATAAACATCAATCAATCAATGGTGATTCAAGAACAATGTCTAATTCAATATAAGCATTCACACACCATTGATGGTCCAAAAAAGATCTCCTCTTACCAATTCAAGCTATTCTTACGAAATTGAAGTTAAGAAACGTACCTTATTCATGTTGAACAATGAAATTGAAGCTCAAGAAAGTCGAATCTCGCAAGAACGTGAGAGGGTTTAGCGGCGCCTAAGAGAAATTAGGGTTGTGGTGAAGTGAAAAAGTGAGAAAAGAGGGTTTAAAACCCGTCTGTCCCAACTTCGCGTCGCGAAACACAGGGTTTCGCATCGCAAAACAGGCAGTTTTCAAAAATACCCTAGTTTTTAAAAGTTTAGCGTCGCCAAACGGCTCTCTTCGCGTCGCGAGGTTCGAAATTTTTACCTGTTATCGTGGCTTACCAACTTCGCGTCGCCAGATTTGGAATCTGGCGATCGCGAAGTGCTCACTGTTTCCCAATTTTGAAAATTTGCATCACACTCCGTATTCGCTCGAATTTGGTTCTTATCCCCTCCATATGGTTACCTAAGCAATATCAAACGAAAACATTAATAAAAACACACACGAAAATCATTAAAACGAAAGAAAACGAAAAAGCTCGGGTTGCCTCCCGAGAAGCGCTTCATTTTTGAATGGGTCTAGAGCTCGACCCCACTTTCGGCTCATTTCTTGGCACGTCGGCCTGACGAGCCCTTCTTCTTTCTGTGATCTTTCTTGGAGGATCCCGGTTCATTGAGTTTCTGATTCTTTTGATGCATCGGGTTTAGATAGTCCTCGGTTTTCTTTCCATGCTCATGTGGGAGTAACGGGCGGTTCGTGTTCTTTTTGTAGGCCAGAGAAGGATCTTCATATGGTTCATCAAGGTGTCTGACCGGCTCTCCGTTAGGATCAAAGTAAATCCGATTGTCCCCATAGCCTAAACTCGTGACTTGATTCCGCATATCGGTATTCACTTGAGCGGTGTGTAACAAAGATCTCCCGAGGATTATCGGGATCTCCGTGTTCTGTGGAAGGTTAGCTATGACGAAGTCCGTATAATAAACAAAGTTGCCAATACGAATCGGGACTCCTTCCGCTATTCCTAACGGCTTTGTCATGTACCCGTTCACGCCTCGGTATTGATAGTCCGTTGGTATGATCTTTTTAACTCCCATTTTCCTGCAATAACCAACAGGCATCATATTAAGAGCGACACCTGAATCTACTAAAGCAAGACCTTTAAATCTATGACAAGAAATAGGTAAGTTATAACTCCCTGGATCATGCTTGATAGGTGCTATGTAAACGAGGTCATCCTCCGGTGCTTTCTCCTTCTCTTTCTCCTTGCCTTTATCTTCTTTCTTCGGAATCACGAACTACGCGTATCCGCCTTGCTTTCCATCTTCCTCCTCATCATCATCACTTGAAGCTTCGGGCACCTTGAGTCTTAGGTGTTCGAATGACACGGTGAACCCCTCTGAATCGTAATCCGTGGCATAATCGGGTTCACTTTCACTCTCAGTTTCCACGTACTTCTTTGTGTAGATGTACGTCCATTTCTTCTTTGATGGCTCTCCGGTCATCATGAGCATCGACTTCACATTCTCCACCTTCGGGTTGACTTGTGTTTGCGTTGGTAACTCGCCTTGAGTCCGTTCACTTAGCATTTGCGAAACACGACCAACCTGCAATTCCAAATTCTGGATGGTACTTTGGTGATTACGTAAGTATGAACCTACTTCATCGTTTAGCTTCTTTTGCGCATCCATGAATTGGATAATCCGATCTTCGATAGAGACACGTGGCTCTCCATCCGGTCTTTGGTTCTGTTGAGTTGGTGCAAAGAAACCGGGAGGTCTAGGGATGAAATTACGGTTGTTGTTCCACCTCCCTTGGTAATCGCCTCGGTTGATATAGTTCACCTCCTCGGGTGTCATCATTGGTCTTTTCGGGCAATCTTTAGTCAAATGTGGTCCATTGCACTCCTCGCATCCAACCTGCAAAGCATGAACAGATTTAATTAGTTCTTCGATTTTGCGTTCAAACTTTACCTGTTGGTTTTTCATAGCGGCTAATTCATCGGATGGATCGAAGTCGGTTGAGATTTTTCCGACCATCCTCGGAATTTGCAAACGCTTGTCCGTCCTCCAATCTATGTTATGTATGAGCATGTCCTCGAGGAGTTTGTAACCTTCCGTGGGCGTTTTGTACATGAAGACACCACCTGCAGATGAATCCAAAGTAGCTCGTTAAGAATAAGCAAGTCCACTATAGAAAGTTTGAACCTGTTCACTCTTATTCAACTCGTGACTCGGGCACGAGTTTAAGAGGTGCTTGAAACGTTCCCATGCTTCGGATATAGTCTCCCCGTCTTGTTGTTGGAAAGATCGGATCTCGGCTCTCAATTTATCGATTTTGGATGGTGGAAAGAATCGGGAAAGGAACTTTGAACGAAGTCCTTCCCAAGTAGTGATTGAACTTGGCTCTAAGGATCGCAACCAAGCCCTAGCTTCTCCGGTAAGCGTTAGAGGAAAGACCCGAAGACGAATTGCATCATCCCGGTCGGCCTCTGTTTTGAACAGATCACAAATATCCACGAAGTTTTCCATGTGAACGATAGGATTGCTATCGTTTTTCCCGTCGAAGGTAAGGTCCTTGATCATGTGCAGGAGCTTCCCCGGGATTTCCTTGTTCAGGTTCGGCTTCGTGATTGGATTGGTGGGTATAGTTGGAGCGGCTCTCCTGGCGGTCCACATCGGTGCCTCGTCTCCCATCTCAAAAATCAAAGCTCTCGGGCGAACTTTGTTTGCTTTTGATTTCTTTTTGTTTCTTTTTCTGAATTCTCTCTCCGGCTCCTCAAATGGCTCTAACAAGTTTGCCGTGACTGAAATCACAACAAACGGTTACGGGCAACTTGCGGGAAACAAAGAGATAAAATAAAAATAAAGATAAAACTAACTAATTAAACTAGAAAGCGAAAAACTTGCAAGGGACAGAATCCCTCACAAGGACCGATTAACAAAACTAATTAAGACTAAAATCTAACAACTACCGTTCCCCGGCAGCGGCGCCAAAAACTTGATGCGGTAATTATCATACATAAAAAGCGTAACAAGTTTTAACCTCTAATGCCTAGCCATTGTCTTACCACATATACAGGCAAGCGTACCTGATCGTGAGTAATATAGTGTAGGAAAGTCCAGGTATCGTATCTACCACTGGGAACGGTCAAGTTATCGTAGACTAAAGTCTAAATCGGTTTAATTAACCTAAAGGGGGTTTTGTATGAAAAAGGTTTGAATATTAAAAAGACAACTAAATTAACTATTAACTAAGAAAGCGATTAAAGAGATTATTTAAGAACTTATATGAAAGAAAACAGCAGCACTTATCATGGTATATTGAATCCCCAAGTGAATGATTTAAACAGGCCAAAGGTTTGGTTGTTTTGATTATTGTAGGAATTTAAGTCTGGGACACCCTAACATGTAGTGATTATGGTTTTTAACTAGGTCTTGGTCCTCCTAATCCAATACTTAGGTCATTTGTCAAGCAACCTAGCACCGGAAATCCAATCCTAACTCTATTGTATGGTTTTCTATCTCCAGGTCACTCTCGGTCCAAGTAACCACTTAACACAACTCTCTCGGTCAAGGGCAGGTTAAGGTAGGTTGATTATCCTATTGGAGTCTATCTAATTTGGTCAAACAGATACACCCAACCAAAGGAGTTCAAATAACCAAACAATAATAATCAGAACGGAACCATAACACACATTCAATCAATCAAGAACAAACCAATAAGCATTAAGTATCAAATCATCATCCACAATGGTTCATCGACCATGACAAGTACTACTATTAAGAACTACTCACTAAACATAACGAAAACAAAAGCAATAGTAGATATCAACATGATACCGACAATACAACGACGGATGATCGAAGATCGATTCCCGCAGCGTATCGGCACCACTCTACTGCTTCGTATCTTCCCCGTATCGTATCTCGTGTAAGCCGACTCAAATTGCATATTCTGAACTGAAGGAGGAGGCTGGTATTTAAAAGAAAACGTCCAGGGGGCATCTGGCGATCGCCAGACTGCAGGTTTGGCGACGCTAGACACTTAAGTCAACCCTAGTCTTCAATTCAGTCGAATCTGGCGGCGCCAGATTGGAAATCTCGCGAACGCCAAACAGCTACTGTGTTGACTTTGTGCATTTTTCACGTTTTCTCGCATTTTTTCGTACTTTTACGTTCCACGGCCTCCAAATCCTACATAAACGATAATAAGCTCATTTAGTGCGTGAAATGATCATAAACGGGTGAGAAATGGGGTAAAGTCATACAATTACGCTCAACCAAAACATGTATAATTTTGGTGTTATCAAAATCCCCACACTTAAGCTTTGATTGTCCTCAATAAAAAGACTGAAAGATAAGAAAAATAACTCCAAAATTATCTCCACCCAAGATCATCAAAGAGAACAAAGCATACTCACACAATCGAACACACAAACAAGACTCATTAAGCAATCGGATACCAAGGCCAACCTTTTACCCTCACAAAGTATGAATAATCATATAAAGTGTATCTCTCGGGGGTAAAAGTGTATATGTAAGTGATCACACCAATACTCGACTAATTCCCTCATGCACAATCTTGTCACCAAATCTAATCTCCACCACTGAGAAGTTGTCAACCGTAAAGAGGACTTTAGGGTTGTAACATTAGGCTAAGGGTTAAGGGTAGGATAAAGGATATATAAGCGACTAAGGGTTTTGCAACAAAAACTTGAAAACTCAATCAGTAATGATCCAAACAATGAAACAATCTGACTTTCGAACAATGAAACTTTTGGGATGAGTATTTCCTCTCTTTTCTTTTTAGAATTGGCCTAAGCCTATGACTTATTTGGGGCACAAATTCTTTTTCGATCTCTTCAGCTCACATTTTTTTTTCTTTTTGTATTCTCGACTCTTTTGATTTTCTTTTCTTTTCTGAGTCTCAAATATTTTCTTCTTTTCTTTTTTCTCAGAGCAGCAACTATGTTGCTTTTGGGCTCTTTTTTTTTTTAATCTCAATCCCATAAAACTTTCAGATATGAAAAACTGGATCAAAACATCTCAAGAATCAAATTTAAGTTACGGCCAAAAGATAGATAAAACAATTAGGCTCAAGGATAAACTGTATAGTGGGTAAAGAAATGAAAAGGCTAAGGCTCAAAATGGTTTCAAGGGATGAAGTACTAATGATGAGTACTTTTCAATCAAAGGCTAGGCAAATCAGACAATCTTATGATGAGATTATCTGACGAAGGCTAAAAAGGTTAGAAACGAAGGCCTCTATGAGTGCAATGGTGATAAATACTCCTCTTATGTGGTCTCGACAAGCATTCAAATAACAAGTTCTACCTTGGGTCAAAGTCGGTATTCCTCACAGAAATGAATAAATATAACAATTCAGGCTCAATCTCTCAAAGGATTTGGGTAAGGCACTCATGGTAATCAGTATTCCAAGGCATCCTTTTACTCAACTAATCCTATTCAGTGTTCTCCTATGCAAGCAACTTAGTCCCAAAAACAATCTCAGATTTCGAAAAAAATTGGGGTCAAATCTCAAAGCTTTCAAAAATTTGAAAAACAACAACCCATAAGCAAAAAGTGAACCCATTTAAACAGATAAGTCTACATAACCCCCTCCCCACACTTAAAATTTGCAGTGTCCTCAATGCAACAATTAACACAATTAAGGAGTAATTGGGAAAAAGAGAAACTTCCTGGGTTATGTGACGAAATCTGTTCTGATCTGAGAGTGGTCCAAAAAATCGTGCTCGATCATAGATCATAAGTCGCTGTATCTACCAACAAAAAGAAAAAGAAAAAGTAAAAACGAACCAATAAAAATAAACCAAACCAAACTATTTAAAATCCTAAACAATCCAAACAAAATAAAAATTGTTCAAACCAAACAAAACAAAAATAAAATTGTCTCAAACAACCATATCGAATAACGGAGATAAAAGAGAGAGATCAATAAGGGCCACGAGGTTGGTTTTGCCAATCCTCGTAAGTCGGGTAACCGGGCGGAGCATCCTCGGAGTATGGCCAATATGGTGATGGAGCATAAGCGGTATTCGGTTGAATACCGAAATGAGTGGCCATCTGGTTCATCACTCCACTTTGCCAGTTGGCTTGGTGAAGAGCCTCCACGGTGTTGTACTCCATATGCTGATGACGCCGGTCGTAAGAAAGTGACATCTCCAAGAGTCGGTTACTCAAGTCTTAGTAACCCGAATATGCCGTCCAATCCGCCGGTTGTTGACCCGCACTCGTCCCACTCGTTCCGCCAATCTCATGCGTGCTCCTCGGTGCTTGACTCGGTTGACTTCTCGGCTGACTCCTATAAGCTTGAGGATTACGGATCCATGCATTGTAGTCTCTTCCAACCATGTGCTCAACTCTTGCCACGCCCATGCCTCGGAGTTGGTCCATGTCGATCAACCCCATCTCCCCGAGGTTCGTCATCGAAGCAATAGCGGCGTCGGTTACGATACCAAAGTGTTTGGCGAGGCGTGTGATATATTGGCCCCCGACCAAACGACTTCCATCCCGATAGCCGCCCGCTTTGGTGAGTTGCACGTCGATAAGATACGGAGCATTCAGATATTTGTCATCCGTAGAGAGTTGCTCAAGAAGCCACAGATCATGCACGGTCACTTTCTCCTCACTCGAAGAACGAGCATTCACCGCTTGAATGAGCATGCGGTGTAGAAGTCTATCCGACGAAGCAAGAAAACCCTTCACTTTAAGGTTGCCATGATAGTCACCATCACCCAAGATCGACCAAGCCAAACGTGGATCAAAACCATCGGGTCTCTTCGAAGTCGCCCACATGTACTCCTCAAATCCGGAGCATCAACATCCGATTGGGTGTATATCCCCAAGGCAAGAGCAAACTCGATCAAAGATAGGGATCTCCAAACGCCACCAAGTCGGAACGTCATGCACGATTGGTGAAATTCCCCAAGAGCCTTGATTGCATCGAAACGAAACGTGGCCACAAACTCCACGATAAGCTCTCGGTAGAGGGCCTCGGCAATATCGAAAACTCGCTCCCATGCATGGCATATGTAATACTCATTGCCATCCTCATCGTATGCGTGTTTTTCAAGAATTGCTTTTATGTCGTTCTCGACTCCCATCGATCTAAGAAGATCCCAATCGACTCTCTTTGGCATAAGCACTTGGCGGGGGAGAAGTCGGTTGACGATGTCCCGATACTCCTCCCTCTTCGGGCCATTCAAGGTTGGGTCATTTGCAAAGGAAGTGAAAACATGACTTCCATCCGGTGCATGGAAGTTAGCTACGGCGGTCTCTACAAAATCCAAATACCATTGTCTTAGAAAAATCTCAATCCATAAACGCAAGACAAGGTTTATTCACATTCGAAATTCTCACGAGACAAAATCTATACGACTAACAAGTTCAACTATCAAATATATGCATGATAAAACAAAATCAATGGGCATGTGCAACATCCTCACACTTGAACTTTTAGTCCAACCTCCATACAATAAATCTAGCTTACAAAGATGGGGGATTTTGATGTCATCAAGATCCCCACACTTATCATTCAAGCATAAACACTAGATTAAACAAACACAAAGCATGCTAAAGTGAAGTTTCAATCATAAAATTGGGCATGCATAAACTCATAAACATCAATCAATCAATGGTGATTCAAGAACAATGTCTAATTCAATATAAGCATTCACACACCATTGATGGTCCAAAAAAGATCTCCTCTTACCAATTCAAGCTATTCTTACGAAATTGAAGTTAAGAAACGTACCTTATTCATGTTGAACAATGAAATTGAAGCTCAAGAAAGTCGAATCTCGCAAGAACGTGAGAGGGTTTAGCGGCGCCTAAGAGAAATTAGGGTTGTGGTGAAGTGAAAAAGTGAGAAAAGAGGGTTTAAAACCCGTCTGTCCCGACTTCGCGTCGCGAAACACAGGGTTTCGCATCGCAAAACAGGCAGTTTTCAAAAATACCCTAGTTTTTAAAAGTTTAGCGTCGCCAAACGGCTCTCTTCGCGTCGCGAGGTTCGAAATTTTTACCTGTTATCGTGGCTTACCAACTTCGCGTCGCCAGATTTGGAATCTGGCGATCGCGAAGTGCTCACTGTTTCCCAATTTTGAAAATTTGCATCACACTCCGAATTCGCTCGAATTTGGTTCTTATCCCCTCCATATGGTTACCTAAGCAATATCAAACGAAAACATTAATAAAAACACACACGAAAATCATTAAAAACGAAAGAAAACGAAAAAGCTCGGGTTGCCTCCCGAGAAGCGCTTCATTTTTTAATGGGTCTAGAGCCCGACCCCACTTTCGGCTCATTTCTTGGCACGTCGGGCTGACGAGCCCTTCTTCTTTCTGTGATCTTTCTTGGAGGATCCCGGTTCATTGAGTTTCTGATCCTTTTGATGCATCGGGTGGATAGTCCTCGGTTTTATTTCCATGCTCATGTGGGAGTAACGGGCGGTTCGTGTTCTTTTTGTAGGCCAGAGAAGGATCTTCATATGGTTCATCAAGGTGTCTGACCGGCTCTCCGTTAGGATCAAAGTAAATCCGAGTGTCCCCATAGCCTAAACTCGTGACTTGATTCCGCATATCGGTATTCACTTGAGCGGTGTGTAAGAAAGATCTCCCGAGGATTATCGGGATCTCCGTGTTCTATGGAAGGTTAGCTATGACGAAGTCCGTATAATAAACAAAGTTGCCAATACGAATCGGGACTCCTTCCGCTATTCCTAACGGCTTTGTCATGTACCCGTTCACACCTCGGTATTGATAGTCCGTTGGTATGATCTTTTTAACTCCCATTTTCCTGCAATAACCAACAGGCATCATATTAAGAGCATCACCTGAATCTACTAAAGCAAGACCTTTAAATCTATGACAAGAAATAGGTAAGTTATAACTCCATGGATCATGCTTGATAGGTGCTATGTAAACGAGGTCATCCTCCGGTGCTTTCTCCTTCTCTTTCTCCTTGCCTTTATCTTCTTTCTTCGGAATCATGAACTACGCGTATCCGCCTTGCTTTCCATCTTCCTCCTCATCATCATCACTTGAAGCTTCGGGCACCTTGAGTCTTAGGTGTTCGAATGACACGGTGAACCCCTCTGAATCGTAATCCGTGGCATAATCGGGTTCACTTTCACTCTCAGTTTCCACGTACTTCTTTGTGTAGATGTCCGTCCATTTCTTCTTTGATGGCTCTCCGGTCATCATGAGCATCGACTTCACATTCTCCACCTTCGGGTTGACTTGTGTTTGCATTGGTAACTCGCCTTGAGTCCGTTCACTTAGCATTTGCGAAACACGACCAACCTGCAATTCCAAATTCTGGATGGTACTTTGGTGATTACGTAAGTATGAACCTACTTCATCGTTTAGCTTCTTTTGCGCATCCATGAATTGGATAATCCGATCTTCGATAGAGACACGTGGCTCTCCATCCGGTCTTTGGTTCTGTTGAGTTGGTGCAAAGAAACCGGGAGGTCTAGGGATGAAATTACGGTTGTTGTTCCACCTCCCTTGGTAATCGCCTCGGTTGATATAGTTCACCTCCTCGGGTGTCATCATTGGTCTGTTCGAGCAATCTTTAGTCAAATGTGGTCCATTGCACTCCTCGCATCCAACCTGCAAAGCATGAACAGATGTAATTAGTTCTTCGATTTTGCGTTCAAACTTTACCTGTTGGTTTTTCATAGCGGCTAATTATTCGGATGGATCGAAGTCGGTTGAGATTTTTCCGGCCATCCTCGGAATTTGCAAACGCTTGTCCGTCCTCCAATCTATGTTATGTATGAGCATGTCCTCGAGGAGTTTGTAACCTTCCGTGGGCGTTTTGTACATGAAGACACCACCTACAGATGAATCCAAAGTAGCTCGTGAAGAATAAGCAAGTCCACTATAGAAAGTTTGAATATGTTCACTCTTATTCAACTCGTGACTCGGGCACGAGTTTAAGAGGTGCTTGAAACGTTCCCATGCTTCGGATATAGTCTCCCCATCTTGTTGTTGGAAAGATCGGATCTCGGCTCTCAATTTATCGATTTTGGATGGTGGAAAGAATCGGGAAAAGAACTTTGAACGAAGTCCTTCCCAAGTAGTGATTGAACTTGGCTCTAAGGATCGCAACCAAGCCCTAGCTTCTCCGGTAAGCGTTAGAGGAAAGACCCGAAGACGAATTGCATCATCCCGGTCGGCCTCTGTTTTGAACAGAGCACAAATATCCACGAAGTTTTCCATGTGAACGATAGGATTGCTATCGTTTTTCCCGTCGAAGGTAAGGTCCTTGATCATGTGCAGGAGCTTCCCCGGGATTTCCTTGTTCAGGTTCGGCTTCGTGATTGGATTGGTGGGTACAGTTGGAGCGGCTCTCCTGGCGGTCCACATCGGTGCCTCGTCTCCCATCTCAAAAATCAAAGCTCTCGGGCGAACTTTGTTTGCTTTTGATTTCTTTTTGTTTCTTTTTCTGAATTCTCTCTCCGGCTCCTCAAATGGCTCTAACAAGTCTGCCGTGACTGAAATCACAACAAACGGTTACGGGCAACTTGCGGGAAACAAAGAGATAAAATAAAAATAAAGATAAAACTAACTAATTAAACTAGAAAGCGAAAAACTTGCAAGGGACAGAATCCCTCACAAGGATCGATTAACAAAACTAATTAAGACTAAAATCTAACAACTACCGTTCCCCGGCAGCGGCGCCAAAAACTTGATGCGGTAATTATCATACATAAAAAGCGTAACAAGTTTTAACCTCTAATGCCTAGCCATTGTCTTACCACATATACAGGCAAGCATACCTGATCGTGAGTAATATAGTGTAGGAAAGTCTAGGTATCGTATCTACCACTGGGAACGGTCAAGTTATCGTAGACTAAAGTCTAAATCGGTTTAATTAACCTAAATGGGGTTTGTATGAAAAAGGTTTGAATATTAAAAAGACAACTAAATTAACTATTAACTAAGAAAGCGATTAAAGAGATTAATTAAGAACTTATATGAAAGAAAACAGCAGCACTTATCATGGTATAGTGAATCCCCAAGTGAATGATTTAAACAGGCCAAAGGTTTGGTTGTTTTGATTATTGTAGGAATTTAAGTCTGGGACACCCTAACATGTAGTGATTATGGTTTTTAACTAGGTCTTGGTCCTCCTAGTCCAATACTTAGGTCGTTTGTCAAGCAACCTAGCACCGGAAATCCAATCCTAACTCTATTGTATGGTTTTCTATCTCCAGGTCACTCTCGATCCAAGTAACCACTTAACACAACTCTCTCGGTCAAGGGCAGGTTAAGGTAGGTTGATTATCCTATTGGAGTCTATCTAATTTGGTCAAACAGATACACCCAACCAAAGGAGTTCAAATAACCAAACAATAATAATCAGAACGGAACCATAACACACATTCAATCAATCAAGAACAAACCAATTAGCATTAAGTATCAAATCATCATCCACAATGGTTCATCAACCATGACAAGTACTACTAATTAAGAACTACTCACTAAACATAACGAAAACAAAAGCAATAGTAGATATCGACATGATCCCGACAATACAACGACGGATGATCGAAGATCGATTCCCGCAGCGTATCGGCACCACTCTACTGCTTCGTATCTTCCCCGTATCGTATCTCGTGTAAGCCGACTCAAATTGCATATTCTGAACTGAAGGAGGAGGCTGGTATTTAAAAGAAAACGTCCAGGGGCCATCTGGCGATCGCCAGACTGCAGGTTTGGCGACGCCAGACACTTAAGTCAACCCTAGTCTTCAATTCAGTCGAATCTGGCGGCGCCAGATTGGAAATCTCGCGAACGCCAAACAGCCACTGTGTTGACTTTGTGCATTTTTCACGTTTTCTCCCCTTTTTTCGTACTTTTACGTTCCACGGCCTCCAAATCCTACATAAACGATAATAAGCTCATTTAGTGCGTGAAATGATCATAAACGGGTGAGAAATAGGGTAAAGTCATACAATTACGCTCAACCAAAACATGTATAATTTTGGTGTTATCAAAATCCCCACACTTAAGCTTTGATTGTCCTCAATCAAAAGACTGAAAGATAAGAAAGATAACTCCAAAATTATCTCCACCCAAGATCATCAAAGAGAACAAAGCATACTCACACAATCGAACACACAAACAAGACTCATTAAGCAATCGGATACCAAGGCCAACCTTTTACCCTCACAAAGTATGAATAATCATATAAAGTGTATCTCTCGGGGTAAAAGTGTATATGTAAGTGATTACACCAATACTCGACTAATTCCCTCATGCATAAGCTTGTCACCAAATCTAATCTCCACCACTGAGAAGTTGTCAACCGTCAAGAGGACTTTAGGGTTGTAACATTAGGCTAAGGGTTAAGGGTAGGATAAAGGATATATAAGTGACTAAGGGTTTTGCAACAAAAACTTGAAAACTCAATCAGTAATGATCCAAACAATGAAACAATCTGACTTTCGAACAATGAAACTTTTGGGATGAGTATTTCCTCTCTTTTCTTTTTAGAATTGGCCTAAGCCTATGACTTATTTGGGGCACAAATTCTTTTTCGATCTCTTCAGCTCACATTTTTTTTCTTTTTGTATTCTCGACTCTTTTGATTTTCTTTTCTTTTCTGAGTCTCAAATATTTTCTTCTTTTCTTTTTTCTCAGAGCAGCAACTATGTTGCTTTTGGGCTCTTTTTTTTAATCTCAATCCCATAAAACTGTCAGATATGAAAAACTGGATCAAAACATCTCAAGAATCAAATTTAAGTTACGGCCAAAAGATAGATAAAACAATTAGGCTCAAGGATAAAGTGTATAGTGGGTAAAGAAATGAAAAGGCTAAGGCTCAAAATGGTTTCAAGGGATGAAGTACTAATGATGAGTACTTTTCAATCAAAGGCTAGGCAAATCAGACAATCTTATGATGAGATTATCGGACGAAGGCTAAAAGGGTTAGAAACGAAGGCCTCTATGAGTGCAATGGTGATAAATACTCCTCTTATGTGGTCTCGACAAGCATTCAAATGACAAGTTCTACCTTGGGTCAAAGTCGGTATTCCTCACAGAAATGAATAAATATAACAATTCAGGCTCAATCTCTCAAAGGAATTGGGTAAGGCACTCATGGTAATCAGTATTCCAAGGCATCCTTTTACTCAACTAATCCTATTCAGTGTTCTCCTATGCAAGCAACTTAGTCCCAAAAACAATCTCAGATTTCGAAAAAAATTGGGGTCAAATCTCAAAGCTTTCAAAAATTTGAAAAACGATAACCCATAAGCAAAAAGTGAACCCATTTAAACAGATAAGTGTACATAACCCCCTCCCCACACTTAAAATTTGCAGTGTCCTCAATGCAACAATTAACACAATTAAGGAGTAATTGGGAAAAAGAGAAACTTCACGGGTTATGTGACGAAATCTGTTCTGATCTGAGAGTGGTCCAAAAAATCGTGCTCGATCATAGATCATAAGTCGCTGTATCTACCAACAAAAAGAAAAAGAAAAAGTAAAAACGAACCAATAAAAATAAACCAAACCAAACTATTTAAAATCCTAAACAATCCAAACAAAATAAAAATTGTTCAAACCAAACAAAACAAAAATAAAATTGTCTCAAACAACCATATCGAATAACGGAGATAAAAGAGAGAGATCAATAAGGGCCACGAGGTTGGTTTTGCCAATCCTCGTAAGTCGGGTAACCGGGCGGAGCATCCTCGGAGTATGGCTGTTGTCCCAAAAATCAATAAAGATGAGGAGAAATGGATGAAATCAATATAAGATGAACATGAAGGCTTGATGAATTCATTAATGGTGGTTTTGCCCAAAGTAGTAAAGTATGAATCCAACACAAAAACCCTAATCATCTCTTACCTTTTATAGGTAAGAGGAAGAATACAAGATGTTCACAAAAGGTCCCCGAGGTTCTAAACCTCTAATTAAGGGCATACAAAACAGTAAATGTTCACAACTAACTGAAATTAAACTATGAAAGCTGTTAAAGATAGTGATTTCTGACTCTTCACAACAAAGAGGTCCTACAATCTCCCCCTTTGTGAAGAAGTCAGAAAGGTGGTGGAAGCTCCAGTGCCGGCTCCCACTTGGACATCTGCAGGAACTCCTCCCAATCTCCGATGATCCTCGCTCTCATCTGCATCACCACCTCAACGCGTCTGTACATCAATCTTTCCTTGAGTTTCCTCTCTATCAGGTTCATGCCCTCCAGAATCTTTCCCTTCCCGTCTATGATCTTTCGGCCCGGTATCTGATCCGCCAAGAGTCTACTCTGCGTCCCGTTGTAGACGTAGAGAAGGGTCCCATCGCAAAACTTGGCAAGTTCACCAAATCTCATAAATCTTCGCTCCCTCTTCTTCCTTGTCACATAGAGAACCCCGTGCTCCGGTATCCTGGTTGGCATGTAGGGAAGGTAGGCATCAATACCAGGTACGAGCAGGTTCGGTCTGAGCAGGTTGACCTTCGGCTGGCGGCTCTCAATCGCAAGCTGGTAGTCCGTCACCCGCGCAAGTGTGATCGCGTGGCGAACGTACTTCTTCAGTATCTCGGTGCCGTCTCTGTAGTGTTCGGGTCGGAGAATTGGACCCTGGAGGTACTTGATGAGCGTGAGGAGATCTTCCAAGTGCACCCGATCCAGATCTGCTTCCGTGAACGACCAGTCCTGTAACTCACCTCGTGGAGTGCCGGTCCCGTACATGCGGACGTCGTACTCAAGGAAAATCTGATGACCTTGTCTGTAAGGACGCATAGCAGTTACCTTGATGAAACGACGTCGGATTCTTTGGCGTCCGTGGGTGGCCCAGTTGCACATCCTCTGGTGCACGTAAGCAGCCCTTCTTCTCTTCGTCTTGATGTGCGAGATCCCGAAGTAGACCTTTCGAGACCATACGTGCAGCCTTCCCTGTGGGAAGATACGGGAGAAGGACTCCTCAAGGAATGCTCGGAAGATGACAGAATGATTCCAGTTGAGCTGGATGACTATTGGAGCGGCGGACTCTGGATCTGTCGAGTGGATGGTCTGAGGAGCTTCTGGAGTGGAAACTCAAATGCCGATAGGAAGCTGTTGTAGTCTGTATCCCGGACGATGTCGTCCCCCCTTTGGAAAATCCTGAGGCTCTGAGCAAGCGACCGAAGAATCTTCCGGGCTTCCTCCGAATTTGAACATCTGATAAGTCTTTCGGCGCTGCTTCCGGGGGAACGACGTCAATCTGAGCTGTATCGGTCATCTGAGGGAACTGAACTGTCTCCCCGGCCGGGATCGGCTCATAGTGCCAACTCCCCATGTCAGGAATATCCTCCGTGTCTGAATCGACATAGGGAGCATCAGGGGCAGCAGCTTCTTAAGGAGCACTCGAGGGGGCGGTCGTGGAAGCAGGAGCTGAGGTAGAACCAGAACCGGAGGCAGAGTGGAGGTCGGTGCGAGGCCTTTTGGATGAAGCCTGCACCTCCCCCTCATGAGGACCTGGTGCCGAGTCATCAGGTTCGTCATGCCTCCGTTTGGAAGGCTGAGTCTGAGACCGACACGTGGCCTCCAGTTCCCTGATGCGCTGCTGGAGGATCTCTATCTGGGCTTCCCGATCGTGAAGCTTGGCGGAGAGGCTGTCGTTCTGAGTGGTGTAGGATGAGATGACGTAAGCATGTTCCGCCTCAGTGACATAACCCGGAATCGGAGGTTGATCGCCCGAAGTCGGAGGGGCGAGTCTGAGAACATCCTCGGTCTGACGAGGGATCGGTGATTCGGTTGACGGGGCTGCCTCGGAGTGTTTGCCCTTGATTCGCCGTTTGAGCTCGTAAAGCTCCGCATCCCTGTCTTCTTGAAGCTTTCGCGACGCTTCAAGATCCGCCGATCTCTTTCTCTCCGTCTCGGCCAAGGCTTTCTCCAGTGCCTCGACTCGCGCATCCCTAGCCCGGTTGGCTTCCTCCACCGCAAGTAGTCTGGTTTGGACGACTTTTAGGATGTCGTCCGAATCCGTCGGACCTCGAAGTCCCGTTGGTACTGGGGTGGTTTTAGGGATTCCACCCGAATCCGTCAGGCCTAGAAGCCCCGGTGTTGCGTGAGCATCTTTAGAGACTTTGCTCGAGTCTGTCGGACCCTGTCCCGGTAGTACAACACCCGGTGCCACTTGGGCTCCAGTTGTCGAGAGGAGTCCTACTGAGGTGCTCTCTCGGCCTGATGTCACCGCTGGTATGATGTTGACGGTGTCAGGGCTTCCGGCGGATCCTCGAAGGGCGTCACCCGACGCACCAACTCTCCCCGTTCCGACGGAGTCCCGTGGGATCTCCGCTTGTGGTACAATAGATCGTGGCCTAATGATAGAAGGGATCGTAAACGTCCCGGGAAGTGGCTCTACGACTCTATGTGCAGCAAGTGAAGTCGAGAGGTGGGGCAGATCCTCTCTTATCTCAACACCGGCAGACTCCGATTGAGTGGCCGGTGGAAGTTGTGCTTGATCCCCGTGACTGACTGAAACGACCATCTGTTGAGAGATGGTCGAGTGGCTGGGTGGGGTGTGCAAGTGCGCTAGTTGGCTGCTAGCGTCTTGACCAGACACCGTAGGGTGCCCGGTCTCGGTGTGGGTTGCCTCTCTGTTGGATGGACTCGAGGTAAGGGGAACTTCCGTTTCTAACTTAATTGGCTCTTCTTCTTCGCCCGCCTCCTGAATCTGAGCCCATGGCTCGCCTAATTGGACCTCAACATCTTCGGTCTCTTTTTCTCTCCTCTCTCTCTCTTCTTCCTCGCTATCTTCTCTCCCCTAGCCGGTAGCAACCTCGGCCTCACCTTCTCTCCCCTAGTCTGATGCAAGATCCTTAGCAAGTACGGGATCTCCGGAGATTCTGTCGTCGTTGAAGGAAGAGGTGGCTTCATCCACATCTATCACCTGGGCCTTTCCGCCCTTCGTCGGTTCTGATAATTGGAACTCTGAGTCGGATCCATAGTCCACCATCTCTGCATCTGTGGCCTCGTCATCGGGCTCACGACGGTCCGAAGGAGTGTGTTCGGGGGACTCGTGACCGTCGAAGTCATCACCGGAGGGATCGCCGGAGGGTTCGCCTCCTTGAGTAGTAACAGCCGCCGCGTGCGGTGGTGAAGGAACGTGTTCTTGTTCTTGTGGGGAAGCTTCCACGTCCTTACCAGTCGGTTGTTGATGCGGCGGAGATGGCGATCGGTGCTCTTCCGATGACGAATGAACCGGGGATTGTTGGAGAATCCTGGTGTACTGCTTCACCCGGAAGTGACCCGTGATGTCACGCTCACGTGCAATGGGAGATAACTCATCGACGTAGGTCTGCGTTCGAGCTCGACAGGTGCGGTTCCTGACCATCATCTGATAGGCCTCGGCTCTCGACATGTGCGGTGTGGCGGACGTACCAACGACTCTACCCGCTTCGCCCCTTACGACCACACTCATCACTCCCGAGCCTTGAGCTCCACCACTGGAGCTCTGGCCCTGGCACGACTCCTAGGAAGGACGGGTCGCGCGTCCGGGGTAGGGCTCCTCGGTTCTGAGGAGTCCGTGGACGCGTCTTCTAATCCTAAGGACGCTCGGTGCATTCTAACACTCTCCGCCCTACGGTCTGCCATACCTAGCACATTATCAGGGATAGGCATTTCTACCTGACCTAGTCGCAGAGTCCTTCGGTTTATCCTGCCGATCTGAATGCTTTCGAAGCGCTGGTGGCCGGATCTACGTTCGACGGCCGGATGTTGATCCATGTGCTCGCGAATGATCAGACTGAAGAACCGCATCCAAGGAGTGGATGTATGACGGGTTCTTGCGGGCCCTTGTCTGACGTCGGTGACCATGTCGGCCCAAATCTGTTGGGCGAAGTCGATACGCCTCCCGTAGGCGACCGCATGAATGACATGCCAGAACTGAGTGGAAGCACGGTCCACTCCATGGGTCTTCGAAGACAAGGTCCTGTTGAGTATGTTGAAGAAGGAAAACCAGATTGGGGGCAGCATCCCCTGGGTGACTTGGGAAATCCCGTTCGGGCGGTTGTTCGCAGTGAAGTGAACCCCAAGCGCGAGTATCTCGCTGAAGAGCTCGGGGCCGGTGACCAGTGGTTCGAACGGGGCCTCAGGAGTGGCAGCAGGCAGATGGAGGATTCTCCTCAGGTCCTCCAAAGTGAAAGTAAGGTCGGTGTGATCAACACGACCCACGATGGTCTGCACGCCATCTCGAGTCTCCACGGTAGATGACCTATAGAACTGCTGAAGGTAAATCATGGGGATGTCGGCAGTGGCCTGCATCGCATACGCCAGAGGATGCACCCGAAGTATCTCCAGAACCACCTCTTCCTGAGCAGTGAAGTTGGCCAGGTCAACGTACTCGTTGTTCTGATGGATGGGACGGATGTCAGTAGGGGCTATGAGGGCTCGGTCAACAGCGTTGTTGACAGGGGAAGGAGGAGCAGGAGTGTTCGATTGACGAGCCATTTCTGTCAAGTTACAAACAAATTAAGTGTTTAGAAAGATGCAATCGTGAGAAAGACTATACCCTCGACTAGGCGCGAGTCGGAAAACCTCGAAAACCCAAAAATGAGTATTTCGTATTTTTCGAGTCGAAAAACGAGCAAACACACGAGGGGGTGTTTTCCGATTCGGAAAAGGTGATTTTCCGAATCGGAGAACAGTCAACACTTAGAAAAATTGAGCCAAATAAAACACAAGTTTTCCGATTCGGAAATGGTGATTTTCCGAATCGGAGAACTCCCATACTTAGAAAAAAATAAAGCATGTAGAACAAGAAGGTTTTCCGATTCGGAAATGTGTGTGACTTAGAAAATTTTTGATAAAACTTGGTCTCAAACGTGATTCGGAAAACCTCGGAAACCCGTAAGGGTAATTCCATGTTTTCCGAATCGGCAAATTTTAGTTTGAAAAACGAGACACAAGTGGATCCGGAAAACCTGATAATCCGAATCGGATTTATCTGTTTTCCGAATCGGAAAAGACTTATGGGTATTCATCGTGTACGAATGCGGAAAACTTGAACATTCAAGTTTTCCGATTCGGAAAACTTGAATGTTCAAGTTTTCCGATTCGGAAAACCGAGACTGTTCGAGTTCCAAATCACAAACCGCTCACCAAACGTCGATCTAAGGCTCTAAACTATTAACATGCACCCTAAAACAGTTAAGAACAAGTTTCTAATCAACAAAGGATCGATTTAACGCCCCGAAATCCCATTCCAAGAAGTTTGGGTTTCGGGTAAGTTTTGAAAAGTTTAGGCTTCGATCCAGACCTTAAAACGATAGATTTAGACGTTATAACTATATAAGGATTGATCGTGAACTTACCAGGAATCCGAAAACGTAATCTGATCGACGAACGGAGCAAAAACAAGCGAAATTGAATCGAGCGCGAGAGCGGTTATCGGGTGAGAGTTCAGAGAGAGAAAAAGTGAAAATTTGAAATTTTGTGAAAAGTAAATCTTGAAAACCGTATTTATATTTTTACCGAATTACACTGTGTTTGGGTCAAAAACACTGTGTTTGGCTCTCCTGATGGCTCTCTTAACCCGACTTTCACCTATTGGCAAAAACCACCCCTGGACTTGAAGTTTCAAGAAACTTACAAACTAGTCCCTGAACTTGTAGTTTTAAGAAGTTTCAAAACAGACCCTAGACTACAAGTTTCACCAAAGTGCAAACGAGTCCCTGAACTTTAAGAATCAGAAAGTAGCAAAGTTAGTCCTCGAACTTGTAAGTTCAAGACATTTACTCTACCGCCCCCTGAACTTTCAAGTTCGCAAAAATTTACAAGTTCAGCGCTCGACTCCTGAGAAAAGAGACTTACCTAGTTCGTCTCAGCTGGGTTTTGTGCGAGTCCTGATCTGAAGTGACCAGAAGTCGTTGTGAGGGTCCACACCTACAAAAGAAAGTATAAAATGGTATCCAAGGTGTTGTGGATCCGAGAACGTTAGCAGACACAACATTGAGCAAAACAAGACTTAGTACTCCCCCTCAATTCATGCAATCTCTCAAGAACACCTAAAGGCTCCCCCTAAACACATGCATGCATAAAGTGAACACCCGACTCCCCCTAGACCTCAGGCAGGGAGGTCTAGCATTCCTAATTTACTTAGGAGAAAGAAGTGACGTTTCTCGTCAAACGGCTTCGTGAACAAATCAACAAGCTGATAGTCACTCTCAACAAAGTAGAGTTCAACATTACCTTTCTCGACGTGGTCTTTGATGAAATGATATCGGATATCGATATGCTTCGTCCGAGAATGTTGAACCGGATTTGCCGTGATCTGAATCGCACTCTTGGAGTCGCAATAGATGGGTATCCTTTGCATGGTGTATCCGAAGTCGGCAAGTTGGGTTTTCATCCACAGAACTTGCGAGCAGCAGCAGGCGGCGGCAACATACTCTGCCTCCGCGGTGGATAAGGATACGCAAATCTGCTTCCGGGATGACCAACTCACCAGCTTGTCTCCGAGAAACTGGCAAGCACCAGATGTGCTTTTCCTGTTGAGCTTACAACCTGCATGGTCAGAGTCTGTATATGCAATTAGTTCAAAACCAGAGTCCTTTGGGTACCAAAGGCCAAAATCCGGTGTGCCCTTCAGATACCTAAGGATTCTTTTGACTGCAGACAGGTGTGAATCACGTGGATCACACTGAAAACGAGCGCAGACACCCGTGGAGAAAACAATGTCTGGTCTACTAGCCGTGAGATATAAAAGAGAACCAATGATTGCCCGATAAGTCTTCTGGTCAACCGGTTTACCAGAAGTATCTGCATTTAGTTGAAAATTTCTGGGCATTGGTGTAGCCGCAGAGTTTGAACCACCGAAATCAAATCGTTTTAAAAGATCTTGAACATATTTGGCTTGATTTATGAAAATGCCATCAGGGCGTTGTCGAACTTGAAGTCCTAAAAAGAACGTCAACTCGCCCATCATGCTCATTTTAAATTGGGATTTCATGGTGTTCTCAAACTCTTGGCACATCTCAGGCTTCGTAGATGCAAAGATAATATCATCCACGTATATCTGAACTATAATTAAATCTTTACCTGATCTCTTAAGAAACAAAGTGGGATCGATTGTACCTTTCTTGTAGCCAACTCCTAGCAAGTAATCAGTGAGTGTTTCATACCATGCCCTAGGAGCTTGCTTGAGACCGTAAAGCGCCTTGTCCAACACGTAGACGTGTTCTGGAAATCTGGGATCGACGAATCCTTCTGGTTGTTCGACGTGCACCTCTTCTTGAAGAACTCCATTCAAGAAGGCACACTTGACGTCCATTTGATACACCGTCATGTTCTTGTGTGCAGCATACGCAAGGAAGATCCGAATTGCCTCGATCCGAGCTACGGGTGCAAACGTCTCATCGTAGTCGATACCCTCTTGCTGGCGATAACCCTTGGCGACCAATCGAGCCTTGTTCCGGATGATGAGATCGTTCTCGTCCTTCTTGTTCCGGAAGATCCACTTTAGACCGATTATGGACTTTCCCCACAGTCTGGGTACCAAACGCCAAACTTTGTTTCTCTCGAATTCCGCAAGCTCTTCTTGCATCGCTAAGACCCAATCAGGATCGGTGAGAGCTTGGGAAACATCCGAAGGTTCGAATTCACTAAGGAATCCTCCGAATAGAATCAGGTTTTCGACATTCTTTGCAGATCTCGTAGTTACAGGTTGTGAGGGACTCCCAATGATCTGGGAGGGGGGATGATCTCTTGTCCACTTTCGAGTGTGGGGATGAGTGACATAAGCTTGTTGGTTGTTGGTGGCGTCGTTCTCATCTTGCACGGCAAAGACCTCTTACTGGTTTCTACTTGATGACCCGGCCGCCTGATTATTCTGCGGTGATGCCTCCAACCGGGGCTCACGCACTACCTGAGCATAAGTTCTCTGAGCTGAACTGGGTGAAGGTAGTGGAGCTTCTTCTGGGATAGGTGCAAGAACAGGGTGTGGAGTCTGTTCTCGGACGGGTTCCGGTGAGGCAGAGGATGAGGTTTCATTGGGGGAGACCGCTGTTGAGTCCGGTGCCACTGAGTTTGTAGAAGTGCTTGAAGATGGCTCAGTGATGAAAGCATCGGATGTCACTGAAGTAGAAGTTGAGCCAGCATGAGCAGGAAGTACAATCGGACCCGTGAGTGTGGGTAGATCATAATCTGCGAGGTCTAAGAAGTCTAAAGCAGAAAAGTTAGTGGAAGAATCTGTGCTCGGTGGTGCGGTGAACAGTTCAGGAAAAGAGGCATTTACATTACTTGAACTTGCCACAGAATAAGTTTCGGTTTCGGAAAAATCAACATTTGAGCTTTCCAGGATGGTTCGGGTCCGTTTGTTGAAAACCCTATAAGCCTTTGAGTTATGAGAGTATCCAATGAAGATAGACTCATCAGACTTGGGTTCAAACTTTCCCAAATCATCCCGGTCGTTTAAAACATAGCATTTACATCCAAAAACTCTAAAGTAATCGATGTTAGGCTTACGCTGTTCGACCATCTCGTAGGCGGTTTTACCAGTCCGCTTGACGATCAAGGTCCGATTCTGCGTGTAGCATGCTGTTGATACTGCTTCAGCCCAAAATGATTGAGGGACACCAGAATGTGCCATCATGGATCTCGCCGCTTCGACCAACGTCCGGTTCTTCCTTTCCACTACTCCATTTTGTTGAGGAGTGTGCACGGCTGAGAAGTTGTGAGAGATTCCCACATCTTCAAGAAAGGATTGCAGCTTTGCATTGCGAAACTCGGTCCCGTTGTCACTTCTCAACTTCTTCACTCGGCGACCCAAGAGAACTTGAATCCGCTTGATGAAGGCAATGATTCGATCGGCAGCGTCAGACTTGGCTCGTAGGAATTCAAGCCATGTGAACCTAGAGAACTCATCAACGAGAACTAACATGTATTTCTTTCGGGCTAGGCTCTCAGTTCTGGTAGGTCCACAAAGATCCATATGTATCATGTCAAGGGGACTCTTGCTATTCGTGTCCATCCTTGGTGGATGAGAGCTTATCGTCATCTTTCCTTGTTCGCAAGCGGGACACAATGTATCCTTGGAAAGGCGAGTCTCCGGTAGTCCCTTGACGAGATTTTTCGAAACCAGCTTGTTCATGTCTTTGAAATTCTGATGGCAGAGTCGTCGATGCCATAACCAACTGTCCTCCTTTGAAGCCTTTGTGAGCAGACAAATTGCATTCCTTGGATTAGAAATTGCTTCAAACTGAGGGTGTGTCTGAGGGATTGAACGGAAGACGGTGGAGTAAAGATTGCCATTCCTCCGTGCACTAAGGATGACGTTGTTGTCTTCATCATTCACATCGCTTCCGTATTGAAATTGCTTCACCCAGTATCCGTTGTCGCAGAACTGACTGGAGCTGAACATGTTGTAACCTAACCCCTCGACATACCTTACATCTTTAATGATGTATCTCCCATCCGTAATTTTCCCATAACCCACCATTGGCTTAGGTGTCTTGTCGGCTGTTTTAACATATCCCTCGAACCTTTCAACATAGTCGAAAAGGAAGGATCTCTGACCAGTCATGTGTCTATATGCGCCGGAATCGAAGTACCACACATGACTGACCTGCAATGACAACTAAGCTTGTTTAGGGACCCATTGCCAAATGGGTTCCTGTGGGTTAGAAACAGATAAACCAGTCGGTGTAGTCCCCTTTTTGGATTTCTCCTTAGGCGAAGGGGACTTCACTGACGAAGAGGACTTAGCTTTCCCTCTTTTCCTTCCCCTTCTCTTTCGGGATTTGACAGTAGATTGAGGAGCATAGAAAGAGTTAGGCACACCATAACGCAGGAAATTATCAAACATAAAACACATGTCATTGCGAAAAGTATTAAAGGCATCGTTCAAGTTACGATTAGAATTAACAGACATGTTCGAATTCATTCCTACACTAGGTGGAACATAGCCTAAACCCGCACGGCTAGGACTATGTTTCTTAGGGAAAGTAGAAAAAGAGTTGTTCCTTCCATGATGATCCTTTCTTGGTGGCTTCACATTCGGTCCACCATCTTTCCTCCTCGCATCTGCATGAAAAGCACGGTGTGAGTTAGAGGACGGCTTTGTAGGAATGGAGTTACCACCTTTTCCAGATGACATTTTAGAAAATTTAGGTTTTGTGGAACTGAAAGGTTGATTGGGTTGTAACTGAGAGGTCTCACCCACTTCAAAGGAACTTGAACGAAAGTCAAGACTTTTAATGGGCTTAACTGAGTTACGAGCATCGTTAGACTTTGAATGCTTTTTCTGGAGTCCTTTGGGTGCGTGAGGCTTAACTGACTTTCTCTTGTCAGTACCAACACATTTTTCACCCTTAGGGTTACTTTTCTCAGAAATAGGAGCTCGTGACTCAGTAGGCATCTCAGATTTGACAACAACAGATTTTGGCTTCTTTGGAATAAAGCCTGAAGGATCATCATCCTCATCTAAAAACACCTTCATATCATATTCAATATTTGGATCTTGGACAGTCTTGGGTTCGGCTATCCTGTGGTGTGAATTAGGGGGTTCATCATCATCTGAGATTATGGAGTAATGGTCCTCAGTATCTAAGACAGGTTTGGGTTGGGGATTGGCTATCAGATGGTTAAGGATTGGTGCAGTCTTATCATTAACTGAGTCTGAAAAGCAGAGATTTTCAAGATTCATAACTTTCCTTTTTAAAATGGAGTTAGACACCCGTTGGTTGGTTAGAGATCGGCGATACATTATCCTTTCATCGTGATCAAGTTCTTTTAAAATTTCAAAATGGATATCTAGGAGAACGTATCGAGTTTGAAGATCCGCAACCTTGATTTGGAAATCAGTAAAAGCAGTGGTTGCGGTCTCACACTTTGAAGAAAGCCTAATCCTTTCGGCATTAGCCTCAAGTAAGTCTTTTTCCAGAGTGTGAACCAAAGTGTCTTTCTCCGAAAGAATTACTTTCAGGTTCAAGATCTGATGTTGACATGCATCCAAATCCATGGCTTTTAACCTAAGAGCAAACACCTCCTTTTCTAGCCTGACTAGGTCGGACACTTAGTTGCAGAAGTATCCTCGGGTGGGATAACTAAGGTCTCCTCTGAAAGTTCCATTTCCCTAGTATCATAGCTTTAGCTAAGGTCTGTGTAGTTGATAGGAGGCATTGCTACTCTAGGGGTTCTGGCCTTAATGCCTTCCCATGTGGGTTCGGAGTTGGTCGGATCACTAGCCGGAACAAAGATTGGTCTATTGGAAGGAGGGCTAGTGGGTGGACTGCTAGAGGTACTGTTCGTTGGACTGGTGGTTCTAGTTATGGTCTCATCGTTTATGACTTCGGTGTACGTGACAGTCTGCGTAACGAATTCCTCAGTCACATGTCCTCCTACTAGGGCAGGTTTGGGCTTGGAGGCTGCCATTTCCTCAAAATTGTATAGATGAGAAGGTGCTTTATCTAAAACATGGTTTTCAGACAGACCTAGGCCGGGTTTGGCTTTGTAAAAAGGATTCTTTTGGCATGCTGAGTGAGGATACTTAAAGTCTGTTCAGATTGTCCTCTTTTGAAATTGTTGTCCTCAAGCTCTTGTATTTTTGAAAACAACCGAGTTCTTTCTTCTGAAAGTAACTGGAATTTAATGTTGAGCTCCCCATGATTACTGTTAAGTTCCTCATGGGCTTTTTGAAGACAACTAAGTTTGTTTGTTAAATTGGACTCTCTAATTCCAGACTCAAGTGTTTCACGATTATACACTATGGTCAAATCCTCGAGAGAGTCTTTGTAAATTGCACTGTCGATTCTAAATTTCGTGATGAGAGTCCTCTCCGATTGGAGACATCTCTCTAATTCACAAATTTTAGATTCCAACATTGCCACAGTATCAGTTATATCTGGAATAGATGATACCTCAGACGAATCAATATCTTGATAAGTGCTCGGTCCAACGGCTTCTGATCCCTCAAAGTTAGCCATCAAGCAAAGACCCTTCACCATAAGGTCATCCTCATCTGAGCTCTCCTCTTCACAAACCCAGTTCTCTTCATCCACCAGCAAAGCAACCCCTTTTCCTTCTTCCTCATTAATGAGGCCTTCCTCTCAAAGTACGCTGCATCCTTGTACTTGACGGAGCAATCTCTAGCATAGTGTCCCAACTTACCACACTTGTAACAAGTGGTAGTGGGACTTGCGGTTTGTTGAGGAGCGGAGTTCTGGGTTATGGGACACTGGGGATGATTTGACCGTTGAATTCCTTGTTCAGCTTGAATCTGTGGATCATCCTTCTGAACTTGCCTGGAGCTGTTTCCCCGGGAATCACCTCCGTTGTAGTTACTTTTCCCGTGATCCATTCTCTCATCTTGCCTTCGATCACCCCTATTCTGTTCATATCCATAGCCTGGTCCTTGATCTAGCCTTCCACTCTCATGTCTTCCTCCATACCCGATCTCATATCCCTGACGATCAATATACCCAGATTCAGGAGTATATTGCCTCATGATGTTTCGGTAGTTGATGTCTGAGACTTGTCCTCTCCAATCTCCTTGACTACTTTGGCCTCCTTGATAGTCAAGGTACGTGTTGTCTCTTCTGGGCTGATCTCTGTATCTGCCTTGATCTTCCCTGTACCTTCCTTGGTTGTTCCGATAACCTCCTTGATCGTAAGCCTGGGTACCCCCTTGCTGATAGCTTCCTCTCCCTTGATTTCCGTACTGACCTCTATCTTGCCGATAATGACCTCCCCTTCCTTGCCCCATTCTTCTTCCATTGGGAAATCCTGATCCTCGTGATCGGTTGTATCCATGGTTTGCGTTCAGTCGTTGTACGCTGTGTGAAATGAGGGCAAGGGACTCATTCACATGGAAGAGTTCTTCATCTGAGATGGAATCAATCACTGGTTCATCGGGATGTTATACACTTGTTCCATAGTTCGGGTTGAACTCTTGATTGTATTCCTCTTGATAGTACTGGGGAGAAACATTGTTGTATGGCATTGGTTGGACAGGAGCAGGGTTTGGTCCTCCGAAGGGCACGGCAGACAGTGCCAGAGGATCAACTGCTTTCTTGGTTCGTCCACCGGTGATGAATTCTTCGTGTTGAACCATCATGCTGAATAAGTCATGCAGACCCATAATTCCCAGATTCCGGCTTAACTGAATGTTGACTGCCAAATTTTGCCATTCCGGCGTGAGATTCTTCAGAAACTTGACATTCACTTCGTACTTCGTTTTCTCAACCCCGAGCCGCCTCAGATCGTTGACGAAGGAATTCAGCCTTTGATAAGACTCAGTGAGGGATTCGTTTCCCCTAGCCTTGAAGCCTTCGTAGGCATTGAGCGCACTTTCCTTCTGACTCTCCAGAGCAGTATCCCCTCCTTGCATTTGTTGTTCGATTTCCAACCAAAAGTCTCGTGCGTTGGTCAGACTGTCCACTCTCGCATACATGTCGTTTGGGAGAGCCATGATCAAGAGGGTAAGAGCGCGCTTGTCGATGAGGTGTCGGGCTCTCTGTTATGGGTTGAACATCTCGACTGGCTTCTCAACCACGTAAGCTGGTAGTTCGGGACATGTATCGGTTCTGGAAACTGCGGCGACAGTGACGGTCGGTCTGATAGGTCCTTCATGGATGGACTTCATAAGATTCTCATCCAGCAGATCTAGGAAGTGGATCATTCTGCGTTTCCGCTGTTGGTACTCGCCCATCACCAGGACGGGAGGGCGAGATTCGGAACCAATGCCGATGATTTCCTTCGACATTTCTCTCACACTGACAGACCTCCTTATGTGACTCACAAGCATATGCGTTTGGTAAGATGTCGAGTATCAGTGTGATCACTATATATAACATATTACCCCTTGAGAGATACACTTGATACATACTTTGTGAGGGTAAGAGGTTGAGCATGACTTTGATGACTTGTAAGGCTTTGATTGGTATCTGAATTGTGCTTGATTTCTTGCGACTATCCTTGTTCTTTCAAAGCATGATCATGGGTTGAGGATAATTTTGTCGTTATCTTTCTTATTTTATCAGATGTTTCCTTGAGGACAAACAAATCTTAAGTGTGGGAATTTTGATAACTCCAAAATTATACATATTTTACTCGCATCAATTCCCCACTTTTATCTTCATTTTGAGAGTAATTATGATGCTGTTTGACTTAAAAAGGTTTAATTCTTAATTTTGTAGGTCTTGGAGGCCGTGGAACGGAAAAGTACGAAAAAGGGCGAGAAAACGTGAAAAATGCACAAAGTCAACACAGTAGCAATCTGGCGTCCGCCAAGTTCAGAATCTGGCGCCGCCAAACCAAAAATCTGGCACCGCCAGATTCGACAAAATTGAAAACCAGAGTTGACCTAAGCATCTGGCGCCGCCAAACTTGCCGTTTCGCGATCGCCAGATGACCCCTGGACGTTTTCTTATAAATACAGGCCTTGGTCATTCAGTTTGAGGCATCGAATCGAATTGAGTTCAGTTTCTGTAATACTCTCTTAGGTTAGATGTTGGGAGCCGCTTAGGGTTTCCAACCCGAGAAGTCGGAGGCTCGATGTGATGGCTACGGAGGAGATGATTCGAGAGGATGATGCGCCAAATCTGCCGGTCTTTAGTATGGTTTGGTTATTTATCTATAGTTAATATGTCTATGTATTAATTCTCGTGCTATTATGGTTTGAATACTTTGGTTATTTAATTAATAGATTTATGATTATTGAATGTTTAATCTGAGGTTCCTATGTTCTTGTTTAAATCGTGGTTATTCGATTCGTGAATAGGTTTAGCTAGTTGACCGATACTTGCTAGACTCCCTTTGGGTTAATGTTCATAATCACTTTTCACTCCGGTGACGCGGAGGGACGTAGTGACCAATCTCTCAGACCAGAGTAGGATTGGACGATAGGATTCCACAACTTAACATTGATATAGGGTGACTTTCACTAGATTTGTTGACACCAAATCCCTGTGTTTGGACCGGGAGACCGACCTGGTTGATAATCTCAGATGTTCATGTATGATACATTCATTAATCTATATCTTATGAAAGTAAACCATAATGGATTCAATTATCTCCGATGTATGTTTGTTCATCAGTTTTCCACTTCTTGGTTAGGTTTATTTATTATTTATCTTTTATCTTTCAAAATACTTTTCCAAAACAAAACCCCCCAACAAAGCTTTAGGTTATTTAAACTGGTTTGGATTAATAGTCTATAAAACTTGACCGTTCCCAGTGGTAGATACGATACCTGGACTTTCCTACACTATATTACTCACGATCAGGTACGGTTGCCTGTATATGTGTTAAGACAGTGGCTAGGCATTAGAGGTTAAAACTTGTTACACTTTTTATATACAATAATTACCGCATCAATCCCCAAGGCAAGAGCAAACTCGATCAAAGATAGGGATCTCCAAACGCCACCAAGTCGGAACGTCATGCACGATTGGTGAAATTCCCCAAGAGCCTTGATTGCATCGAAACGAAACGTGGCCACAAACTCCACGATAAGCTCTCGGTAGAGGGCCTCGGCAATATCGAAAACTCGCTCCCATGCATGGCATATGTAATACTCATTGCCATCCTCATCGTATGCGTGTTTTTCAAGAATTGCTTTTATGTCGTTCTCGACTCCCATCGATCCAAGAAGATCCCAATCGACTCTCTTTGGCATAAGCACTTGGCGGGGGAGAAGTCGGTTGACGATGTCCCGATACTCCTCCCTCTTCGGGCCATTCAAGGTTGGGTCATTTGCAAAGGAGGTGAAAACATGACTTCCATCCGGTGCATGGAAGTTAGCTACGGCGGTTGTAGACGAACGGGTTCTTTGTCTCTACAAAATCCAAATACCATTGTCTTAGAAAAATCTCAATCCATAAACGCAAGACAAGGTTTATTCACATTCGAAGTTCTCACGAGACAAAATCTATACGACTAACAAGTTCAACTATCAAATATATGCATGATAAAACAAAATCAATGGGGATGTGCAACATCCCCACACTTGAACTTTTAGTCCAACCTCCATACAATAAATCTAGCTAACAAAGATGGGGATTTTGATGTCATCAAGATCCCCACACTTATCATTCAAGCAAAAACACTAGATTAAACAAACACAAAGCATGCTAAAGTGAAGTTTCAATCATAAAATTGGGCATGCATAAACTCAAAACATCAATCAATCAATGGTGATTCAAGAACAATGTCTAATTCAATATAAGCATTCACACACCATTGATGGTCCAAAAAAGATCTCCTCTTACCAATTCAAGCTATTCTTACGAAATTGAAGTTAAGAAACGTACCTTATTCATGTTGAACAATGAAATTGAAGCTCAAGAAAGTCGAATCTCGCAAGAACGTGAGAGGGTTTAGCGGCGCCTAAGAGAAATTAGGGTTGTGGTGAAGTGAAAAAGTGAGAAAAGAGGGTTTAAAACCCGTCTGTCCCGACTTCGCGTCGCGAAACACAGGGTTTCGCATCGCGAAACAGCCAGTTTTCAAAAATACCCTAGTTTTTAAAAGTTTAGCGTCGCCAAACAACTCTCTTCGCGTCGCGAGGTTCGAAATTTTTACCTGTTATCGTGGCTTACCAACTTCGCGTCGCCAGATTTGGAATCTGGCGATCGCGAAGTGCTCACTGTTTCCCAATTTTGAAAATTTGCATCACACTCCGAATTCGCTCGAATTTGGTTCTTATCCCCTCCATATGGTTACCTAAGCAATGTCAAACGAAAACATTAATAAAAACACACACGAAAATCATTAAAAACGAAAGAAAACGAAAAAGCTCGGGTTGCCTCCCGAGAAGCGTTTCATTTTTGAATGGGTCTAGAGCTCGACCCCACTTTCGGCTCATTTCTTGGCACGTCGGGCTGACGAGCCCTTCTTCTTTCTGTGATCTTTCTTGGAGGATCCCGGTTCATTGAGTTTCTGATCCTTTTGATGCATCGGGTTTGGATAGTCCTCCGTTTTCTTTCCATGCTCATGTGGGAGTAACGGGCAGTTCGTGTTTTTTTGTAGGCCAGCAAAGGATCTTCATATGGTTCATCAAGGAGTCTGACCGGCTCTCCGTTAGGATCAAAGTAAATCCGATTGTCCCCATAGCCTAAACTCGTGACTTGATTCCGCATATCGGTATTCACTTGAGCGGTGTGTAAGAAAGATCTCCCGAGGATTATCGGGATCTCCGTGTTCTGTGGAAGGTTAGCTATGACGAAGTCCGTATAATAAACAAAGTTGCCAATACGAATCGGGACTCCTTCCGCTATTCCTAACGGCTTTGTCATGTACCCGTTCACGCCTCGGTATTGATAGTCCGTTGGTATGATCTTTTTAACTCCCATTTTCCTGCAATAACCAACAGGCATCATATTAAGAGCGGCACCTGAATCTACTAAAGCAAGACCTTTAAATCTATGACAAGAAATAGGTACGTTATAACTCCCTGGATCATGCTTGATAGGTGCTATGTAAACGAGGTCATCCTCCGGTGCTTTCTCCTTCTCTTTCTCCTTGCCTTTATCTTCTTTCTTCGGAATCACGAACTCCGCTTATCCGCCTTGCTTTCCATCTTCCTCCTCATCATCATCCTTGAAGCTTCGGGCACCTTGAGTCTTAGGTGTTCGAATGACACGGTGAACCCCTCTGAATCGTAATCCGTGGCATAATCGGGTTCACTTTCACTCTCAGTTTCCACGTACTTCTTTGTGTAGATGTCCGTCCATTTCTTCTTTGATGGCTCTCCGGTCATCATGAGCATCGACTTCACATTCTCCACCTTCGGGTTGACTTGTGTTTGCGTTGGTAACTCGCCTTGAGTCCGTTCACTTAGCATATGCGAAACACGACCAACCTGCAATTCCAAATTCTGGATGGTACTTTGGTGATTACGTAAGTATGAACCTACTTCATCGTGTTGGTCCCAATGAGGTGACCTTCAAGCAAGGATAGTGTTTGGGATTATAGAAGGGGGGGTTGAATATAATCACACAAAATTTCACTTTTAAGTTCTTGTTGTATTAACAATATGAATTTACAGATTGTTGCGGAAATAGAAAAGACAATAAGTCTAAACTAAACAATCCAAGCTTTCTTTCACTATGCACTAAAGTGAGAAGATGAAGAAAAGAAAGAAGATAGAGGGAATAAGAGAGAAAGGATTAGGGTATTTTTAGGATAAAGAAGAAGTATGGAGAACATCTCTTCAAGTCCTATTTATACCCAATGCATTAAATGCATGCAGACTCACTTTTGTGTACGTGTCACAATGTAAGTGGTCCTTTGTACTATTTACTATAAACAAATACTCTTTGCATGGTGTGCAAAAGAGGAAGTGTGTAAACAGTTGCCTTGAGGTCTGATAAGTACGGAGGGAACAGTAAAGAGACTGTCCTTATGTACTTTTGTGTCAGTAAAGGTGGATAATCCTTTTGTGCATTAGACTAAGACATTACACTAATCCTTCAGGATCAGGATACTGATCAGTGAGTAGAGTCCTGAAACTAATGTTGTTCAGGGTCACTTGTATCCTGATGAATCTTCAAGATGTCATACGATATTGAGCAGCCTGCTATCACTGAGTTCCGTCTTCAGATCACGAGCATGCTGTTCCTGTCATCAGCTAATTCTTCGACGTCGCTGATGGTTCTTTGAGTATGATCTTGATGTCTTCAGGAGGTCTTCACTTCAGTGGACAGGATCAGTAGACTGCAGAACAGACTCGTTCGTCTCCTGATCCAGATCCTGATAACTATAAAAAATAAGTTACAGCATAAGTAACATGGAATAACACTGAACAGACTCAGTGATAATTCCTCAAGCTATAACAGAAGTAAAACCTATTCACTAAGTAAAGATTAAGGATCATTATCATTTCATCAGGTCTTAGGAGAGCTGGATCAACAATCTCCCCCTAAATGATAATGATAAGACAATGGAGAAATTGTCTAAGTCTAGAAGAAAAAAATTTCTAAGTCTAGATGAAACAGTAGGAAATAGAACTCATAAAGGTACATGTCCCATTTACTGTTTTGAGGGATCTTTTTCAGTACTATGATGGAGTGAAGTACAATGCAGTGAATTGCATTTTCATTAATCTTAATAAGGTTACAAGAGTAAAGAAAATACATAAGTACATGAATGAGGTACTGAAAGGAAATTACAAAAATTCTAACTATCAGAGTCTTCGCTAACTACTTCAGTTTTGACTTGAATAGGAACAGGAGTATCACTGAAGGCGATTCTATGATCGAGGATAGCTCTGACAGTGCGAATGATCTCTTTATTATCTTGGTTTTTCTTATCTCTCTGAGCGATGAAGAGAACTGATACCAAGTGTTCATATGGTGCTTCGTGTAGCTCGCTGAAACGCTGAAAGCGTAGGATTTTGGAGTTGTCGCTCACACAAATACCATGAACAAGTTCTCTGATAACTTGTCCTTCAGAGAGAGAGACTCCTGTAGGGAAGGAAAGATCAAGCATTGAGAGGTCCAGTGGCTTGATAACAGTTCTGGGCATGCAAGGAGTTGGTCTCCTTGTTGAGGTGCCTGCAGATCTTCGAACTGGAGGTTTTGGTAGAGCAGAGGGAGGCTGGAGCAGGACATCAGGTATTTCAGTTGTTCTTCTGATTCGAGCAATAAGTCCATCAATGACTTCTTCTACTTCTGCCCTATAGTTCTTGTTGGCTTTTGGAAGTAGGCTTCTTATTTCGTTCCACTCTGACAAGTTGTAACGATCTAACTTGTCCAGAGTGTGCTCGACGTCCTTCACTCCTGAGCGTTTGACGGTGAGCCAGGTTTTGCCAGGAACTCCTTTCTTGCCGCGGCTTCGACGAAGATGGATCCCTGTTATTCTGGCACCATGCTTCCTGAGATGAAGTCGGTCTCTGCACCAGTCAAGCTCCTTGTCTACTACCTCTGTCTCTTCCTCTGTTCTTTTGTTGAAGACCTTCAGAGCAGCCTTCTGTGCAAGAATTGGATCTGCACTTATTTCTTCGTCTTCATCAACGAAGTCAAAAGCAAGCTTCTTTGCAGCTTGAGCAGAGAGGAATGCTTCCTTCTGCTTTTTACTATGCTCCTCCTGAGCCTGTACAGCGAGGTCGTACTCCTCCTGCGATAGATAGGCGAACTCGGAGTCCCAAGAGGTACGAAGAGGAATTTTTACTCTTGTACTCTCGAGTCGCTCTATCACGGCGTCTAAACGCCCATCCCTAAAATTCAGAGCCTGTTTGGTTTTTAGGTTCAGGGGTTGGTTCAGGAGTAGATTGAGGTGTTGGTTCAGGGGTAGGTTGTTTGGGTGGTTGGTAGATAACCATTTGTAGGTTGTTTGTTGGTGAGTCTTCAGAGGAGGTGTCGAGGGTGATGGTTTCGGGGGTAGGTTTAGATTTAAGAAGGGTGGAGATGGGTTGGTTATCAGAAGATGAGGGAGAGGATGGTAGGAATAACGTACCAGGTGCACCGGGGTTCTCCCCCTGAGAGTGTGCAGGCCCTGGAGTGGGCGTTGACGCAGGAACCTTCTCAACGAAGAAGTCGTCGTCTTCATCATCATCATCATCTTCATCCTCATCCTCGTTCGTTCCCCCTTGTTCATTGGTTCTCCAGTTGGTGGAGGGGGAATAAACGGAATGGTCTCGGTGGGGCTGTCTCTCCCCCTCAACAGGTGCCTGAGGCAAGGCGGCTGTTGAAATATAACTCTGAAGGAGAGAGGCCATGTCGTTCTGTAGCTTGCGAGAGATGAAGGAAGAGGAGATCAGGGATTGCAGAATATCCCTGTCTGCGCTGGTGAACGATGGAGGAGGTGGAGGAGCAGAGGTTATGGCGTTGACAGCGTTGGTGAGGCTAGTCACCTGCTCCTGGAGAGCGCGGAGGCCTGCTTCTCGGGCATCCAACCTCTGAACCACTGTTGTTTGGAAAGTGGTGAGAGAGTTGGTGCTGTTGTTGATGGTGGTGGAGAGAGCAGGCAGAGTATTGGCCTTCAGGTCATCAACAGATGCCTGAAGGGTGTTGGAGGAGGTGGCCACTTGGGAAACCTTGTCGTGGATGGTATCCAGACAAGGGATCGAGAGAGTTACGGCAGTTGGTGGCGGAGTGGCGGCGGCAGCAGCAGCAGTGGCAGTGGCGGCGACGGCTTCAGCGGCGGTCGCAGCGGCTTTGGCCGAGGCAAGCTCTAGCTCCAAAGCCTGGAGTTGAGCCTGGTGCGCATCCTCCTGCTGTTGGAGTGCTGCGCGTGCCTCCTGTAACTGTCGTTCAGCGGACTGACGACGAAGTTCAGCTGCACTCAGCTGTCGTTCGGAGTCCGTGAAGACGAAATCGTTAAAGGGGTCATCCTGGTGTAGTTGAGGATGCCCTTCAACGGCTGCTCCTAAAGAACCTGTAAAATTTGCAGCTAAATGAGTACTAGAGGACTCAGAAGCTTTCATAGAAGAAGGAATAGCAATATTATGCTTAGTAATATTACCTGAGGTTAGGAGGGCATCAGAGCGATTACCCTCCACATTCTCTGAGTGTTCGAGATGAACAACCTCAGGTTCTTGTTGGACAGGAGCAGTAGCAGGGGTGTCTGCAGGTAAAGAAGTTTTAGATAAAGGGGAAGGTTTATTAAAAAGTTGAGGCAGGGTAATATAATATTGCTTACCAGCTGGAGCCTTCTTTTTCTTTTGCGCCTTAGACTTGGCGCGCTTTGGCTGTGGAGGAGGAGTAGAGCCAGAGGGAGGAGGGCGCTTCAGGGGCGCCGAAGAAGTAGGTGCAGCTGGGGAAGTCAGTATTGGGTTAGCTACTGACATAGCATGCAGAGAAAGAGAAGAAGATGGTTTGGATGAGAAGAGAGAAGACATACCTTGAGCAGGAGGAGAGGTGGGTGGCTCTTCTGCGTCTGGTTGTGGTTCAGGAACAACCAGAACAGCAGAGAGAGGAACATCGTCAGGTTTTGGAGAAACCTGGTCCAGGAACTTGTTCCCCAGGGCATAGTTGTTGAAGTTGCCCTCTGTTGGGTAGTTGTTACCCATGTGTAGTGCCAGAACGGCAGAGAAGAACCTGGTGTAGGGGACGTTGACCACCCGAGTCCTGTTCTTGATCTTCTTGATCATGTCGTCCCATATGCAGCGAACATAGTCAAACTTGCGATTCTTGATCGCAGAGTAGACCATGTTTTGAATGGACGTGGGGAATTGCTCTGTGCTCCCAGTCTTCCCTGTCAGACAGAGACCAAACGTGTTCCATATGTAATAGAACGTAGCGTTTAGCCCCGTCTTGTGGACAGTGGCAGCAGTCTTGATCAGAGGAAGGCCTTCTCTTACAGGCCAGTTGTAGCCAATGGCATCCAGGAACTCGATGATTTCGTCGGAGGAAGGAGGAGGAGAAGGAAATTTCTCCTTCTTTGGGAATTTGAGGACGTTCCTCAGGGTCCCAATGCCGAATGAAATGATGTCGTCCTTGATTTGGAACTTGATCACTTCGTGCATCTTGCCCTTCGAGTTCCTTTCTTGGGCAGCAGTAGCAGTGGACCACAATTGTAGAAGCAGAGGTTTGTTGGGCGCCGTGTTGAGAGTGAACGCTGTTTTTAGAGGACTATTGAGAAGAAAGTCCCTTGCTGGCTTCAGGTAGTCCTTGCTGGCAGGGATGTCAAATAGGCCAATAAGGTTGTTGGCCTTAAACTGAAGATCGTGCTGGGGAATGACGATGGGCAGGCTTCAAGTAGCCGTTAGCAGAGTGGTGGCCTCAGAGGAGAGCTGAGCGTCAAGAGATGTGGATGTAGTAGCAGCCATCCTGTCAAAAACAAAAATAACATATGTGGGTGATTAAGAATCCAAAATATGCATTTTTCTTCACTTTTTAATGAACACAGAATATGTTCATAAAAGTGGTGAAATCCTTTATACTTGGAATGGATTAGATACCAAAATACACAAAAGGAATGTGTTTTGGTATTAAAAAGAACTTCTATTTTGATGAAGAATTATCAAAATAGGAGTTTATGATTGTTCTTAAAAGAAATAAGAAAAATCATTTTAAACAGTTTTAACAAAAATCTTAGAAGATTTTGGGAAAACTAAGATCAAACGAAGTGATCTTAGGGTTTTTGGAAAAACGTTTATCAAAATAAGTTGTTTTTAGAGAAGAATGTCAACTTAGATTGTGGAAAGAACAAAGAACATAAAGATACTTACGTTGATCTTGTTAAGAAAGTGGTAAGTGTGTGTTCTTGGTGTTCTTGAGAATGCAGATTCGAGAGACAATTGCTTTTCTTGCTATGAATTCTTTGAGAGAGAATAGTGAGCGTAAAGAGTGAAATGGGTTACGAGTGAGGTTTTTATACCTCGTAGTAGGAGAGAGAAAATGGATGAGAGAGAAAAGGGCGGCTAAATTCAAACGTAATGATGAAAAAAAAAGTTCTACGCGCGTTCACGCGCCTGACGCACGTCGTGGGGAACAGGAAACATCCCATTACGTGTCAGTGCAGATGAAAAGTTTGTTTTATTCGAAAACTTAAAAACCACCTTTTCAGGGGATAATTCCATTTTGATGAAAGAATTGTTTTTTTTTTGGAATTAGAGTACTTATCAGATAAGTACTGTTTTGGGAAAATCCTCTTATCACATTTAATGCGATAAGGTTTCAGGAGCAGAGGTACTTACCTGAGAATCATCAGTATTCGGATTTTGAACAAAGATTTTGTAAGTACTGAATAGAGTTATCTTCTGATGAGAGTTTCATTCAGGAGTTGTTAAAGAAAGAGTCCTGAGAAAAGTTATTCTTTAGGATTTAACAACTGTTTGTCCTGATAAACTTCAATCATCAGGATTTAACATCCCAAGTTCACTGATGAGCATATTAAAACGCGTTACATCCAGTGGTTTGGTAAAAAGGTCAGCAAGCTGATATTCAGTAGGGACAAAATGGAGTTCAATATCACCATTCATCACATGATCCCTAATGAAGTGATATCTCACTTCAATGTGCTTTGTCTTGGAGTGTAAGACAGGATTGTTAGCGATGGCTATCGCTGAAGTGTTATCACAGTAGATAGGAATTTTAGAAAGTTGTATGTCATAGTCCTGAAGTTGATTACTCAGCCACAGGACTTGAGCACAACAGATTCCTGCTGCAACATATTCAGCTTCAGCAGTTGATGTGGACACAGAGTTCTGTTTCTTGCTAGTCCAACTCACCAACTTGCCACCTAGCAGGTGACAACCACCAGTGGTGCTCTTCCTGTCAATCTTACATCCTGCAAAGTCACTATCAGAATAAGTTGTTAGATCGAACCCTGAGTCTTTGGAGTACCAAAGACCCAGATTAGGAGTTCCTTTCAGATATCTGAAGATCCGCTTTACAGCGGTCAGATGGGATTCTTTGGGTTCAGCCTGATAACGAGCACATAAGCAAGTAGAGTACATGATATCAGGGCGACTAGCTGTGAGATACAGCAGAGAGCCGATCATTCCTCTGTAGAGAGTCACATCAACAGGTT
This sequence comes from Centaurea solstitialis, assembly GCA_030169165.1. Taxonomy (NCBI): domain Eukaryota; kingdom Viridiplantae; phylum Streptophyta; class Magnoliopsida; order Asterales; family Asteraceae; genus Centaurea; species Centaurea solstitialis. The sequence goes on from CM058041.1 coordinate 66,020,763, forward strand.
TCCCTTTGGAATCCTTGTCAAGTGACAGAGGAGGAGCCATTGGAGTCTTCATCGGTGTACAGGATGTGAGATCAAATTTCTTCAGCATCTCATGTACATATTTACCTTGATTGATAAAGATTCCCTTTTTAGATTGCTTGATCTGAAGTCCTAAAAAGAATGTTAGTTCACCCATCATAGACATTTTATATTCAGATTTCATGAGCGACTCAAACTTTTCGCAGAGTTTGGGATTGGTGGATCCAAAGATAATGTCATCGACATATATCTGGACAAGAAGGATATGCTTAGGATATTTCTTTAGAAATAAAGTGCTATCGATCTTACCACGAACAAAACCTTTAGAGAGAAGAAAGGTTGAAAGGGTATCATACCAGGCACGAGGAGCCTGTTTTAACCCATAGAGAGCCTTGTTTAACTTGTAGACATGATCAGGGAACTTAGGATCTACAAAGCCAGGAGGCTGAGCCACATAGACTTCTTCATTAAGTTTTCCATTCAGAAAGGCATTTTTGATGTCCATCTGATAAACCTTGAAGTTCATATGTGCTGCGAAGGCTAGGAAAAGTCGAATTGCTTCGAGCCTAGCCACAGGAGCAAAGGTTTCATCGTAATCAATGCCCTCTTCCTGCCTGTATCCCTGAGCCACAAGGCGAGCCTTGTTTCGAATAATCGTACCAATCTCATCAAGTTTATTTCGAAAAATCCACTTGGAACCAATGATAGTACGTTTTCGAGGCCTAGGGACGAGAAGCCAGACATTGTTTCTGATGAACTCTGCTAGCTCTTCCTGCATGGCTGAGACCCAGGCAGGATCACGCAAGGCATCATCTATTTCTTTAGGTTCATTTTCAGAGATGAAATTAACATAAAGACAGGCGTTACCAGATTGACGTCGAGTTTTAATGCCAGAGGAGGGATTACCAAGAACTTGATCAATAGGATGATCCTTGGTCCATCGAAGAGCAGGTGGCTGATACACCTGTTCTGAAGTGGAAGCTTCATTTACTGATGGATCAGGAAGAAGATTAGTAGGAGTAGGCTCACTAACAGTGGTTTGAGAGAAGTCTTCAGTGTTAGTGGGTTGATCAGGTTCAGTTGGTATGACTTGAGTGATTGGAGTGGCATTTATCAGAGGTGGAGTATGTATTTCAGTGGGTGGTATAGGAGGATCTTCTTCAAAACCATCAGGAAGGTCTTGTGGAGTTGGATCAATAATGGGAGGTTCTGGGACTTGAAAGAAAGAATCAGCCCACTGATTTATTTCAGTGTTTTCATGAGGGTGAGGAAAGGTAGGACCTGATTCATCAAACTTAACATGAATCGTTTCCTCTACAGCTTGTCTTCGTTTGTTGAACACACGGTAGATTTTAGAGATAGAGGAGTATCCAAGGAAGATTCCATCATCAGACTTGGAATCGAACTTTCCAAGGTTATCTTTGTTGTTCAGGATGTAGCAGACACAACCAAAGATATGGAGATGTTCGATTGAGGGTTTCCTGCTTCGAAAGAGCTCGTAAGGAGTTCTTCTGAAGCGCTTTACTATCAGGGATCTGTTCTGAGTATAGCAAGCTGTGTTAACAGCTTCTGCCCAGAATTGAGTGGCAAGGTTGGCTTCACTCAACATAGATCGTGCAGCTTCAATCAGGGTTCTGTTTCGTCTTTCAGCAACACCATTTTGCTGAGGAGTTCTCACAGATGAGAAGTTCTGAGAGATACCTTTCTGATCGAAGAAGGTTTCCAGGGTACTGTTTTTGAATTCAGTTCCGTGGTCACTTCTGATTGATCGAACAGTAAGGTTGTTGAGTCTTTCCATCTTCCTGACGAACAGAATGATTTCTTCAGGAGCATCACTCTTGGATCGAAGAAAGAACACCCAAGTATATCTGGAATATTCATCAACGATTACCAGAGTATATTTCTTTCCAGCAATGGATTGGACGTTGACTGGTCCAAAGAGATCCTTGTGGAGAAGTTGTAGAGGAGAGCTGATGGAGGAAATCTGCTTGGACTTGAAGCTAGCCCTGGTCTGTTTTCCTTTCTCACATGCTGAACAAAGAGATACCTTTGTATAGCGAAAGTCAGGAAGACCAACAACTAGGTTGTTGATGCAGAGTTGATTTATCGTCTTGAAGTTGAGATGAGAAAGACGCTTGTGCCAAAGCCAATTTGTATCAGAGGAAGCACGAGATACAAAGCAGAAGTTGTCAGTGGAAGTATTCATGTTGATGATGTAGATATCAGCATGTCTCACTCCAGTGAGAATAACTTCCTTACGTCTGTTCTTGACTTTGCACTTCTTCTTTGAGAAGGAGACTTTGTGATTCTTATCACACAGTTGACTGATGCTCAAAAAATTATGCATCAGGCCTTCAACATAAGCAACTCTTTTGAACGTAGTTACTCCGTTGGTCAGTGTGCCATACCCTCGGGTTTGGCCTTTACCGTTTCCACCGAAGGTCACAGCAGGACCTCTTTCTTCACGGTAGTTAGAGAGGACAGATTTAGAACCAGTCATATGTCGAGAGCATCCACTGTCCAGATACCAGATGCCCTTATCCTGTAAAATTTAGAGTTTAAGTTTTTCTTGGTACCCATAGAACTATGGATCCAGAAGTATCAGTAGGACTGGTGGAGTCAGTGGCAGCCTTAACTGATTTATCAGTTCTTGAGGCTGGAGTCTTGACTGAAGAGACAGTCTTGACAACCTTCTTTCCTTTGACTGAATTATCAGTCTTAGGATTTTTCTTTACCTTAGCTGATTTTTCAGCTTTGGTAGCATCAGGACACTTACTCGCAATATGGTCATTTAATCCTCAGTGATAACATTTGCGATATTGAAAGCGTTTAGTGGAGTCCAGGAAGTCTTTAAACTTCAGATGAGCAGGACCAGTACCAAGTATGCCTTTAGCATTGTACGGAGGAGGAATTGGTTTCTTCTCCATCGTCTTTTGCTTCAGGTCAATCTTCAGTCTGGGAACAGGACTTTGGGAAAAAGATTTTGATCCAGAGACTGAAGGACCACTACCCGGAACTTTGTTCTTGGGTTTAGGACTCTTGGTCTTTGAAGGTGTTACAGTTTTGGATTTTTCCTTGACTGTGTTCTTTTTGCTCTTAGGAGCACCGTCAGAGTGTGTGTTAGAAGGAGAAGGGATGTTTTCAGGAGCATTTGGATCAGGGATAGAAGAAACAAATTTTCCAAATTTGAGCATGGAACAATCAGATCTAGTTCCTCCACTAGTATATCCAAGACCCCTTTTGTTTTTAACATTTCTTCCTGAGGCTAATATTTCATCAACCTTTTCAGAGGCGTCACTCCATCCTTTGATGGTGACTTTTTCAGCATTTAACTCAGCCAGGGCTTTTTCTTTGACAGCAAGAGCAGTTTCTCTTTCAATACAAAGAGTTTTATTAACAGTGACCTGGTCTCTATAGTTTTCTTCCAGAACGGTAAGTTGTTTTATTTTTTCTTGGCATTCTCTGAGTTGATCACGAAGATCAATGTTCATTTTCTCAGTAGAGGTTTTACCATTCAGGGCTTTGTAGAGATCAAGAGTAACCAGGTCCAGCTGAGTTAAGCTTTCAAGAGGGACAAGAGGAATAGGTACCTGACTGGGAGAATCAGTCGCAGAGGTGGAAGCTTCAGGAGTTGTGGAAGAAGAAGCTTCAGGAGCCTGAGTAGGAACCTCTTCAGGGACCTCTTCTATCTTAGCCATGAGAGCTAAGGTAGGTTCCTCAATAATGGCCATCAGTGCCACTTGAGTATCTTCCTCATCAGATGAGTCATCAGAGGAGACATCATCCCAATCGCAGTCTTCTGCAATAAGACCTTTACCCTTGCGCTGGATTTTCATCTTCTTGTATTTTTCCTTCAGGCGCTGGTATTTGGGGTTCTTAGAGGAAGATTTGGCAGAGGAGGGAGCAAACTGACTTTTCCTGTACCTGCAATCATTAGCAAAGTGTCCTTTGCCTTGACAGTTGTAGCAGATAGCAGTAGCCTTATCAACAGGTTCTGATTTAGGCTTGTCAGTTATAGATAGATGTTTCTTTTTATGAAAGTTTCCCTTTTTGGCAAACTTTTTAAAAGATCTAGTTAATAAAGCAAGAGATTCATTGAATTCAGGATCTTCTGACATGTCAGAGTCAGAGGATTCTAATTCAGTAATAGTTACAGAAGAAGAAGAAGCAGCAACAGGAGGAACTGAATCAGAGACCAATGCAACAGGCGTGCTTTTGGAATCTTTTGTATCTCTTATGAGATTCTTTTTCAGTTTCTTCTGTTGTTCACGGTTCAGAAGAATACCGTACAACTCACTTAGTGTGAGTGTCTTTATGTCTTTTGACATAGTTAAGCAGGAGGTGTAGATTTCCCAATGTTCAGGAAGAGCTTCCATGAACTTGGTAACCACCTCAGAGTTAGGATAGGTAGTACCGATAGTCTTCAGGTCAATCAGAAGACAGTTGAATCTCTGATGTAGCTGGGAGAGAGTTTCATCCTTCTGATGATAAAGCTTTCATATTGACGAACCAAGAAAATCTTTCTTGATTCCATGAGAACAGCAGTACCTTCGTATTGGACACAGAGAGTGTCCCAAATCTCTTTGGCAGAGCGAAGGTGACAAACAGAATGGAATACATCGTCAGGGAGGGACATGGCAATGAGAGACCTAGCCTTAGTGTCAATATTGACCAGGCGTCTGTCTTCGTCATTCCAGTCAGTCACAGGCTTTACCAGTTCCCTTTCAGGTATAGCTGGTTGGCCACCTGCAGCAGGAATAGGGTGGACGGTTTGTGTAGGCACATGTGGTCCATTTTCCAGAAAGTATGGAATCTGGGGATCAGAACCAGAAAGGAAAAGTTCCATCCTGGTTTTCCAAAGAGAGAAGTTGTCTTTGTTAAACCTAGGAGGCTTTCCAGCAGAGCCGGTATCAAAGTAGTTATCCTTAGCTTGAAGAGCCATGGATTAGGAGAGAGGATCACAAGATTTTTCTAAGAAAAGAAAAATGAGAGCTAGTATCTGCTCTGATACCACTTGTTGGTCCCAATGAGGTGACCTTCAAGCAAGGATAGTGTTTGGGATTATAGAAGGGGGGGTTGAATATAATCACACAAAATTTCACTTTTAAATTCTTGTTGTATTAACAATATGAATTTACAGATTGTTGCGGAAATAGAAAAGACAATAAGTCTAAACTAAACAATCTAAGCTTTCTTTCACTATGCACTAAAGTGAGAAGATGAAGAAAATAAAGAAGATAGAGGGAATAAGAGAGAAAGGATTAGGGTATTTTTAGGATAAAGAAGAAGTATGGAGAACATCTCTTCAAGTCCTATTTATACCCAATGCATTAAATGCATGCAGACTCACTTTTGTGTACGTGTCACAATGTAAGTGGTCCTTTGTACTATTTACTATAAACAAATACTCTTTGCATGGTGTGCAAAAGAGGAAGTGTGTAAACAGTTGCCTTGAGGTCTGATAAGTACGGAGGGAACAGTAAAGAGACTGTCCTTATGTACTTTTGTGTCAGTAAAGGTGGATAATCCTTTTGTGCATTAGACTAAGACATTACACTAATCCTTCAGGATCAGGATACTGATCAGTGAGTAGAGTCCTGAAACTAATGCTGTTCAGGGTCACTTGTATCCTAATGAATCTTCAGGATGTCATACGATATTGAGCAGCCTGCTATCACTGAGTTCCGTCTTCAGATCACGAGCATGCTGTTCCTGTCATCAGCTAATTCTTCGACGTCGCTGATGGTTCTTTGAGTATGATCTTGATGTCTTCAGGAGGTCTTCACTTCAGTGGACAGGATCAGTAGACTGCAGAACAGACTCGTTCGTCTCCTGATCCTGATCCTGATAACTATAAAAAATAAGTTACATCATAAGTAACATGGAATAACACTGAACAGACTCAGTGATAATTCCTCATGCTATAACAGAAGTAAAACCTATTCACTAAGTAAAGATTAAGGATCATTATCATTTCATCAGGTCTTAGGAGAGCTGGATCAACACATCGTTTAGCTTCTTTTGCGCATCCATGAATTGGATAATCCGATCTTCGATAGAGACACGTGGCTCTCCATCCGGTCTTTGGTTCTGTTGAGTTGGTGCAAAGAAATCGGGAGGTCTAGGGATGAAATTACGGTTGTTGTTCCACCTCCCTTGGTAATCGCCTCGGTTGATATAGTTCACCTCCTCGGGTGTCATCATTGGTTTGTTCGGGCAATCTTTAGTCAAATGTGGTCCATTGCACTCCTCGCATCCAACCTGCAAAGCATGAACAGATTTAATTAGTTCTTCGATTTTGCGTTCAAACTTTACCTGTTGGTTTTTCATAGCGGCTAATTCATCGGATGGATCGAAGTCGGTTGAGATTTTTCCGGCCATCCTCGGAATTTGCAAACGGTTGTCCGTCCTCCAATCTATGTTATGTATGAGCATGTCCTCGAGGAGTTTGTAACCTTCCGTGGGCGTTTTGTACATGAAGACACCACCTGCAGATGAATCCAAAGTAGCTCGTGAAGAATAAGCAAGTCCACTATAGAAAGTTTGAACCTGTTCACTCTTATTCAACTCGTGACTCGGGCACGGGTTTAAGAGGTGCTTGAAACGTTCCCATGCTTCGGATATAGTCTCCCCGTCTTGTTGTTGGAAAGATCGGATCTCGGCTCTCAATTTATCGATTTTGGATGGTGGAAAGAATCGGGAAAGGAACTTTGAACGAAGTCCTTCCCAAGTAGTGATTGAACTTGGCTCTAAGGATCGCAACCAAGCCCTAGCTTCTCCGGTAAGCGTTAGAGGAAAGACCCGAAGACGAATTGCATCATCCCGGTCGGCCTCTGTTTTGAACAGATCACAAATATCCACGAAGTTTTCCATGTGAACGATAGGATTGCTATCGTTTTTCCCGTCGAAGGTAAGGTCCTTGATCATGTGTAGGAGCTTCCCCGGGATTTCCTTGTTCAGGTTCGGCTTCGTGATTGGATTGGTGGGTACAGTTGGAGCGGCTCTCCTGGCGGTCCACATCGGTGCCTCGTCTCCCATCTCAAAAATCAAAGCTCTCGGGCGAACTTTGTTTGCTTTTGATTTCTTTTTGTTTCTTTTTCTGAAGTCTCTCTCCGGCTCCTCAAATGGCTCTAACAAGTCTGTCGTGACTGAAATCACAACAAACGGTTACGGGCAACTTGCGGGAAACAAAGAGATAAAATAAAAATAAAGATAAAACTAACTAATTAAACTAGAAAGCGAAAAACTTGCAAGGGACAGAATCCCTCACAAGGATCGATTAACAAAACTAATTAAGACTAAAATCTAACAACTACCGTTCCCCGGCAGCGGCGCCAAAAACTTGATGCGGTAATTATCATACATAAAAAGCGTAACAAGTTTTAACCTCTAATGCCTAGCCACTGTCTTACCACATATACAGGCAAGCGTACCTGATCGTGAGTAATATAGTGTAGGAAAGTCCAGGTATCGTATCTACCACTGGGAACGGTCAAGTTATCGTAGACTAAAGTCTAAATCGGTTTAATTAACCTAAAGGGGATTTTGTATGAAAAAGGTTTGAATATTAAAAAGACAACTAAATTAACTATTAACTAAGAAAGCGATTAAAGAGATTAATTAAGAACTTATATGAAAGAAAACAGCAGCACTTATCATGGTATAGTAAATCCCCAAGTGAATGATTTAAACAGGCCAAAGGTTTGGTTGTTTTGATTATTGTAGGAATTTAAGTCTGGGACACCCTAACATGTAGTGATTATGGTTTTTAACTAGGTCTTGGTCCTCCTAGTCCAATACTTAGGTCGTTTGTCAAGCAACCTAGCACCGGAAATCCAATCCTAACTCTATTGTATGGTTTTCTATCTCCAGGTCACTCTCGGTCCAAGTAACCACTTAACACAACTCTCTCGGTCAAGGGCAGGTTAAGGTAGGTTGATTATCCTATTGGAGTCTATCTAATTTGGTCAAACAGATACACCCAACCAAAGGAGTTCAAATAACCAAACAATAATAATCAGAACGGAACCATAACACACATTCAATCAATCAAGAACAAACCAATAAGCATTAAGTATCAAATCATCATCCACAATGGTTCATCGACCATGACAAGTACTACTATTAAGAACTACTCACTAAACATAACGAAAACAAAAGCAATAGTAGATATCGACATGATACCGACAATACAACGACGGATGATCAAAGATCGATTCCCGCAGCTATCGGCACCACTCTACTGCTTCGTATCTTCCCCGTATCGTATCTCGTGTAAGCCGACTCAAATTGCATATTCTGAACTAAAGGAGGAGGCTGGTATTTAAAAGAAAACGTCCAGGGGCCATCTGGCGATCGCCAGACTGCAGGTTTGGCGACGCCAGACACTTAAGTCAACCCTAGTCTTCAATTCAGTCGAATCTGGCGGCGCCAGATTGGAAATCTCGCGAACGCCAAACAACTACTGTGTTGACTTTGTGCATTTTTCACGTTTTCTCGCCTTTTTTCGTACTTTTACGTTCCACGACCTCCAAATCCTACATAAACGATAATAAGCTCATTTAGTGCGTGAAATGATCATAAACGGGTGAGAAATGGGGTAAAGTCATACAATTATGCTCAACCAAAACATGTATAATTTTGGTGTTATCAATAACCGTCTAAAATAAACTATTACCTTAAATACAATAATTTGGGTTAAAAGCCTAGAAAACCAATAAACCTTTTTGGGCCATAAACTTGGTCCAAAATTTCTAGGTTTAAGTCCGTTATCAAACTAAAAAACTAGGCCCGAAAAAGGATTGAATTGAACCCAAATCGCTGGAGACAATCAAGGGTCAAAAACCCTTAGTTGTTGCCAATAAACCTGCCGTCGACCGACAGCACCGTCGGCGACCGGCAGCACTGCCAGTGACCGGCAACACTGCCGACGACCGGCGCCATCTGGCTACCGATCGGCCATCGCTGGCCCAGCGATTGCCCGGCCACCACTCGGCCACCGCTCGACTAGCGGTTCGGCCGCGGTCACGTGCGCCACCACCCAACTAGTGGTTTGGCCGTGGACCTGGCGTGGTTCCAACCGGCGATCGACCGGTGATCGGTCGGCAATCTGCCGTCGTTCTCCGGTGATCCCGTTACCTTTTTAGCAATTGGTATTTTGTTTTAATTAAATAATATACAGACTAATAAAATTAAATTACGTACGAAAAACCTAATAAAACCAAAACTTGTTTTTCAAGAAACCCTTAATCACATATTTTAAAAAAATCATGAAACTATGATTTTTATTATCTGTTACCTAAAATAAACCTTTTCAGATAACTATTTTGATTAAAAATTATAAATCATTAAAACTATGATTTTTAACTGTTATCCAAAATTAAAACTATTTAGATAACTGATAACACCAAAATTATACATGTTTTGGTTAAACTTAATTGCATGACTTTACCCCATTTCTCACCCATTTCTGATCATTTCACTCACCAATTGAGCTTATTATTGTTTATGAAGGATTTGGAGGCCGTGGAACGAAAAACTACGAAAAAAGGCGAGAAAACGTGAAAAATGCACAAAGACAAAACAGTAGCTGTTTGGCGTTCGCGAGATTCTCAATCTGGCGCCGCCAGATTCGACTGAATTGAAGACCAGGGTTGACCTAAGTGTCTAGCGTCGCCAAACCTGCAGTCTGGCGAACGCAGATGACCCCTGGACGTTTTCTTTTAAATACCAGCCTTCCCCTTCAGTTCAAAGCATGATTTTTTGGTACGGGATACGAGGAGGAACGAGAGTGAGAGTACGAAAGGTGCCGATACGCTGCGGGAGTCGATCTTCGATCATCCGTCGTTGTACCGTCGGTATCATGTCGATGTCTACTTTTGTTTATGTTTTCATTATGATAAGTGAGTAGTTTTTAGTAGTAGTGCTTGTCATGGTCGATGAACCTTTGTGGATGATACTTTTGTGATTAATGTTTATTGGTTTGTTTTGATTAATTGAATGTTTATTATGGTTCTTTTCTGATTGATAGTGTTTTGGCAATTTGAATTCATTTGGTTGGGTGTATTTGTGGACCAAAGCAAATAGACTCCGGAAGGATAATCAACCTACCTTAGCCTGACCTTGGACCAAGAGGTTGTGTTAAGGGGTTACTTGGACCAAGAGTGACCAGAAATTAGAAAAGCCATTGCAATATTAATCAGGATTGTTATACCGATTCTAGATTGTGGACCAAACGATTTAGGATTGGGATTAGGAGGATCGTGTCCTAGTTATTGACCATAATCTTCACATGTTAGGGTGTCCCAGACTTAAATTCCTACAATAGTCAAAACAACCAAACCTTTGACCTATTCATATCATCCATTTTGGGGATTCACTTTACCATGATAAGTACTGCTGTTTTTCCTTAATATAATCTTAAATCAGTCTTTTAATTGCTTTCTTAGTTTTTACTTAGTTAATTGTCTTTTTTAGTATTCAACCCTTTTTCATACAAACCCCCCCTTAGGTTAATTAAACCGATTTAGACTTTAATCTACTATAACTTGACCATTCCCAGTGGTAGATACGATACCTGAACTTTCCTACACTATATTACTCACGATCAGGTACGCTTGCCTGTATATGTGGTAAGACAGTGGCTAGACATTTGAGGTTAAAACTTGTTACGCTTTTTATATACGTTAATTACCGCATCAAGTTTTTGGCGCCGCTGCCGGGGAACGGTAGTTGTTAGATTTTAGTCTTAATTAGTTTTGTTACTCGATCCTTGTGAGGGATTCTGTCCCTTGCAAGTTTTCTGCTTTTTAGTTTAGTTCGTTATTTTTAATCTATCTCTTTGTTTCCCGCAAGTTCCCCGTAACCGTTTGTTGTGATTTCAGTCACGGCAGACTTGTTAGAGCCATTTGAGGAGCCGAAGAGAGAGTTCAGAAAAAGAAACAAAAAGAAATCAAAAGCAAACAAAGTTCTCCGGAGAGCTTTGATTTTTGAGATGGGAGAAGAGGTACCGATGTGGACTGCCAGGAGAGCCGCTCCAACTGTACCCACCAATCCGATCACGAAGCCAAACCTGAACAAAGAAATCCCGGGGTAGCTCCTACACATGATCAAGGACCTTACCTTCGACGAGAAAAACGATAGCAATCCTATCGTTCACATGGAAAACTTCATGGATATTTGTGATCTGTTCAAAACAGAGGCAGACCGGGATGATGCAATTTGTCTTCGGGTCTTTTCTCTAACGCTTACCGGAGAAGCTAGGGCTTGGTTGCAATCCTTAGAGCCAAGTTCAATCACTACTTGGGAAGGACTTTGTTCAAAGTTCCTTTCCCGATTCTTTCCACCATCCAAAATCGACAAATTGAGAGCTGAGATCCGATCTTTCCAATAACAAGACGGGGAGACTATATCCGAAGCATGGGAACGTTTCAAGCACCTCTTAAACTCGTGCCCGAGTCACGAGTTGAATAAGAGTGAACAGGTTCAAACTTTCCATAGTGGACTTACTTATTCTTCACGAGCTACTTTGGATTCATCTGCAGGTGGTGTCTTTATGTACAAAACGCCCACGGAAGGATATAAGCTTCTCGAAGACATGCTCATACATAACATAGATTGGAGGACGGACAAGCGTTTGCAAATTCCGAGGATGGCCGGAAAGATCTCAACCGACTTTGATCCATCCGATGAATTAGCCGCAATGAAAAACCAACAGGTAAAGTTTGAACGCAAAATCGAAGAACTAATTAAATCTGTTCATGCTTTGCAGGTTGGATGCGAGGAGTGCAATGGGCCACACTTGACAAGATTGCCCGAATCGACCAATGATGACACCCGAAGAGGTGAACTACTTAACCGAGGCGAATACCAAGGGAGGTGGAACAACAATCGTAACTTCATTCGGAGACCTCCCGGTTTCTTTGCACCAAATCCACAGAACCAAAGACCGGATGGAGAGCCACGTATCTCTATCGAAGATCGGATTATCCAATTCATGGATGCGCAAAAGAAGTTAAACGACGAGGTAAGTTCATATTTACGTAATCACCAAAGTACCATCCAGAATTTGGAATTGCAGGTTGGACGTGTTTCGCAAATGCTAAGTGAAAGGACTCAAGGGGAGTTACCAACGCAAACACAAGTCAACCCGAAGGTGGAGAATGTGAAGCCGATGCTCATGATGACCGGAGAGCCATCAAAGAAGAAGTGGACGGACATCTACACAAAGAAGTACGTGGAAACTGAGAGTGAAAGTGAGCCCGATTATGCCACGGACTACGATTCGGAGGGGTTCACCGTGTCATTCGAACACCTAAGACTCAAGGTGCCCGAAGCTTCCACTGATGATGATGAGGAGGAAGATGGAAAGCAAGGCGGATACGCGGAGTTCATGATCCCGAAGAAAGAAGATAAAGGCAAGGAGAAAGAGAAGGAGAAAGCACCGGATGATGATCTCATTTACATTGCACCTATCAAGCATGATCCAGGGAGTTACAACTTACCTATTTCTTGTCATAAATTTAAGGGTCTTGCTTTGGTAGATTCAGGAAAATGGGAGTTAAAAAGACCATACCAACAGACTATCAATACCGAGGCGTGAACGGTTACATGACAAAGCCGTTAGGAATAGCGGAAGGAGTCCCGATTCGCATTGGCAACTTTGTTTATTATACGGACTTCGTTATAGCTAACCTTCCACAGAACACGGAGATCCCGATAATCCTCGGGAGATCTTTCTTGCACACCGCTCAAGTGAATACCGATATGCGAAACCAAGTCACAAGCTTGGGATATGGAGACAATCGGATTTACTTTGATCCTAACGGAGAGCCAGTCAAACACCTTAATGAACCATATGAAGATCCTTCTCTGGCCTACAAAAAGAACACGAACCGCCCGTTACTCCCGCATGAGCATGGAAAGAAAAAGGACTATCCAAACCCGATGCATCAAAAGGATCAGAAACTCAATGAACCGGGATCCTCCAAGAAAGATCACAGAAAGAAGAAGGGCTCGTCAGCCCGACGTGCCAAGAAATGAGCTGAAAGTGGGGTCGAGCTCTAGACCCGTCCAAAAACGAAGCGCTTCTCGGGAGGCAACCCGAGATTTTTCTTTTCCTTTCATTTTTATGATTTTCGTGTGTGTTTTTATTAATTTTTTTGTTTGATATTGCTTAGGTAACCATACGGAGGAGATAAAAACCAAATTCGAGCAGATTTGGAGTGCGATGCAAATTTTCAAAAGTTGAAAACAGTGGGCACTTCGCGATCGCCAGATTTCAAGTCTGGCGATGCGAAGTTGGTAAGGTTGGTACCAGGTAGGATTTGGCGAATCTCGCGACGCGAAGAGGACAGTTTGGCGACGCGAAATGTTTAAAAACTAGGGTATTTTTGAAAACCGCCTGTTTGGCGACGCGAAACCTTGGGTTTCGCGATGCCAAGTCGGGACAGACGGGTTTTAAACCCTCTTTTCTCACTTTTTCACAAACACACAACCCTAATTTTTCTTAGGCGCCGCTAAACCCTCTCACGTTCTTGCGAAATTCGACCTTCTTGAGCTTCAATTTCATCATTCAACATGAACAAGGTATGTTTCCCAACTTTAATTTCATGAGGATTGCTTGATTTTGTAAATGTAGATCTTGATTTGGGCATCAATGGTGTTTGTGTACTAATATGGTTTTGACATTATTCTTGATACACCATTGATTGTTTAGAGCTTATAGATTAATGCATGCCATATATTTTGATTGAAATCTTGTTTTAGCATGCTATTTGATTGTTTAATCTAGTGATTGTGGTTAAATGATAAGTGTGGGGATTTTGAGAACATCAAAATCCCCCATTCTTTCTTGATAGCTAGATTAGTTGTAATTGTGGTTGGACTAAAAGTTCAAGTGTGGGGATGTTCCACATCCCCTTTGTTCTTTGATCGTTGTGATTTTTTTATATATGATTTCGATACTTGAACTTGTTAGTCGTGGAAGTGTTTGTCTCGTTTGGTTTTGACATGAATGAACCTTGTCTTGCATTCATTGGATAAAAATTCATCTAAGACAATGGTATTTTGGTTTTGTAGAGATAAAGGACCCGATCGTCAACTTCCACCACAACCAATTTCCGTTCACCGGATGGTAGTCACGTGTTCACCTACTTCATGAATGATCCAACGTTGAATGCCCCGAAACGGGAGGAGTACCGGGATACCGTGAACCGACTTCTTGCCCGTCAAGTGCTGATTCCGAAAAGAGTCGACTGGGATCTTCTTCGATCGATGAGTGTCGAAAAAACATCAAAGCGATACTCGAGAAGCATGCCTACGACGAGGATAGCATCGAGTATTATATTTGCCATGCATGGGAGCGAGTCTTCGACATCGCCGAGGCCCTTTATCGCGAGCTTATTGTGGAGTTCGTGGCCACATTCCGTTTTGAGGCCATCAAGGCCCTTGAGGAGTTTCATCAATCATGCATGACGTTTCGACTTGGTGGAGTTTGGAGATCCCTATAAGCATGGGAGTAGCGAGGGTTGAGCACATGATCGGAAGGGATTACAATGCATGGATCCATAATCCTCAAGCTTACGGGACGGGGAGTCAACCAAGTAGTCAAGCAAGGAGTCAAGCACCGAGGAGCACGCATGAGATTGGTGGAACAAGTGGGACGAGTGCGGGAGAACAACCGGCGGATTGGACGGCATATTCGGGTTACCAAGACTTGAGTAACCGACTTTCGGAGATGTCACTTTCTTATGGCCGGCATCATCAGCATATGGAGTACAACACCGTGGAGACTCTTCACCAAGCCAACTGGCAAAGTGGAGTGATGAACCAGATGGCCTCCCACTTCGGTATTCAACTGAATACCGCATATGCTCCATCACCTTATTGGCCATACTCCGAGGATGCTCCGCCCGGTTACCCGACTTACGAGGATTGGCAAAACCAACCTCGTGGCCCTTATTGATCTTTATCTCTTTTATCTCTCTCATTCGATATGGTTGTCGTAAACAATTTTATTTTTGTTTGTGTGTTTGGATTGGTTTGAACAATTTTATTTTGTCTTGTTTGTTTAGGATTTTAAGTTGTTATTAATTGGTTTAGTTTGGTTTATTTTTGCTAGTTCGTTTTTACTTTTTCTTTTTGTTGGTAGATACAGCGACCTATGATCTATGATCGAGCACGATATTTTTTGGACCACTCTCAGATCAGAACAAATTTCGTCACATAACCCGGGAAGTTTCTCTTTTTCCCAATTACTCCTTAATTGTGTTAATTGTTGCATTGAGTACACTGCAAATTTTAAGTGTGGGGAGGGGGTTATGTAGACTTATCTGTTTAAATGGGTTCACTTTTTGCTTATGGATTGTCATTTTTCAAATTTTTGAAAGCTTTGAGATTTGACCCCATTTTTTCGAAATCTGAGATTGTTTTTTAGACTAAGTTGCTTGCATAGGAGAACACTGAATAGGATTAGTTGAGTAAAATGATGCCTTGGAATACTGATTACCATGAGTGCCTCACCCGATTCCTTTGAGAGATTGAGCCTTAATTGTTATTTATTCTGTGAGGAATACCGACTTTGACCCAAGGTAGAACTTGTCATTTGAATGCTTGTCGAGACCACATAAGAGAAGTATTTATCACCATTGCACTGATAGAGGCCTTCGTTTCTAACCCTTTTAGCCTTCGTCAGATAACCTCATCATAAGGTTGTCTGATTTGCCTAGCCTTTGATTGAAAAGTGTTCACCTTTGACACTTTATCCCTTGTAACCATTTTGAAGCCTTAGCCTTTTCATTTCTTTACCCACTATACACTTTATCCTTGAGCCTAATTGTTTTATCTATCTTTTGGCCGTGACTTAAATTTGAATCTTGAGATGTTTTGATCCAGTTTTTCATATCTGACAGTTTTTATGGGATTGAGATTAAAAAGAGCCCAAAAGCAACATAGTTGCTGCTCTGAAAAAAGAAGAGAGAAAAGAAAATATTTGAGACTCAGAAAAGAAAAAGAAATATCAAAAGAGTCGAGAATACAAAAAGAAAAGAAATGAGAGCTGAAAAGATTGAAAAAGAATTTGTGCCCCAAATAAGTCATAGGCTTAGGCCGATTCTAAAAAGAAAAGAAAGAGAGTAAATGCTCATCCCAAGAGTTCATTGTTTGAAAATCAGATTGTTTCACTGTTTGGATCATTACTGATTAAATTTTCAAGTTTTTGTTGCAATAACCTTATTCACTTATATATCCTTTATCCTACCCTTAACCCTTGGCCTAACATTACAACCCTAAAGTCCTCTTGACGGTTGACAACTTCTCAGTGGTGGAGATTAGATTTGATGACAAGCTTATGCATGAGGGAATTAGTCGAGTATTGGTGTGATCACTTACATATACACTTTTACCCCGAGAGATACACTTTATATTGTTATTCATATTCTGTGAGGGTAAAAGGTTGGCCTTGGTATCCGATTGCTTGATAAGTTTTGTTTGTGTGTTCGATTATGTGAGTATACTTTGTTCTTTTTGATGATCTTGGATGGAGATAATTTTGGAGTTATCTTTCTTATTTTTCAGTCTTTTGATTGAGGACAATCAAAGTTTAAGTGTGGGGATTTTGATAATACCAAAATTATACATGTTTTGGTTAAACTTAATTGCATGAATTTACCCCATTTCTCACCCATTTCTCATCATTTCACTCACCAATTGAGCTTATTATTGTTTATGAAGGATTTGGAGGCCGTGGAACGGAAAACTACGAAAAAAGGCGAGAAAACGTGAAAAATGCACAACGACAAAACAGTAGTTGTTTGTCGTTCGCGAGATTCTCAATTTGGCGCCGCCAGATTCGACTGAATTGAAGACCAGGGTTGACCTAAGTGTCTAGCGTCGCCAAACCTGCAGTCTGGCGATCGCCAGATGACCCTGGACGTTTTCTTTTAAATACCAGCCTTCCCCTTCAGTTCAAAGCATGATTTTTTGGTACGGGATACGAGGAGGAACGAGAGTGAGAGTACGAAAGGTGCCGATACGCTGCGGGAGTTGATCTTCGATCATCCGTCGTTGTACTGTCTGTTAGGATTGTGTGCGAGATAGTAACAGGGTTACCGTATCCAATGTTATAAGACACTAGTAGGTCACACCGCTGCACACCTAATTGAGAATTTGTGTGTAAGAGATAAATGAGAAGAGAGAAATAAAGTTAACAATTATTTACTAGTTTTAATTAATCAGTAAATTAATTAATTAATTGATTAATTAATTAAGGAATTAATTAAAGGATAATTATAAAATGAATTGTAATCTGATTAAAACACTGCCTTATTTTAACCTATAAATAAAGGGTTAAAGGCTTGATGATCAGAAAATTAATCCTACGAAAAACTCTCTCCCTCTCTCTAAACCGTCGGCTCTCTCTCTCTCTCACACAAGGATCGAATTTTTGATCAGTCTCGGTGGTCTAGCAACCCTCTCGTGTGGTGTCAGTAGCGGTGTAACCCCTACCAGCTGTCCGGATTTTTCTCGTGTTAAGGTAACCCTCAAAACACCCTATGATTGTATCTGTATGGTTTAAGTTGGGTCCAATTTTGGGAATCGTTTTGTTATCCGCTGCGCACCGTTAGTGCCTACGGTTCCCAACAGTGGTATCAGAGCCACTTCTTTAACCTACAGATCAGGTTTAACTGTTTGAAAATTAGGTTTAAAATTTTGATTTTTATATGTTTCTAAGTTTTTTAGAAAAAACCTAATAAACCGGAAACTGGTGGTGGAACGGCGGCAGTTAGTCGACCGAACCGACCACCAAGCCACCGCAAAGCCACCGACGGCTCACCACAGTTGGTGGTGGCCGCCGGCTGCCAGACCCGAACCCCACCACACCACCAGATGGTGGTAGCGGCGGCTGTTGTGTTCGCAACCACCACACAGCCGTGTGGTGGCGACGGCCATACGGCAAGAAACCAACCACCGCACCACCGTTTGTGGTGGCGGTGGTAATTAATTCAATTGCCGGCGTCGGCTGTGGCCAATCGCGAGTAGCAATCATCATCGGGCTGCCTTACGGCCTTGCCGC
The DNA here is from genome assembly GCA_030169165.1 of Centaurea solstitialis. NCBI lineage: Eukaryota > Viridiplantae > Streptophyta > Magnoliopsida > Asterales > Asteraceae > Centaurea > Centaurea solstitialis. Next base: position 66,038,854 of record CM058041.1, read on the forward strand.
GGGTGGTGATTGACGCCAAACTAACGAAAACAACCACCACACCACCGATTGTGGGGTGGTGGTGATCGCGACCAAGATCGAAAGCCATAGTGGTGGCAATCGATTGAACAAACACCGCAAGAGGTGGCGGTGGTGGTTTTTAGACCACTGCCGTCGCCGGCCTAATCGAAAACGACCGCCACACCACCGTCTGTGGCGGTGGCGACGATGGTGTTTTTGTTGATTTCGCCGGGAGGCGGCGGTGGTGGTGGCAATTGCTGTTGCTGCCGTCGTGCTCCCATCGATGATCAATCGATCGGCCGCCACACCACCGTTTGTGGTGGTGGCGGCGATGGGTTTTTGTTTGGAGACCGCCGACCACGGCGATGGTGGTGGCGTCGAGCTGCTGCTGTCGCCGGCGGACCAACGGCGACGATGAATGTGGTAGTGACGGTGGTCGATAACTGCCGCAAAGGGGTATCGGCCACTGCCGTTTCTAGGTTTCCAGTCAAAAGGAAGGCGGTGACGGTGGCCTTTGGGCTGCTGTCGTCACGCCACGAGCAGAGGCTTCGCGCCGCGAGCAAAGGCCTGACGTTGCGATCAGTAACTGACAGTTGTTGGTTGCTATTTTTTTCCCGGTTCGAATCAAATATGATTAAGTTTCGTTTTGATTGGGGTCTAAACCAGATAAGTTTGAAACCCTAAGAAATCTGTCTTATTAAATTAATTTAGTTAAATCAAAACAAAGTCTAGATAAGATTTATTTTGTTGTCATAGTCAAACCCTAGACCCGTGGTTGTGTTTTTAATTTTTGAATGTTTATTCTATTTTGTTACGGGAGGCATGCGTGCCATTTACAACCCGCTGTTAAATTGTAATACTTCTATAAATAACATCGAGACCCGAAGACGGAGCCAAGGAGACAACCATGGAGCTTGGAGCCAGTGGGAGCGCCGAGAAGATTTGTCCCTTAGGAATAAAGACCGTCGTTTTGTGTTGGCTCACGAAACGACAATAGTTAAGGGTTTTTGACTATGACATGTTTTTATGCGTGGTTGTTTATATTTAACAGTCATATAAATTGCGTGGTTGTTTTAGTTACGTAATTCTTTAAATATAAACATTTTTTAAGATTAAAAGGAAAAATTGGATACAAATACAGTTTGTGTTTGGATCCAAAGTTTTTGAAAAATTGGCATTTATGACCCTTATTAAAATCATAGATTAGTGTTTATGTAAAAAATTACACAACTCGATGCCGTAGGAAACTTGTGTGAGGTTTAACCGTCGAGAGAAAGAAATTACAATCAATGATAAGTGCGAGAAAATAAAATGAGACAAATAATTTGATGACGCAGGAAAAACCTCACGACGGAGGAAAAAACCTGCGGTCGACCTAAGAGATAAGTCGACAGAGCACTAATATCACCAAGCAAGGGTGATGTCCTTCGAGTATACAGCTTTGGTCGTACGATTACAAGTGAAAGAACAATGAAATCGAATGTAAATTACAATTGATGATCAAAGAATAGCCAATATAGAACTTATAAGCTTCGGGTAGACTTCGTGTGTTGAAATGCTGGCTTGATTCTTCTTTTATAGGAGCTTGAGAATAACGGTCCAACGGTATTGTGGCTTATTAATGATTGAATCGTAACCGTCCAACGTTATTGTCTTTAATTAATGCTCGAAGAGTAACTGTCCAACGGTATTGCTGAGAGTTAATGTCCAGATTGTAACTGCTGCGAGAATCTTGCGTGTAACGATCGATCTTGATGCTGTCGAACGATACATAACTTACGACTTGCTCATTGTAATGATGGACTCCAACAAGCATGGCATAGTACTCTATTTCAGATTTCCTCAAAGGTGGACAATTGTTAGATATGATAATCAGCTTGCCTGCATCAAACATATAAACTTTGTATGTTTATTCGTTAGTATTGTCGTACGATATTATTGTCGTCGTTCGACTGATTCGATGTATATGTTCGATGTTTAATGATCTTTGTTCGATAGTTCTTTTAGGTTTTATCTCAGGACCTTATCTTAATACAGGACTATTATCCTGACATTTATCTTACGATTATAGTCGGTCGTCGTGCGATTGTGGATTTTTACCCTAACAATTTGCCCCCAAGATTTAGAAAATAATTCTAATTTTATCTAAATCTTTAGTTCGCTGGACAAGGAGTAAAAATACGTTGTCTAACGGTCGAATAAACGTTGATAATATAGCCGTTATCTAGCCGTTACCCTGGACGCGTGTCTTCTAACGGCTAGTTGATGACGCGTAGAGCGATTGTTTTTGATGACTCATATAATTTAGTTGCTATAAATAAGGCGTCTGATAATGAGAAAAGATTTTACAAATCTTCTTAATTTCTGAATTAATTTAACAGATTGTAATCCGACTATTTTTGGCAAAGATTTCGTGCGACTAGGCTTTATAAGGTACCTCCTTCTTCTTTGTTTCATGCGTCTGAAATCGATAGCATATAAAAGCAATAGAGGTTTAGATAATCTTAGGTTCACTCGATTGAGAAATAGTTTAGATCGATCGGAGTTCATTATGTCGAGCGAAGTTAGGAGTTCTATTACGGAAAGCCTAGAAGTAGGAGAGTTGAGGGAGTTAGCAGGACTTCCTGAGAATGCCTTGGTGAGGGTGGCCGGAGAGATCCGTCCGGCGGATGCTCCGAAGGGCTTTTTTGCTCTTTTCGAGTATCCGTTTAAAGTCGGATTTCGATGGCCATACTCTCCTTTAGCGAGGGCGTTCATGACTCGCTTCGACTTGTCTCCGGGACAGTTGATGCCCCAGTTTTGGCGTGTCGTTCATGTGATCGAACGGGTGACTAGAAACTGGGATCGTCCTGCGTTCTCGGTCGATGATCTCTTATCTGCTTACACTGTGACTCGCTCTCCCTATAACCGTTTTGGGTTGTTTCCAAGGGGGAGGAGTGATGCCATGTTGGTCCATGGTACCCAAGTAAACGATCGAGGATGGAAGGCGAGATACGTCTTTGTCCAAACGTCCTCGGTCGTAGGCGAGGAGTCGTGGGTCGTTCCTGAATGGAACAAAGGCGGTAATACGACTTGCCTTATTTTCCTTAATTTGTTTTGAATTATTTTTGTTTTATTAACTCTTTGTTTTCTTCTTGACAGCTATCGACTTCTCGTTTGAGGAGACCACCGAGGCGATCGAACGTTTCTTAAGTTATAGCGTGACCGATCGCAAGTATCGAACGTCGAGAGGAGGTGACGAGAGCGACGTTGAGCCTGAGGTGCAAGTGATTGAAGAGACGGATATGGAAGGTAAATATCGTATGTCAATATTCTTATATGTAGTAGTTTTCTTTTGATTTTAACTTTCCTTTTCTACGTAGGCTCAGCTTCCAAGAAAGCATCAACGATGGAAGCAGCTGCTCGCGCTGCCAAGAGAAAAGATGCTGCCCAGGAAGGTTTCGTAGCTAAACGTACGAGATCGTCGTACGTTTCCTTGGATACCCCACCTAAGGATGCCGCACGCAAGGCTGAAGGTGGGATAGAGGCTGTACCTCTTAGCTTCGCTCCTCCTGCAAAGGGAGCGGGTGCGTCGAAGGCCAACAAGGGGAAAGAAAAAGAGGAGTCTGGTCTTACGACCATGACGATCCAAATACCCTCTGATTTCATGGGAGATGGTGTGATCAGGACGGCGGCTACTTTCCCAGTTCTTGAGCAGTTTCACGTCCCTGCTCAGAAGGCGTGCATGGAGGAGGCCGACATCGAAGACCTAGATGCCTCCATCGCGGGTATCTCTTTCTTGGTAAGTCCCTATCGTACGTTTTTTGCTTTCATTTTACTTGTACAGCTTCTAATCTTTTCTTTTTTCTTTATATAGGCTCTCCAAACTAGTCTTAGTCTCCACACGCGGATGGCTAAGATCAAGGAGGAATTAGCGTCGAATCAGAACGACGCTAAATTGGCCAAAAAGGAGGCCGACAAGGCCAAAAAGAAGCTGACCCAACTGACCGACGAGGTTACTGCTAAGTCGGTCCAGATTGGGGACTTGGAATCTAAGCTGGAACTCAGCGAAAGGTTTCAGGTCCAACAGCGAGAACGGCTGAAGTTGGCCTTGGACCATACGAAGGAGCTGGAGAAGGAGCTGCTGGTCGTTCGACGAGAGAAGGCTGAGAGAGAAGAAGCTCTATCGTCCAAGATCCAAGAACTGGAAGAGGATGCCGCCTTAGTCCGTGTGGTTGCTCGTACTGCGGTCATGTGACGCATAGCTGCTGGGACCGTGACTTCTCAGATGGCGAAACACGAGGTGGCTTCTTTTTTTCAGGTGATGGGTTCTGAAGACCTTCTCGACGAGGAGGATCTGAAGAATTTGGACGAAGAGGTAGCAGCTGAGGTCAAGGATGCGGGTGTCGAGGAGGAGGTTCCTGAAACCTCTGGATCCGTTCCTGCGCATCCTCAAGAGACTGAAGAGGCCCCTGTCGTAGATCCACCTTCCACCGATGCTCCTTTAGAATAATTTTCCTTTTGTAATCGTAAAAATTTTTTTGTACTCTGCCGTTTTTAGGCAAGAAATATTAATGAAAGAATTTTTCGTTTGAATAACGTATGTTTTAACTTATCACTGTTGTGTTGTTATAACTTATATCGTGCGTTTTAGCTTGTATCGTGCGTTTTAGCCTGTATCGTGCGTTTTAGCTTTTATCGTGCGTTTTAGCTTTTGTTTTTGCATGCGTTTGTTTTAAAGTCCTTAGACTTATTGTAGAAACGTTTCTGTTGTACTCATGAGAGTATTCGTGCGACTGGCGAGTTGACTTGCGCTCTTGCGACATAATCGTGCGTTATAGCAGTTTTCTTGCGATCCATGCGATTTTTGTCGTGCGATTCCTGCGATAAACAAAACTAATTTAATAAAGTAAATTTAATTTCTAGGGTTTTAAACCTATCTGGTTTAAGATAAACCCTTATCCATTTTTACCTACCACGAACAGCAACAGCCACCTGCCATCGCCGCCGTATTGGTCGGTGTTCGGAAAAACAACAGCCATCATCATCAGCCGCTGCTCGCAGCGCGAAGCCTCTGTTCGCGGCACGACGCTGCCGCTTGCGGCGCGAGCTGGTTAACAGTGGTGATCGGCGACAACAGTGCCATCGCCGCCGCTTCCAGTCGTCTTGATCGAAATCAGCAGCGGTCGATGCCCCTTTGCGGCGGCAATCGACCGCCGTTACCACCAATCACCATCACCGATGACGACAACGATGAAATCAATCACCCTTGTCGCCACCGGCCAGAAACGCGACAGCAGCAGTGGCCAGCGCCACCACCACCGCTGCTTCCCACAAACCACCGGCGACAGCAGCAGCTCGGTGCCACCACCATCGCCGTGGTTACCGGACAGCAACCAAAACACCACCGCCACTATCGACGATGGCAGCAACGGCCACCACTGTCGATCGGTGGTTCCTCCTAAACCTGTCGACGACGGCAGCAATAGAACACCGCCACCGTCACCATTAATCCATCGCCGACAGCAGCAGCTCGGTGCCACCACCGTCGCCGTGGTCGGCAAACAACAAACTACCATCGAAGCCACCACCACAAACGGTGGTGTGGTGATTGTTTTTCGATCAGGCCGACGCCGCAACCACCCACTGTGGGCGGTCGCCGATCGCCACCACCACCTTCGCCGCAATCAGCCTTGGTGGTGGTTTTCGGCCGTAGCCGATGCCGCAACCACATACGGTGGTGCGGCTGGCGGTTGTTTCACGAGGGCAGCCGGCGGCCACCACCAACTGTTGTGAGCCGTCGCGGTGGTCGAAGGCCGGCGATCGGCCTGGTGGTCCGGCCGGCTAACTGCCGTCGTTCCACCGCCGATCGTCTCGAATTTGTTAGGTTTTCCAAAAATTCAATTTTTAAAACAGTTAAACAAATAAAACTTAAATCTTTTTAAACCTAATCAGTTCAATAACCTGATCTGCAGGTTTAGGAAGTGGCTCTGATACCACTATTTGTTGTCCCAAATAACAATGAAAATAAGAAGAAATGGATTGAATCAAGATAAAGATGATGATGATGAATATGAAAGCTTCAATATCTTCAACAATGGAGGTTTTCCAAAAAGGCAAAATGTGATTCAATAATAAAACCCTAAACATCCTTTACCTTTTATAGGTAGAAGGAAGTTACACAAAATGTCACCAAAGGCCCCCGAGGTTCCATACCTCAAACAGGGGCACTTAACAAAAGATAATGTTTACAAACAAAGACAGTTAAACTAGAAAGCAAGTAAGATAGTGAATTCTGACTCTTCACAACAAGGAGGTCCTACAATCTCCCCCTTTGTGAAGAAGTCAGAATGGTGGTGGAAGCTCCAGAGCCGGCTCCCACTTGGACATCTGCAGGTATTCCTCCCATTCGCCGATGATCCTAGCTCTCATTTGCATTGCCGCCTCGACCCGTCTGTACATCAACCGTTCCTTGAGCTTCCTCTCGATCAATCTCATCGCCTCTAGTAGCTTTCCCTTCCCATCTATGATCCTCCGCCCTGGTATCTGATCAGCCAGTAGTCTACTCTGCATCCCGTTGTAGACGTAAAGAAGGGTCCCGTCGCAAAACTTGGAGAGCTCTACAAATCTCATGAACCTGCGCTCCATCTTCTTCCGAGTCATATAGAGAACCCCATGCTCAGGTATCCTGGTTGGCATATACGGAGTGTAAGCATCAATACCAGGCACGAGCAGGTTTGGCCTGAGCAGGTTGACTTTTGGCTGGCAGCTTTCGATTGCAAGCTGGTAGTCCGTCACTCGCGCGAGAGTGATTGCGTGACGGATGTACTTCTTCAATATCTCTGTGCCATCTCTGTAGTGCTCTGGTCGGAGAATCGGGCCTTGGAGGTACTTGATGAGCGTGAGAAGGTCTTCTAGATGCACCCGATCCAAATCAGCTTCCGTGAAGGTCCAGTTCTGCAATTCACCTCGAGGAACACCGGTGCCGTACATGCGGACATCGTACTCAAGGAATAACTGATGGCCATGTCTGTAGGGGCGCATTGCAGTTACCTTGGTGAACCGACGTCGAATCCTTTGGCGTCCATGAGTGGCCCAGTTGCACATTCGCTGATGCACGTAAGCTGTCCTTCGTCTCTTGGTCTTGATGTGCGAGATCCCGAAGTAGACCTTTCGGGACCAGGCGTGCAGCTTCTCTTGTTGGTAGATGCGGGTGAACGATTCCTCAAGGAATGGACGGAAGATGACTGAATGGTTCCAGTTGAGCTGGATGACGGTTGGAGCAGCGGTCTCTGGATCAGTGGAATGAATAGTCCGTGGAGCGTCTGGCGTGGGAAAAACAAAAGCTGAAGTGAGGTTGGAGTAGTCAGAATCCCGGACAATGTCGTCCCCCTTCTGGTATATCCTGAGACTCTGAGCAAGCGACCGCAAGATCTTCCGGGCTGCTTCCGGAATCTGGAACTCTGAAGGATCCGTGGGTGCTGCTTCTGGGAGAACGACTTCAATCTGAGCCGTGTCCGTCATCTGGGGAAACTGTACCGACTCCCCTTCCGGGATCCGCTCATATCGCCAACTCCCCATGTCAGGAATGTCCTCCGTGTCTGAATCGACATAGGGAGCGTCGGCGGCAGCAGACTCTGTAGGAGCACTCGAGGGGGCGGCCGTGGAAGCTGGAGCTGGAGTGGAACCGGAACCAGAGGCAGAATGGAGGTCGGTGCGAGGCCTTTTGGATGAAGCCTGCACCTCCCCCTCATGAGGACCCGGTGTCGAGTCATCAGGGTAATCATGCCTCCTTTTGGAAGGCTGAGCCTAAGACCGACACATGGCCTCTAGTTCCCGGACGCGCTGCTGTAGGATCTCGATCTGGGCTTCCTGATCTCTGACTTGGGCGGAGAGGCGGTCGTTCTGAGTCGTGTATGAAGAGATGACGAATGCATGTTCCGTCTCAGTAACGTAGCCCGGTATCGGAGGTAGTTCGCCCGAAGTCGGAGGGGCGAGCCTGAGGACGTCTTCGGTCTGACGGGGGATCGGAGTCTCGGATGATGGGGCTGCCTCAGAGTGTTTGCCCTTGATCCGTCGTTTGAGCTCGTAGAGCTCCGCATCCCGGTCTTCTTGAAGCTTTCGTGACGCCTCAAGATCTGCCAGTCGTTTTCTCTCCGTCTCGGCCAAGGCTTTCTCAAGCGCCTCGACCCGCGCATCTCGAGCCCGGTTGGCATCCTCCACCGCGAGTAACCTGCTTTGGACGACTTTTAGGATGTCGTCCGAATCCGTCGGACCTAAAAGTCCCGTTGGTGCAGGGGTGGTTTTAGGGATTCCACCCGAATCCGTCAGGCCTAGAAGCCCCGTTGTTGCGTGAGCATCTTTAGAGACTTTGCTCGAGTCTGTCGGACCATGTCCCGGTAGTACAACGCCCGGTGCCACTTGGGCTCCGGTTGTCGAGAAGAGTCCTACTGAGGTGCTCTCTCGGCCTGATGTCACCGCTGGAATGATGTTGACGGTGTCAATGCTTCCGGTGGATCCTCGAAGGGCGTCACTTGACGCACCGACTCTCCCCGTTCCGGCCTCGCCACTTGGGCGGGCTGATGATGCTCCAAGTAGTGTCCTATCCAAGTGAATGACTTGAAAAGTCTCGGTAAGTGGCTCTAGGACAACTGGTGCACGGAAAGAAGTCGAGAGGCGGGGCGGTTCCTCTCTGATTTCAACACCGGCAGACTCCGATTGAGTGGCCGATGGAAGTTGAGCTAAGTCCCCGTGTAAAGATGAAACGACCATCTGTTGAGAGATGGCCGAGTGGTCGGTTGGGGCGTGCAAATGCGCTAGTTGGCGGCTAGCGTCTTGACCAGACACCATAGGGTGCCCGGTCTCAGCGTGGGTTGCCTCTCTGATGGATGGACTCGAGGTAAGGGAAACTTCCGTTTCTAACCTGTGCGGCTCTACCTCTTCGTCCGCATTCTCTAATTGAGCCCAAAGCTCCCCTAATTGGACCTCAACATCTGCGGTCTCTTTTTCTCTTCTCTCTCTCTCCTTTTCTCCCCTCTCTCTCTCTTCTTCCTCACTATCATATCTCCCCCAGCCGGTAGCAACCTCGGCCTCACCTTCTTCCTCATGACCGACGGTTCTATCATCTGAGGCTAGATCGCCTGCTAGTACTGGATCTCCGGAGATCCTGTCGTCATTGAAGGAACAGGTGGCTTCATCCACATCGATCACCTGGGCCTTTCCGCCCTTCGTTGGTTCAGATAACTGGAACTCGGAGTCTGATCCGTAATCCACCTGCTCTGATTCGGTGGCCTCGTCATCGGGCTCACGACGGTCCGAAGGAGTATGTTCTGGAGACTCATGACCGTCGAAGTCATCGCCGGAAGGATCGCCGGAGGGTTCTGCTGCTTGAGTCGCACCGGCCGCTGCAAGTGGTGGTGAAGGCAAGTGTGCTTGTTCTTGTGGGGAAGCTTCCACTTCCTCACCCGTTCGTTCAGGTTGTTGCGGCGGTGTTGGCGATCGGCGTTCTTCCGATGACGAGTGTACGGGGGATTGATGGAGGACCCCCATGTACTGTTTCACCCTGAGTTTGCTCATGATCTCGAAGGGAGATGTTTCCTCCACTACGGTAGGTGTACGGGCACGAGTGGCTCGGTTCCGAATCATCGTCTGATAGGCTCCAGCTCGAGACGTGTGTGGAGTGGCGGACGTACCAACGATTCTACCCTCTCCTCCCCTTACGGCAACGCTCATCACTCCCAAGCCAGAAGCTCCCCCACTGGAGCTCTGGCCTGCCGTACCTGAGGCACGGCTTCTAACAGGGACGGGTTGCACGTCTTGGGCAGGGCTCCTCGGCTCTGAGGAGTCCGTAGACGTGTCTTCTAATCCTATAGACACTCGGTACAACCTAACACTCATAGCCCTACGGTCCGCCATGTTGAGCACGTTCTCGGGAATCGCCATCTCGACCTGTCCAGGGCGCAGGTTCTTCTTGTTGGCGCGGCCAATCTGTATGCTTTCGAAGCGGAGATGTCTGGATCGGCGTATGACTTCGCGGTTATGATCCATATGATCACGAATGATCAAGCTGAAGAACCGCATCCACGGGATGGAAGTATGGCGAGTCCTGCTAGGTCCAGCTCGTACGTCGTTAATCATATCTGCCCAAAGCTGTTGGGCATAGTCTATCCGTCGTCCATAAGCAACAGCATGGATGACGTGCCAGAAGTGGGTGGAGGCCTTGTCCACGCCATGTGTCTTCGATGAGAGCGTCCGGTTGAGAATGTTGAAAAACGAGTACCAAATCGGAGGCAGCATCCCTTGAGCGACTTGGGAAATTCCTTTTGGACGGTTGTTTGCAGTGAAGTGGACCCCGATAGCGAGTACTTCGCTGAAGAGCTCGGGTCCAGAAACTAGAGGGTCGAACGGGGCCTCAGGAGTGGCGGCCGGTAGACGAAGGACTCGACGGAGATCCTCCACAGTAATGACTAGGTCAGTGTTGTCCACCCGGCCGATGATGGTTGGTACGCCGTTCTGGTTCTCGACACGCGAAGTGTGCCAGAACTGTTGCAGATAGATCATAGGAATCTGAGCAGTGGCTTGCATCGCGTATGCAAGGGGATGCGCCCGAAGGATCTCAAGGACTGTTAGGATTATGTGCGAGACAGTAACAGGGTTACCGTGTCCAATGTTATAAGACACTAGTAGGTCACACCGCTGCACACCAAAATGAGAATGTTTGGATTATGGGAATTAATTAATTGGTTAATTAATTATTTAGAGAGAAAAAGGAATAAATAATTAGTTTAATTATTTATAATTAATTAATCAGTTAGATTAATTAATTGGATAATTATAGAAATTATTTCAGAGATAATTATCAGGTATTTGATTTGGAATCAAACACTGCCTTATTTAATTGATATCATCAATATAAATAAAGGCTTAGGGGCTTTGATGAATCAATGATTTTACAACTGAAAACTCAGAAAAATCTCTCTCTCTCCCTCTCCCAAAACCGGCGCCTAAATCCAGTGAGGAGGAAGGTTCACGTTTGTTTTTCGGGTAATCCTCGGTGGTGGTCTAGCAACTCTCTCAACCGGTGCCAGTAGCGGTGTACCCCCTGCTTGCCTTTCAGAGTTATTGTTCACAAAGGTAATCCACTGAAACACCCTCAATTGTATCTGTATGGTTTAGGATTGGATCCTCGATTGGGAATCGGGTTTTTGTTATCCGCTGTGCATGTTCTTGTATCCCTCGATTCCCAACAGTGGTATCAGAGCCACTTTCTAAACCTAACAGATCAGGTTTAAGTTGTTTATTAGGTTTTATAAAAATCGTTGCTTTATTCGTCTTTATTTCGATTTTTTCGTAAACCTAATATCGGCGGTGGAACGGCGGCAGTTAGCCGGCCGGACCTCCAGGCCGATCGCCGGGAAATCAAACCACCAGCCGGCTACACCACCGATTGTGGTGATCGCCGGCTGCCATTGCGAACCCACAGCCGCACCACCGTAAGTGGTGACGGCATCGATCACGGACGATAACCACCACCACGCCACCGATTGTGACGATGGTGGTGTCGATCGAGAAACACAGCCGCCGATAGGCGGCGATTCGTGGTAGTCAACCACCACGATGGTGGCAATCACTCGAACAGCAAGAGGCGGCAGCGGCGATTGCCGTTTTCGCCGTCGAAACCTTGTACTGCCGCACCACCAGTCACGGTGGTGGCGGCGATTGCGTGTTCTAACCGCGGTGGCAGTGGTGGTGCGAACCACTGCTGTTGACCGGTGGTTGTTCGTGGTGTCGGCCACGGTTAAAAAACCGACAGGCGGTGGTGGTGGCCCTCGAGCCGCTACTATCGCCGGCGTGCGATGGTGGTTGTTGTTTTTCGAAATCGCCGGAAACGCGGTGGCAATGGTGGCGGTGGCTGCTGTTGTCATCGCAATCCACTCAATGACCACAGCGGTGGTCGATTGCTGCCATGTGGTGGCGTCGGCTGCCGCCGATCGATCGGGGTGGGCTGCGGTGGTAGTTCGGGCGGCGGTGGTGGCGATAGTGTCATCATCGTCGCCGGCGTTGATAAACCACCGATCAACGATCACGTTTTGACGGATCGGGGGTAATCGAAATCGTTGATTGTCCCAGTCGTTTATCGTTAACGGATCCAGATTAGGATTCGTTTCCGGATAATTTTTGGGATAATAGGATTGTTTTATCAGATAAAGTTTAAAACAATTCAAGATTAAGTTTAATTAATTTGTTTTAAATTAATTTATGTTTTTATAATTATCCGGTTAAAATTCAGTTGTGTTTTAATTTGTTTAATTATGATAAGTCATAGCTGAACCCTTTTTGGACCCGTGGTTGTGTTTTATTTATCCGTTTTAGAATTATTGGGAGGCCTGCGAGCCATTTACAACCCTTTTGTAATTTTAATATTTTATTAGAATAGTTGGGAGGCCTGCGTGCCATTTTTAGCCCATTTGTAATAATTATTTTAATTACATCGAGACGGAGACAAGACGACGACCATGGATCTCGGAGCCAGTGGGAGTGCCAGAAGTTGAAGACTTTTGTCACTTAGGGATTGAGACCGTTGTTTTGTGTTGGCTCACAAAACAACACTAGTTTAAGGGTTTAAGCTATGACTGTGCTGTTTATATTTAAATTGCGTGGTTGTTTAATTTACGTAATTGTTATTAAATATAAATTGCCCTTTTTGAACGGATTGTTTAAAAATTAAAAGGATACAAATACAGTTAGTGTTTGGATCCAGTTTTTTCAAAGGTTTTGAAATAGAAAACTGGCAATTTAGACCCTTGTTAAAAATCATAGATTAGTAAGTGCAACCCACTTTAGGGGCACTTCCGGTGTAAGGTACATAGGGCGTTGTAAGTGCTCACACTATGAACGCCCGTGTTCAAACCGAAACTGGAAGGAGATAAAACTCTGCGAATTATCTCCGGGTGGTACCGGCCAGAGTTTGTCCAGGTCCCGGGTGGTGCAATCTATTTTGGTAATTATTTATTCACTGGGTGGTACCAGGCCAAAATGCACTAGAGGGACCAAATATGCACGGATTATTGATATCCGATGTCCCGACGATCTAGAAGTCGTATTTTCAGATGGGAATACGATTGGTATAGTGTTACCTACCATAGATCGCATGAGTCGGTATGACATGATCACATGCTTCCCGACACATGTGAAATATGGATTCTAGTCTAATAAATTTATTTTAAGGGTAATAATTTATTAGAATTATATAATTATAAACTAAAACTGGAATTTTATATTCTTCTGTAGATGTCTCAAATTAGTATTCCGTTTTACTCACCTGAAGAGTCACTTCGCCTTATTATGGGCAAGTGGAAGCTTACGGGCCATAACTTTCCAGTTTGGAAGTTACACTTGAGGAACGTTTTATGTGCCCAGGATAAGCTTTATGTGATCAACAAACCCGTATCACGACCTAAAAGCAATGCCCCTGAAGAGGAATTTGCTGAGTATTTTAGATACTTGACAGATGAATCGGATGTAATGTCCATTCTGATTTTCTCTATGTCACCCGAGTTCACGGGAGATTTAAGAGTTAAATCATGTCACGAGGTTGTGAGAGATGTGGAGAACCAGCTAGGTCTCTACAAGCACACGGGAAAGCTATTGATCATGCAAGAGATTCTCTCCCTGAAGCTACAGAAGGGTCAGTCAGTTAAAAACCATCTTGTTGATATGAGAAGGCTTTTTAAATGTTTATCGCGTCTGGGGTACAAGATGACTCAGGAAGAGTTAGTGTATCTCATGTGGTTCTCCCTCACAAAGGAAGTTCAGGACACAGCTAGTGCCTACATGAAGGAACCAAAGAGCGACGTGGATAAAGTTCATGCAGATATCCTGGCCAGTCTAGAGCCAGTACCCGAACCTGCGAATCTCATGGACACTGACATAATAGATGAGCTGGGAGATCTGAGTTGCCCAGAGTGCGGCAGCGAGGATATTTGCGAGCACTCGATGAACATCGACCAGATGGATATCGGTTTACCCGATACTCCAGGTATCTTTATGATAGATTGCTTAATCACTTCTTATGAATCATGGGTAATTGATACAGGCAGTGGTAATCACATTTGTAATCATTTACAGGGATTCACTAGAAGAAAGACTCTGAGGAAGGACCGTTCGAACCTACGAGTGGGCGAAGGCACTCCGTTGAATGCTGAAGCCGTGGGATCTTATAGTCTTAGTTTACCCTCGGGTCTAGTTTTGGAACTGAACAATTGTTATTATATTCCAAATATGATTAAGAATGTATTGTCTTTTGATTTGCTGGTAGACCAAGGCTTTTACTATAAATATTCTTATAAAATGATTTCGGTTTTTAAAGATAATATTTTCTATTTTAAAGCTACACCTGTAGATGGTCTATACACTGTAAATCTTAAAGACAACAATAGTGAAATCTATCATATAAGTAAGCGATCCAAGGATATTGAGGATCAGACTTACCTCTGGCATTGTCGTTTGGGCCATATAAACAAGAAACGCGTTGAACTACTCCTAAAAGGAGGTTTTCTTGGCAATTTCGATTACAAACCTTTTGATAATTGCGAATCTTGTTTATCTGGTAAAATGACAAAGCAACCTTTCAACAGTGAGAATGAAAGGGCTACTGACTTGCTTGAAATAATCCACACAGATGTATGTGGACCTTTCAGTCATGTAGCAAGAGGAGGATACCGGTACTTCATTACCTTCACTGACGACTTCAGTAGGTATGGATATGTCTACTTGATGAGACATAAATCTGAAACTTTTGAGAAATTCAAGGAATATCAGAATGAAGTACAGAATCTACTTGACAAGAGGATCAAGTTCTTACGGTCAGATCGTGGTGGCGAATATCTCAGTGATGAGTTTGACAATCATCTGATGGAGTGTGGGATTGTATCCCAACTTACACCTCCGTATACACCTCAGATGAACGGTGTATCAGAAAGGAGAAATCGTACCTTACTTGACATGGTACGAACGATGATGTGTCATTCTTCGCTGCCAGTATCATTCTGGGGACACGCGCTCGAAACAGCAGCACACATACTGAACAGAGCGCCAACAAAGTCGGTAGAAAAGACTCCATACGAGTTATGGAAGGGTAAGAAACCCAACATATCTTTTCTGAAAATTTGGGGTTGTGAGGTTTACGTCAAACGACCTACCTCAGAAAAACTCAAACCCAAATCCGACAAGTGTTTCTTCGTTGGATATCCCAAGACCACCGTGGGATATTATTTCTACAACCCTGAAGAGAACAAAGTGTTTGTTGCTCGAAATGGAAAATTTCTGGAAGAAAAGTTTCTCAGTTTAGAGAACACCAGAAAGGATGTAGATCTACAGATAGTAGACGAAGAAAACACTACACCAGTTGTTGAGCCAGAAATTCAACATAATAATGTTGAACCTCAATCAGAGCCGATTGAGGAAGTGCAAACACAGGACCTTCGCAGATCCAGTAGGGTAAGACAAGAACCAGATAGGTATCTTGGGTTCCTAGTCTCTCAAGAGAGTGGAGACTTAAATGAACCAACATCCTATGGAGAAGCTGTGTCAGGCAGTGAGTCTGAACAATGGCAGGAAGCCATGAAGGCCGAGATGCAATCCATGTATGACAACCAGGTCTGGGAGTTGACTGATTTGCCACAACACTGTAAGGCTGTTGGACGCAAATGGGTTTTCAAGAAGAAAACCGACATGGATGGAAATGTACACACCTTCAAGGCCAGACTGGTCGCAAAAGGATTCACACAAACTCATGGTATCGACTATGATGAAACCTTTTCACCAGTGGCCATGTTAAAGTCAATTAGGATTCTTATGGCCATCTCAGCGTACTTTAACTACGAGATTTGGCAAATGGACGTCAAGACAGCCTTTCTGAATGGAAAGTTAACAGAAGACGTCTATATGGAACAACCAGAGGGGTTTGAAGATCCTAAGAATCCTAATAAGGTGTGTAAACTGCTAAAATCCATTTATGGATTAAAACAAGCATCTCGAAGCTGGAACTTACACTTTGATGAGCGAATCAAAGAGTTTGGCTTCGCTAAAAGTGAGTTCGAGCCATGTGTTTACACTAAGTTCAGTGGGAGTATAGTAACCTTCCTGGTCTTGTATGTGGATGACATACTACTCATAGGAAACAATGTACCAACTTTACAGAGTGTTAAAGAATGGTTAAGTAAATGTTTCCAGATGAAAGACCTTGGAGAAGCCGCTTATATACTAGGTATAAAGATCTACAGAAACAGATCTAAGCGGCTTATCGGACTTAGTCAGAGTACATACATTGACAAAGTACTGAAGAGATTCAGGATGGATGAATCCAAGAAAGGATTCATTCCAATGCAACATGGCATAGTGTTAAGCAAAACACAGTGTCCTGTTTCTAGTGAAGATCAGGACAGGATGAAATTGGTCCCATATGCTTCTGCAATTGGATCAATTATGTATGCCATGCTATGTACTAGGCCCGATGTTGCTTACTCAGTAAGTGTTACGAGCAGATACCAACAAGATCCAGGTGAGCCCCATTGGGTAGCTGTCAAGAACATTCTCAAATATCTGAGAAGAACGAAAGAAATGTTCTTGGTCTTTGGAGGATCTGAGGATGAAATTAGTGTCACAGGATACTCTGACGCTAGTTTCCAGACCGACAGAGATGACTTCAGGTCACAGTCAGGGTACGTCTTTACCCTAAACGGAGGTGCGATCTCGTGGAAGAGCTCGAAGCAGGACACGATTGCAGACTCAACTACAGAGGCAGAGTACATTGCAGCATGTGATGCGGCAAAGGAAGCTGTCTGGCTGAGGAATTTTCTATCGGATCTCAGAGTGGTTGCCAGTATCTCGAGACCGATAGATATATTCTGTGATAACTCAGGAGCCGTGGCGCAAGCAAAGGAACCTAGAGAGCATCACAAGTCGAGACACGTGCTCAGAAAGTATCACCTCATCCGAGAGATCATTGGAAGAGGAGATGTAAGAATATGCAAGATTCCAACAGAAGACAATGTCGCAGATCCGCTGACAAAACCACTAGCAAGGGCAAAGCATGAGGCACATGCGAATTCCATTGGGATGCAGTACCTGGAAGCCAGTAGCTAGTACTTAGTTTATCAATTATTACTATAGTCTAATTTAGAAACAATGTAATCATGTAAAGTTTTTATTTCACAGTGTGTTGGAAATAAATGGAGGTTTTAATTTCATGATTGTTCTAAATTAACTATTTTTTCGCATATTTAACGCATCCTTGATTCTACAAAGTCTTGTATGAAATCTAAATTTCCGTAGCCACTTATTGAAATGGGAATTTCAATAGGGAGTTTAACGCTATTATGAATACTTGATGATTTATTCAAAGTAGAGAGTAAAAGCACAAGTGATGTGACCAAGTATTTATAGATATTCATCAGAGTGTTTGAGTATTGGAAGTGACCAGTAATCAAGTCTGCTTCATGGAGCCTCAGTCATAGGCACTGACTTGATAGGTTGTCCTTAGACCTGAGATACTTGGTTTGGGAACACGAGGACCACTGTACTCTTAGCACGTACTAACGCTACACCGTAACTGGGTGGCTATACGGGACGTGACTAGATGCAGCGGAAGCCGTGGATCCAAATGCAAGTAGTCAAGAAGGGATTTGCACCTCTTTCAAAAGAGAGATATTTCCGGGCCCCTTGACGATTAAGATTGGCAGAAAACGCGTGGCCACGCTCGGATAGAATAACAGGGGTTATTTAGTAATATCCGTTACTGCAGGCAATCGAAATCAGAGTCAAGAAATACTTGATTTTAAGAAATGAATCCTCCACTCCATGTCTTAAATCACTTTAGAAATATCGTGTGCAAAAGGAATGAACCTGTGTACAAATTCAAGCGTGAATTGTATCTCTGAATATAAGAGATCTTATAACCTGGTTAACCTAAGTGTCTGGCTAGGGACCTCCTTAGGCGAATGATAACAGTTCAGTTACATGTCTAGCACAAGTGGGAGTCTGTTAGGATTATGTGCGAGACAGTAACAGGGTTACCGTGTCCAATGTTATAAGACACTAGTAGGTCACACCGCTGCACACCAAAATGAGAATGTTTGGATTATGGGAATTAATTAATTGGTTAATTAATTATTTAGAGAGAAAAAGGAATAAATAATTAGTTTAATTATTTATAATTAATTAATCAGTTAGATTAATTAATTGGATAATTATAGAAATTATTTCAGAGATAATTATCAGGTATTTGATTTGGAATCAAACACTGCCTTATTTAATTGATATCATCAATATAAATAAAGGCTTAGGGGCTTTGATGAATCAATGATTTTACAACTGAAAACTCAGAAAAATCTCTCTCTCTCCCTCTCCCAAAACCGGCGCCTAAATCCAGTGAGGAGGAAGGTTCACGTTTGTTTTTCGGGTAATCCTCGGTGGTGGTCTAGCAACTCTCTCAACCGGTGCCAGTAGCGGTGTACCCCCTGCTTGCCTTTCAGAGTTATTGTTCACAAAGGTAATCCACTGAAACACCCTCAATTGTATCTGTATGGTTTAGGATTGGATCCTCGATTGGGAATCGGGTTTTTGTTATCCGCTGTGCATGTTCTTGTATCCCTCGATTCCCAACAAGGACCACATCGTCTTGGACAGTGAAGTTCGCCAGGTCGACGAACCCGTTGTTCTGGATGATCTGAACGATGTTGGCCGGGTCGATAAGAGCTCGGTCAGCAGCGTTTCCGGCAGGAGAAGTGGGAGCAATAGGTTGATCAGCCATTTCTATAAAATAGGTCAAGTGTTAGTAAGAATGCAGCGTGAAAAGACTATACCCTCGACTAGACGCGAGTCGGAAAAACTCGAAAACCCAAAAACGAGTATTTCGTATTTTCCGAGTCGAAAAACGAGCAAAAACGCGAGGGGAGGTTTTCTGATTCGGAAAAGGTGATTTTCCGAGTCAGAGAACACTCAACACTTAGATAAAAGAGCATACAATTAAACACAAGTTTTCCGATTCGGAAAAGATGGTTTTCCGAATCGGGAAACTCCAACACTTAGAGAAATTTCAAACACATAAAGAGGTTGGTTTTCCGATTCGGAAAATGTGAGGCTTAGAAAATTTTGAAAAGCATCTTGGCTCACACACGAGTTGGAAAACCTTGGAAACCCATAAGGGTAATTCCATGTTTTCCGAGTCGGAAAAGATAAGCTTAAAAACGAGAACCAAGATGGATTCGGAAAACCTGATAATCCGAATCGGATTTATCTGGTTTTCCGAATCGGAAAACAACACGAACGGTTATCGTCTTTGGATGCGGAAAACTTGAATGTTCAAGTTTTCCGATTCGGAAAACTTGAACATTCAAGTTTTCCGATTCGGAAAACCGAAACCGTTCACCTTCCAGATCCAAAAACCACCCAAAAACCGTCGATTTAACATTCTAAACTAACTACAAATGATCTATAACGATTAACAACAAGTTTAGAAGCATAATGGGATCGATCTAACACCCCGAAATCCCATTCCAAGAAGTTTAGGTTTCGGGTAAGTTTTGAAAAGTTTAGGCCTCGATCCAGACCTTAAAACGACAGATTTAGAAGTTATAACTATATAAGGATTGATCGTTTACTTACCAGGAATCCGAATATGTAATTTGTTTGACGATCGGAGCACAAACGAGCAAAATCCGAAATCGAGTGCGAAGTGGGTATCGGGAGAGTTCAGAGAGAGGAAAAGATGAAAATTTGAAAATTGTGAAGATTAATCTCTTAAAACCGGTTTATATATTTTTACCGAAAAACACTGTGTTTGGGTTAAAAACACTGCGTTTGGCTCTCCTGATGACTCTTTTAACCCGACTTTCACCTATTGGCAAAAACCACCCCTGGACTAGAAGTTTCAAGAAACTTACAAAGTAGTCCCTGAACTTGTAGTTGAAAGAAGTTTCAAAACAGACCCTGGACTACAAGTTTCACCAAAGTGCAAAACGAGTCCCTGAACTTTAAGAATCAGAAAGTGGCAAAGTTTGTCCCCGAACTTGTAAGTTCAAGACATGTACTCAACCGCCCCCTGAACTTTCAAGTTCGCAAAAAGATACAAGTTCAGCGCTCGACTCCCGAGAAAAGAGACTTACCTGGAACGTCTCGACAGGGTTTTGTGCGAGTTCTGATCTGAAGTAACCAGAAGTCGTCGTGAGGATCCACACCTACAAAAGAAAATATAAAAATGGTATCCAAGGTGTTGTGGATCCGAGAACGTTAGTAAGCACACCAAACATTAAAAACAAGACTTATTGCTCCCCCTTAATTCATGCAATCTTTCGAGAATTCTTACATACTCCCCCTACACACATGCATACTTCAAAGGAACTCCCGACTCCCCCTAGACCTCAGGCCGGAAGGTCTAGCATTCCTAACTTGCTTAGGAGAAAGAAGTGACGTTTCTCGTCAAACGGCTTAGTGAACAAATCAGCAAGCTGATAGTCACTCTCAACAAAGTAGAGTTCAACATTACCTTTCTCGACGTGATCTTTGATGAAATGATATCGGATATCAATATGCTTCGTCCGAGAATGTTGAACCGGATTTGCCGTGATCTGAATCGCACTTTTGGAGTCACAATAAATGGGAATTCGATGCATGGTGTATCCGAAGTCAGCCAGTTGGGTTTTCATCCACAGAACTTGCGAGCAGCAGCAGGCGGCGGCTATATATTCTGCCTCCGCGGTGGATAGAGAAACGCAATTCTGCTTCCGGGATGACCAACTCACCAGCTTGTCTCCGAGAAATTAGCAAGCACCAGATGTGCTTTTCCTGTTGAGCTTACAACCTGCATGGTCTGAGTCTGTATATGCAATTAGTTCAAAACCAGAATCCTTTGGGTACCAAAGGCCAAAATCCGGTGTGCCCTTCAGATACCTAAGGATTCTTTTGACTGCAGACAGGTGTGAATCACGTGGATCACACTGAAAACGAGCGCAGACACCCGTGGAGAAGACAATATCTGGTCTACTCGCCGTGAGATATAAAAGAGAACCAATGATTGCCCGATAAGTCTTCTGGTCAACCGGTTTACCAGAAGTATCTGCGTTTAGTTGAAAGTTTCTGGGCATTGGTGTTGCCGCAGAGTTTGAGCCACCGAAATCAAATCGTTTTAAAAGATCTTGAACATATTTGGCTTGACTTATAAAAATGCCATCAGGGCGTTGTCAGACTTGAAGTCCTAAAAAGAATGTCAACTCGCCCATCATGCTCATTTTGAATTGGGATTTCATGGTGTTCTCAAACTCTTGGCACATCTCAGGCTTTGTAGATGCAAAGATGATGTCATCCACGTATATCTGAACGATAATTAAATCTTTACCTGACCTCTTGAGAAACAAAGTGGGATCGATTGTACCTTTCTTGTAGCCAACTCCTAGCAAGTAATCAGTGAGTGTTTCGTACCATGCCCTTGGAGCTTGCTTGAGACCGTAAAGCGCCTTGTCCAAAATGTAGACGTGATTCGGGAATCGAGGATCGACGAACCCTTCTGGTTGCTCGACGTACACTTCTTCTTGAAGAACTCCATTCAAGAAGGCACATTTGACGTCCATCTGATAGACCGTCATGTTTTTATGTGCAGCATACGCTAGGAAGATTCGGATCGCTTCGATTCGGGCTACTGGCGCGTACGTCTCATCATAGTCGATACCCTCTTGTTGGCGATAACCCTTGGCGACCAGGCGAGCTTTGTTCCGGATGATGAGATTGTTCTCGTCGGTTTTGTTCCGGAGTATCCACTTGAGACCAATGATAGTCTTTCCCCATGGTCGTTCTACCAAGCGCCAAACTTTGTTTCTTTCGAATTCAGCCAGCTCATCTTGCATGGCGATCACCCAGTCGGGATCGGTGAGAGCTTGCCAAACATCCGATGGTTCAAATTCGCTTAAGAACCCGCCGAATAGGATCAGATTTTCAGTGTGCTTTGTAGATCGCGTGGTTACAGGTTGTGAGGGACTCCCGATGATCTGGGAGGGGGGATGATCTTTTGTCCACTTGCGAGTGTGTGGGTGAGTGACATAAGCTTGTTGGTTGTTGGTGGCGTCGTTCTCATCGTGCACGGCAAAGACCTCTAGCTGGTTTCTACTTGATGATCCGGCCGCCAGATGATTCTGCGGTGATGCCTCCAACCGGGGCTCACGTACTACCTGAGCATAAGTTCGCTGGGTTGAACTGGGTGAAGGTAGTGGAGCTTCTTCTGGGATAGGTGCAAGAACAGGTTGTGGAGTCTGTTCTTGGACCGGTACCGGTGAGGCTGATGATGAGATTTCAGGGGGAGAGATCGCAGTTGACTCTGGTGTCACTGAGTTTGTAGAAGTTCTTGAAGAAGGCTCAGTGACAAAGGCATCGGATGATACAGAAGTAGAGGTTGAACCAGCATGAGCAGGAACTACAATCGGACCCGTGAGTGTGGGTAGATCATAATCTGCGAGGTCTAAGAAGTCTAAAGCAGAAAAGTTAGTGGAAGAATCTGTGCTCGGTGGTGCGGTGAACAGTTCAGGAAAAGCTGCATTTACATTACTTGAACTAGCCACAGAATAGGTTTCGGTTTCAGAAAAATCAACATTTGAGCTTTCCAGGATGGTTCGGGTCCGTTTGTTGAAAACCCTATAAGCCTTAGAGTTATGTGAGTATCCGATGAAGATAGACTCATCAGACTTGGGTTCAAACTTTCCCAAATCATCCCGGTCGTTTAGAACATAGCATTTACATCCAAAGACTCGAAAGTAATCGATGTTAGGCTTACGCTGTTCGACCATCTCGTAGGCGGTTTTACCGGTCCGCTTGACGATCAGAGTGCGATTCTGCGTGTAGCATGCTGTTGATACTGCTTCAGCCCAAAATGATTGAGGAACTCCAGAATGAGCCATCATGGATCTTGCTGCTTCGACCAACGTCCGGTTCTTCCTTTCTACCACCCCATTTTGTTGAGGGGTGCGTACGGCTGAGAAGTTGTGAGAGATTCCCACATCTTCAAGAAAGGATTGCAGCTTTGCATTGCGAAACTCGGTTCCATTGTCACTTCTCAACCTCTTCACTCGACGACCCAAGAGAACTTGAATCCGCTTGATGAAGGCAATGATTCGATCGGCAGCGTCAGATTTGGCTCGCAGGAATTCAAGCCAGGTGAACCTAGAGAACTCATCAACGAGAACTGACATGTATTTCTTTCGGGCTAAGCTCTCAGTTCTGGTAGGTCCACAAAGATCCATGTGAATCATGTCAAGGGGACTCTTGCTATTCGTATCCATCCTCGGTGGATGAGAGCTTCTCGTCATCTTTCCTTGTTCGCAAGCGGGACACAGTGTATCCTTGGAAAGGCGAGTCTCCGGTAATCCCTTGACGAGATTTTTCGAAACCAGCTTGTTCATGTCTTTAAAATTCTGATGGCAGAGTCTTCGATGCCATAACCAACTGTCCTCCTTTGAAGCTTTTGCGAGCAGACAGATTGCATTCCTAGGATCAGATATTGCTTCAAACTGAGGGTGTGTCTGAGGGATTGAACGGAAGACGGTGGAGTAAAGATTGCCATTCCGTCGTGCACTAAGGATGATGTTGTTATCTTCATCATTCACGTTGCTTCCGTATTGAAACTGCTTCACCCAGTATCCGTTGTCGCAGAATTGACTGGAGCTGAACATGTTGAAACCTAACCACTCGACATACCTTACATCTTTAATGATGTATTTCCCATCCGTAATTTTCCCATAACCCACCATTGGCCTAAGCGTCTTGTCGGCTGTTTTAACATATCCCTCGAACCTTTCAACATAGTCGAAAAGGAAGGATCTCTGACCAGTCATGTGTCTATATGCGCCGGAGTCGAAGTACCACACATGACTGACCTGCAAGACAATTAAGCTTGTTTAGGGACCCATTGCCAAATGGGTTCCTGTGGGTTAGATACAGAAAAATCGGTCGGTGAAGTCCCCTTTTCGGATTTCTCCTTAGACTGAGGAGACTTCACTGACGAGGAGGATTTTGCTTTTCCTCTTTTTCTTCCCCTTCTCTTTCGGGATTTGACATTAGAATTGGGAGCATAGAAAGAGTTAGGCACACCATAACGCAGGAAATTATCAAACATAAAGCACATGTCATTGCGAAAAGTATTAAAAGCATCGTTCAAGTTGCGATTAGGATTAACAGACATGTTCAAATTCTTTTCTACACTAGGTGGAACATAGGCTAAACCCGCACGGCTAGGACTATGTTTCTTAGGGAAAGCAGAAAAAGAGTTGTTCCTCCCATGATGATCCTTTCTTGGTGGCTTCACATTCGGTCCACCATCTTTCCTCCTCGCATCTGCATGATAAGCATGGTGTGAGTTAGATGACGGTTTTGTGGGAATGGAGTTACCACCTTTTCCAGATGACTTTTTAGAAAATTTAGGTTTTGTGGAATTGAAAGGTTGATTTGGTTGTAACTGAGATGTCTCACCCACTTCAAAGGAACTTGAATGAAATTCAAGACTTTTAATGGGTTTGACTGAGTTACGAGCATCGTTAGACTTTGAATGCTTTTTCTGGAGTCCTTTGGGTGCGTGAGGCTTAACTGACTTGCCCTTGTCAGTACCTACACATTTTCCACCCTCCGGGCTGCTTTTCTCAGAAATAGGAGCTCGTGACTCAGCAGACTGCTCAGATTTGACAACAACAGATTTTGGCTTCTTTGGAATAAAGCCTGAAGGATCATCATCCTCATCTAAAAACACCTTCATATCATATTCAACATTTGGATCTTGGACAGTCTTGGGTTCGGCTATCCTATGGTGTGAGTTAGGGGTTCATCGTCATCTGATATTATGGAGTAATAGTCCTCAGTATCTAAGACAGGTTTTGGTTGGGGAGTGACTATTGGATGGTTGAGGGTTGGAGCAGTCTTATCATCAACTGAGTCTGAAGGGTAGAGATTTTCCAGATTCATTACCTTCCTTTTTAAAATGGAGTTGGATATCCGTTGGTTGGTTAAAGATTGGCGATACATTATCCTTTCATCATGATCAAGTTCTTTTAAGAGTTCAAAGTGGATATCTAGGATAACGTATCGAGCCTGAAGATCCGCAACCTTGATTTGAAAATCAGTGAAAGCTGAGGTTGCGGTCTCACATTCTGAAGAGAGCCTAATTCTTTCGGCATTTGCCTCAAGTAAGTCTTTCTCCAGATTGCGAACCAAGGAATCTTTCTCCGACAAAATGACCTTCAGATTCAGGATCTGATGTTGACATGCATCCAAATCCATGGCTTTTAACCTAAGAGTAAACACCTCCTTTTCTAGCCTGACTAGGTCGGGACACTTAGTTGCGGAAGTATCCTCGGGTGGGATAACTAAGGTCTCCTCTGAAAGTTCCATTTCCCTAGTATCATAGCTTGAGTTAAGGTCTGTGTAGTTGATGGGAGGCATTGCTACTCTAGGGGTTCTGGCCTTGATGCCTTCCCAAGTGGGTTCAGAGTTGGTCGGATCACTAGCCGGAACAAAGATTGGTCTATTTGGAGGGGGGCTAGTGGGAGGACTACTAGAGGTACTGTTTGTTGGACTGATGGTTCTGGTTATGGTCTCACCGTTTATGACTTCGGTGTATGTGACAGTCTGCCTAACAAATTCCTCGGTCACATGTCCTCCTACAATGGCAGGTTTGGGCTTGGAGGCTGCCATATCCTCAAAATTGTATAGATGAGAAGGTGCTTTATCTAAAACATGGTTTTCAGACAGACCTAGGCCGGGTTTGGCTTTGTAAAAAGGATTCTTTTTGGCATGCTGAGTGAGGATACTTAAAGTCTGTTCAGATTGTCCTCTTTTAAAATTGTTGTCCTCAAGCTCTTGTATTTTTGAAAACAACCGAGTTCTCTCTTCCGAAAGCAACTGGAATTTAATGTTGAGCTCCCCATGATTACTGTTAAGTTCCTCATGGGCTTTTTGAAGACAACTAAGTTTGTTTGCTAAATTGGACTCTCTAATGCCAGACTCAAGTGTTTCACGGTTATAGACTATGGTCAAATCCTCAAGAGAGTCTTTGTAAATTGCACTGTCGATTCTAAATTTCGTGACAAGAGTCCTCTCCGATTGGAGACATCTCTCCAATTCACAAATTTTAGATTCCAACATTGCCACAGTGTCAGTTATATCTGGGATAGAGGATACCTCAGACGGATCTATGTCCTGATAAGTGCTTGGTCCAACGGCTTCTGATCCCTCGAAGTCAGCCATCAAGCAAGGACCTTGCACCAAATGATCTTCCTCGTCTGAACTCTCCTCTTCACATACCCAGTTCTCTTCATCTACCATCAAAGCCACCCCTTTTTCTTTCTTCCTCATTAGTGAGGCCTTCCTCTCAAAGTACGCGGCATCCTTGTACTTGACGGAGCAATCTCGAGCGTAGTGTCCCAACTTTCCACACTTATAACAAGTGGTAGTGGGACTTGCGGTTTGTTGAGGAGTGGGGTTCTGGGTTATGGGACCCTGGGGAGGATTTGCCCGTTGAATTCCTTGATCATTGTGAATCGGTTGATCTTCCCTTTGAACATGCTTGGAACTGTTTCCCCTGGAATCGCCTCCGTGGTAGATGCTTTTCCCGTGATTCACTCTCTCATCTTGCCTTTGATCACCCCTATTCTGCTCATACCCGTATCCTGGCCCTTGATCTAGCCTTCCACTCTCATATCTTCCTCCATATCCAATCTCATATCCCTGACGTTCAATATACCCAGATTCCGGGGTGTATTGCCTCAAGCTGTTCCGGTAGTTGATGTCTGAGACTTGTCCTCTCCAATCTCCTTGATTACCTTGACCTCCTTGATAGTCAAGATAAGTGTTGTCTCTTCTCGGCTGATCTCTGTATCTGCCTTGATCTTCTCTGAACCGTCCCTGGTTGTTCCTATAACCTCCTTGATCATAAACCTGCATACCCCCTTGCTGATAGCTTCCTCTCCCTTGATTTCCATACTAACTTCTTTCTGGCTGATAGTGACCTCCTCTACCTTGCCCCATTCTTCCTCCACTGAGAAAACCGGATCCTCGTCCACGGTTGTATCCACGATTTGCATTCAATCGTTGTACACTATGTGAGATGAGAGCAAGGGACTCATTCACATGGAAGAGTTCATCATCAGAGATGGAAATGATCACCGGTTCGTCGGGATGTTGTACGCTTGATCCATAGTTCGGGTTGAACTCTTGACTGTATTCTTCTGGATAGTACTGGGGAGAGACGCTGTTGTATGGCATTGGTTGGACTGGGGAGAGACGCTGTTTTCGGTTACACGTTCGATAACGCTCACGACCCTCCAGAATTGGGGCATGAGCTGTCCAGGAGATAAACTAAATCGCGTCATGAAGGCACGAGATAGAGAACTGTAAGGCCAGATAAACCCAATCTTAAAGGGGTACTCGAACAAAGCAAAGAAGCCTGCCGGAGCATCGGCAGGTCTAACCTCACCGGGTGATTTGATTACAGCATCTTTAGGCATCCTAGCAAGTTTCCTAAGGTGAACTAGGTCGATTTCTCCCTGGATTGTACTCCTAACCTCCATGATTTCTCTAAAACTAAGACGATCTAAACTCCTATGTAATCTGTCGAAACGCAGCAAGTCGAAATTCCTAGGATTTTTCTCAGCTCTAATTTTCAAACGCATGAACTGAATTGAAACAAGGAAAAGAGAGATACCTTATAGGCGAATTGGATCTAAATCTCCTTAAAGATTAGAAGGATTCAGTTGGAGTGGAATTTGAATTCGAAATTGGAAAAGATTTTGAGATAATTATGGATGAAATCTTATCTTTATATGAAATTAAACTCCTTCCCAAGAAATTGAGGTCGAATCGAGCATCGACACCTGTCCCATATAACCGTTGCATTGACAGCTAGCAAAATAACCAGGTTGTAACGCCGTTAACGTGAAAACCGGTTCATATTCGATAGATTGATCACGATAAAATTAATGTACTAACGATTTGATTTTACAGGTATAAGATTCAGAAAATCTATAACTTATTCTCTAAATCTTGGGGGCAAACTGTTTGGGTGAAATTTTATCATCGAACGATCGAACGATTAGAATCGTAAGATATCTTCCAGGATAATATTCCTGTATTAAGATAAGGTCCTGAAGTAAAGATATAATTACCATTAAACAAAGATAAGTAGTCATCGAAGATAATCGTGCGATATCATCATATGATCGTACGATTAAACTAACAATATACATGTATAAGTTTATTCTTATTGCAGGAAAGTTTATCCAAGATAACCACGAAGCACAAGCCATCGTCCATCGAGCTTAAATCCGACCGTTTAAGCAAGATACGCTTCTCATTAAAAACTCAGACGTTACGATCGAGAAATCAGCTTCAGTTATGACCGTTGCATTTATAGCTCAATTATGGGATGACAGTTACGATCCAAGCAGCTATAAAAGAGATTCAAGATCCTACACTCGGGAGGACGGATTTAAAGAGAAAAAAAGAGCAATACCTAAATTATTCTCTGTATTTACATTCATTAGTATTCATTTCCTTATTGTAATCGTACGATACAACTGTAACATCGAGGATATCACCCCTTATTGGTGATCAATAGTGCAACGTCGACTATCCTATTTAGTCGGCCGCAGGTTTTTTCCTCGATTCAGAGGTTTTTCCTGCGTCATCAATCTTTCTGTCAACTTACTTTCATTTATCGCACGTTTTATCGAACGAGAGTTCTTTCTTTTGACGATTTTGCCTCACGACATCTTACGATAATAATTTAAGTAAATTTTTACACAAACAGTTTGGCGCCATCCGTGGGACCCGTTTTGAGAAAATCTTGTTCGATAAAGCGTCAGCTTACTAACCTATTTCTTCGAGCTTCTTTGTGAATTAAGTGCAGGAACATGGCAAGCAGTTCTCAACCAACCTTGCAACAACAATTGGCAGCAGCACAAGAACAAATCCAATGGTTGAATGAGCAGAATTTACAAATGAATGGCGAACTGTCTAGATTGAGAGCATCGAATCCGCAAACTTCCCACGTCCCAGTTTCCACTCATCAACCGAGGCCATTCTTCCCTCAAAATCAACCTCATGTTTCCCAACAACCATTTGTCCAGCCACAAATATCACAACCATTTGTCCAGCCACAAATATCGCAACCTATCACCCAACCGCAAGTGTCACAAGTTAGCTTACCACCGCCACCTCCAGTCAACAACTCACGTCCCATCTTCCCTCCGTTACCATCAGGTCCTTACCCAGGAGCAACCACGTTCACTTACAACCAACCTCAAACAGGGCCTCGTCCCTTTATACCTATTCCAGAACCTATATCGCACGTTCCCACCGCAGCTACCCCCATAACTCATATTCCAAACTTATCGAACGTTTCAGGAACCTCCAGTAACCCACCGCACAATGACATCGTGGATATTCGACTAAAAATGCTAGAAGAACAAAACAAAGCAATGCTCGCATTGTTAACCAAACTTCCTGGAGCTGCCGTACCCATCGAAGTTGAACCTAAAACTAGATTCCAAGCCTCACCCTATATCGATGAGATTGCTCTCGTTGATATTCCCAAAAAATATAACATCCCAGCCTTCACACCAAAATACTCTGGAATCTCTGATCCTATGGAACACATCGCACAATACAAGCAACTAGTGTGGACAGTTCCTATTCCAACCCAGTTTCAAGAAATATGCATGTGCAAGGGCTTTGGATCAACACTCACCGGAGCTGCGTTGCAATGGTTAATCAATTTGAAACCCAAGAGCATCGCATCGTGGTCTGAGTTAGTAAACCAGTTTACTCGACAGTTTGCAAGCAGTCGCAAGATGGAGAAACAAACAAGCGATCTCTACTATGTCGTGCAAAAAACAGGTGAAACCATCCGTGAATATTTTAACAGGTTCAATGCAGAGATGATCGAAGTTAAAAACTGTGACGTGCGGACGGCGATCGAAGCATACAAACGTGGGTTAGATACATCCTCGGAGTTATACACAGATCTAACGAAATATCCACCAGAAAACTTCGATGATGTACGAGCTCGTACGTTAGCACACATGAGGATCGAAGATGACGCCATTTTCCGGCGTAAACACTCGAACGATAAGAAAAATCTTGGAGCGCAGAAACATGATTTCAAACCTAAACGAGTAAACAAGATTGATAATTCCCGACGCGATCAGAATAAACGTTCGAACCAAGGTAAAGGTAAAGTAAGATATCCAGATTTGTCAACTTACCATTTTGCAGGTACAACGAAAGACTTGGTGGATTCTCTACGAAAAGTGGAAGTTAACGTACGATGGCCCAAAAACCAGAGAATCCTAGCAAGGACAAAGACCAAACAAAATGGTGTGACTTCCATAGCGACCACGGACACAATACAGATGATTGTATTAGCTTGAAGAAGGAGATCGCGTACCTCAAATCGAACGGACATCTTAAAAACCTTCTAGGCGATGATTCGAAAAGACCAACGTCACCCGTTCCAACGAAGGTTGTAAACTGCATTACAGGTGGATCAGAAGTGTGTGGCCTCACCTATTCTGCGGCAAAAAGGCACGCACGGGAAGGGCCTGAAGGACATCCCATCCCAAATGAATCCCGGACTGCGGAAGAAAAGGAGCTCGATGTTACGAAGATATCGTTCGATATCGAAGATATGCCAGACGCTCATCAGAAACACCATGATGCACTGGTTATTCAGTTGACAATTGGTAACTGTCTAACCAAGAGAGTACTAATCGACGGAGGCAGCTCAGCCAACGTAATATTCGCAGAAACACTCAAGATCATGGGTATTGATCGGTCCAACATAGTACGACGAACAACAACACTAATTGGATTCAACGGAGATGCAACTAGTACTCTTGGAGAGATCATACTACCAGTCTTCGCTAAAGGCATAAATAAGCAAACAAAGTTCAACGTCATTGATTGTCCTTCCGCATATAACGCTATACTTGGAAGACCTTGGATCCATGATATGAAGGCCGTACCATCAACATATCATCAGAAGATCAAATTCCCGTCTCCATGGGGCGTGCAAGAGATAGTCAGTGAAAAGAAAATCGCAAGGGAGTGCTACAAGATTACGATGAAGGCCAAACCGCACGATATCTAGCAATTACAGAGCCAGGATGGAGTACGATCGTACGATGATCTTCAATTGGAAGAAGTCGTGTTGGATCACAAACATCCTGATCGTAAGGTCTTCGTAGGTGCAACTCTAACCCCCGATATAAAAAATAGTATAATTTCTTTTTTGCAGGAACACTCGGATTGTTTTGCGTGGTCACACGAGGATATGGTGGGGATAGATCCTAACATCATATCGCACAAGTTGAACGTGGATCCTACGTTTAAACCCGTTAAGCAAAAAAGACGCAAGTTTGCACCAGAACGCAACAAGGTGATCAACGAGGAAGTGGAAAATCTACTCAAAACGGGAAAATTCGAGAAGTAAAGTATCCAGATTGGCTCGCCAACGTGGTGGTAGTACAAAAGAAGAATGGAAAGTGGCGAGTATGCATCGACTTCACGGACCTAAACAAAGCTTGTCCAAAGGATCCCTTTCCTTTGCCACACATCGATGCGATGGTCGATGCAACAGCGGGGCATGAGTTACTAACGTTCATGGACGCTTATTCCGGATATAACCAGATTCTAATGCATAAAGACGATCAAGAGAAGACTGCGTTTATGACCGATAAGGGTATATACTGTTACAAAGTAATGCCATTTGGTCTCAAGAATGCTGGATCAACGTACCAAAGGCTCGTAAACAGGATGTTCAAAGATCACCTCGGACGTACGATGGAAGTATATATCGACGATATGCTCGTAAAATCGGAACGGTCACAAGATCACATCCAGCATCTGAAACAATCGTTCGATATATTACGAGAATACAAGATGAAACTCAACCCAACCAAGTGCTCTTTCGGAGTGCGTGCGGGTAAGTTTCTTGGATACATGGTTACGCGACGAGGGATCGAGGCGAGTCCAGAGCAGATCAAAGCAATCCTAGAAATCCAGTCACCAAGGAATGTAAAAGAGGTACAAAAGTTGACTGGGCGAGTAGCGGCCCTGAACAGGTTCATCTCACGATCATCCGATAAGTGTCATTTGTTCTACAACGTGCTTCGAAAGAACAAAGGCTTCGATTGGACAGAGGCACACGAGGAAGCACTACAAAGCTTAAAGAAGTACATGTCCAATCCTCCACTGTTGACGAAACCGATTGAAGGAGAGAGCTTACAATTGTACCTCGCTGTAAGCAACAACGCTGTTAGCGCAGTGCTCGTACGAGAAGGTGACCAACATCAGCAACCTATCTATTATATAAGTAAGTCTTTCCTCGATGCTGAAACAAGGTACACGTCTATGGAAAAGCTCTTACTTGGCCTCGTAACTGCAGCTAAAAAGTTAAGACATTATTTCGAATCACATCATATAATCGTTGTTACTAACTATCCTCTTAAGATCGTACTTCGTAAGCCTGAACTTACAGGACGATTAGTAAAATGGAGCATTTATCTTAGTGGCTTCGATCTAACGTATCAACCAAGAACAGCGATAAAATCTCAAGCGTTAGCAGATTTCGTAGCTGAATTCAGTCCTGGGATCGAAGAACCATCGTACGATGAAATCAGTAATGTGATGATTCACGACAACGAACCATGGACCATGCATGTTGACGGAGCTTCTAACGCACGAGGATCAGGATTGGGAGTAGTCCTGAAATCATCACATGGGGGCAATATGGTGTATTCGGTACGATGTGAGTTCAAAACCACCAACAACGAAGCAGAATATGAAGCCTTGACCGCTGGATTGCATATGGCATATAACTTAGGAGCACGATGGCTACATGTACGAAGTGATTCGCTACTAGTTGTGAACCAAATCAATGGCGAATTCCAGGCAAAAGATTCAAAGATGATATTGTACCTCAAGATTGCAAATGATAAGATCGCACGATTCGACAAGTTCTCGATAGAACAAATCCCTAGAGATCTGAACATGCAAGCCGATGCCTTGGCTAACTTGGGATCCGCATTCAACGAACCAACTCTAGAAAGTGTTCCGATAATACATCTTATGTCACCAACAATCGAAGAAGTTCAAATGATAGAAGAAAACCACGATTGGTCGAGTGATATATGGAACTACCTCAAGAATGACCAACTCCCTGAAGACAAGTTAGAGGCCCGGAAAATCAGACTTAAAAGCTCTCGATACACGATTTTCGATGATCAACTATATCGAAGATCCACAATGGGTCTAATCTTACGATGCGTGGTAAATAAGCAACAAGTCGATCAAATCCTTCAAGAGATGCACGATGGAGAATGTGGAAACCATTCTGGGGGCAGAAGCCTTGCTAACAGAATCTCGAGGCAAGGGTAATATTGGCCTACTTTTCGAGAGGACTCGATAAGGTATGTTCAAAGGTTCGATGCTTGTCAAAGACACTCAGGTACGTCACATCTACCTTCTGAACCCCTACACTCTGTCTTAATCCCATGGCCATTCATGCGATGGGGGATGGACATCGTAGGAAAATTACCACCTGCTCCAGGTCAAAAAGTGTTTTTACTTGTTCTTACTGATTATTTCTCTAAATGGATTGAAGCCGCAGCTTTCTCACAGGTTAGGGATAAAGAAGTTATCTCCTTTATCCAAACTAACATTATTTACAGGTTTGGAATACCATCAGAAATAACGTGCGATAATGGGTCCCAATTTATAAGTGAAAGAACTCGAAAGTTCTACGATGAACGTGGGATAAAACTCATTACATCGACCCCAAGATATCCACAATCCAATGGCTTGGCTGAATCTAGCAATAAGACCATTATTAATTCCATTCGAAAGAGGTTGAAAGCTGCAAAGGGTCGATGGGTCGAAGAGTTACCATCTGTTTTGTGGGCGAATCGCACAACACCAAGAACCTCAACTGGACAAACTCCCTTTTCCCTAGTATATGGATGTGAAGCAGTCCTTCCAATTGAATCACAAGTTCCTGTCGCTCGACATCGTACGATTGAACAAAACTCGATAGACTTGTGTTACGATATCGATGCTTTGGAAGAACTAAGAGAGAAAGCCTTTCAAAAAATGGCATCGCAGAAAGCCATGGTCGAACGTTACTTCAATAAAAAGGTGAAGATCAAGGTGTTTCAAGTTGGAGATCATGTCCTACGACGTGTCTTCCCAAATACACAGGAATCGAACGCTGGAAAACTTTCCATCAAATGGGAAGGACCTTACATCATTACTAAGATTGTTGGGAAAGGTGCTTATAAGATTTCAACCATCGAAGGTAATGAAATCCCACGTAGTTGGAATGCAACTCATCTAAAGAGGTATTACTTCTAAAACCCTTTTCATTTTCTTAATTATTTTATCGAACGATTACTGACTTAGGCATCGGAGCGCCGTTGGTCAATCCAACGGCCACCCCTTAGCCAATTTTATTCGCAGATAACGCACGATTCTCGCAAGACATCGCACGATCTATGGCAAAAATCGTCCGATAAAACAACATGCTCAAAACGCATAGAACTTAAAAGATGCATCAATTTCAAATCGTAGGAGCGCAAGTCAAAACGCCAGACGCACGATTAACAGAAACGTTTCTAAAAATTTTTCAAGTGCCTTAGACTCATGATAAACATCGCAAGTCAAAACGCACGATTAATTAAGGCCTTAAACACTGAATCAGCTAAAACGCACGATTATCTATTTACTAAAAGTACTTAGAACAAAAATAACAAGTACTGAGACATCGCACGATTGCAAAAAATAGATAATTTCATTAAAAAGTACTTAAAGTACTATGATTACATCGATTGATAATTTAAACTTCAGGGGTGGCCTCTACGCCAGCACCCTCTTCTACACTAACTTCTACGATAGGAGGAGCGACTTCAGCAGCCTTGTCCACGCTGCCGGATCCAGAGGCATCTTCATTTTTATCCTCCTCCTCGATCATCGTGACTCCAGCCTCTTTGCTCTTTTCAGCATCCTCCTCCTCCTCGTCGGCATCCTTCGCATCATCAGCATCCAGGAGCTCATCAGATCCCATCGCATCACGGAAGGCCCCCAGCTCACCTTTAGCAGCTTCGATGGTGTACGTGCCACCAATGAATTGGCGTATTACGGCTGCACGGGCCACCATCCTGGATAGCACCATCTCATCTTTGAGATCCTGGATCTCAGATGATGAGGCCTTCTCTCGATCTGCCATCTCCGTGCGCACCGCAGCAAGTTCCTCCTCCAACTTAGCAATACGATTGTTGGCCGCTGTGAGCCTTGCACGTTGATCCGATCGAACGTGCTCAGCTTCATCCAGCTTAGCCATCAGATCATCCGCCTCAACCCGTTTGGCCTCCAGATCAGCAGCCATCTTTGATGCCTTCTCCTTAGCCTTCTTCGCCTCGTTCACCGCAGCCCTTTCACTGGACATCTTCATCTTCATGTCCCTTTGAACAGTCTCCAATCTTTGATGAAGACCGAGACACGCCTGGAAGGCCTACATAAACATAAGATGGTTAGAACAGCACAATTAAAACATCGTAAGATAAAACATCGTAAGATAAAAAGAAACTTACCATGAAGGAGTATCCAACTGCACCAGCATCAAGCTCGCTGATCCGGCGCGTATCCATATGAGCCTTCTGCGATGGAAGCAAATATTGTTCGATGGCAGGGAAGAGGTCATCTTGGTTGATGACATCACCATCGAGGAAGTTCGAAGGCAAGGATATGTTGATCGATGTCTCACCCTCCTTCCCCTTCGAAGGCTTGACTGAAGCTCTCTTCTCCTTTGGCATCGAGGGAGACATCGTAGGAGGAGGAACGCTGTGGATTGGGGTTGCATCAACCACATCGTCCGCCTGTCGTGTGGCATCCTTCGATGAGATCGACGCACCCGAAGAAGACCTTGTCTTCTTGAGTTGTGGCTCCATGCCACTAACTCCCTTCTTCTTCTCCAAAGCTCTCTTGGCCGCCGCCATGTTTGCCAACTTCTTCAAAGGCTTCTTTTGACCTGAAATAAAGCAAAAAACACACATTAATATCGTACGATAAAGTTAAGAAAACGTAAGAAGATGAAAATCATCGTGCGATTTACCTTCCATCTCTTCTTCTTCTTCTTCTTCTTCACTCAACACTTGAACTTCAAGCTCTTCGTCGCTATCCTCTCTTGGGCTTTTTCCCTTCGATCTGGCGTACGATCTTTCTTGAACACCGTACTCTAAGAAGCGATTAACAGCCTCGGTGGATTCCTCAGAAGAAAATTCGATCTCTGCAAAAAGAAACACACGATAAGAAATTATATGATAAAATCGAACAAAACAGAATACGAAAAACGACCTATACCTAGTGGGTTCCATTCTGGAGCCACCCATCCACCTTCCTCCAAAACGGACGAGGATCGCACGAATGCATATCGAGCCTTCCATCCACGATCAAACGCTTGAGTACCATGTACTAACATGGCATCACCCCTACCCTTGGGATAAATCCCATACCTATCATAATCAGAGACCTTCACGGTATACGCCGTGAGAAGGTCATCGACGGTGAAAGGGGATCTACCCCAGTTTTCGGTTACACGTTCGATAACGCTCACGACCCTCCAGAATTGGGGCATGAGCTGTCCAGGAGATAAACTAAATCGCGTCATGAAGGCACGAGATAGAGGACTGTAAGGCCAGATAAACCCAATCTTAAAGGGGTACTCGAACAAAGCAAAGAAGCCTGCCGGAGCATCGGCAGGTCTAACCTCACCGGGTGATTTGATTACAGCATCTTTAGGCATCCTAGCAAGTTTCTTAAGGTGAACTAGGTCGATTTCTCCCTGGATTGTACTCCTAACCTCCATGATTTCTCTAAAACTAAGACGATCTAAACTCCTATGTAATCTGTCGAAACGCAGCAAGTCGAAATTCCTAGGATTTTTCTCAGCTCTAATTTTCAAACGCATGAACTGAATTGAAACAAGGAAAAGAGAGATACCTTATAGGCGAATTGGATCTAAATCTCCTTAAAGATTAGAAGGATTCGGTTGGAGTGGAATTTGAATTCGAAATTGGAAAAGATTTTGAGATAATTATGGATGAAATCTTATCTTTATATGAAATTAAACTCCTTCCCAAGAAATTGAGGTCGAATCGAGCATCGACACCTGTCCCATATAACCGTTGCATTGACAGCTAGCAAAATAACCAGGTTGTAACGCCGTTAACGTGAAAACCGGTTCATATTCGATAGATTGATCACGATAAAATTAATGTACTAACGATTTGATTTTACAGGTATAAGATTCAGAAAATCTATAACTTATTTTCTAAATCTTGGGGGCAAACTGTTTGGGTGAAATTTTATCATCGAACGATCGAACGATTAGAATCGTAAGATATCTTCCAGGATAATATTCCTGTATTAAGATAAGGTCCTGAAGTAAAGATATAATTACCATTAAACAAAGATAAGTAGTCATCGAAGATAATCGTGCGATATCATCATATGATCGTACGATTAAACTAACAATATACATGTATAAGTTTATTCTTATTGCAGGAAAGTTTATCCAAGATAACCACGAAGCACAAGCCATCGTCCATCGAGCTTAAATCCGACCGTTTAAGCAAGATACGCTTCTCATTAAAAACTCAGACGTTACGATCGAGAAATCAGCTTCAGTTATGACCGTTGCATTTATAGCTCAATTATGGGATGACAGTTACGATCCAAGCAGCTATAAAAGAGATTCAAGATCCTACACTCGGGAGGACGGATTTAAAGAGAAAAAAAGAGCAATACCTAAATTATTCTCTGTATTTACATTCATTAGTATTCATTTACTTATTGTAATCGTACGATACAACTGTAACATCGAGGATATCACCCCTTACTGGTGATCAATAGTGCAACGTCGACTATCCTATTTAGTCGGCCGCAGGTTTTTTCCTCGATTCAGAGGTTTTTCCTGCGTCATCAATCTTTCTGTCAACTTACTTTCATTTATCGCACGTTTTATCGAACGAGAGTTCTTTCTTTTGACGATTTTGCCTCACGACATCTTACGATAAT
Source organism: Centaurea solstitialis (assembly GCA_030169165.1). Classification (NCBI taxonomy): domain Eukaryota; kingdom Viridiplantae; phylum Streptophyta; class Magnoliopsida; order Asterales; family Asteraceae; genus Centaurea; species Centaurea solstitialis. The sequence goes on from CM058041.1 coordinate 66,076,990, forward strand.
AATTTAAGTAAATTTTTACACAAACATGAACCATCATGCTGAATAAGTCATGTAGACCCAAAGTTCCCAGATTCCGGCTAAGCTGAATGTTGATGGCCATGTTTTGCCATTCTTGATTGAGATTCTTCAAGAACTTCACGTTCACTTCATACTTTGATTTCTCAACCCCGAGCCGTCTCAAGTCGTTGACGAAGGCGTTCAGTCTTTGATAAGACTCAATGAGGGATTCGTTTTCCCTAGCTTTGAAGCCTTCGTAGGCATTGAGCGCGCTTTCCTTCTGACTTTCCACAGCAGTGTCTCCTCCCTGCATCTGTTGTTCTATTTCCAACCAAACGTCTCGTGCGTTGGTTAGACTATCCACTCTCGCATACATGTCGTTTGGGAGGGCCATGATCAGCAGGGTTAGTGCACGCTTGTCGATGAGATGTCGGGCTCTTTGTTTTGGGTTGAACATCTCAACAGGCTTCTCGACCACGTACGCCGGAAGTTCGGGACAAGTATCGGTTTTAGGTACGGCGGCAACGGTGACGGTCGGTCGGATAGGTCCTTCTCGAATGGACTTCATCAGGTTTTCATCAAGCAGGTCAAGGAAGTGAATCATCCTGCGTCTCCATTGTTGGTACTCGCCCATCACCAGGACGGGAGGACGAGTCTCGGATCCGATTCCGAGGATTTCCTTCGACATTTCTCTCGCTAAAACAGACCTCCTTGAAAGACTCACTTGGCTTAAAAAAACAGGTTTTCGAAAAACGGATATTTTGAGTGCCTCGGGACACAAAAAGCTTTGAGATTTAAAGAGATTTGAAAGCAAGCTTAGTGTCGGATTTGAGAAATAAATTTGCAAGAGTTTCGGCTCAAAGAGGCGAAATCCGATCTGGAAACAGAAGTTTTCCGAATCGGATTTGGCTCAAAATACTAGGATGCGGAAAACAGCCTTTTCCGATTCGGAAAATGCAATTTTCCGATTCGGAAAAGTTAGGGTTCGGAAAAGACTTGAAATCGGAAAAGTGATTTCTCAGAAGCACAACCCCAAATCAGAGGCTCGTTTTCCGATTCGGAAAACAATTCCGATTCGGAAAAGGAGAGTTCTCCGATTCGGAGAAAGTACAAATTCCGAGTCGGAAAATTTGAGCTGAAATTTCAGCTCTCGTATTCCGATTCGGAAAACCTGCACAGAAGCTCCGAAAAACCACTCAAAATCACTTAAAAACTCTTAAAAAACAAGTGTTAAGAGCCCCAATTTGTAGGAAAAAGCTTATAAAACACTAGGGAATCACTTAACACTTAATATCACCCTTTTAAAAACACTTTTTGGATTGAAAACCCAAAAAGTTTTGAAAACCCAAAACTTCAAAAACCTTTAAAAACCTTTTAAAAACACAAAGAAAGCCAAGGAATCAACAAGGTATGGCTCTGATACCAATTGTTGTCCCAAATAACAATGAAAATAAGAAGAAATGGATTGAATCAAGATAAAGATGATGATGATGAATATGAAAGCTTCGATATCTTCAACAATGGAGGTTTTCCAAAAAGGCAAAATGTGATTCAATAATAAAACCCTAAACATCCTTTACCTTTTATAGGTAGAAGGAAGTTACACAAAATGTCACCAAAGGCCCCCGAGGTTCCATACCTCAAACAGGGGCACTTAATAAAAGATAATGTTTACAAACAAAGACAGTTAAACTAGAAAGCAAGTAAGATAGTGAATTCTGACTCTTCACAACAAGGAGGTCCTACACTATTGGGAATCGGAGGCGAAAAACACGCGCAGCGGATAACAAAAACGATTCCCGATCGCGGACCCAACCTTAAACCTAACAGATACAAATAAGGGGGTTTAAACGGTGTTTACCTTATTGCGAATAATCTCCGAAACGCAAGCAGGGGGTACACCGCTACTGACACCACATGAGACAGGTTGCTAGACCATCGTGACTGATCGGAAAAACGACTTCGGTCATTCGTGTGTGTGAGAAGCCGGCGGCAAGGAGAGAGAGAGAGAGAGAGAGAGAGAGAGAGAGAGAGAGAGGGAGAGTAATTTTTACGAGAAAAAGAATCATCTGGTTTATCACCTTAAGCCTTTATTTATAAAGATAAATAACGCAATGATTATATCCAATTATAATTCCTTTATAATTATGTCCATAATTAATCAAACTGCCTTTATAATTATAATTATGCACATGGGCATCGATTTTCAACCGAAATTTTTGTACATCAAGGCATTCGATAACTCCAAAATTATGCATGGTAAACATTTATCGCAAGCACACAATCGAACACAAGCACACATGTATTTTACATAAAGACTTGACAACAACGGCATGACGCACATTCCCGGATAGTGTGAAGGCACATAGAATACATAACTTGTACCATGTTAATTGTACAACACTCCAACCCCAAAGCTCTAGGTGCTTGTTATGACCCCCAACTAGTCTTACCAAGAGGCAACTAATTTCGTGCCAAACACCTATGAGTCGCACTCCTAGAGCTCGACAATATACGGGGCTACTTGAAGACAACCCAATTCGAATTTGCACATTTAAGACTACTCATCGAAAATCAACCCTCATAATAAGAGGTCCATAAAATGACTGTCAACTATGATAGACCTCTCAAGTTTAGCCTTCTTAGTGACTGTTAGGGTAAAAATCCGCAGTCGCACGACAACCAACTATAATCGTAAGATAACCATTAGGACAACAATCCTGTATTAAGATAAAGTCCTGAGATAAAACCTAAAAGAACTATCTAACAAAGATCATTAAACATCGAACATGTACATCGAATAAGTCAAACGACAACAATAATATCGTACGACAGTACTAACGAATAAACATACAAAGTGTATATCTTTGATGCAGGCAAGCTGATTATCATATCTAACAATTGTCCACCTTTGAGGAAATCGGAAATTGAGTACTATGCTATGCTCGTTGAAGTCCATCATTACAATGAGCAAGTCGTAAGTTATGTATCGTTCGACAGCATCAAGATCGACCGTTACAAGCAAGATTCTCGCAGCAGTTACAATCTGGACATTAACTCTCAACAACACCGTTGGACAGTTACTCTCCGAGCATTAATTGAAGACAATAACAATGGACGGTTACGATTCAATCATTGATGAGCCACAATACCGTTGGACCGTTATTATCAAGCTACTATAAAAGAAAGATCAAGTCAACATTCGAGGACACGAAGTCTATCCGAAGCTCATAAGTTCTATAATCATCATTCTAGAGAATCATCTGTAATTTACGTTCGATTTCATAGTTTTCTCAATTGTAATCGTACGATCAAAGCTGTATACCTGAAGGACATCACCCCTGATTGGTGAACATAGTGCTCTGTCGACTTATCTTTTAGGTCGACCGCAGGTTTTTTCCTCCGTCGTGGGGTTTTTCCTGCGTCATCAAATTATTCGTCTCATTTTATTTTCCCGCACTTATCATTGATTGTAATTTCTTTCTCTCGACGGTTAAGCCTCACACAAGTTTCTTACGACATCGAGTTGTGTAATTTTTTACATAAACAGTTTGGCGCCCACCGTGGGGCTCCGTTTTGAGAAAAATTTCATTCGGTGAAAAGTGCGCTTTAGTACTAACTTTTTCTTTGAGTTTTCTTTGAGCTATTTGCGCAGGATAATGGATAACGGATTCATAGCATCACTCCAGCAACAATTGCAAGAAGCTAACAACGAAATTCAACGTCTTCGAGCTTTGCCAGGACCATCGATGACTATTCCAATGTCTATTCCTCCTCCATATCCTCCTCAACATCTAAGACCACCACCTCGACCACAGTTCAATGCCTCAATGCCATTTTCAACTGTGAACCAACAATACAACAACGTACGACCATCTTTACCACAGGTTCCACCACCAATTCCTCATGGCCCGCCACCTATGCCTCGAGGTCCATCTTCTATGCCTCAAGGAGCACCCATGTTCACGTTCGAGCCTTTTAACAATATATCCCAACAAATTCCTATTCCTGGTCATATACCCACAGCTGCTAGTTCCACTATTCATACGACAATACCACCCAGTACTGGAATCCCTTCTAATTGTATTCCAACAAACCCAATAAACGTTGAAGACCCTCTGAACGTACGACTGAAATCTCTAGAAGAACAGAATCAAAAATTGTTCGCATTACTCACAAAGCTACCCGAGCAGCAGTACCCGTCGAAGTCGAACCCAAAACTGGATTTCAGGCTTCACCGTTCGTTGATGAATTAGCTCTTGTTGACGTTCCTAAGAAATATACTATACCAGCTTTCGCAACAAAATATTCTGGAATCACAGATCCGGTCGAACATATAGCACAGTACAAGCAACTTATGTGGACAGTTCCTATACCGGCGCAATATCAAGAAGTCTGCATGTGCAAAAGCTTTGGATCAACTTTAACAGGAGCAGCATTACAATGGCTTATTAACCTAAAGCCAAAGAGTATTGGATCGTTTGCAGAATTGGTGAACCAATTCACTCGACAATTTGCTAGCAGTCGTAAGATGGAGAAGCAGACCAGCGACCTGTACTATATCGTACAGAAATCTGGAGAAACAATCCGCGACTACTTCAACAGATTCAATGCAGCAATGATTGAAATAAAAAATTGCGACGTGAAAACAGCAATCGAGGCATACAAGCGTGGATTAGAAGATTCCTCTGGATTATATCTGGAATTAACGAAGTATCCACCAGAAAACTTCGACGACGTACGAGCTAGAACACTAGCTTTCATGAGAATAGAAGATGATGCTCTCTTCCGACGAAAGCATTCCGCAGAAAAGAAACCTCTTGGTGCTCAAAAACATGACTTTAAGCATAAAAGAGTAAACAAGATTGGAAATCCTCGATACGAGTCAAAAACTCGACCAAGCAAAGGTACTGTTAAAATGCGATATCCAGAGTTATCTACTTACAATTTTGCAGGTACATCAAAAGATTTGGTGGATTCGCTACGAAAGATTGATGCAAACGTACGATGGCCAAAGAAATCTGATAAACCAAGCAAGGACAAAGATCAGAACAGATGGTGCGACTTTCACGACGATCATGGTCATACGACGGATGAATGCATCAGTTTAAAGAAGGAAATTTCATATTTGAAATCTAAGGGGCATCTAAAAGGCCTCATCCCAGAAGAACAAGGACGACCAGCGTCACCGGTTCATACAAAAGTCATAAACTGTATCACTGGAGGATCAGAAGTTTGTGGACTTACATATTCAGCTGCAAAGCGACATGCACGAGATGGTCCAAGCGAACATCCTATCCCCGGAGAAGCCAAATCAAAGACAGAAAGAGAGCTCGATGCAATGGCAATCACGTTCGACCAAGATGATACACAGGGGGTCCATCATAAACATCATGACGCTCTAGTCATACAGTTGACAATTGGAAACTGTTCGACTAAGAGAATACTGATTGATGGAGGTAGTTCGGCTAACGTTATTTTTGCAGATACTCTTAAAGTCATGGGAATCGAACGGTCAGAAATCGTACGACGAAGTACTACTCTGATTGGATTCAATGGAGACCCGATGAACACTCTCGGAGAAATCATCTTGCCTGTCTACGCCAAAGGCATCAACAAACAAACAAAGTTCAATATTGTGGACTGCCAATCAGCTTACAATGTTATTCTGGGAAGACCATGGATCCACGAGATGAAAGCAATTCCTTCGACATACCACCAGAAGATCAAATTTCCTTCTCCATGGGGAATTCAAAAAATTGCTAGTGAGAACAAAGTCGCACGAGAATGTTACAAGATTACGATGAAGACAAAGTCGCAGGACATCTAGCAATTACAGAGCCAGGATGAGAGGAAATCGAACGACGATCTTCGGCTAGAAGAAAGTCGTCCTTGATCCTGAACATCCTGATCGAAAAGTCTTCGTAGGAGCCTTGCTCCCCCTGACATAAAAAATACGATTATATCTTTTTTGCAGGAACATTCAGACTGTTTTGCATGGTCGTACGAAGATATGGTTGGAATAGATCCAAGCATTATATCGCACAAATTGAACGTGGATCCTACGTTCAAACCCATTAAGCAGAAACGTCGCAAGTTCGCGCCTGAAAGAAATAAAGTAATCAACGATGAAGTTGACAATCTGCTTAAAACAGGGAAGATCCGAGAAGTCAAATATCCAGAATGGTTGGCTAATGTAGTCGTCGTACAAAAGAAGAACGGAAAATGGCGAGTCTGCATTGATTTCACGGATCTAAACAAAGCTTGTCCAAAAGATCCTTTTCCTTTACCTCATATTGACGCCATGGTTGATGCGACAGCAGGACATGAATTGTTGACATTCATGGACGCATATTCAGGTTATAACCAAATATTGATGCACACGGACGACCAGGAGAAGACTGCATTCATGACAGACAAAGGCATATACTGTTACAAAGTTATGCCATTTGGTCTCAAGAATGCAGGATCAACATATCAAAGATTGGTTAACATGATGTTCAAGGAACATCTTGGTCGAACGATGGAAGTTTATATCGACGACATGCTTGTGAAATCAGAACGTTCGATCGATCACGTCACACATTTAAAGCAATCCTTCGATATCTTACGACAATACAAGATGAAGCTCAATCCAACAAAATGTTCCTTCGGAGTACGAGCAGGAAAATTCTTGGGATACTTGGTCACGCAACGCGGAATCGAAGCAAGTCCAGAACAAGTCAAAGCTATCGTCGAGATACAATCTCCAAGGAATGTCAAAGAAGTCCAGAAGTTAACAGGACGAGTGGCAGCTTTAACACGATTTATTTCACGATCATCGGATAAATGCCATTTGTTCTATAATGTCCTACGAAAGAATCAAGGCTTCTTATGGACAGATGAACATGAGAAAGCTTTGCAAGAACTGAAGCAATATATGACATCACCTCCACTGCTGACAAAACCAGTCGAAGGAGAAAGTCTACAGTTGTACTTGGCGGTGAGCAACAATGCGACAAGTGCAGTACTTGTGCGAGAAGAGGACCAACGACAACAACCAATCTATTATGTCAGCAAATCTTTCCTCGACGCAGAAACCAGGTACACATCAATGGAAAAATTGCTACTAGGTCTTATGACGGCAGCAAAGAAGCTAAGGCATTACTTCGAGTCACATCATATCATTGTTGTGACCAATTATCCACTCAAGACGGTGCTTCGAAAACCAGAACTGACAGGACGACTAGCCAAATGGAGCATTTATCTCAGTGGGTTCGACATTGAGTTTAAACCTAAGACGGCCATCAAATCGCAAGTATTGGCAGATTTTGTGGCAGAATTTTCTCCAGGACTAGAACCTACGACGTGCGACGAAGTTGTGATGATTTCAGACAACCAGCCTTGGATACTCTACGTTGATGGTTCCTCGAACGTACGAGGATGTGGATTAGGTATTGTCTTAAAATCATCACAAGGGGGAAATATAGTGTACTCCGTACGATGCGAATTCAAAGCCACAAACAATGAAGCAGAATATGAAGCTTTGATCGCAGGACTAGATATTGCTCTTAGACTGGGGGCAAAACAGTTGCACGTTCGAAGCGATTCTTTACTGGTCATAAACCAAGTAAATGGAGATTTTCAAGCAAAAGACTCAAAAATGATGAGTTATCTCAAGGCCGTTAAAGATCGAATCGCACGATTTGAACAGTTCCTGATCGAGCAAATACCAAGAGATCTAAATATGCAAGCGGACGCACTGGCTAATCTGGGATCTGCATTTCATGATCCGTCCATGGAAAATATCCCAATACTTCATCTCACAACACCAACAATTGCGACAAACGATGAAGTACAGATGAACGAAGAAATTTACAATTGGTCGCTCGACATATGGAACTACCTCAAACACGACCAACTACCTGAAGATAAAATGGAAGCTCGAAAGACAAGGTCGAAAGCTTCAAGATACACAATTTTTGAAGAAAAACTTTATCGAAGATCCACAACAGGACTTCTTCTACTATGCGTCACGAATAAGGTACAAATCAATCAAATTCTCCAAGAGATGCACGACGGAGAATGTGGAAATCACGCAGGGGGCAGAAGTCTTGCTAATCGAATCTCACGACAAGGTTACTATTGGCCTACTCTACGAGAAGATGCCATAACGTACGTCCAACGATGCGACGCATGTCAAAAACATTCGAGTATGGTCCATCGACCATCTGAACCTTTACATTCTGTTCTAGTTCCATGGCCCTTCATGCGATGGGGAATGGACATCGTGGGAAAATTACCTCCAGCCCCTGGACAAAAAGTTTATCTACTCGTGCTCACCGATTACTTCTCGAAGTGGATAGAAGCTGGTGCTTTCTCACAGGTCCGAGATAAAGAAGTCATATCTTTCATTCAGAAAAACATCATTTATAGATTCGGGGTACCAGCTGAAATCATGTGCGACAATGGCTCACAATTTATAAGTGATAAGACTCGTACGTTCTGTGAAAAGCGAGGAATCAAATTAATCACTTCAACTCCAAGATATCCACAATCTAACGGGTTAGCAGAGTCGAGCAACAAAGTCATCATCAATTCAATCCGAAAGAGGCTAAAAGGAGCGAAAGGAAAATGGGTAGATGAATTGCCATCTGTCTTATGGGCAAATCGTACGACACCTAGAGCATCAACTGGACAAACTCCGTATTCTCTGGTATATGGATGCGAAGCAGTCTTACCAATCGAAGCTCAAATACCAACTGCCAGAAGTCGCACGTATGATCAAAATACAATAAATTTATCTTACGATCTTGACGCCTTAGAAGAAATCCGAGAAAAAGCACTACGAACGATGGCTGCACAGAAAGGAATTGTTGAAAGACACTTCAACAAAAAGGTAAAGGCAAAAATTTTTCAAGTTGGAGATTATGTCTTACGACATGTATTTCAAAACACACAAGAGCCAAACGCTGGAAAACTTTCCATCAAATGGGAAGGACCTTACATAATTTCCAAAGTCATTGGAAATGGAGCATACAGACTTACGACTATGGAAGGTATGGAAATCCCACGAAGCTGGAACGCCCATCACCTCAAAAGGTATTATTTCTAAACCTATTTACATACGATTTATTCCCTATCCATTACTGACTTAAGCATCGGAGCGCCGTTGGCTAAGCCAACGGCCACCCCTTAGTCATCCTTTTTCGCAGGTATCGCACGATAAATCGCATGGATCGCACGATTAACGCAAGTATCGCACGACTTAAATGCATGCTTATCGCAGGAATCGCACGACAAAAATCGCATGGATCGCAAGAAAACCGCTATAACGCACGATTATATCGCAAGAGCGCAAGTCAACTCGCCAGTCGCACGAATACTCTCATGAGTACAAAAGAAACGTTTCTATCATAAGTCTAAGGACTTTAAAACAAATGCATGCAAAAATAAAAGCTATAACGCACGATACAGGCTAAAACGCACAAGCTAAAACGCATGATACAAGCTAAAACGCATAAGTTATAATAACACAATAGTAATAACGCACGATATTCAAACAAAATTTCTTTCATTAAACATTTTTTCTGCCTTAAAATGGCAGAGTACAAGAAAAGAAAGAAATTCTACGATTACAAAGATTAAAACTATTCTAAAGGAGCGTTGGTAGCAGGTGGATCTACGACAGGGGCCTCTTCAGTCTCTTCAGGATGTGCAGGAACGGATCCAGAGGTTTCAGGAACCTCCTCCTCGACACCCGCATCCTTAACCTCAGCTGCCTCTTCGTCCAAATTCTTAAGATCCTCCTCGTCAAGAAGATCTTCAGAACCCATCACCTGAACAAAAGATGCCACCTCGTCTTTCGCCATCTGAGAAGTCACGGTCCCAGCAGCTACGCGTCGCATGACCGCAGTACGTGCGACCACACGGACTAAGGCAGCGTCATCTTCCAGTTCCTGGATCTTGGACGATAAAGCTTCTTCTCTCTCAGCCTTCTCCCGTCGAACGGCCAGCAACTCCTTCTCCAGTTCCTTCGCATGGTCCAAGGCCAATTTCAGCCGTTCCCGTTGTTGGACCTGAAACCCTTCGCTGAGTTCCAGCTTGGATTCCAAGTCCCCAATCTGGACTGACTTAGTATTAACCTCGTCAGTCAGTTGGGTCAGCTTCTTCTTGGCCTTGTCGGCCTCCTTCTTGGCCAATTTAGCGTCGTTCTGATTCAACGCTAATTCTTCCTTGATCTTAGCCATCCGCGTATGGAGGCTAAGACTAGTTTGTAAGGCCTATACAAAAGAAAAAAGAAAGGATTATAAGCTGTACAATTAAACTGAAAGCAAAAAACGTACGACAGGGACTTACCAAGAAGGAGATACCCGCAATGGAGGCATCTAGGTCTTCGATGTCGGCCTCCTCCATGCGCGCCTTCTGAGCAGGGACGTGAAACTGCTCAAGAACTGGGAAAGTAGCCGCCGTCCTGATCACATCGTCTACCATGAAGTCAGAGGGAATCTGGATTGTCATGGTCGTAAGACCAGACCCCTCTTTCTCCTTGCCCTTGTCGGCCTTCGACGCACCTGCTCCCTTTGCAGGAGGAGCAAAGTTAAGAGGAACAGCCTCTATCCCACCTTTAGCCTTGCGTGCGGCATCCTTAGGTGGGGTGTCCACTGAAACGTACGACGACCTCGTACGTTTAGCCACTAAACCTTCCTGGGCAGCAGCTTTCCTCTTGGCAGCACGAGCAGCTGCTTCCATCGTCGACGCCTTCTTGGAAGCTGAGCCTATGCAAAAAAGAGAAGTTAGAATTAAACAAAACTTACACAAACAAAAATATTGACGTACGATATTTACCTTCCATATCTGTTTCTTCGATTATTTGTACTTCAGGCTCGACGTCGCTCTCGTCACCTCCTTTCGACGTTCGATACTTCCGATCGGTCACACTGTAGCTCAAGAAGCGTTCGATCGCTTCAGTAGTCTCCTCGAACGTGAAGTCGATAGCTGTCAAGAAGAAAACAAAGAGTTAATAAACAAAACTAATTTAAAATAAATTAAAGAAAATAAGGCAAGACGTATTACCGCCTTTGTTCCACTCAGGAACGACCCAAGATTCCTCGCCTACGACCGAGGACGTTTGGACAAAGACATATCTCGCCTTCCATCCTCGATCATTTACTTGGGTACCATGGACCAACATGGCATCGCTTCTCCCCCTTGGAAACAACCCAAAACGGTTGTAGGGAGAACGGATCACATTGTACGCTGAGAGGAGATCATCGACTGAGAACGGTGGACGATCCCAATTTTTGGTCACTCGTTCGATCACATGAACAACACGCCAAAACTGGGGCATTAACTGTCCCGGAGACACATCGAAACGACTCATGAACGCCCTCGCTAAAGGAGAGTACGGCCATCGAAATCCGACTTTAAACGGATACTCGAAAAGAGCAAAGAAGCCCTTCGGAGCATCCGCTGGACGAATCTCTCCGGCCACCCTCACCAGAGCATTCTTAGGAAGCCCTGCCAATTCCCTCAACTCTCCTACTTCTAGGCTTTCAGTAATAGAACTCCTAACCTCGTTCGACATAATGAACTCTGATCGACTTAAACTATTTCTCAATCGAGTAAACCTAAGATTATCTAAACCTCTATTGCTCTTATGTGCTATCGATTTCAGACGCATGAAACAGGGAAGAAAGAGGTACCTTATAAAGCCTAGTCGCACGAAATCTTTGCCAAAAATAGTCGGATTACGATCTCAAACAATTAGTTACGAAATTAAAAAGATTTGTAAAATCTTTTCTCACTATCAAACGCCTTATTTATAGCAACTAAATCATATGAGTCATCAGAGATAATCGTGCCACGCGTCATCATTTAGCCGTTAGAAGACACGCGTCCAGAGCAACGGCTAGATAACGGCTATTTTCTCAACGATAATTCGACCGTTTACCAACGTATTTTTACTCTTTATCCAGCGAATTAAAGATTTAGATAAAATTAGAATTATTTTCTAAATCTTGGGGGCAAATTGTTAGGGTAAAAATCCGCAGTCGCACGACAACCAACTATAATCGTAAGATAACCATTAGGACAACAATCCTGTATTAAGATAAAGTCCTGAGATAAAACCTAAAAGAACTATCTAACAAAGATCATTAAACATCGAACATGTACATCGAATAAGTCAAACGACAACAATAATATCGTACGACAGTACTAACGAATAAACATACAAAGTGTATATCTTTGATGCAGGCAAGCTGATTATCATATCTAACAATTGTCCACCTTTGAGGAAATCGGAAATTGAGTACTATGCTATGCTCGTTCAAGTCCATCATTACAATGAGCAAGTCGTAAGTTATGTATCGTTCGACAGCATCAAGATCGAGCGTTACAAGCAAGATTCTCGCAGCAGTTACAATCTGGACATTAACTCTCAACAACACCGTTGGACAGTTACTCTCCGAGCATTAATTGAAGACAATAACATTGGACGGTTACGATTCAATCATTGATGAGCCACAATACCGTTGGACCGTTATTATCAAGCTACTATAAAAGAAAGATCAAGTCAACATTCGAGGACACGAAGTCTATCCGAAGCTCATAAGTTCTATAATCATCATTCTAGAGAATCATCTGTAATTTACGTTCGATTTCATAGTTTTCTCAATTGTAATCGTACGATCAAAGTTGTATACCTGAAGGACATCACCCCTGATTGGTGAACATAGTGCTCTGTCGACTTATCTTTTAGGTCGACCGCAGGTTTTTTTCCTCCGTCGTGGGGTTTTTCCTGCGTCATCAAATTATTCGTCTCATTTTATTTTCCCGCACTTATCAGTGATTGTAATTTCTTTCTCTCGACGGTTAAGCCTCACACAAGTTTCTTACGACATCGAGTTGTGTAATTTTTTACATAAACAGTGACTACTAATAAACTAACCGTCATGCGACATAAGTTCCCAACCGAATCTTGCGACACTTAGTAGTCCCAACAATCACGACATACTTAAGCGTAAAAGCATCAAACGCAACAAAGTCCTAAAGTTCATCACCGTGTAAATAAAAATCCAAGCTTACTACTTCGTTATTTTAGAATCCAAAGCTCATAACTGAGCTATTTAAAATTGAAGCTTATAGTCAAACTATTAAAATCAAAGCTTGTAACTGAGCTGTTTAGAAATCCAAGCTCACAACCGAGCTATTCTAGGAATCAAGTTCATAACCGAGTCCTTTAAAATCAAAGCTCATAATCGAGCTATTTTAGAATTCGAGACTCGTTTCCCCGAGTTCTTATAATCAAAACCGAGCACTAGCTCTAAACTCAATAGACCCAAAATTGACGGTCTTAAATAATTTTATATTGTTCACTCCATTAATGTGGATGTAACCCACGAGGTCATTTGACCCAAAAATTCCAACACAGTTTAGCAAAACAGTTACCCAAATGGGTCCACACTTTTATAAATCTCGTTTAAGCTATAACTCATGTGAAAACGTACTTATAATTCTTGTAAATCATGTCATCTCGAAAATCTCATATTTGATTATTATATCAAAATCCATTCAACATACGCACCCGGTAACACTCGACTATCGTTTGTTTAGAAAATAACTTTACGGAATACACAACATTTTGGAAGAACATTGTTTTGGCACACACGCCATTTTGCAAATCAATTTGGAAATATTCACGTGATAAGACGACCACTTTGTATAAAAACACTACAAAATTTGTAGGCTACCTATTCCGCCAAGGTCATCCACCTACATTCCTCATACATTACCATAAGTGTTTCACAATCATCTAAGCGATCTCATCTAAAGGGCGAGTCCTTTATGTCGTGCTAGATAACACATTCCAAGTCTTACATTGATAGATTCATCTCTTAGACTGGATCTTATACTTCTATCCTCGATATTGCCTAGGGTGTCTCCACATGTTCTTACCGCATACCATTTCAAAGTATGGGCCTTCCTCAACTAACCGCTCGACCTCCGGTCGATCACAAGTCAACCTATTTCATCTCGACATCCGATCTTAGGCTAAAGTTATCTAGTTCCTCTTACGATCTTCCTCTTTAAATCTAGAGGATTAACATGACGGCTCTAAAAGCGAGGGATTTCTAGAAGTAGGACTCGTGTATAAATCGATTATTCGACTCGATAATTCAAACATGTCCTATCACATGAAGGAACATTCCCATTCCTAATAATAACCTTCTTCACATTTAAATCGATCTTAGGTCTAGATCTTCATAATCTACTTGTATGTCGCACTATACAATTTCTCATTATTGCTTTGACAAGTAAGTTGTATCTATTTCTCCACACTTCCAATATCCACACGATATCCCGAGGTATACACTTTCCGAAACATGCCTTCCGAGCCTAAATAACAATTCTTACCACTAATTCACGCTCGAGTCGAGGTACTCAAATCATTTTCAACCCAATCATCAAAACATAACCTTTAAATAGAGACTTACCATAATTAGGGGTCATTTATGGCCGAGCAATTATCCTATCACAAGGAAATCAAAAAAAAAGTAATAATGGACTATCATACGTACTAACATTTATCAATCATTACATCGATAGTAACCAAGAATACCCAAATGACGATGCATTCATAACTCAGTAGCTAAGTGATTTATGAATAGACCATACACGAGATTCCCTGCCTCTATTGACGCAATTCTCGATCCATGTATTTCGTATCCCTAGCACTCTCCCCACCTAAGACTTTACCCACGGTAGGTGACATGTCTAGTAGTGCACTAAGTTTAAGTCTAAATATTCTACGGTCAACACCTAGTTCGCTTAAACTAAAGCTCTGATACCAACTTGTAACACCCCAAAAATCGGAGCAAACAAAAACCTTCTTTTACGAAAGGTGGTATACAAAATGTAACGCCATGGCGTGAGCTCTTCCCAAAATGGGGTATAAGTAAATGTATAATTATCACGTTTGTAATTGAATGAGTAAATATAATAACCAAACTAGTCTAGTTCCGTCTAGGAAGAATACTACAAAAGGGTTATCGTCAATCATAAGTCTCACGGCCTAAAGGACCGGTCTCTCATCTTTCCCTCGTGCTCACTCAAGCCCGAAGCCTACTTGGGAGCGACGTCCCTAGTACCTGAGAGACACATCGACACCAAACAAGTGTTAGGCTAAAGGAGCCTAGTGAGTTGTACAAATAATACCATACATGAAGAATGTATTAAAACATGCGAGATATACAAGATTATACTAGCAACATATATAGCATACTAAACCGGTTTATTATTTTATCTTCGGAAACAGTGGGCGCGACCCACCTCCACCAACCAATGCCCCGACATTCACTAATTCCAAACACCTCGATGTCCCGAATTTAGCATGGCAACATCATCCGAGGCCCGCGCACCAAGGAGCAACCCGAGGGCCGACGACATAGGGGCATTCCTATTTCAGAACCTCCCAAGACTGTTTGGTGTGGACATATTGCGTTGGTTCGTCCATGTCATTATCATAAGGGACCGTGATACGGAATTTAGCATCGCGTCACGTCCACGTTGTTTCATACAAGACCTCGATACTGAATTTAGCATAGCATCTCGTCTACATCAGTTACATACAAAACCCCGACACTGAATTTAGCATAGCGTCATTTATAGAGGTATACATCGTGGGTCTCAAGCCCTTTTTCGTCATTTCACATATATATCACATATTCGGGTGTCAAACCCCTTTTCATAATTCCTTGGGTTAACATATACGATAATCATGTACGATATTCTACCACATGTATTCAATCACATAACCCAAATCATTCATATAAGCATAATCATCATACGTTTCATGAAAGCTTTAAACTCGACATGATAAGTGATTTACACTAAAGACATATTCATCCACAAAATCAAATAAGGAATGTAAAACCATCAAGATGATGTGCTCTCAGTTTTAACAAAACGGTTTTAACAACTCACCTTAGGGTTTTGCCACAAAACCCCCAAATTCCAAGATCTAGGTCAAATACGTGAACGAACCTAAAATCAAGTAAATCGAACCCTAGGTTAGTTTCATAACTCTTACACATAGATTAACCAACCTAAAATGGTTTAGATAAGCTTACCTAGCCAAATATTGAACAAACCCTAGAATGGAGAACACTTGTAACAATGGTGATTTGAGGTTGTGAGAGGTGGAGAAGATGATAATGAACTTGAAGTTCTAACTAGCTGGATGGTGATTTCGGTGTGGAATTTGTTGGGTTTTTGTGGGTATCCTTGGATCGAACTGACTCGAGGATTATCTCAGATCTATCAAACCTCGCTGGTTTGATATATCTCATAGGTTAATCAAACTGATAAAACCTTTGCGATCAGAAACACGCTGTTTCTGATCTAATCGTGCGGAAGCGATAAAAGCTAAAAACCCATTAAAGCCTAATGATCTTTAATCGTTTATAGTTCTAAACCTAATAGTTTAGGTTAGGTCAATTTACCTGGATTGCTTGATGATAGTCCACCGGTGATCGACCAACGAACGTCCTTCTAGTTGAACTTTATGAAACCCGAACAACTGAAAACTGGAATCCGACCCGAAGGGGGGGGGTGTGGTCGGCGCCGATGGAGAGAGAGAGAGAGAGAGAGGAAACTTAAACTGATTTTCTTAGCTTAGAAGCTTAGATTTTTCCTTAACCCATAGGCTTTATTTATATGGAGGAAAAATACAGTTTGTATGGAATCCAGTTTCCTTATAATAATTATCTCAAATCTTTTCCTTTTAAATTAGCTGGAAAAGAATTTGCATACGATAATTATGATTTATATATTTATCTAATATATAAAATCTTATCAATTAATTATTATATATTTATTTATCTTAGTAAATATATAATATCCTAATTAATTAATAACCCTCCAACTTTGGTAATTCTGACTGAAATTACCCAACTGATTTATAATACACTATTATAAATCCTAATTCTCCATTTCGGGGTTTCATCTAACTTGTTCGACTTATAGGTCCTCACAGGTGTGACCCTCAAGTGTCTTGTAACATTGGATATATAATCACTTGGTTTGTCAACTCTGCACATAATTCCTAACAGACTCCCACTTGTGCAAGTTGGCAATACCACCTTTGACTATACGGACCTAAGGAGGCCCCTAGACAGGCACTTAGGCTGACCAGGTTACAAGAACTCTTATACCCAGACTGGTGATATAAATGTTCCGTGAGGAACTGGTATCTATGAAACTACTGTTCATTGATTGGGTATATCTTGGCTTTTCCCTTTGCATCGCGATATTTCATCTGTGAGTATGAGCTTGGAAGGTGTCAACTCTAAATACTCAAGATTCTGTTCTCTTGATTATCTGACTTTCACTGATAGGTAAACGACAAAGAACTAATCAGTTCGTTTGGGCATGGCCATGCACTTCATCAGTATACTTAGTCAGTCAAGATGGGCCCAGAAATATCTCTCTTCTGAGAAGAGGTGCAAATCCCATCTTGCGTATCTGCCTTTGACACCACGGCTTCCGCTGAATCTAGTTACACCCTTTATAGCCACCCTGTTACGGCGTAGCGGTTGAGTGCACTAAGAATCCAGTAGTCCTCATGATATCAAATCAGATACCTCAGGTGATAGGGACAACCACTGTGAGATTTACTTATGACTTTATTCCAAGAAGTAATCTCAACCGCGGATCACGTCCGATATTTGATACTCTATCAAATATCTGTGCAACTTTTAGTCTACAACACTTGTAGCTGTTACTCAGCAACTGATCATAACTACCTAAAAGTTCACAATGACTTTAACACCTTATCATGCTCCCACATTGATAAGTTGCCACGGACAGATTTTGAATGAAAAATCGGAAACTGATTTCATTCCTGGATATAATAAAAACATGCAAAAAATGTGAAAGTGATAAAGAAATCAATCTTGTATAGTCCATATTTAACGTTTGTTAGATACTGGTCTAAAATAAAGTATCACCTATCTTTAGTTTAAACCCTTTGATTAAAGTTTACCAATCTAATCAAAGTGATAACCAAAAACACAAGTCTGTTTACTTGTATCTGCTAATTATTGCTTTGCAAACACCTCTTAAAACAATAATTAGACTTTTATCATATTCCATGAACTCGGAGACCTGGACTAACTTCCAGTTCCTGAATATGTAAGACTGCAACTTTCCTTAGTTGCTGTGTAGATGAACGATTTCTACCTGAAATCCGATTCCATTTGCAATCCTTGCAAATCTACTGGAATGCTATATATTTTAATCCAACACTTCAATTATTGATTTCAAAGTCAGTCATGACCTTTGTTTCAAGGATCTTGAAACTTTTATCCTTTTGACTAAAAGGGTAAATTATATCTTATGAATTCTTATCCTACCTAGATTTATGAATTCCGAGATATATCAATAATTATATCTTTTATTCTTTATCTCTGACTAGATAGAGAATAAATTGGGCTCCCACTTACTTGTATAAAAACTAACTATTACTTAAATTTTACTATTGACTTAGTCAAAACTTTGATTAGTCAATTCTAATTTCAAGTAATAAACCTTGAGAATTTTCCTTTTATGAAACTTAACTGGATTCGGTCAAATCCTAATTCCAAATCTTGGAATCTTTCTAGTTTCATAAATACTGTTATTAACACTATCTGAGTTAATATCCTAAGTTCTCATTTTAAAACATTTGAATAAAACTTGATCAAACTTGATTAGTTAATTCTTGAGAATTTCTTTTATAAAACTTAACTGGATTTGGTCAAATCCTAATTCCAGAACTTGGAATCTTTCTAGTTTTATAAATGTTGTTATTAACGCTATCTGAGTTAATATCTTAAATTCTCCCTCTTGATCACAAAACTATTATTCATAAATGTTTTATTCTCAAAACGCATTCCTATAGAATCTAGTGTGTTTTGATAGTTTTTATACAAATTACTTCAATTTCATTAAAGTAATTATAACAGGCATCAACTAGGATCATACAGATATAAGAATATCAGGCACAATCAGATATTTCTATGTCAAGACAATAACTTTTGAAAATAAAACCATGAAATTATAAAATATAATTATCCAAAAATTGTTTAAAACATAAACCCCCAAAAATAACTGCTTTAAAACTATAAATTCAAAAATGTCTTGACTTAAATCATCTCGTACTTAAGATCCTCGGCAATTCCTGGGCACTTCACTTCATTTCTGACCTCCTGCAATAATCATTTGCTCTAGGTATCAGTATACTTGTAAGCTAACAAGTAAGAAGTGACAAATCAAAGCAATCATAAATTTTCTGAGGTTTACATACCTGCTTCATGACGCTTAGGGCAGTTTTGCCTCCAATGACCGATCTCATTGCATATGAAGCAGCGATTCTCGGTCCTAGCTTTGTTTGGCTTAACCTTCTTGCCCTTGCCCTTGCCTTTGCCTTTCTTGGGTGCACTCTGGATGGCCTGGACTGGTCCTTTTCCTTTATTGGTGCTAGCTTGCCCATTTTTCTTTTTAACCCCTCCGTCTTTCACCATCAAGACATCCTTGGTCTTGTTCTTGTTCCCCATATTCAGTTCAGCTGTCTTAAGCATGGAGTGCAACTCTGCTATTGTTTTCTCCATGTTATTTATATTGTAATTGACTACGAAGGGCCTGTAGTCTTCTGACAGTGAATTGAGTATGGTGTCCGTTGCTAGCTGCAACGGAACAGGATGACCTAGCCTCTCCAGATGATCTAAGTGCCGTTTCATTTTCATGACATGGTCACTTACTGATGTCCCTTTTACCATCTTGCACTCATTAAATGCTTTGGTGGCATCGTAGCGTTCTGTACGAGCCTGAGTCTGGAACATGTCCCTTAGCTGGCGGATCATGTCGTAAGCATTTGTATTTATGAGCCCTTGCTTGCAGATCTGGGCTCATGGTTGCTAGCATCAGACAGGCGACATCAAGGAGATCATCTGAGTGCTTCTTGTGGGCATTTCTGGCAGCAGCCGGAGCGTTTGCCGGAGGTGCCTCCCCAAGTGGCTCTTCAAGCACATACCACTTTCTCTCATGTCTGAGCACAATCATCAGATTGCGCTCCCAGTCGAGAAAGTTAGAGCCGGTCAACTTATCCTTCTCTAGGATAGAGCGGAGGGAAAGATTGTTAGTGCTGGTAACAGTGCTTGCCATCTACACAAAATAAAACTTTTGGTCTTAGCAACTGTAAATAGACTAATTTCCAATAAAATATCAATAAACCCTTAAATGATCAATTTATTGGACTAGGATCCTTATTTCATACGTCCTGATGTGCGTAATGTTCTTGCTCCACCAGACCCGTATTTATTTCGGTAGGTAAGGACTTTTACCAATCATGTCTAGCTGACATGACTCCTAGATCTTTTCGGGACTTATGGCAACTACCTGTGCATGTTTTAGTCCCTCTTAGTGCTTTTTGGCCCGGTACCACCCGGTGAACATTATAGTACCAAAACAGATCTCACCATTTTGGGGACCTGATCACTATACTCTGGCCGGTACCACCCGGAGATAATTCGCAGAGTTATGTAACCCCTTCAGCTTCAGTTTGAACACAGACGTTGAATGTGTGATCACTTACAACGCCTATGTACTTTACGCCGAAGGTGCCCCTAAATGGGTTGCACTACTGATCTATGATTTTCGGGGTTTTGAAAAACTTTACTTCCAGGGTTTTGAAAAACTGATTGTTACAAAGGCTACTTATGTTTTAAACTAACTGTTTCAAACATACACGTAATTTTAAAACTAACTGTTGTAAAATTACTTGCTAATTAAAACTAACTGTTTTAACAGCACACCTAGTTGATTAAAACTAACTGTTTTGTCAACTTGCCTTTTATATAAAACAATCACCTATAGGTTTTTAAATCAAAAACTATCGTTTTGAAAAGTTTAACAAAACTAAAACCTATATTCCTTTTGTGATATAAACTAGTTTTAAAGTAACAATTCTATTTAAAACTATTAACATGCAGGCTATCACAAATAATTAATCAACCATGCAATTAAACAATAATTAATCACATAGTACCTAATTATAGTTTTTGCCAACGTATCCTAGGGACCAATAATGACCTATCTTACTAAAAAACTTCAAAGCTCGCGTAGCTCCCACTGGCCTCGCCATGCCGAAAGAAGAAAGAAAAATTTCTATCCTAAGGTCATTATTACATAAGGGGTTGCAAATGGCACGCAGGCCTCCCCGTAAATACGTCAAGGGTCTAGGTTGGCAAATACTATAACGTATATATATATATATATATATGTAAAATCAAACTGAAATCCATATATCGAGCTCAAGCAATCACACAATTATATAAACATGCAATATAATAAAAGCAATATTATTATTACGAGAAAAATAAACCTGGATCCGTTAAAATTATCTTGTCTCTATTATCGCAAAACATGTTTTTAACTGATTTATAAAAACCAACTGTTTCATAAACCAAAATTAATATTTTATATTAAAAGGATTTTCTTAGAATTATGAAATAAAGTTTATGAACGATAAATCCATTTTATAAAACGAAAACCAGTCTTAAAATATTCGCCTTTTATCCGAAACTTTATCAAACCGGACATTCCGGACCAACTGGTCGGAATAATAAACACTGGTCTAAAAACTGTGTCGTGGTTTGACCAACTGGTCAACCATGGCACATGACCCATTTGACCAAAAACGGGTCAAATAATTGGTTTGATAAACATAATTTCAATAAAACCTTTAAAACAATTTTATAAGACAAAATTACCCAAAAACAATTTGGATAAAAGGCCTAAAACCAATTAAACCCATTTTGGGCCTCAAGCTAAGCCTCCAAAAACTGGCCCAAAAACAACGAAGAAAAAAAAAACTTAGACGTAACCCTGTGATCAAACGATAACTTACGGTTATACGATTGCTACTATCATGTGATCCGGAACCACCGGCAACCACCATTGTCACCATAAGTCGATCGGCAATGGTAGTAGCTCCGGGCTACCACCGCTGCCACGATTCCGATCAGAAGACCATCGACGCCACCACCACCACAATCGGTGGTGTGGTGGTCGTCTTTCGATCGACCCGGAGACGCCGTCCAGCGGCTGTTTTGGCAATCGACACCACCGCCTCCACAATCGGTGGTGCGGTGGTGGTTTTTCTTTCGCGGACGACGGCCGACGCCACAACCACCAAGCGGGTGGTGTGGCCGGCGATTAGAACATCGGCGGTGATCAACGCCCCCCCAAAAGGTGGCTATCGACCACCACCGTAACGTCGAGCGATGCCACCATCGGCGGTGACATTTGGCGATTAACACGACTTCGGCCGCTGCCACTTCGGGCTGCAACCACCGCGAACATCCCTAATCACCACCACCATCGACCATCGCCACCACCACGCTGGTGGCTCGGCTTTGGTCGCTGTCGATCGTAGCCACAGCCGTAAGCCGCCACCACTCGCTGTGGTGCGGCGGGTGATCAGAAACCGAGAGCCACCACCGGATTGTGGCTCGGTTCTGTGGTTGATAACTACAGCCGATGCCGCCACCACCGAGCTGGTGGTCCGGCCATTGGCTGTCTCACGATGGCATCGCCACCCCCTGATCGTCCACCGCCACCGATGCTAATCGGCCGGCAGCAACAGCAGCAAAGCAACGCTACTGCTGCCACCACCGTTCCTCCGGTGGCAGGCTGCTACCACCACGCTGGTGGCACAGCGGTAGTGCGACGATCTCAGCTACCACCAATATGGTGGTGTAGCTTCGGTGGTTTTTCCGGGGTTTTTCGAGATTATCAGTTTCTAATGAGATTGATACGATAAACAAAAAAAAGACTGATAAAGATTAACCGATTGATCATTATCTAAACTGATAAGGATTACAAAAACTGATAAAAAACTGATTTTTACTCAAACTGGTAAAATTCAAATTTTTATGCTAAGCGATTATCAAGAAACAATTTTTATAACGGATCACACATAAACTGATATGAACTGATAAAAAAAAAACTAAAAACGATTTATTAACAATGGCTCTGATACCACTGTTGGGTTTTTGTGGGTATCCTTGGATCGAACTGACTCGAGGATTATCTCAGATCTATCAAACCTCGCTGGTTTGATATATCTCATAGGTTAATCAAACTGATAAAACCTTTGCGATCAGAAACACGTTGTTTCTGATCTAATCGTGCGGAAGCGATAAAAGCTAAAAACCCATTAAAGCCTAATGATCTTTAATCGTTTATAGTTCTAAACCTAATAGTTTAGGTTAGGTCAATTTACCTGGATTGCTTGATGATAGTCCACCGGTGATCGACCAACGAACGTCCTTCTAGTTGAACTTTATGAAACCCGAACAACTGAAAACTGGAATCCGACCCGAAGGGGGGGGTGTGGTCGGCGCCGATGGAGAGAGAGAGAGAGAGAGGAAACTTAAACTGATTTTCTTAGCTTAGAAGCTTAGATTTTTCCTTAACCCATAGGCTTTATTTATATGGAGGAAAAATACAGTTTGTATGGAATCCAGTTTCCTTATAATAATTATCTCAAATCTTTTCCTTTTAAATTAGCTGGAAAAGAATTTGCATACGATAATTATGATTTATATATTTATCTAATATATAAAATCTTATCAATTAATTATTATATATTTATTTATCTTAGTAAATATATAATATCCTAATTAATTAATAACCCTCCAACTTTGGTAATTCTGACTGAAATTACCCAACTGATTTATAATACACTATTATAAATCCTAATTCTCCATTTCGGGGTTTCATCTAACTTGTTCGACTTATAGGTCCTCACAGGTGTGACCCTCAAGTGTCTTGTAACATTGGATATATAATCACTTGGTTTGTCAACTCTGCACATAATTCCTAACAGAATTCACTCTCCAATCGTTATCGTTGTTCTCCTTGATGATTTCTCCAACCAAAATCGCCCAAGATGGTGTATTTGTTGCTCTCTTTGAGAAAGAATTCGTAGCTATCAAACTCAATGCTGAAAATCCCCTCTTATGCTTGCTGCACGTCCTCGAGGGTTGCCCCGAGACTTCAAGTCTCGCGCACAACCTGATTCTAACAAGGTCAGCAGCCCCCGAGGGTTGCCCCGGGACTTCAAGTCTCGCGCGCTACCTGATTCTAACAAGGTCAGCAGCCCCCGAGGGTTGCCCCGGGACTTCAAGTCTCGCGCGCTATCTGATGGCCTAGTTGCTCACGTGGGATGCCAAGTGACTTCAAGTCCCCCCGGCTGCTGATTTAAGCTCTCTTTTGAAGTTTCATTTCATTGATCGAACACTTGATCCCAATCTTTCTCGGCCAGTTACCGTCACCCTTTTTAGTGCACGGTCTAGCACCAATTCTTCGCTTTTCAAGCCTTTTCCAGATAATCCAAGTTGTCTCTAATATTCCCACAATTCCGGGTGTTACATATATATCTTGTATTTAATTATATTTTATCAGAAACCTAAATAAATATATATAAATTTTAAATTAGAGAGAATAAAAAAAGAATTAAAAAGAATAAAATACTTATTTTTATAAGAGTAAACTACGATTTTCGTCCCTGTGGTTTGCTGATTATAACTATTTTCATCCCTGTGGTTTGAAAATTGCTTTTTTCGTCCCTATGGTATCAATTTTTTTTTTTTTGAACGGCAAATCTAATCTACTTCTAAATTACACCTTTTTGCCCACTATGGGGCTTGAACCCCTGACCAAAGGTCAGGGGGAACACCTTACAAACTCCTGGGTACCGCTGGGCTAGAAGCCCTTTGGTCCTATGGTATCAATTAATTTCTATTTTTGTCCTTGCCTCTAACTCCACTAACAAAAAGTGTTAAAATGTCATTAAATTTATTTTTTTCGAAAGTTACATATTCAATCCTTGTGGTTTGTAAAATCACAAATATTTATCCTTAAATTTTAAAAAACTTAAAGCTTATATATTGTTTTTTTCTTTTTAGTTCTTAATTATTTCTTTATTATATTTCTATATTATATGTTATACACATTTTTTAAAAGAGTATATAGATATCACACACATATATAGCATATATATGTGTGTGTTTTTTTAATTTAAATTATTTTTTTTCTTCTTTATTATTCTTTATTATACGTT
Source organism: Centaurea solstitialis (assembly GCA_030169165.1). Taxonomy (NCBI): domain Eukaryota; kingdom Viridiplantae; phylum Streptophyta; class Magnoliopsida; order Asterales; family Asteraceae; genus Centaurea; species Centaurea solstitialis. The sequence goes on from CM058041.1 coordinate 66,102,134, forward strand.
TAAATACGTTTTTGTTTTTGTTTTTGTTAAATACGTTTTACTCACACTAATCCGTATATTCATTTAAACTTTATTTTTTATTGATTAATTTTAATATTTAATATTTAAATTAAAAAAGATACATATATATAATGTTGTATATATATATAGTATAGATATATAATAAAGAACAATAAAGAAGAAAAAAAAATTTAATTAAGAAAACACACATACATAGACTTCAAAAATGTGTATAACATATAATATAGAAATATAATAAATAAATAATTAAAAACTAAAAAGAAAAAAACAATATATAAGTTTTAAGTTTTTTGAAATTTAAGGATAAATATTTGTGATTTTACAAACCACAAGGATTGAATATGTAACTTTCTAAAAAGAGTATTTTTATGACATTTTAACACTTTTTGTTAGTGGAGTTAGAGGCAGGGACAAAAATAGAAATAAATTGAAACCATAGGGACGAAAAAAGCAATGTTCAAACCACAAGGACGAAAATAGTTATAATCATCAAACCACATGGATGAAAATCGTAGTTTACTTTTTTTATAAATAAAGTATTGTTTATCTAATATTTGTTTAACCTTATTAGCTAGTTGCACCCGTTCAAATTAATCTACAACATTTTTATCATGCATGTGGTTATATTTTTTTCATGTAAAACAACACTATCTTTTTTTTATTAAGAATGTATCAACCAACTATAATTATTAGTAAAGTTTATATTATATACCAACCGATTATATATATATATATATATATACTTGGTACCAAATTTTTCTGTCAATACAAGTTGGTACAGTGAGTTTTGTAGAATATCATAAAAAGTTGAAGTTACATATTTGTTTACATTGACATTTTTTATCATCTAAATCTAGATGCATCGAGCATTCAAATAACAAGTTGATATGCATTCTACTACTTATCCCTTACCTATACAAGCATTCAAGTAACTTTCATATAATACAAGTATTCATTAAAATGTGATACTAAGGACCATAGAGAATCATGTATGGATCATTGAGTGAGGACAAATTATTAAGGTTGTTGGAGTCAAGTGAATGAATTCAAATAAATTTTAGGTCTATATCCATCCTTAATTCCATATTATAATTTAACAAAATCAAAAATAACATGATTAAATTTTAAAAATTAAAATCTTATCTTATCTATATATAATAAAAGAGTAACTAATCTGCCACGTGTCGTGCTCTGGTGAGCCAAATTGCCACGTGTCGCGTTTTGGTGATATCAAAACAATAAATAAAATAATGTAAAAGACATAATTAAATCAAATATTTTAATCCAAACTATAGATAAATATGAAAACAATAAATAAAATAATATAAAAGATAAATACCACTTTAAAAAATACATAATTAAATGAAACGGTTTAAAAATCCTCTACTTTATATTTGGTAATATTTAATATAATCAATACACGTATTATTATTTTTCATTGGCGATATAAAGAATTAAAAATATTCTCTCTATTTTCAAAGTACAATTTTCAATGAGTTTTCCAAAGTTGAAAAATCTTACTTTTTCTATTTTCTTAATTGTTAAGAAAATTCCATGTAACTTGTTGGAACAAAAAAGTATACTCAAACTCTTTAAAAATTTTCATTTTTTAATCCAAATTATAGATAAATATGAAAACAATAAATAAAATATTGTAAAAGATAAATACCACTTTCAAAAATCCTCTACATAATTAAATAAAACAGTTTTAATCCAAAAATACACACCTCAATCTCAATCTCAATCTCTCAATCTCAATCTATAAATACCCCTTTCAATCTCTCAATCTCAATTAATTGCTGCAACTCTCTTAATTAAGCCACTACCAATTAAACATACACACACAAAGGTAATTAATCAAACGCTCTTTAATTTTTATTTTTTCCTACACATGATGATATGATTATGATGATTCTATTCATGTTTATAGTCCAAGTTGGAGTTGTTGATTTCTCGTATGTGACTTTGTATTTATGGTCATTGATTACACTTTTTGTGTTATTTTGTATTATAAACGCTCTTCAACTTTTATTTTTTCCTACACATGATATGATTATGATGATTCTATTCATGTTTATAGTCCAATTTACTTATATGTTTTACAATATTTAATATGTTAATTTTCGTAAAAATTAATTTATTATACATACATATATACATATTGATGGATGTTCTAAGGATTAATAAAAATGCAAATAATAAAATATATAATATAAGTTTATTGTCAATACTTTCAAAATAAACAAATTATTAGATATAATACTCTTAAATATAAATTAAATTATAGTAAATAATTTAAATTAAAAAAAATCATATTTATAATATTAGTTTTTCTGGTGTGAATTGTTTTTTTAAAAAATTATCCCGTGTAACATCATATGCATATGTGTCATGTGTCATATGTTGACACATGGCACTGATTCAAAATTTAAAATTATTAAAATAAATCCAAAATTATCTATTAAATATATCAAACTTTATCTCTATCTATTGGTATGAAGTCATCTATATCTCTATCTCTCTCCCTAAATTGATATTTAAATACTAAGCAGATTCAACAAAAACCGTATAGACCTTACCTTATCCATTTTAATTTTTCAAGTTCCTCCATTACTCTTTTTGCAAACATCTTACGTAAGTTCGTCAACCATTTTTTCGAAGAACATTCATGCATAAAATTTATTTAATTATTTGTTTTTGCAATTATTTGAAGAATAGTAAGAAAATTTGTGTCATTGTTTTCTTATGATGAACTAAATCATATGGTTTGATTTTCTCCTGATTTATTTTTTTTTTTAGTTTTTTGATCTACATCAGTAGAAGCATAACTAAGTTTTCTTCTCCACATTATATAATAATTTATATTTGTATTCATGTAACTAGTTGATAAACGTAATCAAATAGAAAATAAATATTTCATTTTAAATATAATGAAGATAATCATTGAGTTTTAATATAATAGTTAATTAATATTTTTATAACAAATTATTGTTAAACATATCCATTATTATATTTCAATCCAAGTACACTTTTGTATGTATATCTTTCTCTTTATATGTGAAAGTATATTAACGTCATTTTAAAGTCAAAGATAGTTTATAGTTTGATCTATAAAATGTCTTTGTTATATTTTCGTTGTTGATAATTTGATATCAATTGAATTAAATTAAAAATAAATAAAGTTTATACTTTTTTTTAATATAATTAATGTATTTGATAGAAAATAATACTGATGTTAAAAGATCAATAGCACAACAATTCATATTTGTAATATAAGGTTTTTGGCATGACTTAATTTTTTGAAATTATCCCGTGTATTACACGGGATCAAAACTAGTATATTGTAATATTGTTTTAAATTAATTATTAAAAAATAAAAATAAAAGTTGGTACATGATTTCTAATACTAAGTTTAGATAGTCGGTATGGTATTACCAATCGATTTAATTAGTACCAATTAAATTGGTATGAGAATTGATCGGTTTATTATGATACAAAAGCTACACCCTTATCTTTGTTTCTTTGATATATTCATAAACGTATAAACACTGTAGTATATCAAAATAGGGGTCGTATCCATTACAAACCGGATAGTTTGTACAAACTATACAAACCAATCTTAACCATACATATACATGATCAATGGTGTAAATTAATTAAGTTCCTAAATTCTCTCAACCACATTTGAAAAAAAACTCCCTAAAAATTAGGGATACACAAAATCAATGGAAATAAATAGAAAATCAATGGTTAAGATTAGGTTTGTATAGTTTGCACAATCTAGGTGGTTTGCAACGGATACTTCCCCTATCAAAATATTATAAATTAAAAGTTAAGTAATTTTTAATTAATCACACAAAATGATTAAAACAATCCAAAAATGAATAATTAACCTACGAGGCTTCAAAGAAAGTTGTTAAAAAACATAAATGTAATTCAAAATAAATTATTAAAAATTTAAGGGAAAAGTACAAAAAAACCCAACGAACTATTCAGTTTTGATTGATTAAGTCCCTAAACTATTTTTTTGAATGAAAAAACCATTAAACTATTTCATTTTGAATGATTAAGTCACTGAACTATTTTCTTGAATGAAAAAGCCATTAAACTTTTTCATTTCGAATGATTAAGTCCTTGAATATTTTTTTAATAAAATAAATTATCGAATTTTTAGAAATTTGACTACTTATATTCATTTAACTTAATTTAATATATTTATATTTTTACTTTAAAACATTTTTAGTTGGTTACTGGTAATTTTTTTATTTTTGTTAAGAGGGTACAAGTAACCAAAATTTGAAAGTTTGATGGTTTATTTATTCAAAAGAAATTGTTTAGAGGTTTAATCATTCGAAATAAAAAGGTTTAATGGTTTTTTCATTCAAAAAAATAGTTTAGTGACTTAATCAAACAAAATGTGAAAGTTTAATGATTTTTTCATTTAAAAAAATAGTTTAAGGACTTAATCATTCAGAACTGGATAGTTCGTTACTTTTCCCAAAATTTAATTATCGTTTATTACTGTTATTATTATTAGCATTTTTATCAACAATCAATTGTTTAGAATAACTTTAATGAAGTTAATTATTCAATTTTAACAACGTGACACATTTTGATACTTTTAAAACATTAATAAATGTGACGTTTGATGTTGAAATTTTGTTAGGCACATCATTTGCTAGGTCATTTATAGCTCAATTTACCAAAATCGTTCCAATTTCACTTAAGCTATTATAAAACCATCTTTTTGGCTAACCTAATGCATTAACATATCGAATTTGTAACCCCAATGGGGCAGCCTATCGGTTAAGGCTTGGTGTTGGGAAAAAAACCCACCCAAGTTCGAATCCGGGGGTGAGCAACCAAGGGCCACTGAGTGTTAATCCCAGGGGAGCATGCTTTAGCTCTCGGTAAAATTACCAAGGATGTAGTCTGGCCAAAGTCCAGATGAACCTTTCCAAAAAAAAAAAAAAAAAAAAAACATATCGAATTTGTGTATAATTTTCCCTTTTATTCATTGTATACTTTTATATTATAATATATATATAGAGAGAGAGAGAGGGGGGGGGGGAAGTTCAAATGTGAACACATTTTTGTTGTTAACGTGAGGACGAATCTCAGCCACTCATCCGGTCAATAAAGACGGTTTTAACCAGGTATTCTCCTTTAATAATCTCCCCCCTCTCATGAATCGCGTCAATCCTTCATGATCTCATCCAGCGTAACCGAAGATGTATGGCTGAGATTCATTCTCACGTTCACAACCAAAATTGAGTTCACATTTGAACCTAACCCTTTATACATATAGGGTTAGGTTCAAATGTGAATTCCTTTTTTGTTGTGAACGTGAGGACCAATAAAATTGCGACACTTGGCAATATTCACTCTGAATATCATGTATTATTCAGAGTGAATATTGTCACGTGACGCAATTTAATGTTTTACACGAAGATGGTTCACATTTGAACTTTGCCCTTCTATCCCACCTACTAATATTTAATGGTCCGTTTCAATCCATTTGAACTTTCGTTAATCTCACCAGTTCTTATGTCAAAATCTCATAATAATATATTATAGGGATTCCGTTGTACACATTTTTAACTTTTAATCATTCACCAGGGTTATTTAATCTCTAAGTCTATCCCTCTTCACTCTTCTCCTCCACCACACCACCACCACACCACTACAACCGCCACTGTCCACCGTCTACCACCACAACCGCCACCGTCTACCACCACAACCGCCACCGTCCACCACCACAACTGCCTTCTACCACCACCACTAGTCCACCACCACCGTCACAATGCCGCCTTCTAGCACCACAGCCGGCGCCTTCCACCACCACTAGATCTGCTCCTCCCACCTTCCACCACTACCACCACCAGATTTTCTCCGCCTCCTTCATCCTCGATACGGCGAGTGACGACGAAGGCTTCGTCAGCCGGAAGTACGCAAACCACCACCACCACATCACATCTCGTCGTCGCATGAGCAATCACCACCACAAGTCCACCACCAAAATCAAAACCCTAGAAATCACATCCCATCTCAGATATGGAAGGTGGATGAGAGAGATAGAGAGATCGCAAATCTGAGGTCATCAATTTTGGGTTTTGGTGGTGGGTGTGGTGGCGGCTTAGAGATGGTGGTTGTGGTGGTGGTGGGTGTGGTGGTGGGTTGAAGATCGTGGTTGTGGTGGTGGTGGCTGTGGCGGTGGTTGTGGAGGTGGTTGTTAGAATATATTGTAAATATAGAATCTATTTTAGGGTTTCTAATGGGTTGTATGGTGGTGGCTGTGACGATCGCCAAGAACCACCGCCATCACGCTACCGCTATCTATGACAGCTGGTGATGTCCACGGCGTTGACGTGGTCGCGGTCGTGGCTTCGATCGGCGATCGGCCGGTGGTCCGATCAGCTATCTTCCGTCGTTCCGCCACCGATTGCCGCTATCGCGTGGGTTTTCGATAAAAATCCAACTTTTACACTAACTGATAAAAAACTACTTTTTATTAAACCCAGATAAAACATAAACTTGTTTTCCAAGTAATCCTTTTTTATCAAAAACACATAACAATCAAAACCTGATCCGTATGAATATGGAAGTGGCTCTGATACCACTATTGGGATTTTACGCGTATAAAACATATATATAATGCACAACAGAAAAACAAATAAAATCTCATTCGTAGATCCAACCAATTCAATACAAAACAATTAAAGGAGGTTTATCAGATATACCTTTAGGCTGTCAGAAAAACTGTCTGGAAAGCTTGCGGGGAGTACACCACTACTGCATCACCGTGAGATAGACTGCTAGACCGCCTTAGGATTACCCGGATACACAGATCAAGCTGATTTGTGTATATGTGTGTGTGTGTGTGCGTCGATCGTAGAGAAAGAGATAGAGATAGAGGGTTAGAGGGTTTTTCTCTGGGTTTCTTTCTGGTAAAGATAACTAGTGAATTGATTAATTAAAATCCTTTTTAGGTTTACCATATTTATAAAGCTAAATAAGCCCGTTCAATTAAGAAAGTTCGATAGCTTTTTAATTAAACTAAAATACCTTTTTAATTAATAAACTATTAAATAAATAAAAACCCTTCAATTAATTAATTAACTATTAATTAATTTATCCATATTAAACTAATATTTTGTTTATAATAATAAATAACTATTTATTATTTATTTCTCTTTTCAATATTTATTTAAACTAATTAATTATTCCACACAACTGGTAAATCCAATTGATCTCTAATTGGGTGTGTACCAGTGTGACCCACTAGTGTCTTATAACATTGGACACGGTAAACCCTTTTGTTACTGTCTTGCACATAATCCTTACAGCGACACCATCTCTATTGCCGCTCGTCACGGCTCATCTCACCGTCGCTACTCATCGCTGCTCGTGACACCATCTCCATTGCCGCTCCTCGTCAGCCGGCCATCTTGCCGACGCTCGTCACTGTCGCCGCTCACCGACAACATCTCCATCACCTACTGTCATCTCACCACCGCTCGTCACCGTCGGTCATCTCACTGCCGCTCGTCACCGCCGGTCATCTCATCGCCGCTCGTCATCGTCGTTGCTCACCGCTGGCGGCTACACAATCTCCATCGCTAGTTATCTCAACGTCACTCGTCTCCGCCGTCCTCCGTCATGGCTTTCGTGACGGCGCCAGCTTCTGCAGATTCAGGTTCACCACCGTGTTGGCAAACAGCTTGGTATCCTCCGTGTTCCCCTCCGACACATCCACCGCATAAGACTCCAACACCACCATCATTGGCAGCGTGTTCGCGTCCTCCACCGTAGCCGCCACCTCATGCACCGTGGTGACGGCGTGGTAGTTCCTTAGCCGGTGCTCGCCACCGATGATGGTGAAGGCCATGACATGGTTTCTGTCCAGGCGCTCGATGGTGGCGTCCGCTGGCAGGCCGGAGATGACGTTGACATCACGTGTGCATCCCATCGCCATTGTGAAGCCCTCTGGGACGATGCAAATCTTGATGAAGTGTTTGTAGGTTTGTGGCTTGTCGAATCGTCGGACGACAAAGGCGGCCAACGCGTGGATGTGTTGGGCAGGGAGGGAGGAGCATTGGGAGGGAGTGAGGTGGTAGGTGTGGAATTGGATCACGTGGGGTTTGAGTTGGTTGAATTCGTGGTCGGTTAAGCCTGGTGGCGTGGAGAGGTGGTGGTGGTTTGCGGCGGGGGCGGTGGTGGCGGTTTGTCTTGTTCCGACGCGGAGGAGGTGTTGGGGTGGTTGGGGCTCCGAGGGTGCTGCGTGGCGTCGACGTCGTCAACGGCCGGCATTTTGTGATGTTTGAAAAAAATGGAAAATGAAAAGTGATGGAAAATACACAACTAAACGAGTTTTCTAGTTTTCAAAAAATGGAAAATGAAAATTTCATCATTTCAAGTAAATGGGTTTTCTAAAATTTTCATAGAAAACTGAAAATGAAAACTCAACTCCATTTTCTAAAAACGTTTTTTTCTAGGAAAATGAAAACAATTTTCCGCAAATAAATGCACCCTAAGTCCTCCAACATTTTTTTTCTTAAACTAATAGATTCTTACTGGTGCAAAAACAAATAAATCAATAGCAAATTACAACAAACTAATAACGCAAAAGAGATGTACTATTTTTTTTTTATATAAGGTTCATCTAGATTTTGCTTAGACTACATCCTTGGCAATTTTGAACCAAAAATCGGCCGCCTGAGACTAAGTCTGGCTACGCCACAAGCCTTGTGGTTGAGATGTACTATTTTTATTCGTTATTATTTGTTGGTCCAGGAATATGATGCGTATCGAGTCCAACAAATAATAAATTGGACAAAATGGAGAATCCGACTCAAGATTATCAACTTAAAATCGATGAACATTAAAATAAGGATCGCACAAATGACATCAAGTGATTGAAAATTTGAGATAAGCCTCCACATGTCCAAAAGAAAAGCCGACTTCATACCCGTGGCTAGAAATTGAAAGCTTATACTCATATCTAACAAGCAAAACGAAATATACATGCAAACTAATTGCAGAAAGATGTAAATGAAGAACTCTAAAAAAACTCTCCAAAATCATGTTACCAAAATTTTGTGCCCTCTCTCTTGTTCTCTATCGATTTTTTGAAATTCGTCCTCTCCCAATCCACGGTTGACAGCTCCTTTAAATACCCAAACCACTAACGAACTTGACGCCCAAACTTTTGCGGCACGCGACTTGTGTTGCGTGTAAACCAGCCGGAGGACTCGCACACTGTCTGGGGCGGGTTTTGGCGTGGCCAACCCTGCCCCGCGCCGTGCTGAAATCGAAAGGCGTCGATAAGCGGGTGTTAGCCAACTTCTCCTTTTCTCTTCTAGTGATCTAGTCTCCAATTTTTGCAGCTGTTGTTGGATTCGATTACTCCAAAAATCATGGGCCTTTTTCTCTCTTTTTTTAGAATGTTGAAAAAGAGGCTAGATTTTGTTGGCCCACATTTTATTCTGGATCGGCCCACCACAAATCACCAAACTCATTAACTCATATGGTATGTTTTTTTTTCTTGATGGTTGCACTTTGCTGTCATGCCAAGCCTACAAAATAAAATACATGTAACTTTTTTAATTTGATGCTACATAAGTACACATTAAGACAACAGTTTTTTTCTTTTTCACAATTTAAAATACAGTAAGCAATTAAATAGTAAACTGTATAATAGGAGTATTTAAGCATACAATCAACACTAATTTTAGGGTGAATTTGCAACAAAATGTAGAAAGTTAGTGATTAATAGAATGATAATGAGTAACACAAAGTGTTTGTAGAAGGGACTATATACAAACATAGTAAAATTTCACTTTTATTTTTATATATTTTTAAAAAGAAAAAGTACAAAAAAACCCAACGAACTATCCAGTTCTAAATGGTTAAGTCCTTAAACTATTTTTTTGAATGAAAAAATTATTAAACTTTCACATTTTGTTTGATTAAGTCACTAAACTATTTTTTTGAATGAAAAAACCATTAAACCTTTTTATTTCGAATGATTAAACCCCTAAACAATTTCTTTTGAATAAATAAATCATCAAACTTTCAAATTTTGGTTACTTGTACCCTCTTAACAAAAATAAAAAAATTACCAGTAACCAACTAAAAATGTTTTAAAGTAAAAATATAAATATATTAAATTAAGTTAAATGAATATAAGTAGTCAAATTTCTAAAAATTCGATAATTTATTTTATTGAAAAAATATTCAGGGACTTAACCATTCGAAATGAAAAAGTTTAATGGCTTTTTCATTTAAGAAAATAGTTCAGTGACTTAATCATTCAAAATGAAATAGTTTAATGGTTTTTTCATTCAAAAAAATAGTTTAGGGACTTAATCATTCAAAACTGAATAGTTCGTTGGGTTTTTTTTGTACTTTTCCCTTTTAAAAACAAAGAATTACAGAGAGGTATCCAAAAAATGGTCCCAAACTAGGCCGGACCCAAAATCGGTCCCCATCCCAAACAGTGTTTGCCGCAACCCCAGTCCCAGCATAGATCCCCAACCAAAATTCGTCGACCCAATTAAGCTTTACAAGGCTCGGTTATGATAACTGGTTCTGGTCTGGGGTCGGGCTCTAATTGGTCCCACTTATTTTGTTTTAAATTTATTTTTAACATATAAAAAATATTTTTTTAAGAAATTTGATCAATCAAATATATTAACAAATACGTTTTTGTTATAAAGAATTTGTATAATTAAATATACTTTAAAATATTATATTTGGTCAATCAAATACACTAAAAGTAGGGTTTTTTAAATTATAATACACTTTATAAAATACACTTAAAAGTACATTTGGTCTTCAATCAAATATATTTATAAATATACATAAAAAAAACTATAAATAAAAAACCGGACCGGTCCCATAACTGGTCCCGGGGCGAGTCAGACCGTGTTTTTGGTGGATAACCGTAACCGACATTCCCATTTGGTCACCTCTAATTATAGATTTATTGTGGAAGGTAGGGAGGTAAAATTGATCCTAAACAATGAGACAAGTGACAAATATTACTAAAGACTAAAAGAGTAATAGAAGAAAATACTCTTTTAGATTTAAAGAACCGAGATAGTCCTACAGATTGTTGACGTTAATTTTTTTTAAACAACTATCACTCAAATTTCCTTCCTGAAGGGAGAGTTACAACATTTGACAAGGATGACTTTTTATAGCCATCATTGCATTAAATGTTGTTATCCAACTTTAACGTCTGTCTTATTATGATTTGATGGTCGGTGTATGTTTGTACTATTCATTTTAGCTTTTGAGTATCTTGAAGATATGAAGTAAACTCTTAAGTTAGCAATTTAAAATTGGCTCACCATAGTAGTATTTGTTAGACTATTTTGGACTTCATCTCGTATTAGTTTTCCATGGGCTAGCTAACAATCAAATCCTCTTTGGTGACTATTTCGTTTCACTCCAATTAGTCTTCGATTTTTTTAAAGGCAATTTGCTATTGAACCAATATAGATAATAATTACACTTCTACAAGAAAACTCATATTTTAACTTTTCTCTCCAAAATACAAGCACATTTTGGATTCCAACAAAACTAGGATTTATTAGGTATTGGAAGTATGTTTTGGATCCTTATTTAATTTGGATTTTGGACTCTCAAAACAATTCGGTTGTGTAAATTTGGATGATAGATCTGGATGTAAATATAGATAGCTTACCCCACGTAGCAACCCTAGTAAATACATGTGCTTTATAGAATAGGGCCTTTTAGGATATCATTACTATGCTTCATTTGTCATTGATCAAGACTAACATTTTTTTCTAGATTCAAAAAATAATTAAGATGTTTGTTACAATCTTATGATTTTCACTTCAATTTTAAAGTTCGAATAACAAGTATTCACTTCTACCCATTTATACTTTGAACTCTTAAATCTTTGTATATTCGAGAGGTCTTTTGCAAGAATATTCCTTTTTTTTTTTTCTTGGTGTGTACCTCTTGATATCCCAGCACATAAGAGCATCTCCAACAACATTGCTATAATAGAAAATTTTGGGTTTTTTTCTTCTAAAATGCTCCAACAGCATTGCTATACTATTTGCTAAAATAGAAAAAGTTGAGGTTTTCTCTAAATATAGAGAGTTTGCTAAAAATGCTAAATGAGGAGAGAGAAATATTTTTTTAATCTATTCCACCAATAGGCTAATTACTTGTTTAAAATATATTTAAAAGTTTATTGGGATAATAAATATAGTGTATAAATTAATAATGTAAGTGATGATAGAATCTCTAAAATAGAAAAGCTGTTGGAGATGAAAAAGAAAGGTTTTAGAGATTTTGATCTTTCATTCTCTGTTTTAGAAAAATTATAGCAAAACTGTTGGAGATGCTCTAACACACCATTTAGAACCATGATTAATAAAAAGTTCAGTCTTTCTTAATGGTAATATATTTTAGTTAGAAAGAAGAAATTGTAAATATATAGTTGTGTAGGGATGATTTATGATATCGATCAAAGTAGAGGGGATAATTCAACAAAATTGCTAAAGTATCCCCAAACACAAAAACCTCCAAAATCCATCTATGGAGGTTTATCCAGGAATTGGAGCAAAAGATTTCAAGCGACTGAATTCCTTTATTATTGATTTGTGAACGAGAGGTATTATTAATTTATTATTATGAATGAATCTTTTCGGATTTATGTTTCTTTTGATGCTATAATTCCTACACAATTTCTTGATTTTGACTCTTAATTCTTACAAAATTTTGAAATTAGGTCAATGTTGTATACCGTATCAATCTCTAAACCTTGCTTAGCTTATCCAAAAAGCACTTGGCAGTCACGAAAACCTTCAAATCGGAAAAGTTTTGGGCTGAAGGTATCAGCCACGTTGGCTGAACTTAATGGGGTTAAGGTAGAGTATACTCCATGGCTGATTGTTGGTTTGGGGAATCCTGGGAACAAGTACCATGGAACTCGACACAATGTAAGATTTTCTTTGAGTTACGAATTCTTTTGAGTATGTTTTTTGTTGATTATTAGGGTTTAGGGTTTTGTTGATATGGTTGAATTTTATTAGGTTGGTTTTGAAATGGTTGACCGTATCTCTCAAGAAGAAAGGATTGTGATGAACACCATACAGTCAAAGGCTTTGGTTGGAATAGGTATACAATCATGTTCATCTGCTACTTTAATTTGGAAGATTTTCATGTTCTGTAGCTATATACTGTTGTGTTGGTATTAGTAAACTAAACTACAATGGCTGTGTTTGGCAAAAATAAGCTAGCTTATAAGCTAGTACATGTTTGGATGGTACATAAGCTAGCTTATTGAAATGCTAGGTGAAGTAGCGTTTTGGGAGCTTTTTGTAGCTTTTTCCAATTATACTTTTATTAGTATTAATTAGTATATTTCAAGATACCCTTTTTGGTCATTTTACATCCTCATAAGCTACTTTTTGCCGAACATAATTTATTCATAAGCTAGCTTATCAGCTAATAACTAACTACCTTATCAGCTATCAACCACCAGCTAGCTTATCAGCTAGTTTGCCAAACACAGCCAAGATCTCTCTCTTGTTGAATTCAATGTGTATCTATCTGTTACTATTTATTCGACAATGATTAAAACTTACAAGAAGACATGTTTCTAGAGGTTTCTGTGCTTTGACCATCTCCTGAGTAAACCTTTAGAATCACCAAAGTAAATGGGGATTTTTTGTGTGTGAAAGATGTGTTGTCAAAAGGGACCAGGTCCTCTGTATTTATATGGATTGCTATGACGGTAATTTCCATTTTAGTAACTATCATGCAACGGCCATCCTGTTTATGCCTTCTATTTGCTACATAAATGCATATTTACATATAGCATAATTGAACCTCATAAGGATTAATCATTTATATAACAAATTCTCAAACATATTCCCATATTGATCACATCTGCACTTTCGAATCATCTACATGATCATTGAAAGGTCTTAAGATGATTGACATACACGACTACATATCTCCAAGAATGATCATTTTTAAGAATGTACTAAAACTCAAGAAACTCATATGCAGTCAAATGATCAATTTATTTACCAAGCTCATTGTTTCCTATCTTTACCCAAGTAAAGCACTTGTTTCTTAAATTCATGTTTATCTTCTAGCCTAAATAGTTTGGAAAGAAACAAACAATGAGATGGTGGATAACGTAGGGAACAAGATTAATCTCAGATTCCTGAATTGGGAAATGTGCTTTGTTGATAAGTTGATAAATATTCATCTAAACCTTCTTTTCTGCAATCAGTACAGGTTCTATTGGGGAGGTACCCGTTCTGTTAGCAAAGCCTCAGGGGTATATGAATTTCAGTGGAGAATCGGTTGGTTTTTACTCGTCATATTCATTCCCTTTTTGTTTGCATTATTACTTGAGGATGGAAATAGTTGTAGTTTTTGTTTCTTTTACTTGTTTTTGTTAGGAATAATGCATTTTAGTTTCTCCCATATTTCATTTTCAAGTGGTATATATGGTGTTTTAAGTTTTAACTATTTACTGAAACCTCTAATCTCTATCTTCTTATCTTATTCTATAAGGTTGGTCCCCTTGCTGCATATTATCAAGTACCATTGCGGCATGTCCTACTGGTATTTCTTTTCTCCAATAAAGTAGAACATTTAAGTTGATGGAAAAACAGATATTTTATAAATTTCTTATGTAACTTTTCGAGTCTTCTATTTAGTTATATGATGAGATGAGCTTACCAAATGGCGTTTTGAGGCTTCAACCCAAGGGAGGACATGGGTATCATAATGGGTACATTTATCAACCATTCTTGAAGAGCTAAACTTTATTGATGACAAGCGACGAAAAAAAGTTACTTTTACCTGAAAAGAATTACCAACGTCGTTCTTTTCTTATGCAGGGTGAAAAGTGTGATCGAACATTTAGATGGTCGCCGTGAATTCCCACGATTCTGTATAGGTTGGTTCCTGAAATCACTTCATCGCATTTAAATTCCAGTTCATGGATTTTTTATGGAACCGTACTTCTTATAATTGTATGTTATTTATGTCCTCAGCTGACTTGGAACCCACATTCTGAAGTAATTGAGCATATATAAAATTTAAACAAAGGATTGACTAATGGAAAGAAGTGGACACTCATTATATGTTATTCACTTCTGTTCTTGTAGGCATTGGGAATCCACCAGGTACCATGGACATGAAGGCCTTCCTTTTGCAGAAATTCAGTGACGTGGAACGAAAAGAGGTGAAACAAATAGTGCAATTGCTTTGAAATTTATGCATATTTGTTGTTATACTAACTTCCCTTTAAGATTAATTTACAAAAGTTTATAGATATAATTTCTCAGGATACTTTATTACTTTGTGTAAGCGAAGTTGAACCATCTTAGGTGTCGTTTGTTTTTTAGAAGGTCTGAAGTCTGAAGTTTGATTTCACATCTTAAAAATAAGAGGTGGATGGTGCACCTCTTAAAATTTCGGAGGACGTAAGAGGTTTTCAGACATTTTCTTAAAATAAAACAAAAGGTCTTAAGTCTGCAAACCTCTTAATTTTCAGACTTAAGAGGTTTTAAGAGGTATTTTTTTAAAACAAACGGCCCCTTACTCTCTATCTAAAAACATGCCAAATATTAGATAGGTCACACACGAACGTTCATCTTCAATGGATACGCCAATATCAAAGATGGAAACCATCAAGTGTTTAGGTTGAATGATCTCTAAGGTGGTAATGGTCGAGCTTGAACCCCCTTACGCTTTTGGCCACTTACAACTCATTACAATCGGAAGGAGTCTGTGTCTTAGAAATTAGTTATTTGTTGGCAAGTAAAAAGCCTCTATGGAATCAGCCGCTCTATTTTCTGGAGTAGAGGTCAGGTCTTTCTAGATGTGTATCCGCAGAGTGGGCCACAAAACGATTAATTTAATATAAAACAAAACAAAATTTAATTTTGAAAAGCACGGGTAATTATAAATAGAGTAAACTACAGTTTTGGTCACTGTGGTTTACACCCAACACTACGAAAACCGTCCCATGGACTTCAATAAGTACAGTTATTGTCCCTGTAGTTTGCATTTTGCTTTGAAAATGGTTCCTTGACTTAACTCTGTTAAACCTTTTCCATTAAGTTAGGGGGATTTTCGTATATTTGGAAGAATGCCGACTCTCGCAATTACATGCCCATTAGAATGATGAAACTTGTAACATCAACTAATTTTGCAGATAGATGCTGCCCTGGAACAAGGAGTAAATGCAGTGAGGAGCCTGGTATTGAACGGATTTGACGATAAGATTACAAGGTTTAATTTAGGGCAGAAGTACAAGTATCACAAAGTTTGAGCACGAACCCATTACATATATTGATATATCTCAAGGATGACTTGTGGTCAGCAATCGTGCCGAGCTACTTGTTGTACAATTCTTGTTAGATTTTGGTGATTGTATTATACGATACTTGTGTATGCCTTTATCAGTTTATAGTAATCTTGGTTTTAGATGTATTCATCATTTTCAAGACTTTGAGTTTTTTGTCCGTATTTCTTTAGCAAGATATGGGTAAACCACCATCCTATGATCCCCAAATACATTTTCCCTTTTCAAGCCATGGTTTTCATGGAAACAGGTATGCATACATCTTACCTCTAGAGAGTTTGTTTTGGTTTGATTATGTTATGGATGGATAGGAGGTCTCTTGTTGGCGTTAATTTAAATGTGAAATCTTTTCAGCATTCCCGTTAGGCGTAATCAGTATTTTTCTTTTAGATTTTTAATTATCATTTCAGTAAAAGGAAATCCATGGGAAGATAACTGGGCGTACAATGATACATCATGCTTTTGAGTTTTGACTTGTTTGATGTTCTTTAACCCCCAACAATAATCATAATAATGGATAATTAAAGTTAATGGTAATTGGTATTGGATCCAATGCCATACATATATGACTCACTCCTTGTACCTTTAAGAATACCCAAAATAGCCCTCCTACTTTTTCTCCGTCTTTATTCAAGAAAAGTTTCGATGATGTATATCGCAATGCGATTGAATAGAGATTCTTGGTGAAATGATGTTACAAAAAAACGTGGCATTGTTGTGATTGTTGACTTGAAGCTTGACGCATTGCCACGAAATGTCTAATGCCGTTGAGAACTTTGGTTACATTCATTTGATTAAAGATCTTGCCCTATAAAAAATATAAAAGACTACGAGTTAAATATGACACATTAGTCTAAAAGAAGCAACAAATATCAACTTGTTGGTTTGAAAGGGCGAGAAAGGAGAAGTTGAAAGTCGATGAGAGTGTGTGTGTGCTTCATCTGGGTCACACACTTTACTTCTATAGCCCAGTGATATTATGTGATTTCAACATTATTCAAAACCAACCTCCAAAACTTGAAAATAAAACAACCCTCTTATTTAGTATTTTTTTTTTTAAAATTCCTTGTTAAACTAATTAATACTTGAATGGTTATATAATCAAACAACAAAACACTTTCCTCCAGCATATACACATATTCTCTTATGAATAAAATAAGGTTCACAAACTCGTTAGAATTAGCTTTTATGATATATACCTCTTTCTTCTCATGAGCGTTATAACGTTACTAACTTTGTCAACATATCATGAACTTTCAGCAAACATACAAAGTCAAAGGATATAAATTGTAACTTTGACCACTTCAGTTTCTTTTATTGGTACTACACATTACACAAACCCCCAAAATTCAATACGAACGTTGGAAAGCAAAAATTAAGAATTCAAAAAGTACACTTTACCCCCCTCCCCACTCCACAGTCCACCCCTCTCTTAAATTAGACCGTTGGAGAACCCACTCTTTTAAAAACAAATCAAAACCCCATTACCAACATTAACAAACAAACACAAATCTTGATTTTCCGATCAACCATGGCCGGAGAAAAACCCATCTCCGATCACCCCTTTGATCCCACCTTCTTTCGACTCACAACCGACACTTTCATCATGGAGAGAGGACCCCGATACAAAGCTTACGCCGATCTCCGGGAATCAAAACTCCGGCAGAAATCCACCGCCGCCAATCCACCGCCGTTGCCACCCAAAGACCACCGGAACACCAATAACAACTCAACCCCACCGGAATACCACTCAAAGATTATTCCGCCTAACCGGAGAAAAGGGTCCTCTGTTTTGACCCAATCCGTCCCCGACTTCTCGTCCGTGTTAAGAAAGGAAAATCGGCGGCCGGCATTGTTGCCACCGGTGGCGGAGAAGTCTGCGACTCCGCCCGCGAAGGGATCTTCAAGATTATATGAGATTAATGCGAGATTGATGGGGAGTAAGTCTTCGGTTTCCAGCGAGAAGAAGGGCGGTGGTGGTGGGATGTTAACGGCGAGAAAGAGCTACGCGAATATGGATGAATTAAAGAAATTCTCGTTGGCGGCTGCGAACGCGATTAATGGCGAAAACAGAGGTGGGAGGGTCGCCGGAAACAGGGGAGGAGGAAGAACTACTGTTTTGGGATCTAGACAGTTCTATTGATATATTATTTTCGGTTTTTCAAAATATTTTATATTTTTTTGTATTAAAATTTTTAAACTGAGGTTTTAATTTTTGCGTTTGCTTTCACGAATATTTTTTTTCTTAAATATGATTTATGTATTTTGGTTGGATTTTGTACAAATCTTTTGGGTTGGGTTTGCCTATGTAGCAATTTAATATTCGAATTTGATGTTTCAGTCAAAATAAGTAATATAATGTTTGATTTATTTAAAAATTGTTGTTAATCCTATTATATTTTTTTTAAATATGTTAAAAAAAATATGTAAATCATTATAGTATAGCTAACGATGCGTGGCTCAGTTGATAACGGATGAGAATGTAGTGTTTGTCCAAAATCGAATGGTTTTCGATTCAAAGCCCGGGACGCTCCCATAGCCACAACTGCTAAGTGGATCAGGTATATTCCCATATTACAGAATTGACAGACAATTGTGAGCCGGTCGAGGCTGCTAGTATCAACCTGTTGAGTCCAAAAAATTGTTATCGATATAATTTAATTTTCTTTGTTATTAAAATGTATAGTTATTATTGTTACTAAAATTATGATTAGCAATAATAATGTCATTATTAGTATAGGTATTAGTAATATCACAATATTAGATAACTTTATTTAATATTATATCATTCTCATAATAAAGTATTGTTATTGCCATTTCAATAGAATAAGATTATATCAAACAACAATTTATTATTCCTATTGCATTTCATATCTATAATGATTCCGACCGACAGCCATCAAATCTAAATAAACAAACATAAACATTTGGTTTAGGGATAGTTTGTATTTGACTTTTCATATCTAAATTGGCTCTTTTTGTCTAAATCAATTAGACACTTGAGAATTTGATTGTTTGTTTTTTTTTTTAATCTTAAGAGGCTCTTATCTCTTAAGTTCATATAGATAAAAAAAGTGATAACCTAATGTTCAAACTATACCTTTGATTAGCTTAGAGCTTCCTCTGCTGCCAACGACTCTAATTTACTCTTGTAGGTTTTGTTTTTCCGCATGTTTTTGAACCAAAATTGCCTCTGTTTGTATTGAAAATTTTGTTTTTTCCTCATGAAAATGGTGAAATCGGTATCTTTCTTTACCTATCCCCTTTAGATTTGATTATTCTTATCCTATTCAAATTTTATTTCTATTAGATTGAAATTCATATTGATTCCCCTATCCCCTTGGATTTGATTTTTGTTCCTTCTACTTGTTCTTTGAGGAAGAAAGAGATACGAAGAGACCTGGATGTAGTAAAGAACATAATATGATGGTTAACATACAAACAAATAATATTTTTTAAGGAGATATGAAAGAACCTTGATTTCGACCATTAAAGATACGAAGGTGATGATGTGGTGGATTGCCACCGTGAACTCATATGGAGGAGTAGTAGTTAATGGAGTCGGTACGAAGAAAATATCTAAAGTCTTTCAGTTATTGATTAATCTTTGCTAGATGGTCCACTTTAAATTATTAATCAACTTAGGGCCCTTCAAATCCAATATAGAAAAAAGCGAACACACCACAACAAGGCAAGAACAATGTAACACACAAATGAATAAACGATTATACGTATTCAGACATGTGACAGTTTACAAAAACAAACAGTCTAATTGATTCAGACTTCAACACCTTTTAAAAAACAAACGACACCGTAGTGTTTTATAAATTGAAAGCTACATAAATTAAAATGTAGGATTGTGAAATAGAATAAATTTTGATTAGTTAGACTGGATTGAAATGGATAATATAAGGACCACAAACTGAATCTTATAATCCTAACTTAGGACTGTTGTAGTAACAATTTAAATCGTGAAATAGACTTGGACTTTGGGCCGTCATTAAGTTTAATTCCTTAAAGCATATGGGCTTTTTGCAAGTAAAAGAAAATTGGTTTGAACCGAACAGGTAGGAAAAAGGACCACCTACTTTTTTGTTACAATTAAATTCGAGTATACAAGTTTCAATTAAGTTATATCTCGAGTTTTGCACACTCCTAGCGATTTGTGTAGAATATATAGTAAATTGCACATGCACGTATACTCTAATTTAAAGGATGGATTAGGTTATGTCCTGCAAAAGACGTTCTATTCATACCTTAAAAGTTGTTACAATGCCAAGTATAATTAGCGTTGATTTAGACATTTAGGGGCTGTTTGGCAGGTACTGAATGGTTTGATGCTGAATGGTTGAGAGGTCAGAATGCTTAAGAGGCTCTGTATGATGTAGTGCAGAATGAAATATAGTTGTTTGGTAACTGTTCTGAATGAATACTCTGAATGATAATAAATTACCATTTTACCCTTCTATATCACAAAACCAAAACCAACAGCAAATGACAATAGCATTAAGCAAACACATTTGACCCAAACAAATTTCTATTAACCAATCACATTTTCCATCAACATTAACAGTATTTAAATCAACAAAATTTAAGCCAAAATATTTCTTGCATTTTTGAATATCTTTCATGGTATGCAGAAAGAACCAAAATATGCCATTTGTCTCTTTGTATGAAAGCTAACTATGCCATCTGTATCTTTGTATAAAAGATAACTATGCCATCTGTATCTTCGTATGAAAAGTACTACTAGAAAGGAAGAAATTGAGGTTAAAATCTGGGTATTTGTTTGTAGAACAGTAACTAAAAGATGCGTTTGAGGAATCAACAAGAAGAGGAAATTGAGGGAGGGAAACAGTGAAACACGATAGCTACAAAATCAACAAAAAATTGAAGAGCAAAATCAGTGGAAATAGAAGTTCAAAATCGAGAAAATCAGCAGAGAAATCAAGAAAATCAGTAGAAAATCGAAATCGAAAATCAGGAAAGAAAGCAGGAAAAAAATCGATTGGAAAAATAACTGAGAAAATTGACCACCGACGATGGTGATACCGACCGGCGAGAGATGACCGGCGAGACAAGGGTGATACCCACTGGCGAGAGATGAGAGGCGTCTGATGAAACGTGCGTGTGGGAAGAAGTCATGTGGAGGCTGAAGGGTAAACGTGGAAACTGGGAGTATCTGAATGGTTGAGAGAGGCCCTAGATGCAAAATCGCTCAGAGGCTGTTGTAACTGTTCAGAGGATGTAAATTTTTTACCAAACATGTTTTGCCTCTTACCGATTAAGAGGTGACCTCTTAATGAAGTCATTCAAAACTAAACAAACAGCCCCTTAGTTGTATATTGAGTTTTACACACTTGTATTAATTAATTAGTGTAAAACATGTAGTAAGTTATCCACGCATGCATACAATGATTTAAAAAACGGACTAATTAAGTAGAACCTCTAATGTTTGTGACATTTGTAATTAATTTGCCAACCTAACTTGAAATGATTAGGTATTACTGATTCAGTTGAGATATTTAAAATATGGTGTAATTAGGTTGATTTGTTTAAATACCACGACCAGCTTAATCCCATCCTTGTTGACCTTGATCATAAACACAACTCGTTTTAATCCGGGCATAAGTTCATATATGAATTCGTTTTCGCCCTATTTGTAACAATTACAAAACTATCCCTTTATTTTTGACATAGCCATATAACAACTAAAGATCTTCCACTTTACATTTTTGACTAGTTACAAAACTATCTGCAATTTTTGGCTAGTCAAGGCCATAATCTTTGACTTGTCAAATTTGATAATAGCCGTATAACGACTAAAGATCTTCCACTTTACATTTTTTTTACCATTTCTCATTTGAACATATTGTTATATATGTATATCAATGTTAGAAAAAGCTCGCTGCAACAGCCGTTGTGGCGTGTCGTGGCTTGAGTCTTGTATCTCACTCCACGTTATGCCTGAGGCACGCCAAGGCGTAACGCACATTTTTTTGTAACACGATATTTTGATTTAACTTATCTTTTTAATGTCTTATTTGATAGTTTTTGATATATAATTTAATTTAACTTGTTTATTATCATTAATTAATTGAGTAGTAGAAAGACATATATTTATGTATATAATATTATACATGATATAGAGATTTGCTGCCATAAGTCACGCCTTGGAATATGCAATGACCTCGCCGTGGCTTCCAAGGCTTGAGGCTTGGCCTTGCCGCCACGCGTCACGCTGTTTAGAACTTTGATGTATATGCATATACATATTGTTGGGTAACTATTTCGAATATGACTTCTACGGTTCTCCTTACTTTAGAATTTTGAGTTGAGAATATTTTTTATGGTACTTTGTAAAGGCTCAGTTATACTTAATTGTTCGGTAAAATCAAAGAGTAGCCGAATTCAACAGGATACCAATTCTTCAGATGTGGACTGAAGATGGTTCCCCAAACTTCACTAAGCCGATTTTCTAAACCAAAGGATAAATCAAGAGACTTCTCTTTCCCTATTTATGAAGATCCTTCGTGTCTTCTTTCTAGTTGTAGTTTTTCGATAATGATACAACGTATCATTGTCTGATGGGGACATTCTTTGAGTTATCAAATAAAGAATTTTTGTCTTTTATAACAAGGTCAACAACCAGGAAGAGACAAAAAAGACTTATTTGTCCTCTTTAGGGACAACTATGAAGATCAATCCCAAAGAGACAAGTGTCTCATGCATTTAATGCACATGGTAGTATAAAATAGATGAAAACTCCTCCCAAGTAAGTGCATGCAAAATTAGAAGATTGTTTTCTCTCTATAGAATTGTTCATCAGGTTTCTATTTCTATAGGTGTTTTCATATGAACTGTTCTTTTTTTTTTATTGACCTGAGTATCCCGACCTGCTTTGCGAGCTAACTAATCTAGGGCAACTACTCATTTTGTGAATAGCTAGAGTAATCACAGGTGAACCTCTATGGTCACAAAAGGGAATTTTGTTGCTCCTAAGATTCAAACTAGGGATCTCCAGATATTTTCACCCGTTGGAAACCAAACCTTTACCACTAGGCAACCACCCTCGTGGTTAGTATGAACTGTTCTTTGAGTTCTTAGTGGTAAAAATTGTTAGAACAATTTTATACTCTTCTATTCCACAATAATTTGTTTTCTAAGTATAATTTTGTTTGATAAATCATCAATTTGTGTATTGTTTTTAACTCCAGCCCCTCCCCCTTTTTTCCTATTGTCATACTAAGTGGGAGTAACACAACATGTGGATTCATATTTTTAACATTCATTGATGATTGATCAAAGGCATAAGCGTTTTATGTTCTCACTGAAACTCAACCTATTGCAACGTTCTTATAAGCAAAAGTGATGGGACTTGTAGAAACTCTCACTGTGTGAATTCTTAAGGGGTGTTTGGGAGTGATTATCCACTTATTTTCGAAAAGCGCTTAACTGCGTTTTCAAATAAGGAGATCGCTTTTTACTTCTTTATAACTGTTTATATGCGTTTTCAACCTGTAACAAGCACTGTTACCCAAACACTTAATACTATTTATCTGCGTTTTTAACCCATGATAAACAAATAAGAAAAAAATAAGCAATTACAAACACCTCCTTATAATAATTATTGATGTAGATAAATAATAGGATCCACAAAGAAAAGCTTCGTATAAACATTAACATTGTAAACTTTTCATTTTGATACGAGTTCTTAATTTAACGAGCTAAAAATGATGACAACAAAAATTGCGGCCCATAAATTCTTTTCGGTACAAGAATACTTAAAGCATAACAAAAATGATGCCATCTCATACGAACGTAAAACACCATCATATATGAAAAGTGAAAACCCTAAATTTAACTTTTAAGGTTATTTTTTTGCCAAACCTACATGGTTGAAAACACCATGTCAATGATTACAAACAAAATCTTATACAAATGACAACCCATAATATACAAAATCATTATATAATATTATATTTAACTTGAGAAAAACTTTTAATATGGGAAAAAAGGTTACCTAAAAGTAAAGCACAATGAAATGGGGACAACTCCATGAAAGCGATCTTACCTGATCTTTGCAAAATCTTCAATCCCATGTGCCTTGTTTTTATCTTCTTCATCAACCCCACTCCATTATTAAACTAATTAGCAACTAGGGTCAGGTTCAAATGAAACTCAAATTTGATTATGAAATTGACGATAATCGAGAGCCCGTCACGTGGCATATTCACTCTGTATAATCAAGTATTATTCAGAGTGAATAACACAACATTCAGCGTTATTCGGAGGGAACAATACAATATTCTGTATTATTCAGTGTTATTTAAGTGAATAACACTAAATGTTGTATTATTTACTCTGAATAATGTGAATATACCACATGGCATACTCTCGGTTGTCGACACGTTCACAACCAAATTTGAGTTTCCATTTAAACTTTCTTCTTAGCAGCTAATCAAATCATTAATTAATCAAATCTCAAAAGCTCTAATCTCTTCTACCTTCATTGACTTGATCCTATCACTTCTTGTTTTTATTATTCTTGTTGTTTGTTGAGAAGAAGGATCCGAACCCCAAATTCAGCACTGGATTCACCCGAATTCCATTGCTATTGCTCCCATTTCCATAACCGTAACTCGATTTCCTCAACGGCGGTTTCTGCGAAACCGAGGGTTTCTGAAAACCGCGATTCTGTTTCAGGTTCAATCCCTCTTTCGAAGACGACGACGAAGATCGTTTCGAGCTCGTCGAAGATCCGGTCGAATGGCTACGAGATAACAGAGTAATCGGACATAAACTTCTAGCGTAACCACTTCCACAACTACTACTCCTCTTAAACCCCCAAAACGACTTCGAATTTTGCTGTTTTACCTCCTCATCATCTTCCGGCGATGGCTCCGGCGACGGTTGAGGCTTTCGGTTTTGGATTTGGATCTCCGCCGGCGGCGGAGGCGGAGGTGCGCGTTGATCTCCGGCGGTTGTTGTTGTTGTTGTTGTTGTTGTTGTTGTTGACCTAATCTGCGTAGGGAGGATTTTACCGTCGGAGAAAAGCTCGTCCGCCATGGAAGCGTGGTGGAGGTCGGAGTTTTCGTGAACGATGAAATTGAAATCGACGCTTGAAGAAGATGAGAATGATCGGAGGAGCTGTTCCACCGGAACGGTGTCGGATTGTGAGAGATCGTAGGAGAAGGAGAGGCGAGGGCTCGTCGTCGTGGTTCCGCCGGAGTTATCAGAGTAGAGATCGATCGCCATTTTTAATGGAGGTTTTTTGGAGAAATTGGAACTAAATTTGCAAATTTATAGGGATTGATGTTGAAATTGGGAGGAAATGATGGAGGTTTTTGATGGATTGAGAGCAGGAGAAATGGAAATGATTGATTAGGGTTTTGAGTAGTTTGGTGTTATGTAACTTGATGATGAAGAAAACAGAGGTGGTCTTTTAAGAAACCAACCATATTCTGATATTCGTATCTGCAAAAAACAATTTTGAGACGTGGAAGGAATGACTTTATATATAGAAAAATATAACATTTTTTGTTTAGTTTAATTAAAAACATATTTTAGTTTTAAGGAAAAGGTTCAGATGAGAAGCATGTCAATTTAAGAGAACGTGAGAAGCAATCTTAGTCATTCGTTTCGTAGTTACGGTAACGTGTTCATGGAGGATTGACGCGATTCATGGGAGGGTAGAGATTATTAAAGGTTGGGGACCGGTCAAAGCCGCCTTTATTGACTGGATGTGTAGCTGAGATTGCTTCTTACGTTCTCTTAAATTGATATGTTTCTCGTTTGAACCTACCTAGAAGAGAAAACCTTTGTAATTGTATTATTTAAATGATTAGCTTTTTATAGAAAATACTATGTAATTTCTTGAATTTACAGGAAAGACATACAATTTTTTAAATTGATTAAAAATGAAAAACAATTGAAGGAACTTCTATATTTTAAGTAATTAAGTTTATGCATATTAAACGAAATCGATATATACAGTTTTTCTTCTTTGACGCATCTTTAAATCAGTAATAAAGTTTTTTTAACGATAAATAACTTACGCACACATTTAGATACGAAATCGACGAGGTATTCAGGATCCATGCGAACACCCAACTAATACTCGACAACCATGGACTGACCCAAAAGCATATCCATAGTTAGGATGTCGCTACATGCTTACCCCATGAATCGAACCGGGAATAAAAAGAAATGTCATCCACCGTCCCTTGATGTTACAGACTACTAGACTACTAATGTTTATTTTGCTGTATTTGTTTGTTACTGTATTATACTTTGCTATATTTATTTTGTTTTTATTTGTTTAAGGGTTTAGTTTAGTCGTTCAATAAAAATGTTTAAAGCTTAGTTCAAATACAAAATCGTTGGGTTAAATGACTCAAAATTTAAGATTTTTTCTATTCAATTGCGACAGCCAATTTCTTCTAAAAATTATTCATTGACATAAATGACTCAAAATACGAAAATTGTTGGTTTTTAAAGTTTTCATAGAAAAAATAACAGAGCATTTGGTTCTTTGGGTTTCGAGGGAGCATCAACTAATTGAAATGACTAATTCTATTTGATCAAATTTGATTAAATTTGATTTAAGTGAGGTAAATTTTATAACACTTTAAGTTATTTTATTTAAAAAATAAATAAATAATATTAATAGATAATTTCTAAAATAATGTAATAAGATTTTGGAAGTTCTGTTGTCATATCAACCCGACCCTTTTGAATTTTTATAAATATATTACCATTGAAGATAACTTAACGAAGGTGTTATTTTATAGATACTCAAGCCTTTACTTAAGGAAAAGAAAATAACAACATCTCAAAAAATCATCGAATTCATAAAAATCTATGGTAACTGATGTTTTAATACTACTTATGAGAGAGATCAAATAATTTTACCATTAGACATGGACCAAAAATATAGTGTACTCTTTATCAATAATTTAGACGTTACCTAAAGGTTACGTCCTCAAAAGAGTACAATGATTTTATTGTGATTCATTGCAACTTTTTTTTTTCTTATATGCTTTTGGGTCTAAATTTCTTTTACTTATCAATTATTATAATTAGATAATATTTACATGAGTCATTTCATTTGTAAATTTTTTATATTTTCATTAAAGAAGGTTAGCTCAGTTGATATATATGTAACATCTTTAGGGGTGTGAGGTGAAAACTACACTATCAGGGTTTGATTCCCACGTGCGACACTTTCTTGCGATATTCAGACTCTGGATCTAATTCTTTGGGGTTGGGTTTGAGAACGGTTCGGGTTGGCCCCCTAAAACGTACCAGTCAAGTTCAGCCATAGGTTGGGCCGGGTCGCAACGGATTTGTAGGATTGCCCGTAAGGAGGCCTGATACCGCTGGATCGTGTGTGTGCATTAACTTGCCGTTCAAAAAAATTATATTTTCTTATTTTAGAATCCGTATATACTAAATTAATAACTGTAAGAATATTCGAAATCGTCAGATTTATTTTCAAGAGAGTATTAGAAAAGAGAATGAGGTTCCAATACATATAGAATAGCATGGTTCAAGTTTAATTGTTGTGGAACTCCAACACTTTTCATCTTATAGAGACTAGACGACCACAAGTTCCTAGAGTGGTAGATTTTGACTTTGAAACAAGTGAGAATATGTGGAACCTTTAGACATACTTTCTAAAATAGTTCTTCTAGATATGAGGGTCCAACATATATAATTATTTATATACATAGAGGTTGTATCCGTTACAAACCACATAAGTCTAACATATTATACAAACTACATAACAGATGATACAAACCATTGATAGTTGTTTATTTAGTCTAACAAATATTTGATTTTATTTTGTTGCCTAACTTAAACATAGTTAATGATTATTATCACCTTTCATATGTATCTCAATTTAATTAGTGAACCATGATAACTATCCATAAATATCATTATTATTTTATGTTTGTATAGTTTGTAAAGTTTACATAGTTTGTAAATGAAATCTATAAAATACAAACCCTGTTTCCTAATATAAAGTCATGATAATAATTAATGAATATTCTTAGCTTCCATATATATATATATATAAAGAATCATGTGAGAATGATATTTATTTAAAAGAATACGAGAATCAACAAAAATCGTATATGATTTTCCATTAACTATTGGAAAAGGCCATAAGAATGACTTTGACTCCAAATTGCAAAGTCCCGCAAATCATGTATGATTTTGTACATGAAACATATATGATTTTGTTCGATCTCGTATTTTTTTAAATATATATCATTCTCATTTGAACCCACCCCTATATATAAGGAGACTATATATATATATATAGGGGTGGGTTCAAATGTGAACCACTTTTTGGTTGTGAACGTGAGGACAACCGAGAGCCTGACATGTGGCGGATGACTAGGCGCCACGTCATATCCACGGCGGGTGGCTAGGCGCGATTCATGGGGAGGGCATTGAATTAAAGGGGGGGACCACACTCAAAGCCGACGTGGCGCCTAGTCATCCGCCACGTGTCGCGCTCTTGGTTGTCCTCACGTTCACAACCAAAAAGTGGTTCACATTTGAAGTTTCCTCTATATATATATATATATATATATTAGTTTAATTAATCAACCATGATAATCATCTAAATAGCTCTAGTATTTCCATTTATAGGTGTGTATAGTTTGTAAGAATTACATAGTTTGTATTTGACATGAATCAATATATATATATAGAGGAAAGTTCAAATGTGAACCATTTTTTTGTTGTGAACGTGAGGACAACCGTGAGCGCGACACGTGGTGGCTTTGACTGTGGTCCCCCTCTTTAATTCAACGCCTCCCATGAATCGCGCCTAGTCATCCGCCGTGGACTTGACGTGGCGCCTAGTCATCCGCCACGTGTCGCGCTCTCGGTTGTCCTCACGTTCACAACCAAAAAGTGGTTCACATTTGAACCCACCCCTATATATATATATAGGGTTAAGTTATTTTGTTAACTCATTAATTTGTATTAACCGTGTTAACCATATAACCACCGTTGATCATTCAATCAATTGTTAAGATTGATTTCTTAAATTAGAGGAAAGTTAATTAAATCCTAAAATAAAGGAGGTTGGCCCACATATGCAGAAAAATAAGAAAAATAAAGAAATTCAATTAATCTATTTTTGGTTATCATGGTTAACACAAATTCATGGGTTTAGGGTGTGTTAACAAGATAACTCTCCTTATATGAACAAATTCAAACAAAAAATTTAATATTTTATAAGAAAATCTATATATTTTAAATAGAGTAAATTACGATTTTCGTCCCTATGGTTTGACGTTTATAACGATTTTCGTCCCTGTAGTTTAAAAATTGCTTTTTTCGTCCTTGTGGTTTGCATATCATTACTCTTTTCATCCTTTACCTTAAAAGTGTTTAAAAAAAACAATTAAAATGAGGGTAATATAGTCTTTTCACCTTTTTATTTTTAATTGAATTTTATAACAAAACCTAACCTAACCCTTATGGCCCCAACCAAATGCCCATCTTCTTCCCAAATCCATCCATGACCTGCACTTTCTTTATTTTGCTTCCTCCCATTTTTATGTTATTTAATTAAAGTTGAGGTGTCTTTCTCTCTTCTAGGTATCCAAGAGATTATGGTTATTGAATGGTGCTCAACTTCAAACCTCTCATGACTCATATCAACACACAATCCCATCAATCATTCAAAAAAATTCATGAACTTTCATCATCATATTTTTATTCCCTCCTTAACCCATGCCCTTTAGATATGAATTATATCACCACCACCACCATCACTTCCAAGCTCCTCCCTCTCTCTCTCTCTCTCTCTCTCTCTATATATATATATATATATGACTATATCTCTCTATTGTTCTCAATATATACATTTACATACACACACATATACATATATATACATATATACATACATACATACATGTGGGTGTGTGTCTAAAGATCAGTACACTTGGGGAGGGGGGTTGAGTTTTTGTATTAGTCATAGCATATAATTCAATTAAATATTAGAAAAGGTTAAAAAGACTATATTACCCTCATTTTAATTGATTTTTTAACTCTTTTTGGGTAAAGGATGAAAATAGTAATGATATGCAAACCACAAGGACGAAAAAAGCAATTTTTAAACCATAGGGACGAAAATCGTTATAAACACAAAACCACAAGGACGAAAATCGTAGTTTACTCTTTTAAATATTATATATGATTACAGTAATGATTAGGTTTGAATATTACTTGATGTATACTTTACAAAGAGGAGGGGGGTGGTGGTGGTGTAAGGAGTCATGGGAGGGAGTATGCGGTTGTTGTGTGACATTTTTAATAATAAAAAATTAATAATGGTTGGTTGTGATTAACAAATTACTATTATCTTTATTATTTTTAATAATACTAATAATAATAATAATAATATATTAACGACATATAACTCACGCACACGTCTCATACGAAGCCAACGAGGTATCCAGGATCTATACGGGTACTCGACTAATCCTCGATGGCCATGGACCGACCCGAGAGCCGACCCATGGTATCAACACATGTTCACCCATTGAAACCCGGATAGACAGAATGTCATCCATTGTCTTTACCAAGAATGTTACCGACCATTAGGCTACTAATGCTTTGATATAATAATAATAATTGTGTATGAATGTAAAATATTTAAATATATTTATTTGGTGGCATATTTGTGAAGATGTAAAAATATTCTAATAATAATAATATTGATGAGCACATAATATAGCATTGCAAGAAGATGATGGTTAGATGCCCTCATGATAACTTTCTTGATTAGTAAAACACGTTAGCTTCGACTTTCAAGGATATTTTGTTTGAAAGATGCAATTAGGCAACTACTAGCTATAAATGAGTCGACAAAGTTGGAAACGTATGTGTCCTAGTCTAAAGGGAATAAGGGATGCACACTCCATCGACCGAAAGGATGACATATTGACATGGCTTGTTCAAAGTTGATAAATCATTTTAATTTAATTGTCACTCCTTATAAATCTTGACAAAGCAATTGTACATGTTTGCCAATTCTTTGTATCATCATTGTCAATAAAGGGTTGGTAATCCAAAACTACACATATGCAAATTTCATGTTATGCTACACAAACAAAAACCATATGTTAAACGTGCATGAACTTTGTCTTTATTGTACGCCTATGATGTCTACAACTTTCAGCGATAATCAACTTTCGTGTCAAAAATGGATAAAAAAGACTCTATCCTTCACTTTTATTTAATAAAAGTAACAATGTGTTAATGCAAACTAAACTAAACCAAGCAATTCTAATATATCTCATTCGGATATGGGATATGGGAAGGGGTATGATGTATGTGTACCTGATCTTTACTTCAAATTGTAAAACATTTGTTTCTATGATGACCCCCAATCCCCTGTATTGTAAAAATTTAAAAAAAAGGAAGTTGTACATAAATTTGATACATGATGTATTATATCATACATTTAATTAGAAGCATTAGACATGTACGATTTTTGACTAATTAAACTTGTAAAATCATAATCCACTTATGTACACACTAAAAGTAATGTGATATAACAAAGTTTCAACATAAAACCTCACATTTGTTATCTTA
Organism: Centaurea solstitialis; assembly: GCA_030169165.1. Classification (NCBI taxonomy): domain Eukaryota; kingdom Viridiplantae; phylum Streptophyta; class Magnoliopsida; order Asterales; family Asteraceae; genus Centaurea; species Centaurea solstitialis. The sequence goes on from CM058041.1 coordinate 66,134,154, forward strand.
TTAAAATATCCAACTATTATTACATTGAATTGCTTAAAATTAAGTAGTTAATTTCATTGAAGTTATTCTTACCAAAAGTAAAGACATCAAAACCTAATTGCCATAAAATCTAACCCCAACATTGATTACATGCAAGTCTATGAGTTCTTTTTTCTTTTTGAAGAAACACCAAAGGAGTGTTAGCCTAGTGGTAAGGCTTGGGCACTACATAGTGGTGAACCCGAGTTCGAGCCCTGGGGGCCGATTCTGGAGGTACGGGGGCTTGGACCCCGGGCTGCATGCTTTAGCAGTCGGGCTTTGGCCCAAAATTGCCGAGGATTAGTCTGGGCCCAATGTGGTCTGGGATACCTCTTCCAAAAAAAAACATTTTTCTTAGTAAGTTGACTAAAAAATGCTAATAATAATATATTAATAACGATATAACATATGATACTTTTATTTATAGTAATTTTGTTTTAAATTATATTTTACTTTTTAACAACTTTCTTTGAAGCTTTCAAGTTTGATAAAAATTTGTCTTGTTTTAGTAATTTTGTTTGATTAATTGAAAATTAATTACTCTTTACAACTTTATAATATTTCTATATAGTGTTTGTATATCTATGAATACAGAAAACACAGATAAATATATAAAATATCTATTAATCATAAATGACTTTGACGAGTAGTTGAATGGACTAAATATTTAATTTTGATATTGATAGTTCTTACTTCTTTTTTAAGTCATAATAATCACATTAAAATGAACATCTGGAAAACCCTTGATAGTAACAACTTTTATATATGAACTTATGCTATTAATACAAAGAAGTATACTCAATCTAATTCTCCATTAGATTATAATTGTAAATTATGTTAAAGTAATGTAATTTTATTTTGTTATTATTTTGAAGAACATATCTTTTAAAAGCATGTTTAAAGATCCACAGTTCTTATTATTTCTTGTAATATTTTGTATCGTTTACTCTTTATTATTTTAATAATAGTGATTTTTGTTGTTAAAAAGAATAGATCCATAATTCTATATTAATTTATTTAATAGGTTATAGTTTAGACAATGTATTACTTAAGCATTTATAATTCGACATTTCTTTTGAAAACATGTTTCTAAGCTTAAAAAATATCAAACTTAAAATATATATGATTATTAAGCTTATAATTCAATAATATGTGCTCTAAAATGACATAAAATTAAATTACCTTTCTTTTAAACACACTTTACCTAAATCATTATCAGAAACTTTAGATATCATAAAGCCTTTTGTTAAATTCTAAACCCTACGTGATTATATCATATATAGGTTGCCAATTAAAATTTGATTAAGCTCAGTCAAAAATTAATAGTGAAAAAATGTATTACTCCGAAAAAGCTTTCTAGCAACCCGTAAAACAAAAGAAAAATAGCACAAATATTCACTTTGATCGACAAAATCCGTCTCTTAGTCATTCATCTTCGACATATTTTAGGAAATAACTATCTCTGTAATTATCGTCTCACCAATTATAGAGATGGGGGTAATTACAGAGCCACCATTCTTTTGAAAATCTTTTTATCCTATAGTTACTTTTGCAAATTAGTGAGACGATAATTGCAAAAAGTAGTAATTTTTTTGGAAATTTTGAAAGGAAAATGGCAGAGCGAGACGATAATTGCAAAGGTAGTAATTTTTTGGAAATTTTGAAAGGAAAATGGCCAAAAGATAAATTTATTCGGTTATTTGTGTCACTTTTTCCAAAAGAAAATGTGCATTATTGTCAACTTAGAATAGTCAAAAACCACCCTGTCTATTGACTTATTGCATGGGAGGACTTCAACTTTGTTATTGTAATATCTTTTTTTCTTGGCCGGCAATGTTGATAGACTTTTAACTATCCAAATGTTTCACTTAGATCCCTAATCTATACATATTTACCTCACAAGTCCTTTTACTTTCAAACGTTTTTAACAAGTTGTTTTATGGTTTAATCTACTCGTAAATTATAATAAATATTAAATAGTAAACATTTGCTTAATTTTATATTTTGTTATTGGACTCTAAAAATCATTACTAAATCACTGTACTTTTTCAAAATTAACTCGTGAAAATATCGACCAATACAAGCTAGTAAAGGTTATGTTCATAGATACTTAATTATTTTTATAAATTTAAGTGGAGAAAACTATTGGTAATTTGCTTAGTTCATTTCAGGAAATGAAAATGAAAATGAAAATGGGAATACAGGAGAATATGAATGGAAATAAGTATGGTATTTTGATGTTGTTTGGTTAACCCAATATAATCAATGAAAAATCGTTTCATATTAAGAAAATATTATCCTTCAACTTGAAAATACAAAAGATCTTCCATTTAACATCATAAAATTCTCTCTTTTTGAGTAAGTCAAAATACATAAGGTGCATCAAGTGTTGTGGCGGATTGGTTATCGCTCAGGGGTTTCATAGAGCCCTAACCGAGTTCGAGCCTTTCCGTGCACATGTCAGGGGACATTTAAGTGGCGCCATGTTTAGCCCCCAAAATTTTCGGAGTTAAGTCAGGCTTAATTGGGTCTGCCACTTAGTGGTACCCTTAATTTGGGTCGGGTTGTGATCGACGAAGATTAGTCGGATGCTCAAATGGATCCCAGATATCCGAAACACATGTGTGTATGTTAACAAAATTGATCCAATATATAATGTCAAACGATGATATCAACAATCTATAATGTGGACTTAAACGATTATTGTTTGAAATGTCTATAGAACAAACAACTATCCACTTTTTTATAAATGAGTATAAGAAAAAAAACATGTGGGCTAAAGAAATGGACCTCCAAATAATTTATCTTTGCTTGCACTTTACCCCTTCTACTATGTGAAATGCCATGTGAAAGAAAGAGAAAGAGAGGGCCAAAGTGTTTGTTTTGGACCAAAGCATATGAAAAAGAAGACTCAAATCAATTTGGCCATACCTCTTTGTTTTTTAATACCCCCTTTTGAAAGCATGGCTTGGAAACACTTCTTTTTAAAACCAAGGGTTTGGAAAAGATAAAATGAACGTAATTTGTTACTAATTTTTAAAATATACAGAAAACCCACATTTTAGGGCTATGATTTTTGTTATTTGACTTTGTTTCTTGGTAGAATTCGAATGTGGATAGTTGAAAGTTGTGCATTGCCATTAAGGTTATATCAATTAATATAATATGTTAATTGATATAAGGAAGATACTAAAAAACAATATAATATATCCATTAATAGAATTTCATTTTTAAAGACAGCAAGATTCAGTAGAACAAGAAAAACACGTGGTACAAGAATAAAGTTCCTACCATTTTGAGATTTTGCAAGGTGCAAAAATCAAACCTACAAAAAAAATCAAACAAAGAAGAGAAAAAAAAAAAGACCAAACCGGGTGGTCAAACAACTTGCAATCTCGAAGAAATTTTATCCATAGTCATCATAATCAAAAATTTTCGAAAGCCAAGAGGTCCAATAGATGTTTAGGTATTTTGACCGTAATGAAGCCCAAAAAAAACAACAAAAGTTGGGCATCAAATTTAATCTCAGAAAGATTACAGCATTGGTTGTCAATTAAGAAGACCAAGTTGATTTCTCCACACACACATATATTATAGAATTTAGATTTGTCAAAAACAAATTTAAGAAAAAAAAATCTACAATAGTTTATGATTTTAAATAATAGTAATATATAATAAGACTTAGGATCATGTGAGACCAAACTCTTTTTGTGAGGCCGCGTTCCCAATACTTAACGTATGAAACTTCACAAAAAAAAAAAAAAAACACTGTGATTGTACATAAAACTTGAATACGCACATCTAAAAATCACTTTCGATGCAAAAAAATATCCAAAACAAGGTAAAAAACGAAACCTTCACAGCTCAAATTCTGTAAAGGTTACATATATAATGCAAACTTTCACAAAGAAAAATAATGTGAAGGTTTCGTTTTTTTACCTCTTTTTGAAATATTTTTTTTCGATAGTTTTACCTTCACTAATGTTTTTTATGTGAAGTTTCATGTAAAATATGTTGGTCTCACGGGTCTCACGAAAATAGCTTGATCTCACGTAAACTTAATCTCATATAATAAAAATAAAAATAAAAATTGGCCAGTATCACGTATCCTAATTAACTATTAATTTTCGAAGAATGTATTTGATAAGTAAATCAATATTTTATTAAAATAATTTATTACAGTTTTATCATATATACGAAACAAAATACTTTAATTTTTGTGTTAGAGATCATACTTAAGTAAATAATTTTTTGAACTTTTATATTTATATTTTGATAATTAAATATGTTAAATAATAATTTAAAATAATAATTGATATAGGATTAGTAATAACTCTTAAATAATCAATATAAGTTAATGGTTTCGATTGATATTAATTACTATTTATTAATATCAATAGTATTGAATTTTTATCCATATTCATGAACAGTATTTAATATTTATTTATAATTGATGGAAATTGATAATAAATAAAAATTAACATTAATTTTGCTTATAACAGAAAAAGTTCAAAAAACGTCATAAGTTGATTTATAAGTTATTTTTTGTTCATTCAAATAGAGATTTTGAAATAAGCTAGTTTATGTTGCCAAATATAGCCTAGACTATGCCATAAAATTCCACACTTTAAAAAAAGGTTAGGTTCGACCATCTTTCTAAATGTCAATTAAATGTCTATGTTTCTTGGTACGTCATAACGAGCTTCATATGAGTAGTATTTGTCATGTTTCTTTTTTGGCTCATAAGTGCCGACAAAATCGTGACATATTTGTTTGAGATCTCAAACACTGTTTTTTTAATGTCAGCATTCCCAAATTGTTGACAAGACACTACAGTATGCTAAGAGCTTCCATTGGTAGATGAATATGATACGAACAAGACTTGTACCATTTTGATTACAGGGGTCGAAACTAGCAAATTTACGATAGTACAAGTGATTTATGCACAAGTACAAACAATAAGGTGAGAGATTTCTCCTAACAAACAAGGGTCCATTGAAAATTAGGGATGAGGCATCAAGAACAACTACCCTTCTTTCCTTTAATCAACCTTTCCTTTATGAAAAATGCCTTATCTCTTTTTCTCTTTTCCCATCTATGGCCACTAGCCATGTGACATGAGTGGACTCCATAACAAGCAACCCACATACATCAAGGGACAAAAATTCATGATGAAAACACAATTAGGTATGTAGAGTATAAAATAAAGATTCATATTTATATAAGAATAGAAAAACCGTTAAATTATATGTGATTTTAATGATATATGAATCATGCCACTTCAACCGTGACTTAAGATTGTGGACGACGTCGACTACACACCCTTTCTTCAATTGTTACTGTAAATTACATTTAGTTATGCACGTGATTTAAGCATTTTCATGTTCTTTTATTTATTTATTATTCTTGTCTAACACCTCCATCTCTATGTGTGTGTATATATATATTGGATATTGCATATCCATACCTAATACCGTCAATATATATCCCATACATGAGGTAAAGAAAGATGTTTTTTATTTTTAGTATGTTGAATTCAACCAACAATTTTACAACGAGATTTGTTGTGGAAGAATAGTCTCATGTCACTTGCATATGATTTTTGACTCAAATTCAAGATTGGTCTAAAGATGACGTGACAACACAAATGATAAGTTTCTTTAATCGTCCCTATGCGTTCAACAAACTTCGAGAAGTCTAATTCCCATATTTTGAGTTCCAAGTTAATGTCCTTTGAAGAAATTGTAGAGGTTATATGATGATGTAATTGCTTCATATTATAAATCTACATCTAGCATAAGTGTCCTTAAAATTCAAGAGGTTAGTTATTTCAATGCAACCAAATAGCTTTGTTAGATTACCCATGACTCTTCCAGTAAAATACTTGATGAGACAATATTTCAAAGTACACGTAAATGTATGCAATTGTGTATACGAGTAATTTTGTAATATGGACAAATTTTAAATGTATGGTCAAATTTAAGGGAAAATCTTAAATAAATAGAAAATCGAATAACACCTTCATAGCTCTTTATCAGGACTGTATGCAATTGTGCATACGAGTAATTTTGTAATATGGACCCATGCATATGCATAGGTGTATAATACACTTATGCATAAAAACCCAAAAACAAGTCAAATTACCCAGATGTATGCATACGTTCCAGATGGAGGGCTACAAACGTGTTCCTCAGTTTTTCGTTTTCTTTTTGAAGTTTTTCCTTGAATCTCTCTCCATCTCTCTCTCACTATATATCTCTCTCTATAAGGTCAGGTTTAAATGCGAACTCATCTTTTATTGTTAACGTGGGGACCACTAGCATCGCGCCACGTGACAATATTCAATCTGAATATTCATGCTTTATTCAGACTAAATAAATAAAGTTTTATTCAGTCTGAATAAAGCTTAAGCGCCGATTCAGATTGTCATGGGAACGCTCTCGGTTGTCCTCATGTTCACAATGAAAGATAAGTTCACATTTGAACCCCCTCCCTTTCCTTCGCTCTCTCTCTCTCTCTCTCTCTCTCTCAAGTATTTTGGTATGAACTTCGCCAAAAAGACGATTATATGATGAAATTTGTTTGTGAAGCTGTTTAACATGATAAAATTATATTATATGATTCATTTTTTGTTGAAATTGTTTCATATTTCGGTGTTTTTTTACGTAAAATCAAAATGTTTCATACACTTTTCCATTCTTATGAAACTGTTTCATATATTTTTTATGAAACCTTTTAATTTTTACGTAAAAAACACTCGAAATATGAAACAATTTCATCAAAAAATGTATCACATAACAATTTTATGAACAAATTTCATCATATAATCATCTTTTTGGTGAAGTTCACACCAAAATTATGGTTCACAAATGAAAATCCCTATATATATATATATATAATTCTATATAGAGGGAGGTTCATACAAGAACAACCCAATTTGCAAGAACAAAGGAACTAAGGAAATCACATGTGATTTTGTGCTGCGATGGAAAAAGCGTGTGTAGGCCATGCTTCGACAAGGCGAATGGGTGAGCCGCGAGTAGGCATCCATGCACAAAATCACGTGTGATTTTGTTGGTTCCTTCATTCTTGCAATTTGGTTTTGTTCTTGTTTGAACCTAATTCTATATAAAGAAAGGTTCACACAAGAACAAAGTTAATTTACAAGAACAAAGAAACAATTCTAGATCACATATGATGTGGGCCATGTGGGTCCCACTTATTAAAAAATCATATATGATTCAGATGGGTGGGACCCGTCTGAATCATATATGATTTTTTAATAAGTGGGACCCACATGGGCCCACATCAATGTGTGGCTCAAAATGGTTCCTTTATTCTTGCAAATGGAGTTCTTCTTGTATGAACCTCCCTCTATAATTCTCTCTCTCTCTCTCTCTCTCTCTATATATATATATATATATATATATATATGGGAAGGTTCAAATGAGAAGCATGTTAATTTAAGAAAAAGTGAGGAGCAATCTCATTCACTCATCTTGCGGTTACAGTGGACCTGATCATAGAGGATTGACGCGATTCATGGGAGGGTAGAGATTATTAAATGGGGGACCGGTCAAAGCCACATTTGTTGACCGAGATGAGTGGTTGAGATTGCTTCTTGCATTTTCTTAAAAAGTTATATTTTTCGTATGAACCTCCCTATATATAATGGGTATGAACCGTGTGAACCAATCCACACCATTGATCAAAAAATGGGCGGTTGAGATGAAAGCGGTTATGGTGTACTTTGATTTTCGATTTTTTAAAAATATAACAGCCTCCATATCAACCGTACATTTTTTTTATCAAGGACATTGGTTCATACCATTTTTTGTGAACATCCCCCTCTATTGAGAATCATATCTATTTAAGATAACGTCAGGAGTAATCTCAGCCACTCATCTTCGGTTACGGTGGACGTGATCACGGAGGATTGACGCGATTCATGGGAGGGTAGAGATTATTAAAGGGGGGGACCGGTCAAAGCCACATTTATTGACCGAATGAGTGACTGAAATTATTTCTCACGTTCTCTTAAAAAGTTATGTTTCTCATTTGAATCTTTCTCTGTATATATATATATATCCAACCTATTGACCCTTATGTAGACACTATTCGATCAATAGATCGACCCTTGAGAATAATTCTTTAACCCTAGTTGTGCACTTATGTGATTTTATAATTCTTTTACCCTAGTTGTGCACTTATGTGATTTTTTATAGTAGCAATGAGATTAAAAAACTAATGCAACTTCTCGTTTAAAAGAACAATTTGAATATATTACAATGGTGGTTTAAAAAGATTAATGCAACTTCTTATTTAAAAAGACGATGTGAATAAAGTATAAATTACATAGTGGTTTAACATATTGCTAATTTGAAATCCTAATAAAAAGACTATGAACAAACAGGGCCGGCCCTAGCTCATGATTGTCATGGCTTTGACCATGGACAACAGGTCCCAAAGGGGCATCATCAGCTCATATACGTTTTATGATTAGTAAGTTCGTTTGGGACTCGAACAAAATCGGCCGTTTCAATCAATCTATATGCTCTTCTATTGATTCCAAATCGAGAACGAATAATTCTTTGCTGCCTTAACCGATTATTATTTGCTGCCATAATCGTCATAATGGATTGTTGATTTGCTCCGTAAGAGCATCCACAGTGGTGGAACCTTCAAGAACCTCATTTACCATATTTTTTCCTACCACGTCATTGCCATCTCAACAAACCAGAACTTCCTTAAAACTCTACAATGGAGGTTCTTAATTACAAAAACCTCATTTCCCTCTACTTATTTATAATATAATTTTTATTGATGTAAACTATTATATAACAGAAAAGGAAACTATTACAAGAACCTGGGTTCGTATTCAAGCACCCGGGTTCCAATATGAACCTATGACTGGGCCAGAACCTCTGTCTCACAGTGAAGGTTCTTGTAAAAACTCCATAAATAACCTCATGAAGAACCTCCATTGTGGATGCTCTAATCGTAATCAACTGCTGCCCTAATTAATTGTTATTGGTTGCCTAAGTCATTGTCATCAAATTGTTTTGGCATGGGATCAATCGTTTGACTTGACTAGGTTATATACATTGGGGGCATTTTTTGTGTTTTTGCCATAGGCATCGAAACATTGAAGAACGGCCCTGTGAACAAATTTATATAGCTGATAAATTAATAATTATTAAAAATTTCATTTCCTTAGTATACATTTTGTTTAATTTCATATTTTTATTAATTATACTTTACGTGTTTTTTTTTTGAACGGCAAGAAGGAAGGCAAAGAGGGGAGTTTCGGCAAGGCCATCACCCCCACCCCAAGCCAACCAGAAACGAAAACTTTATTAAAACAACGTTAGCGAGAGGCTAGGGAAACGGAGTACAAAGCTAAAGAGAGAGTAACGGATTACAACACCACAAAGACCAACTTAACGAATTACACTTGGCCCGATATTTTACCCAAGTAAATAACGTAGCTTGAATTTGCCTGCCATGTTACGGCTTGTCCTTTCATGGCAGGCTACGTCGAAGAGGACTTTACGTGTTTTAGATTTCAAGATAATAACGATAATAAAGTAGATGTTGTTTATAATGTTTTAATTATTATCTTATATTTTTACCGTATTTATCATTTGAAATACGGGTTAGTTTTTATAAAGGTTAAAAAGTTTAACAACATATTCATGTGAAATGCTTTTAAAGTTTAAAATATATGGTAATGAATAGAAGGTAAGTTTGCAATAAAAGATTTACATATCAATCATTCATATTTTTAAAATTTATATTAAATGTTTAAAAATAAATTACTTGTAACATAAATAATAGCTTAATAGTTGATGAAAATATTACTTATTTTACACATAATTTGCTAAGAAGAAAGGATTGAAAGTTGAGCAACTAATCTGAATGTTTCGTAAATTTAGCAGAATTTTGTTGACTTTGACCAAAACTTCAACTCATTTGACTTGATGTCAACCTGACTTATTTGACCAAAAACACCCAATCAAAAGTGTGGTCTTTTGCAATTTTTTTCACTATATTTGTACTTTGTTTCTTCTGAAAAAAGAAAAAGAAAAAAAAAACCTCCAACAGTCTTGAGAAAAAGGGAAAAAAAACCTATATATTAATATTGTATTTAAGATAGGGTGTTGTTAGGCATAGTACTCGAGCCCTCTAAGTTCATTGTCACATTAGCGTCACATCAGCTTTTTCTTAAACACTCTGTAAGTCCTCTGAAACCCTCTATATTAGTATCCGAACCCTCACAAACCAAATACCTAATACAATAAAGAGAAAGAAAAAAAAAGTGTGAGAGAAGGAGAGGAGCGGTTAGCCCAATCTCTCCACGTCGTTGGAGCCCTCATGCCGCCAGCCTGCTGGAGGGGGTACCTTTATCCGATTAGTTAAACAGGTTGTTTTCAGGTTGAACCTTTTTGACGTGGCTGCCAACCCATTACCCGCCAACCCGAACATGACAGGATTACCCCCCCCCCCCCATATTTTATACCAAAACTAGTTATATACCTGTTGCATTTGTGTAGTTCTTTTTTCTTGGAAACTAATGATTGAATACCAATACAGTTGCTTACAAAACATCTAAGATGTTAGAGTCCTACATTGGCTAGACTTGGACCAAATCTTCACTATTTGGAACCCCTATTCTCTCCTCAAGGGCTCTTTGGGAGATTAATTTAGAGGTTCCACATATTCTCACATGGTATCAGAGCCAAGGTCTACCACTCTAGAGACTGACACGCCCAGGGTAATTTACTCTCCTAGCCCTTCTCTATCCAGACCTCCAACCCTCTCCTGACCCTTCATGTCCCTTCATCTAGCCTCTGTTGGAAGGGGCGTGTTAGAGTCCCACATCAGCTAGACTTGGACCAAATATTCACGATATATGTTGGAACCCTGTAACGGCCCATTTTTCCAAAGTTAGTATTTAATGTATTTACTATTTAGTCAAGGTCAAGATAAATTTATGGTTGTTTGTGTAAATTTCAGGTCTCAAGGGTCAAAGTGTCATTTTAGATAATTGAGGGTTAGATGTGGCATGTATATAAGGGACTTGGAAGTCTATCTTTCTTCCAGTTTACTGGAAACGAATTGAGAGAGGGAGAGGAAGCCTTATTGGCGATTTGGGAGATCAATTGCAAGGAGGAAAGTTGTCAATTGGATTGAGCAAGGAGTTATTCGATTGTTGTAGGTGACTACGACTTAAGGTAATCGATTGTTATGTTTTTATTGTGTTAATTCGTTAGTTTGGTTCAAGAGTTAGGGTTCTAGTGGATTGTGACGAATTGGTGATCTTTGGATCACCAATTAGATGTTATATGATGATTAGTTGAGTTTAGATTGTTGATATATAATTGGAATTGGTTTGGTATGATTCAATTTGATCTTTTTGGCCAAAAATCGAGTTTGGGGTTTGGTTCACGGCTATAAGGGGCGTCGACCCGCAGGGAATTCAACCTGCGGGTGACTACCCGCCGTTTGTGTTGTCTCGAAAACGCATTTTTGCGTTCGGGCTCGGCTTGGGGTTTTCTTTTATGGCATTCTCTTAGGGATTATAATATATGATAATTGGTAAAGTTTGAGAGCCATTTAGATGTAATTGCTATGTCTAAGGCTCGAAGGTTTAGGTATGGTTTTAGAGTTCATTTCAAATGGTTGTTTATGCGTGCATCATATGTGTATTATAGGTGCTTGAACTCTTTACGTGTGATTCATCAAGTTAGTGACTTTCAGACATTGTTGACAAATGAGTACATTAACCTGTGTTCGATATTGATGTGCATGTTGATCATTAAGTGTTATGTGGTTATGTAATCTGGCATGTAATGTATGATGGGACACATTGTGGTGGTAACACTACTTTGTGGACTAAAAGGGAGCAAGAGGTCTGGTACCAGTGTCAGTCATGGTGCTCTTGGTGATTTCACCTTGAGTAATGGTTATGATACATGTCCAGTTTTACGGTTTATGCTTATGGTTATGATATATGCATTCATAGGGTTTGGGTTTGTGCTCACTAAGCGAAATGTTTAACCCGTTGTGGTTTATGTGGTTTAGTGACAGTTACCTAATCCAAGGATAAGGAAAAGGCACACAATTGATGGCTTGGATCGGAGGCAGTTCAACAAGAATTAAGGAAAAGGATTTTATAAAACATTGAACTTATTTATGTTGATGGTTTGCAAACAATATGATTAAAGTTTTTGATTAAGAATTTGTTACATTTGGACCCGTTTTGGGAATTTGATTACAATTATCCCTTTTAGTTATGTTTCCTCTACTTTTGGTTACTTTGTATGGTTAAATGTTTGTTTAAAAAATGGGATGTTACAAACCCCTTTATCTCTTTAAGTGCTCTTTTAAAGATTAATCTAGAGGTTCAACATATTCTCACATGAGATATAACTTTGAAAAAATAAAATTATATTATCTCAAAGTCCACATATCAATAACATTAAAATAAAAAGTTTGTTGTTGAGGTACAACAACAAACCAATAGAGAATTACAATCCCTCATCTTCACTAAGGTGACCAACATTTAAACATTAACAACAAAATCCATTTCAAAAGCTCATTATCATCTTAAAATATTTCATAACCACCATCTTGTACTCAAGAAACCAATTACTTCCCAATCCCACATAATGATGTAAAAATAAAGGCAAATTAAGGGTTCAATTTTTCTATATAAATTTAAAGTTTTTTCATACTTTGCTTAAATTAAAGTCTACATGATCTAATAGTATTAGGTTCAAAAGAGAAGTGGAGAAGTGATCTTCATCACTCATCCGATCAATAAAGACGGCTTTGATCGGGTCCACCACTCATCCGATCAATAAAGACGGCTTTGACTGGGTCCCCTCCTTTAATAATCTCTACCCTCCCATGAATCATGTCAATCCCCCATGATCACATCCACCGTAACCGGTCAAAACCACCTTTATTGACCGGATGAGTGGTGGAAATCACCTCTCTACTTCATATTTTTTAGCACTTCTCATTTGAACCTTTCTCTAATCTAATATATGTGTTATCTTTGACATATTTAACAATAAAAGAAAAATAGAAGCAACATACTTGAATACTTTGGTACCTTAGACATTAAAGAACCTCTAAAACCACAATACCACTCCTGTTGGTTGATTTGCACTTAAATGTTTAAAGTTTTGAACAAGAGCAACCACAAGATAGTAACATTACTATAAATAGGCAATAAACAAATATATGCAAACCACAAGTGTAATAGCTTTGACCCTTATATTTGGTATTTATGGAAGCTTAGGGGTGAGAGTGCAATTCTCTTTGTTTTAATGGTTGTTTTAGTAAATAAGGAACTTGAAGAGGGTACACCCTCTTTCCCATTCTCATTTGCAAGAAACATTTTTGGGATAATTGTAGGAAAATAAGGCTATGGGAGATTCAATTTTCCTTGGAGTTGTAGAGAAGATTTGAAGTTTGGAGCATCGTTATCATCATCCAAGCTTTATCTCTCAAGCTCAGTATAGCTACTAATGTCACATCCCAACATTATGCTCCAATCCTTGCTTTTCAAACTTAAAATCATTTTCAGGTAGGAGTAATGGTGGGAGTTTTTTTTAAGGGTATCCTAGGCTATGCCTAGACTAATCCCTGCAATTTATAACTCTAAGACATGAGCCCCTGATAATTGAGTGGCCACAATTGTTGCGTACGTCTGGATTTGAACCCTGAACAGATGGGATATTCCACAGCATCCCCCAGGACCTCAACTAGTACGCCACAACCCTTGTGGTTAGTAATGGTGGGAGTTCTTTCAAAGGAAAAGAAAAGATGTGATGTCGTTAGAAGAGGCTTGGACTTGAAGAGTTTTGTCCAATTAGCAAACGTACTAGTTAAGAATCAATAAGCAACCCCTTATATTTGATGATACGTACCTATCTTATTTTAACTTTTGAGCAATATTAATCACTTATTTAACATAAATATTTATATTATTTTTCATAATCTCAAGGATTTAATTAGCAATTCATTTTTTATTAAGTTATAAATCAAATCTAACGTTTTATTTTTTGGATGAAAAAATGTTAAATTATTAAATAAATACATACTTCCTATGTCCCTAATTAATCATTTTTATCTTAGTTTGTCAAAAGAGAAAAAAATACGCGTCTATTTTCAAAATAAATTTCTAATTTTCTATTCCACCATTAATTATGAGAAAAAGAAAGTCTATCTCTATTATTAAAAGTAGATATATCATTTAGTTATTTAAAAATTATATAACTATGTATTTCTAATACTATTTATCATGTTTTATCCTACACGTATATTTTAAGATAAAAAGGAAGTACTTATCATTTTTAACATAATTTTTCTAAGAAAGATGGTGTGCACTACATCAATGACGTATAAACTGTACGTTGAAATAATAAAACTCTTAAATGCTTTGTACCTTTGTTGAAAGGGGTTTGTAACTAACAACTTTTAATACGACCCATATCGTCGTTGGTCCTAAGAGCATCATGTGAAATAAGCTAACATCGGCCCCACTAAAGGGTTACTTACCAATGATATTTTGTTTAACGTCAGGAGCCAACATTCTCATTTACCTTATGAGTAACATTCTTTACCATCAAAATAGATTGATGGTAAGGGTTTATAACCCGTAAACGCAAGTTGGTAGGGTGTTAAATGAAAAATGTGAACGTATGAATGCAGAGGGTACCTATGTCGTTTTCTGCATTAAGAATAAATAAATAGAGTATTTGTCCCCCAATCCCCTCCAAAAACCTTCATCATACTAATTCCGTAATAATTATATAATAATTATGGGGACGTAGGTTATGCATTATTCATGTGATTGGCAGATGAATGATTCCTATATTTGAATCAAAACCTTATACATTAAGATCACACACACCCTCTACCTATTGTTTGAAGTTTTACAACTTTATTAACACTAAATGCTTCATGTTAGGCTCACTAGATTTCTCTAGTTGGTTGAATTTTTATGCACAAGTATAACTGAGAATTCAAGAAGCCAAACTTATGTATTTAAAATAAATGGACTAGTGTTTTTATTTTGTTTTATTTGAAGTCCAAGTAAGATTTGTTAATGTTGGCCTAGTAGAGCCCAAGTAAAAATTTGGTATACGTTAACGGACCAGCCCATGTTAATATAAGCCCAAGCCCAAAGTATTTAACGAGCTAATCAACTATATTCTCATATATTTTTGGGACTGTAAAACTATTTAACATTTAGAAGTGAGTTACACAAGTTTCATACATATGGTACAATAACAATTTTCATCCATGTAGTTAGAGGTGCACAAAAAAACCGAAAATTCGATTTTGCACAAATAATATCCGAAACCAGATTTATAAAAACCGTTTTTTAATAACCAATTTTTGGACTTTGGACGACCGATTTTTTTACCGGATATTTAACCGGTTGCTACCAAATATCTGGATTTTTTTTTCTAACCGAACTGGTTCGACCGGATATGTATATTCACCCTCAAACCGGTTATTGCCAAAACCGGATTGTATTTTTTATGAAAAAAGTGAATCAGTTATTATCTGATTCGGATCGGTTAAATATCCGATAATGTGCATTGTACCTGTAGTTATAAATTTATAAGGTGGCCATCGTGGTTCAAGAAAACATCTAAATTTAGTTCATCTTTTTAACATTTATTAGATTTTCTTGTTAAATAATGGACATTTTTGTTCTTTTATCAATTTTCATGCACTTTATTTAATCAAAATAAATTTTATAATTTTGATCTTTATGGTTTTGATTTGGTGAAAGACAAAGAAAAAATCAATAAAGTGTCAAAAATATTCTTAATTTAACGGAACCTTTAAACGACCATCACATGAAATGACAAATTTGGATGTTTTACATACCTAATTACCAACCATCTATAACTCTAAAACCATAGGGACAAAAAGTGTTAGCATTGATAAACCATGAGGACTAAACTTGTAGTTTACTCAAAACTTAATAAATAAACTTGATATAAAATAGAGAAATGGGAGGTTGGCATATTCCTTCGTACAGATCTTAAAAATCATTTCCAAAATAAATACAAACAACCAACACCTATCAATTAATTAATAAATATCAAATTCCAAATCTCAGATCTTTTCCAAGTCAACGGTAAATTAATCCCGCCACCAATCGCCACCCACACCTTGCCGCCGTGTACGACGGCGATGCCATACACTAAAAACATAATTTATGAAACCTATCACGAACTTTACCTAAAATTGCATTAGCCACCCTACACATTTGTAAAATTGCGAATACAATCTGCATTTTGGTTTTCGGTTAAACAGGTTCGAATTGATAATATTATTTCTTTCCACCGTGCTATAAAAATGTGTAAAATTTGATGTGTTTTTGGGTAAATTAATGCCGCTAATGAGGTTTTTTGATTTTGGTCTTTGTTGTTTCCAGTTGATCACAAGCACGAGATACGAATATGGCGAGAATTAGGCACTACAATGGATTATCTGGCAATTTTAAGAGAGACAATTTAGTACAAAATAAAAAGAACTTTTGAATGCTAGTAACGAAAGGGAGGGGGGGGGGGGGGGGGGATTGGCGCATATGCCCAAAGCCCCACCCCCTATTTGCTTCCTACCATTATTTCTACCATTTAGCACCTTATACTCATGCAAGTCCATTAAAGGTCCGCTTTAATGGACCCAACACAAAAATACAAAAAAAAAATCAAGTTTGACCATTTAAAGGAGCTGGTGGTGAGTTTTAACGGACCTCCGTCATTTAAAACGAACCACCGGCTTCTTTAAATAGTCAAACTTGATTTTTGTTTTATATTTTTTTGTTGGATCTGTTAAAACAAACTTACATAGGCATGAGGTGCTAAATGGTAGAGAAAACGGGCAGAAGACCACGGTGGGTCTTTGGGATATGTGCCAATTTCCTCAAAAAGAGGTAAAAAAAATCTTTTTTGGGATGTAATTATCTCTTTTTATAGTTTATTTGTAATTCACAAAATACATTTTAACAAAAGATAAATGATCATGTGAGAAGTAAAATTAAGATGGAAAAGGTTAGAAAGGATTTAAACTATTGATCCCTTTTAATTTGAAACTCACCCCCGTACATTACGTTTTTGGATATGTGGGTTCTCTTGATAAGTTGAAAAAACTTAAGAATGTTTAACACATTTTACTAAAAATCAATTATGTTTAACATATTTCACTAAAAATCAATTAATATCATTTTATATAATATTTTAACGCTTCAATTTTTTTATGGGTAAATATATCTTTACATGTAAAGTACAGGGGCGGATCCACTCCTCCACTCTTTAGGGAGTGGTTGCCTATGCAACCATAGAATTTAGGGGGTTAAGTATAATTTCTTAAGGTTTTAACATGTGCAACTACAATTTTTTTGGAGTGAAACCATAAATTATTTTAGAGTGAAACCATGAAATTAAAACTTTACAGGGTTCTGTGTGAAAATTTTATAGATAGAACTCCACATTTTCAGTAAATTAATGATTAAGTTACAATTTCAGCCCTTAAAGACTTTAATGTTTTCAATTTACATCCTTTTTTCTCTTTTAATATCATTCTATATACCATATCATATTAGTTAACTAATTAATCTATTTGCTAAAAATCTATTGAAAAATACGCTTTTTTTCTTTTCAAATTACACCATTAGAAAGGTCTCGTCGATAGCTTCGAAACGAGTCCAATATTGAATATAATGTTTGTATGATAAATGCAACATTAGATACAAAATTTTCTCCATATGTGTCGTTGATTGTTTTTTTGAATTTTGCCAATAAAATTTAACATAAATGATAATATGAAACCACATTTTTAATTTTATGTTATGATAGTTAATTAGTGCAACCACTTTGAAAATTTTCTGGATCCGCCTCTGAAAGTACTTGTTCTACATGAATTCATAAATTTCATCATGTCATTATAATAAAAATTCATTTGGGTACCCAATCATCATAAAGGTAGCGTTTGGTACGCAGACAAGATTGGACAGGATAGGACTGGACTGCACAGTACTGGACATGACAAGAGAGTAGGACGGGACGGGACGGGACTGGACAAGACAAATGTCTGTTTGTTTGGTACGCCTAGGACTGGACTGGACATATTAGACAAGTTCTCCCTGTAACAACCCAAAATTCGAAGCCCAATTAATAAGAACCCATTTTCAGGGCCCAACATGTAATAAAAGCCCAAAAGAAACCTAGGGCTTCAAGACCCAAATGGTGGGGGATTAGTGTTATACACCTTGAAAATGGAGATTTCAAAGAATTAGTTTGGAAAGCTTGGAAGAAGAACTCATTGGGAGTCATTAGCATCAAGGAGGATTTCTTCAAAGGTAAACATCTTCTTCATGGTCTTCTAGCCTATGTTTGTTTTAGCTACCATCACCTCCATTAATAGAAGTAAGGGTTTCTTATGGTTTTGGTAATCAATCTTGAGAATTGAACTACCTAGAGGTGGGGTTTAATTTTATTTCATTTATAAAGCTCGGATGTTAAGAGCTCTAGTGTTCAAACCATTTATGGAAATCAATTTTGATGGTGTTTATATGGGAACCCCAATTGGATGATCCATTGATCATTTTGGGTTGATTAGTTCTTTGGGAAATGATTGAGTAAGTGTTAAAAACCAAGTAAGAAGTGGTAAAAGTTAATCAATCAGCTTAGCTTAGAGTTTGGGAAGTTTAGAATTCGTTTTTGGGGGCTGTCGATGTTCATGCGTGCAGCAGGGCAGACCTGCGGGAACCGCGGGTAAGGAGTCGCGGCTCCACCCGTCGTTTATGCTGTCTTGGCACAGGTCACTCCCTCAAAACTTTCTCGTTTGACGTAGGATTCGTGTTTAAGCTTAGGGGTTCGTTCTAAGGTGTTAATAGATGAATATTGGGAATGATTAGGGGAGTTTTAACCCTTCATTCAATTGTCAAATTCAGATTTCGGTTTGGGATCAAGTAGGCGATTTAAGGAGTAAGCTTGTGGTCGCACGCGAGGTGAGTTCTCTATCACTATTTACTGGTTTTGGAAATGCATATGTGAATGAAACTTGCTTTGAAACATCAAATGACTTTATGCTATTACTTGTATGATTGAGAAATCCTTGAAATGATGATTATGTGTTTAAATGTTGAAAGTTCTTGAGGGAGCCTTCAAGGTAGAGTACCTTGAGGTCGTGTGACCTCTTGGGAAGGTAAATGAATGTCTAGATCATGGAGGAGTGTATATGATCTAGGGGTACTCCATTGGAGTGGTTAATGTTTCATCGCGAAGGGGAGGCGATGTGGGAATGTCCTACCTTGAATGGCAAACTCTAAAGTTAATTGGAAGTCATGAGCTCATACTTTGTCTATTGAAATGCTTTATAATTATTATTTTATAAAATGGTTTATAGGAACTCACTAGACCTTTAGGTCTAACCCATCTCTTTTCAACTCAAACCTTTTCAGGTAAGCAAGCTTTAGCTAGAAGTGACAAAGGCAAGGGAAAGGCGAGCGAGTAGCTAGAGGGTTTGCCTAGCTAGATAGAGTCTTTCCAATAATTCTCAACTGTAGAGTTTATCCGCAGTCAAACATTGAGATGCTTATGTTTTGTCACTTAGTTTTATTTTGGGATGGATTGGAATCCTTGTTAGCCGGTTTGGCTTGTTGAGATTTTGTTATGGTTTATGGGTTGAATTTGTGAAATTTTATTATCTTGAATGCTTTTAGTATATTGGAGTTTTGGGCCTTTACACTCCCAAAAAATTATTTGATGATTTTATATATCACATAATAGTTATAATTAACACAAATAAACTAAACTATATAATTTATAAAAAGATTATGCAATTTTCATAAACATAAACACACACACACACACACACACACACCTATATAGGGGTCATATCAAATACAAACCAAGGGATTCTTACAAACTTTAGAAACCAATCACAATTATACATGTAAATGATCAACAACGTGGATTAATTCAGTTCTTAAATTATCTCTCAATCACATTTAAGAATCACCTAAAAATTAGAAGATAAACCAAATCAATGGTTAAAATTAGGTTTGTACGGTTTGTTAGAATCACTTGGTTTGTATTTGATATTTCCCCTATATATATATATTTATACACATATATGATTTTTATTAAACTGCTATTGATGGTTATGGTAGAGGTGGAGGTAGTGGCCAACGGTGGTGGTCGGTGGTTGTGGAGAACGTGAAGATGGTGGATAGTGGTGGTGGTGACCAACGGTGGTGGTGGTTACGGTGGCGATGGACAATGGTAGAGGTGGTAGACGGTGGTGGTAGGTAATCATTGACAATTGTAGAGATGGTTGAGGAGGTTGTTGTAGTGGAAGAGGAGGTGGAGGTGGTCGATAGTGGCTACCGATGGCTGCGGCGGCCATGACTAGTGGTGGTAAACACAAAAACAAATATCATATTGAAGTTATATATCAAATGAGCATTAGTTAGTAATATATTAGTTTCTGTCTCATTTCTGTCCCATGTTGTTCCACCTATTTTGGTGGAACAAAAAAACAATCATTGTTGTCCCATGTTGTCCCACCTTGTCCCAGTTTCTGTCCTGTCCCATATCGCACCAAACATGGGACAGTGAATTCTTATTCTGTCCCATGCTGCACCAAACGTGGGACAGTGAGTTTTATCCCGTCCTGTCCTGTCCTGTCCCACGTACCAAACGCAGCCAAAGCGTCTTAGAAAAGCACTTTGATGTGAAATTAAACATACGGGACCAACAAGAGTTCCCCATATACGATAATGTACAAAATCATTGGAATGAAACTAAAACTTTGTTGATAGAGTTAACCAAATCGTAAATCATCGTATTAGAATTCTTTTTATATTGTATTTTTTAAAATATTTCCTTATCATCTCTATCCTAAGTCACTTGTTATAGATGCCACCTTCAAGAATTTTATAAGTCACTTGTTATAGATGCCACCTTCAAGTATCTTATAAGAAGACTATTTTTTGTTAGATCATCTAATTTGGTTGTGTTTTTCATTGATAAAAATTTGTTACATCATCTAATTTTGTTTCAAAAACTTATTATTACAAACGTATAAAACACTGTTGTAAAATCAAGTTTTAGATATTATATATTTATATTTACGACGTCTAAGGATGGCTAAGGTTATTTGGATGATTTTCTACAAAACTATCTATGGATAAAATTGTCTGTTTGCGCTAATACGTCTGTATAAATAGGGAAAAATTTTGTTTTGGAGATTCTTTTTCGTAAACGAAAGGAGTGTGTTTTCTTAGGCTATTAGTAGCGGAGCCCTCTGAGCCCTAAGTCCACTCTACCACATCAGTTTTACCATTAACCTACTATAAGCCATCTGGGCCCAATCTATTTAGTACCACAACCCACCAAACTAAATACCCAATACATATATATTTCTAATTAAAAAAGAAGAGAGAGAAAACTGTAGAGAGATAGAGATGGAGCTGGCGCTTCATCGGTGTGGGGAAGCCGTAAGGGAAGCTCGCTCCTAGCCCACTGCCTTCGTGCTGCTTACCGATCCAACTCATTGATCCCGCCCACGTAGCTCGCCTGATCCCCCAGAGCCGTTACGGATAGCCTTGCTGTTCCAAAAAAACTCGTCACACAACCATCTTGCGTCGTTTAGAACCTTGGTTTTTTTATTTAAGATACATAGACTTAAAAAAATGACTTTCTGCATAAATCACATCCTAAAAACTTATTTAATAAGGCATTTTCTGTATTAATAAGTCAGACATTCCTGTATAACCAATCAAATAAAATGTGAACCATTTTAAACTTATTAAATTGCTACAAGTAGACTTTAAAGTAGTCTTTATATCTACTCAAATCTCAAATTTCTATTATTAATAGATCACATGTTTTTAAATTGAAAAACAATAATCACATGTATTCTTTTTTGAAGCACAAAATTTTTTGTCGGTGCAAATATAAGTATTTGAAAAAATTATTAAGTTTATATTTTACATCCATCAAATTTATTGATTAACGAATACATCTTAATATTTCTAAAATGGTTATTTTCAAGGGTCTTCCGACTTCATTATACCGAACGTAAATAGAAACTATAACAAATATAAAAATTATAATATGCCGTCAAGAAGCACGTTTGGCATCATTACTTTTGAAGAAATTTAATAAATATCATGTAATCGTTAGAAAATATAATTTGATTAAAATTTTGAACATTGATTAAAGAATAATGTTGATATACAAACCTATGTGCAACCCTATTGGGTCCGTATTTATGGGATCTGAGTTCCAGCATAAGCTAGCCTTGGGTTGATCCGGTAAAACGGGTAAAGCTGGTTACGTGACACTATACTGAAAGATATATAGGCTCACAGACCACTGCGCATTCGAAATTGAGGTATACATGAGAGCTAATCTATAAAGATTAAGTGTGACACCATGGACATAAGATTTCCTTTTGTCCTAATGGTTAAACCCTTCGATCCTACAAACCCTCTAATTTTACATACTAAAATGTTATTATTGCGTGACATTCAAGACATGTTTTCATGTACAGATCGTATAAGGTTGTTTCAATGTTTTGCTACTTTTTAAGTTTTTTGTACAGCCATAATGTTTCTTTTGATGTTTGAACTATGACATTTTTCATAGGGTACTTTAAGTGCAATTCTTGGGTGTTTTTTTTTTTTTTTTTTTTTGCCAATTCTTTCTTAACGGACCCTTTAAAGTTGTCTTAGCAGTATATTCTACCCTTTTTACTTGACCTTCTCTCAACCTCAATGCTACAATGGAGAAATTTCAATAAAATTATTACAAAACAAGGAAATTTTGGTTGTGAGAAAGTCGTTTTCATTTCTCTAGGAAAAAATTTTTCTTCAGAAAACAGAGTTGAGTTTTCATTTTCAGTTTTGTATGAAAATTTTAAAAAACACATTTGGCTGAAATGGTGAAGTTTCATCTTCCATTTAAAAATTAGAAAATGCATTTAAAAAGTTTTGGAAAACTACTAAAATCAGTTTTCTAATTTACATAGAAGTTTAAAAACAAATTTTGTTCATTTTATTGGAAAACTTTTAAAAACTAAATAAATCGTTTCTGGTAATGTTTCGGGGGGTGCTTATGGAAATTTGGAAAGTTTAAGGGTGATTCTAGTAACTTGTTGCCTTTTTCAGGGGACTTCCCTTTAAAAACGATAGACCCTCCGATGCACAGCTTTTCCTCCGAGGCGCCGTGGTCTTCGGAGATTCGGAGACGCTGTCGCCACCGTCACCGCCACCGTCACCGCCACCGTCACCGCCACCGCGACCACCACCGCGACCACCACCGTGACCGCCGTCGCATAGTCTCTCTCACACCGCCGGTAGTGTATATACATACATACATACATACCTTATTCCATATAATAGCTTCCTGTTACAACAATGGTGATGGAGGTTAACGGGAAGCACGACGGAGATCTCGTGAGGCTGAAATGTTCGGTTAAACAATACGATTGGGGACGAATTGGACTCGATTCACTCGTTGCCAGGCTCTTCTTAAGGAACTGCGATGATAAGATCGATGAAAACAAGCATTATGCTGAGTTTTGGATGGGAACTCACGAATCCGGACCTTCGTTTGTAGTCGAGGAGAAGGACAAGGAGAAAGAGATCGGAGATTTGAGTTTAAAGTCTTGGATTTCGAACAATCCTGAGGTTTTAGGGGATACTGTTGTTGATAAGTGGGGAATTGATCTGCCTTTTATGTTTAAGGTGATTCATACTTCTTATTTTTTTATGATCTGTTTATGCTTTAATCTTTCGTATTTAATGTAATTTAGTAGTAGTAAAGATGAAATTGTTGATGTAGTTTTAGTTATGATTACCTGCAATCATTCTAAATGTTGATTGGGATTTGGTGCATTTAGGATTGTTATAGATTGAGATATAGGTTTAAGAGAGCACTTGCAATTACATCATTATGGTATGGAGTTGAATTTGTAGCTTCAAACTTTTCTTTCATGAGGAAAGTTGGTGTGGTTTCAGACTTCTAGGCTGTGTTTGGCAAACTAGCTGATAAGCTAGCTTATGAATAAATTATGTTTTGCAAAAACTAGCTTATGAGTATGTAAAGTGACACCAAAATATGGTATCTTGAGATATACTAACCAATATTAATAAGAGTATAATTGGAGAAAGCTACAAAAAGCTCCTAAAAAGCTACTCCAAGTAGTGTTTCAACAAGGTAGCTTATATTTAGCTTATAAGCTAGCTTATGGTACATGTTTGGATGGACTAGCTTATAAGCTATCTTATTAGCTAGCTTATTTTTGCCAAACACAGCCCTAGTTTCATCATTAACATTATTCACTCATGAATCCCCCATGTGTCTTTGTGTATTATGTACCAAACAATGTGAAGGTTTATATCTTATTTGGATAACCAGAGTAAACTTGTCAAAACTTTGATAAATTTTGGACTTCCCATCATCAAACAGTGAAAATGCCAAAATTCTATTAGAAACATAAACAGAATTTGACATACACTTTGAATCAGAAACATGACTTGAAGTCTATACTTCCTTGTTCTTAGGAGCTTCCTTGAGAACGTAGAGGATACCATCACCTTCCTCGAATCCTCAGCTGGAAACGAACAAAGATTAGGAGAAAAATGAATTACACATTTCAAATCCTGAGTAAGCTTGCTTACATAAATTAGGTTAACTCTAAATTTGGGAACATTGAGAACAAAAGACGGATGGAGATCATCTGATAACTTTTTATGTGTGTATATATATATATATAGATGTCATGTACCAATCACTTTTGAGAGTGAATCATTAGCTAATCTAACTCCTATTATATGGTGTGACAATATGAGTGTCATTAAGATTGCCCATAGTGTTGCTTTACATGAACACTCTAAATATTTTGAGATTACTGTCATTTTGTGCGTTGAGTTTGATGGGGGTGTTAGCGTATACTTGCACATTTGTCTATACTTAGGGATCTTTTATGTATATAGATAGGAATATATGGTTTCCTTTCCACCCGCTGTAATGCTGACCAATCATCATTTGAATACAAAAAAAAATATTTTCATTCGTTCTCAAATCCCTATCTCAATATTCTACAATGCCTATTAAAGATAGATTGACCAACATTAGAAACTATATCAGTCATTTTTTAATGTGGTGTAGGCATGGTTTTCAAAAGCGTGTGAGGCGTACGCCTTGAGGCGCGCCTCGCAATCCTCAGACGAGGCGTACGCCTCAATTGTCTGAGGCGGTGACCGAGGCATACGCCTCAATACAAAGGCTAAATTATTTAAAGAAATGACTGAAACTTTCTCTAATTTTATTTTGAAAGCCTTATTCTTCTCTAGTTCTCCTATGGCTTGTTTGCTATTCGTCTTTTGTTGTTTGTGAATTCTAGTTTTCTTTGCATGTTCTTTGATTCTCTTCGGTTCACCAGACTACTATGTATATGTTTATATTGGATATACTTCTTTTATATCTAGTCTCTACTACATGTCACAGCCACAATCACACCTCTTTAGTTCTATTACTAATATTTAGTACTTTTTATGTTATTCAAACACACACACACATGTGTGTGTATATATATATATATATTATTCATAGATAAATATTTTTTTCTATGTAAATTATATCTATATTTCATGATTGAAAAAGCGTATATAGATTCTATTAGTAATTTAGTATGATATATGTATACATATTGTGTCTAATACTCAAGTGTGAAGTGTGTGTATATATTGCATATATTTCCTGAGTAGAAGCAGTGTGTAAATATATTTTTCTATAAGTATATATTTCCGCCTTGGGGCTTACGCCTCGGATCGCCTCGAGGCTTACGCCTCGGACCGCCTCGAGGCTTACGCCTCGCCTCATTGAGGGAAAACGCCTTGAGGCACGATTACGTTTTTTAAAACCTTGGGTGTAGGAAAGTCATGATATTGGTTCTGAGAAGATTATGAAGTTTTTGAGTCTCGATATAGTCTAATTGCAATTGAGATAACCAACACAAGAGACTATGTTGAGGCAAACGGAATTCACTGATTGGCCAAGACACTCATTTTTAAACGTGATGAACCATTTTTCACATGAGTACTAAAATTGTATATTTTATATAGATCTGTGTACCATTATTGAAATTAATAAAGCTTTGTGTTGCCGTTCAAAAAAAAAACTTTGTGTCAAATTGGCTTTATCTATACTTTTATAGTTTGTATTGTAATGAGCCTATAAAATTACTAAACGTGGGTGTTATGGTTATGTTATCTTACCGCTAGTATAATTGCTTGTGAATCAGGTTCTTTCAGTTGCACAGGCGTTGTCAATACAGGCTCATCCTGACAAGGAATTGGCAGGGTTGCTTCATACGTTGAAGTCAAATGTGTATAAAGATGCAAATCACAAGCCTGAAATGGTTTTGGCGCTAACAGAGTTTGAGGCCTTATGTGGATTTGTTAGCTTCGAGGTAAACATACAGTTATAGTATGATTTCGTTGCAGTATTCATTTTCTCTTCTAATTTTTTAGTTCCGTTCAATGCATCATAAGTCTACATGGTAATATTGACATTTGCTTGAGCCAAAGAAAGCTTACTGCCGACCCCATGATCCCATGATCCCATGATCTTTGTATGTTACATTTGATTTGTTATCTTATTAGCATAATTACTATGGTACCCCCTGCACAATGGGATGACAGATGTCTCCAAAGGTCGATGGATGAATGCTATTACCTTTCCGTTCCATTCTTGGTTTTTTTCTTTTATGAAAGTTTATTTATCGAGCCTTATACCAATACTTCTATGCATAATTACTTGCTACATGTCCATTTTCTTTCAGCTCAAGTTGTAGTATTCTTTTTTTCTATTTTCATTGGGGCCTTTCTAGCCATCAGCTTGTTGGGATGGATGTTTACTTTGGAAAGAAGACACCCTTTATCTATATTCTGTTATATAGCAAGCCTGTATAATTGCTACTTTTAGTATTCTATCTTATTAGACGCATCATCATTTTTACTTGCTTGTTCAGTTGTTTGTGGATATCTCAGTGTTTCTTTTCTAGTAACATTTTCAATTTGTTCAAATTTAAATGGCATCAGTACCATTCCGTGGGACCTTTTCTATTATGAATTAAGAATTTTTTTACACCATAGCTATTCTGCATGACACTTTTGCAGTTATGAAATCTATGGTTTTCTACATTATTGCTTGTTAACATATTTCATGCTTCTAGACAACTTAATCTTCTTTCAAGTATTGATCTCAATGAAGACGAGACTTTTTTTTTAACTCTCTTCCACCTTCTCGCAGAATGTGGTACCTTATCTTTTAGGCGCATTTTGGTCTTCTATTTTTAGTATTTCCCTCTTCAGTACCTACGAAGTACGAACATCTCTGGGACTTCTGTTCCCTATAGGTCGGTGGACTACACAACTGCATTCCAAATGTTTTTTGCATGTCTTGTTAGGTACTGTCATGAAATTAAAATGTGAAAGTTATCATCTCTTATGCATGTTAAAACTGCTGTTTCAAGGTGTTGGCTTACATTACCTTAAACCATTAGCTCCATACGCATGTATCTTATGTAAACAGATGGAAGCCTGTCTTGATGTGTATAGAGTTTGACGTGAAAACATTAAATCCATTTGACGCACATATAGAAGTAAATATAGTTTCATGGGCCTTATGCACAATTGTTTTCTAGAAACTTATATATGGATCAATGAGGATGGCACAGATTTTGATCTTTGAGCTGACTAGTGAATTCAAGTAAATTGTTCACTTTATGCAAAAGCGTCACCCTCTCTCAGTCTCTCTATTCTATTTGTCTGACTGCATGAAGATAAAAAGTGTAACATGGTCTTTTTGAATGATATGATAAAGAAGTTTGTCACTTCATGAGAAAGTAACAAGTTGGAGGCCAGATTGTAACAATAATATAACTCCAAGTAATTCAATGTCATATGTAAGTGACAAACTTCGTCATATAATTCTAAACTTTGCATACTTTCAGAAAATTTCTAAGTTCCCCATGGCTTTTTGTGCTGTTGGTTTGAAGTCTGAAATTTGTCTGTCCGTTTCTAGAACCTAGATTATGATGAATACAATAGTATCCTTGGATGGAATGCTTTTCTTGCAAGATGCTGGATTTAGTAAAGTTCATTTTGTGGATGAAATTTTTGCACTTCATATGAAATGAAATAGCTTACAGAGACTTGTGATTGATGTTAGGAGCTTGAGGTTGTACTTGAAAATGTTCCTGAGATAATGGAGGTGGTTGGTGGTGCATATGGAGATGAAGTTTTACCTGTCAATGAGCAGGACAACGAGGCAAAAGAAACACAATTTCTTCAGTCAATATTCATCAAACTCATGTCAGCGGGAAGTAAGGTGGTTTCTGTAGCAGTGTCCAAATTGATCAATCGGCTAAATAAGGAAACTAAGGTACCGTAATACATGTCGCTTGTGTTATTGATGTTATGCTTAAACTTGTGTATTTCTTTTCTTGTTGTCTATTTAGTTTTCTTGTGCTACGTATTGCTCTATATAAACATGATGAGGCAAGTATGGAAAACAAACCTTTACTTGATGATTTTATTTTGCATCAGTCATTTGCATCGTTTTTTTCTGCCAAGATAATGTGCTCATGAAATTTCAGCTTCTACAAGGCAACTTTATGAATCTCTCCTACGCATCTTACACAATTTATTCCCAATTCGGCATTGTATCTAGCTCTTAAGATATGGAACCTAAAGTACTTTTGTTGAGTGTAAATATCTTAAAGTCACACCTAATTAGGAATAAGGAGTCGCAAGTGTAAATGAGCCACATTATTGCATTTAAGCTATTGCTGCAATTGTGCACATTCATTCACTTAGTTGAAGAGAGATGGATATCACTGAACACTAGTGAGCAAGGGTGTATTGGGTGAAGTAACAAATTTAAATCCCAAATCAGTCATAGAGTATATGTGATTGATTTTGTTTCAAAACATTCAAATTGTTATTGAGAAATAGATTGAAAGATAATAATCCTACACAAGTCCATAAAATGAAAATATGAAAAATGCAATGCATGTATGGATATATGAATGCATGAGTTTGGTAGGAGGAACTAATAATAAAATTCACATAGTTAGGAAGTTATCTACACTAGCATACTGACCTATAATTTACTTAGTTTAAACAACAAACAAGGATGACGAGTTGCTGAAAACTTATATCGCAACCATTAACCAAAGAGTTCTAGACTTCTTTGAAATCCAGGCCTATGCCAACAAATCCAGGCCTATGAATCGATCAAAGATATTTGAAGGGGGTGACACGTGTTCAAATCCTAGAAGTCTAGAACTCTTTGGTTAATGGTTGCGGTATAAGTTTTCAACAATTCGTCATCCTTGTTTGTTGTTTAAAACCGAGTAACTTATAGGGCAGTATGCTAGTGTAGATAACTTCCTAACTATGTGAATTTTTTATTATTTGTTCTTCTACCAAACTCATGTATTCATGTAGATAACTTCCTAACTATTTTTGATATTTTTATTTTTATGGACTTGTGTAGAATTATTATATTTCAATAACAGTTTGGATGTTTGAAATTTTTTTTGATCACATATACTCTTTGACTGATTTGGGATTTAAATCTATATTACTTAAACCAATACACCCTTGCTAACTAGTTTTCAGTGATATCCAACTCTCTTCAACTACGGGAATGAATATCCCCAATTGTAGTCTAGTTTAAAATGCACTAATGTGGCTCATTTACAGTTGGTACTTCTTATTCTTTATTAGGTGTGACTTTAAGAGATTTACACTCAACAAAAGCACTTTAGGTTCCATATCTTAAGAGCTAGATGATGTGTCGAATCGGGAATAAATTGTGTCAGATGCGTAGGAAGATTTCTAAAGTTGCCTTGTCTAAGCTGAAATTTTAGGGGCACACTATCTTGGCAAAAAGAACTACGTCAAATGATTGATGCAAAATAAAATTCTTCTAGGTAAACATAGGCTTGGATTTGTTTGCTCTTGGTGTATGTCAACATGTGTTAGGGATACATTTCTTTCATTCTTTTTCCCATGATTGTCTTTACCATGCTTTACCAGTTGTGCCTAAATTGTACGTAAAATTAGTTAGATATAAACCCATAAGGCCACATTACTTTTTTTAGGAGGGTTGATTCTTACCTAGGAATGGGGATCTGGTGTTGTGGATGGATTGTAATTCATAAGTTTGTACATGATGTTAGATGGTTTTAGTATTAAACATCTTGGAACTAGGTTTTGAAATCTAAAACAAGGTGATTTATTTAGTTTAACAATTGAGTGGTTAAAAAGTTACATTCAAACATTAAAAGGAAACTGTTAGGATGTGGCAAATGAAGTCAACATGCTCTCATAGGTAGCAATGGATGTGCATGAAGAATCTAGATGTCAAGCTAAAAGATAGTTGATGGTAGCAAAATGAGTGAGGTACAAGACTAAAAGTAATATAAATTTTATAACCATTTAAATACGATTGTAAGAATTTTGAAATATGGAGAAGCACAAATTAGTCAAAAGAGAGACTAAGCAATTAAATAAATTATGGGGATAGTTTTTCAATGTGTTGGAGAGAAACGGGCAAGAATAATGTGTTTAGTATGCAAATTGTTACTAAACATTTAGGAGGATAGTTTCTTAATCTGTTTAGCTCCCCCAAATTGTCAAGTCAGATTTGATTTGTTTAGATCCTATAAATCGTGTGACTTAATTTGGTAACGAATCTCATAAATCCAAGGATTAAGTTAGGGTTAGTGTTGACTTTGAAAAACAAGATGCAACACATTATTATTTCTCAGTTTTTACCACAATGTACACAAATGAATTAGATATTAAAAATGTATTAATTATCAAGGGTTTAAGCTTATCAACCATACAAAGCTAGTTATTGAGCACAAGTTAAGGGTTGAGACTAAGATGTCAAGAATTCATTTTGTTTTTATGCTAGAGATCTAGGCTATTTTTTTGATTAGATGACTCATGGTGAGCATAGAAGGATTTGTTTATAGTTGTGTTCTCAACTTTTTTACCTGACACTTCCTACTAGCCCGGGGCTATCTTGGATTTGGAAACAACCTTTTGGTCTCTTGAGATAGGGTAATGCCTATGTAAATCCTACTCCGAGCGCCCTACTTGCAGGTGGGATATACCGGGTTTGTATAGTTTGGTTTTTTATATATCACAATGCCAAGTGTAGCGACTTGAGCTCATGAGAAGCAGAAAAATCCTTGCATGTTTATGAATGTGGTCAAAGGGTTGGGTTCCAGTGAGAAGTTGAGGTTAATGTGAAAAGCGTCAGAAAAGGTTATCAACCATTTGATGCACATGGATGTACGTTAGGATGAGATGCATGAGATTAAAAGAGATCAAGGGGTCAGATCCACTTCTCAAGCTTCTCAGCGTTAACTCAACTTCTCACACGATCCTTTTTCTGTGGTTTAATATGCTTTCCGTGATACATTAGAATATAATGGTGATACAAATGCTTTCCTTTTTATTATGCGGAGTCCTATGCAATCTTCATCATCTTGCTTTAATTATGTATGACAATATGAGCTCATGAATGACATACATGACCATATAGATGCCAGCGTCAAGTTGATTGATTTATGCCTTTTTGTTGATGAATGATGACATTGCGTTGATTATCAAGCTAGCTAAAATATTACTTCTAAGTCGGAGTTGACTTGGTCATGTCCATCTTAGACCTTCGGATGCACCTGTTGAAAGAGAAGACTTGTAGTAAAAGGATGCCGTTAGAAGAGGTAGAGTTTGTAAGATTGATGATGGGAAAGTAGTGAAGAACGAGCGAGTAGAATATACTAACCTCGATGTTGTTTTTCAAAAACACTGGGTTTTATTGACTATAATGCACCAATCACTCGTCACCACCACATGTCCACCTTTCTTCATGATCTATAAGGTCGTGCTGTCGGTTTTGGCAACTCAAGGAAGTAGTGCTTTGTTCTGTGTTCAAGTTTCTGGCTTTAGGTTTTATATGTGGCTTTTTGTTAGACGAAAGTTAGTTAGTGGAGGGTAATTTTGGTTTTTAGTTAGTTAGTGAAGGCTATTTCTAGTTAGTTCCATAAATAAAGTGGTAGGGTACTGGATTGTTATGCTTTATTATTATTTACAAAGAGAATTGAATGAATAATCATTAGCAGGAGATTTAGTATCTCTCTCACAAGCAGACTGATATCAAGGGGAGTTGAATCTATTGAGTTCAGTTTGAATATATTGAGTTCAGTTTGAATATATTGAGTTCAGTTTGATTATATATGTAATACACGGTAAAACATTTAGGCAAAAAAATACAAGGCTTTTTTTAGGGTTTAGGATTTAGCGTATGTGCATATGCATACTACATTTGTTCTAACCTAGCATAACAGTAGTTGTAAATAATGCACATATAATTGTTGTAAAACTGATGAGAACTTGAATTTTTCATCCGTCATCAGACGAGGCAGTTAACGAGCAAGGAAGAGCTAGCACTGAAGCTCGAAAAACAGTACCCAGATGATATAGGGGTCATAGCATCCTTCCTGTTTAATCACGTGAGATTGAATCCAGGTGAAGCTTTGTACGTAGCATCAAATGAAATTCATGCATACGTGGGCGGTGAGTGTGTCGAGTGCATGGCAACTTCAGATAATGTCGTGCGTGCTGGCCTTACTCCAAAGAACCGGGATGTGAAAATCCTTTGCTCAATGCTCACATACAAGCAGGTGCATTTCGAACCCCAAATAACATTTTCTTGTTTTTTGTGTGTGTTTGACTTGCTCTCTTTTTACCCTGAATCTCAAAACATGCTTTAGCAACGGTAACCTAGCGTTATATAAAGTCCATGAAGATCAATTTACTTGAAAACCAGATTTGGTATCTATAAGATGACCGGGGTTACTAACCCCAGTCTCCAAACCCTACTTGTTTGGTTTTGATTTTACAAATTTAGTTAAAATTCTAGAAATACGTAATCATTGTTTTAGTTAGTTAAATGACTATTCTACCCGTGGGTAATGAACTTCTTCTAGTAGAATTGGAAAATAGTCGCTTGCTTTTGAAAGTGGACGTTTCTTTTGATACAAACTAAAATATAAATGTGGACACTTGTTTTGGAGGAAAGGAGTATTCAGTAGTAGGGTTGGGTTCATGTGAGAAGTTAAGTTAATGTGAGAAGCGGTTATCAACCGTTGGATGCTCGTTAGGATGAGATGCATCGGATCAATCCTCGTATCAACTGTGATTCATCGGTGAGCTTGAGATTAAAAGTGATCAAGGGTTTAGATTCACTTCTCATGCATCTCACGTTAACTAAACTTTTCACACGATCCTTCGCCTTCACTAGTATTGGTTCTTCTTTCCTTCTCTATCGCTCACACTTCATAGGGTTTTCATGGAAACAACTGTTCCACTATTTGGGGTTGAGAAATGATCTGCCTACATCCCACCCCTCCAAACTCTTCTTTCGAGTGAGATATATTAGGTTTATTTGATTTGGCTTGGTATATTTTTCCTGACAATGTTTCTTACGTCAGGGGCCACCGGAAATCTTAAAAGGCATTCCCGTGAACGCATACACCAAGAGATACAACCCTCCTTTTGAGGAGTTCGAGGTTGACCGTTGCATGCTCGACCAAGGGGCATCCGTTGTTTTCCCCGCAGTACCCGGTCCATCGATTTTCTTGATCCTTTCAGGACAAGGATCAATGTACACATCGGTCTCATCACCATCATCCCCATCATCATCATCACCATCATCATCATCCTTATTCTCATCACCATCATCATCAACTACGTCATCATCATTATCATCACCATCATCGTCATCATTGCCATCACCGTTTTCATCATTGTCGTTGGCACCACTGTATGAGGATACGGTTGAAGGAGGAGATGTGTTTTTCGTTCCTGCAAACACAGAGGTTCACGTGAGTACGGAATCGGAGTTGCATCTGTATAGAGCCGGAGTTAACCACGTGTTGTTTTCGAAAACATTGATGTGAAAGGTGTCGTTGATATGTACGTACCAAAAACGCCCGTTTGTATATGTGTGTCTTGTAATCGCTTATAGCAATAACTACATAAAGTAAAATAGTTGTCGAAAATGAAATGTTCGATGTGTATCTCGTTAGCGAATCATAGTTTCGTTTAATTTGTTGTTGTATTGATTTTTATCCTTGTATTCTTTTGTATCACATGATTATTTTATAAATTCACTACGATTTATTATTGTATTTGTGTTACTTTTTGTTCATGTTGAACTTATTTATTTTTTACTTATGAATTCTAAATTTTGTGAGAATCGTGACAACTAAGGCTATGTTTGGCAAAAATAAGCTAGCTTATAAGCTAGTCCATTCAAACATGTACCAGAAGCTAGCTTTTTGAAACGCTACTTTGAGTAGCTTATGAGAAACTTATTGTAGCTTTTCCCAATTATACCCTTATTAATATTAATTATTAAATTCAAATATACCCTTTTTAGTCATTTTACATACTCATAAGCTAGTTTTTGTCAAACATAATTTGTTCATAAGCTAGCTTATCAGCTACTAGCAAGCTTATCAATCAACAACTAGCTTATCAGCTAGTTTGCCAAACATAGCCTAATTACAGTCACACATGTAGAACCCGTACATAGTAATTGATATTGTGGTTGTTTATTCTAAACCAATGTGTTATATATATATATATATATATATATATATTTTAAATACGAAATCCAAACATAATGATTCATATTGTTAATACTCATTGATCTACGACATGAGCGTTTTATATCTCAAATGTTAAATCCTAGTCCAAGGTGTTGTGGTAGAGTAGTTAGTGCTTGGAGGGTACACAGTGCCATCCAAGTTCGAATCCCCCCATGCACAAACTAAAGACATTTGTCAATTCTTTGTAGCTCAACGGTCGGTAACATCTTTAAGGGGGGCAGTGGATGGTATTCCTGTCTACTTGGGTTCGATTCGGAGGGGGAACAGGAGGCGACACCCCAGTTCATGGGTCGACCTTCGGGCCGGGCATGGGCGAGGCTGTGGGCTGGTAACGGTTTCCATGGTCGAGAGGATTAGTCAGGATGCCCGAATGGATCCCGGATACCTCTTCGACTTCGGTCGGGCCGTGTGTGTGTTTATCTGCCGTCCCAAAAAAATGTTAAATCCTATATAGCAATTTATATTGTAAATACTCATTAAAATAGTGGATATGATTAAATGTTATAGTTCTTATACGTATGTATATAGGTGTGTGTATATAAAATTAGGATCATGTAGGAACTCTTTCCTGCTAGACACGCTCAATTTCACTTGGGTAACATGGCACCCTTGGAGGACACGGAAATATATTAGCACCATGAAATATGTTAAATCTTCTTGAAATTGCCAGTGGTAGCATAAGTTAACATTGAACAACACTGACGAGCAGCCAAATAACTGATTTGCGGCACTTGCCTCTTCTTAATTTTGACAGTGTGCTCGTTGATGCACGGATCGTTTACGATCAGCGGTCGCCATTGTAACAAGGTAGAAAGAGAAGATTTGCGTGAATAACAGTAAAACTGAAAAAAAGTTATTTGAAAATGCATATGTGAACCGACGTTGCCGATTTTTTATGTGGATTCACATGCATTTTCAATTGTATTTTTTCAACGATTCTCATATGAATCTTCTCTTAACATTTCGTTGCATTCTCACGATATGTAGACTTCTTTTAAAGAGTTCGACTCAAAACTCAAATTTCGTTGCAAGAGCTCGCCACGTGGCATATTCAGTTTGAATAATCATGTTTTATCCAGACTGAATATTACTATATTCAATATTATTCAAACTGAATAATACTGAATGTAGTATTATTCAGTATGAATCAAACATGATTATTTAGACTGAATATGCCACGTGGCGCACTCTTAATTGTCCTTATGTTAGCAATGAAAGATGAGTTAGAGAGAGAGAGAGGGAGAGAGAGAGGAGAGAGAGAGAGAGAGAGAGAGAGAGAGAGAGAGAGAGAGATTACCAAATAAAGCATTTGAGAACGCCAAAATAGGTTGTTAAGATCGGGATCCTACCTAGGATCGTTTTCGTCATTGCAAGATCGGATCGTAAGATCGGGATCGGGATCGTAAGATCCTACTACAATTCAACATAAACTTTTATAGGACCCTACTTCAAATTTCAAAAACATACATCCCTATTTCAACATCCAAATTTCAAAATAACATAGTCTTTAACTCTTAACAATGCTCAAATTAACATAGTCTTAAGTCTTAACAATACTCAAAATAAAAATACTTAAAATAACATAGTCTTAAGTCTTAACAATACTCAAAATGACATAGTCAAAAACTCAAAATAACTTCAAATTTCGAAATAACATAGTCTACACCACCAAGTTTGCACCATCTTCGCTTCCTTCTCCCGCAACAAAAGCTTCATCAAGTGTATCTTCATCTCCTATAGTAAAATCCAAAAAAAATAAAATTGACATGAGAGTAACAAAATCTATGAATCATAACAAAAATCTATAATAATGGTTGCAAATTGCAATTGAAGAACACACCTTATGAATCATAACCAAAAATCTAACCTAATGTTGCAATTGAAAAACCTATCTTATGAATCATAACAAAATCATGGATTCACCTAACAAAGAGTAAAATTAATTCCAATAAACCCTAAAAGATAACAAAATCTAACATATAGATCAATCAATTTCGAAAAAAGAAGTACCAAATTGTAGGTCGATGAGAGGCGACGGGACAGTCAGATGAAGGCGAGATGAGTCAGATGAGTGAGATGTCGGCGCCGGAGGACAGTCGGCGACAGAGGAACGTCGGCGCCGGAGGACAAGTGGCCGGCGCCGGCGTGGGTTGGGCGAGCAAGATGAAGGCGACGATGAGGGCTTGGAATCTTGGATACGATTTTGTTTCTTTTTTGCATCTGATGTTTCCTTTATTTGTTTCCTTATTATAAAATGTCCAAACACAGAATGTTTTGAAGTCAATTTTAAAATCTTTACTAAAGATAAGGGGGTGATTTATAATTTTTTGAAATAATACCCAACCATAGGATCGACAAGGTGGCCGATCTTACGATCCCACCTGCAATAGATCCCACCTGCGATCCAGCAAGGTTTCCCAATGTAGGATCGTAGGATCGTGCGATCCTACGATCAAGATCGGGATCTTAACAACCCAAATTACATGTGAGTTTACACCAGGATCACATGTTCACGCAATTCTAGTCGCAACTTGAGGTTTTGGGCTTAATTCTCCGCTTACCCTTGTGATAGCTCTCATTTCGAATGTTATTTACACTTGGTTAGTGTCTTTTTATTCCTTTTTGGTGTGTGTTTTTCCTTTATGTATTTGCATTTTCTCTTTTCATTTAGTTACTTTCATTTGGATTTGTTGAGATAAATGTTTGTGTTCTGATTGTTGTATGTCGTTTTTGGAGCTAATGAGTCTTTTCGGCGACATTAAACCCATACATGATAATTCACACAATAAAAAGTAATATATGAATGAACATATTTAAAAGGGATATATGTGACGTGGTGAAGGCCATTACGGTCATCTACAATCGAGGCAACGTGTGTCTAATTGTATACGATTAAGTGTGCATCACATATAATTATATATGATCTTAGAAGTTCTCGACAGCTTCTTACAAATTGATCATATTCTTGTTTAAACTTGAGTACTTGACGCATATACATATATAGATTAAATCCTATGAAAACCACAAATTTTCTATAAACCTGTAAGAAACCGTTAAAAATTTATTTTTTGTATGATTTTTTCCATCAAATATTAGAATTTAATATATTGTTTCACTGGGGGGTGTGGGGTGAAAGCCACACTACCAGGGTTCGATTCCCACGGGCGACATTTATGAGATATCCAGACTTTGGATCTAGTCATTTGGGCCGGGTTCGGGGCTGGTATGGGAGGATCCAGTCTATGGGATCCACTTCCCTGCTGGTTGGGTTTAGCCATAGGTTGGACCGGGTCGCAGCGGATTAGTGGGATTGCCCAATTGGAGGCCCGATACCGCTGGAGCGTGTGTGTGTTAACTTGCCGTTCAAAAAAAATATATATATTGTTTCACATATGTTTGTGTTCATATGGTGATATACTTTCACATGAATTGGTTTCATATAGTGATATATTTTATTTTGTATATTTCGATTCACCAAATGAATCAATTTTCTTTTTTCATGTGGATGTTGCCCACTATATGAACACAAATATATGTAAAACAATAGTTAAAATGATAGTTTTTGATGAAAAAATCATGTAAAAAAGTATTTATGTCAGTTCTCAGGTTTGTAGGAAATTTATTGTATGTATTTGATTATCGTCATATATATATATATATATATAGAATAAAGTTCAAATATGAACAACTTTTTGGTTGTGAACGCGAGGACAGCCGAGAGCACGACATGTGGCGGAGACTAGTCATTAAAGGCGGCTTTGAGTGTGGTCCCCCCCCCCCCCCCCCCCCCCTCTTTAATTCAATGTCCTCCTATCAATCGCGCCTAGTCATCCGCCTTGGACCTGACGTGGCGCCTAGCCATCTGCCACGTGTCGCACTCTTGGTTGTCCTCACGTTCACAACCAAAAAGCGGTTCACATTTGAACCTACCCCTATATATATATATATATATATATATATATATTAGAGAGAAATGATCAAAAGTGAACAATAAGTATTTAAAAGAACACGTGAACTAAGAAAATCATATGCGATTCATATACAAAACCATATATGATTCACAAAACCATATATGTACAAAATCATATATGGTATGATTCACAACTAACTGGACGTAGACGAATTTTTCACAACTTAAGTTGTAAGTGTCGTGAATCATATGTAATTTTGTACGTGAATCATATGTGAATTTGTACGTGAAATTTTTATGTAAACTGTATATGATTTTGTACATAAAAAAGTTCTTTGTGTTTTTCTAAAAAGTTAGTATTCTTGTATGAACCTACCCCTCTTGATGTATATAGTTATATATAGTCATAGAGATATAGAGAGAGGGGGAGGAAGAGAGAAAGAGACCGCCAGGACGCTAAAATCAATTGAGATGTTTTCTTGAGAACAAATAAAATTATCATTTTATTATCCGATGATTGTGACCTTTCAACTACCCATTTCGAATGTTTGTAATATTATGTGAAAATTATTACATTTATACATTATATATGTACCTTCATATACTTTTATCACAACCTCTCATGCAATATAAGATATTTGTTCTAACAAAAAGATTGATTTTTATTTTAATTTAATATGACGTTTGATTTGTAAAATGAAATTTAATAAAATTGAGATATATCGGAGACTTTAAACGAATTGGAATGAAATTTGACGACACATTTAGTTGATAAAGAACTCAATTTCTCCACTTGAACTAAGAAATAATTAATTCCTTAAATTGTAAAATGAATTTGATGGAAAATTTAATCAAAAGAGTTTTTCATTTTAATTTTTATCATTTTTCTTTAAAATTCACGAATTAAATAACCTTCGAGGCTAAATGACCCTATATAATGCTCACGTGAACTCGTGAAGGGACCTCTTTCGACTATAAGTGCATATGGGCATGATACTTGGGGTAAACCAACAAGATATTTTGGTTTATTTTCAATTTCAACAAAATTAATAGAAAAGAATATATAACATCAAATGAATATGATTAGATTTCAGTAACTATTTAGTATTATTCAAAAGTTTGTAACTTTTAGAAAAGAAAATGGAAACTTAACTATCATTAAAAAGATCAAAATTGTTTTAACTTTCTTTTTGCTTTTAGAAAAAAAATGATCAAGATTGTAGTAAAAAATAGATTAATCATGTATTAAGAGAAGTGAGTTAGATTGAGCTTAAAAATCTATATTTTAAATCAGGATTTTAAACCGATAAAGTTAAAACAACTATTTAAATTGAACGATTTTTTATTTTGACCTACAATATATGAAAGCCATCTATAATTATTTTTCTCCTCTACTTGTTCGTTCTACAAGTATATTATTATTGTTTGTAAAATAATTGTTTC
The DNA here is from genome assembly GCA_030169165.1 of Centaurea solstitialis. Classification (NCBI taxonomy): domain Eukaryota; kingdom Viridiplantae; phylum Streptophyta; class Magnoliopsida; order Asterales; family Asteraceae; genus Centaurea; species Centaurea solstitialis. The sequence goes on from CM058041.1 coordinate 66,174,334, forward strand.
TCCTTGTATTTTCTATGGTTTAAGTGATTTATCATATAAGTTTACTTCTTTTATATATAAAGTTTCCAATTTAACATACAGAATGTAATTCAATATCCATACTATAATATAAGCTATTTTCTATCAAAAATTAAGGGGGCATTTGGTTCATTTCAGGAAATGAGAATGAAGATAAAAATAGGAATGCAGAAGAATGAGAATAGGAATGAGCATTGCATTGATGCTGTTTGGTTAAATCAATATAATCAACGAAAATTGTTCCATATTAAAAAAATATATGTTTCTCCAACTTGAAAATACAAAAGATGTTTCATTTAACCTCCATAGATGGAACAATGCATGGAAAAAAGAATCAAGTTGAAATAAAATTTTATTCCCCCCCAATTTGGTCAGGAATGGAAATTAATGGATCTATAGGAATGATTCCATTATATAATATCAAACCAATTACAACAGTTTTTATTATCATTCTCATTCCTGACCCCTCAATACCCCCAACCAAACGCCCCCTAAGTGTAATAAATCAATATAAGACTCAAAGCCTTAAATTAAACTTAAAAAATGGTTTATGCCTTGTGGAACTTGATGGAATATAGAAAAGGGTTAATTCACGAAATTGTATCCAACTTGTTACGAAAAATTATTGTATGTACTGTATTTTCATTTTTAACATTTGGTGTATCAAAACTATCAAAACCTACCATTTAATGTATTTCGTGACAAGTTAGATACACTTTTATGACAAGTTGGATACATTTAATGATAGGTTTTGATAAAGTTTGATACATACAATGACCATTTTTAAACTCTAATATGCCAAATGGTAAAAATGTATATACAGTACATACAATAACTTTTCGTGATAAGTTGGATACATTTTAGTGAAGTAAACCCTAAAAGAAATGATGCCCAATTTTATCTCAATTTCTAGTATAGTAACCGGAACTTCTAAAAAAGATACAAACTTCAATAACTATTTAGAAAAAAAAAGAGTATCAACTAATCACTCTTTGTATTTAATTTAGGAAATAAAATGAGAACCAACTTCAGCATAATATTTTAAGTCGTGATTTTTCACGTTCTGATGAAAAAAAAAAGGTGAAAAGAAGAAAGTGTTAGGTTTAATTTCTTCAAAGAAAACCAACCTTGGCTTATCCATAATCATATCCTTTTGAAATGGTGTCCATAAGTTCCCCCATCAAAGGCCCCATTTCATGAAATGGTTGAGTTCAATTAATAGACATCAAAGAAATAAATACCTCTTTTCATAAAACATACGATTTTATATTTGTTAATTTCATAAATAAGTCCTTAATTTGAATGGGATAAATTCATATTAAAAAACCCTTTGATTTTATTTTATAAGATAGTTAAATAAATCGATTTATGGTGATCCGATAGCTCAACAATACTTAACAATGGTGCAAGAATGAAAGATAACGAGGCGAAAACACGACAAATTATTATTTTATATATATCTTTTTTATCCACCTCATAGAAATTCAGGAATGAACAACGAAATAAGCAGGAAATTGATGAGATCCGAATATAAAGAAAAAGAAATTGATGAAGAACCCTAAAGATTCAAACAAACCCGATCCGACCCGGGATTAAAAACAAAGTTGTTGATAGATTGCTTAGTAGCCTGGTGGTTTGGCAGCGATGAAACTCACACACTGGACTTGACGAACGTTGTCGAATCCGATAATACGGACGAAGGCTTGTGGGTACTCCTTCTTGCACTCTGCAAGCTCCTTCAACACCTGAGCTGAGTCAGTGCACCCGAACATAGGCAACTTCCACATTGTCCAGTATCTTCCGTCATAGTATCCGGGGGATGAGTTGTGCTCACGGTACACGAAACCGTGCTATAAATACAAGTAAATGGCACATGTTAATCAATCAAATAATTAACAAACGTTTAGTTAATTCTGCTTTATAGATAATTAAATACCTAAAGATTGCCAGATAAATCTTTTTCATGATAAAATTGTTTCTAAATTTAGATTGGTGACCAAAATCAATCTTTTGTGATGTTTCAATATAGTTAATTAAACTATACCATCCACATTAATCAATTGAACAATTACCACATTGTTTATTTTGTTTTATATAAATAAATTAATATTCTTATAATCGTCACAAAAATATATTTAATGTTGAAATTGTTTTTAAATAGGATTTGTGACTAATATCAAATTTTGATAATCGTTTGGTCAAAATATTTGATTGAGCACACAAATTTAATAAAAAAAATGTCTAAATTAAGCTCATTTGTATTTACAAAATATAATTGCCGATCCAAAAACAAATGTAGCATTTATTTTGAAATCTTTAAACTCATAAAGTTATTGAATTGTATAAAGGATGAGAAACATACCTCCAACTCGAATTCCAAACAAGGAACCCATTTGTTGCGGAGTAGGTAGTCGACTTCCTTGGCCAATGATGCTTCACTTAGTGGTGGTAGGTAAGAAAGAGTCTCGTACTTCTTTAGCCCAATTGGTGGCCACACCTAAAACACGAAACCAATCCGTTTAAAGCTCTTAATTCTGTTTTACAATAAAACAATTTTAGAACAATTATTTGCAAACTTGTTTTGTTTAATTTTTTAAATAGAACAATTTTGTATTAGAAAAGTTGTATACCTTCATGCACTGAACTCTTCCACCGTTGCTGGGAAGGGAGGAAAAGTCGTTGGCCTTCTTGGTAACTGGGAAGGCGACGTTGGACTTGAGGCCGGTAAATGGAGCCACCATGCTGGCTTGAGCGGAAGCGTTGATGGTAGCCACCGCGGAGGAGGAGATGGAGGCCATTTTTGTAATTTTGCTTTAAAGGGTAGGCCTTTGCAAATCCAATGAGTGAGTTTATTGTTCATAGGTCTATATATAATGGTTGTAAATGGGCTAATTCCGTTGCAACTTGCCATCTAACGGATAGAAACAAATCAAGCTTAACTTCTAGTGATCTTGGCCGTTGGTTCTTGGGGCTTATGGCATTTCATGCATAGTGTCCACATAATTACAGGATGTACTGCCTTATCATTAACCACCAGAAATGGAGTGCCACGTGTCAAACGCACATTGCTCAAACAATCTTATCTCATCTTGTAAAGGAGAGGTAGGCATGAAGGGTGAGTGTAATAATGTTTTTGAATTTTTTTTGAACTTTTAAATTTTGAATAACATTTAATTTGTTCTTTTAACTTCACATTTTTTTCCACAAGTTGACTTGACTCGGTTCTGAATTATTGGTGTGCTAAGTTAAAATGCAATTTAATTCATGAGTGTGGAGAATGCTTGTTATTATAGTTTATTAGTGATTATGTTGTTAATTGTGGTGTAATTTCGGATATAGGACTAAAGCAAAAAAAATAGTGGTCAAATATCGGTGAAAATTGCGGTTCAATTCATAGTGACGCATCGTTATTTAACTGATATTTGAGGTGAAATTTCCGACTCTTCTTCAGTCCACCTTCTTCTTCATCGTTCACAACAACTTTTCCTATTTCTCTTTGTGAAACTTGTTTAGGTTGACGAGTTGATGTTGAAACTAAATTTTTAATTAATGCATATAAAGTGTTTATGCATGTATGCTTGCATACATACATATACATATATTTATATAGTACATAATTCTTAGAAATATTATATATATTGCTATTTTTGGAGCACCACCCACTTTGTATTTTGACCCTAGTAACAACATAGTTATGATTATAATTTTGTTCATGTGAAGTTTAAAAGTTGCTATAAATTTCTTGATGTATGCAAAACGTGGAGGTTCGGAGGAGAACAATACTATTTTATTAAAACACACTTGAAACAAGCAACCATCACATGTGGTATTGTGTGAGGATGAAACATTGAGCACACTACTTGACCTGTGACCTAGGTTGTGGCCAGGGTTAACAATTTATCACATATGATGGTTGCATATGTAGAGAGGTGGGGGGGGGGGGGGGGGGGGGGGGGAGTTTCGAAATCATATATGATTACATGTGAGGCGATGCTTAATCATATATGATTAAACACATCCAAAACGAGCATAGGTGACTTGGTGCATGCCATTGGAAATCGCCCATGGTCAATACAACATGTGTTTAGTCATTCATTGATTAAGTGTGAGTATCACATGTAACCATATATAATCTTGAAGCTTCTCACCTTCTTGCAAAATGATTAAGTTCTCGCATGATCCTCTCCCTCTCTCTCTCTCTCTCTCTCTCTCTCTCTCTCTCTCAGTATATATAGGCAGAGGTTTAGCCTAGAACATTTTTATTTTACGTAAATGCAAGAATACTCTTATCACATGGTGATGAGACATTGTGGTCTACAAGCGACTTGGCTAGTCGCTCCCATATATGATTTAACTTCACATGTGATGGATTATAATAAATGTAAGTGTTACGTTTCCATAAAGTAAAAGTGTTTTTGTTTGAATATTTCTCTCTCTTTTATACATATGTGTGTGTGTGTGTAGGGAGAGAGAGAGATGCCACATCAAAGGCATAACAACCAAATATTACAAACGATCGATACATATCAATCTCAATAATAGTCTATCTAATCTAATGAATATTTGGTATCATAACTATGTCGATTGTTTCCAAATATAAAGCTTTAATCATTATTAATGAACTCTAATAATATTATCTAAATATTCAAATAATAACAAACAGATATTCATCATTTTCATAATTATCTTATTGGATTGATTTGCATGGTTTGCAACATTTGTATGATTTGTATTTAATTTGTCCTCTTTCTTGCTTGTATTTAATTTGTTCATACACACACACACACATATACATATATGTGTGCGGGGAGGGGGGTTCACGTGAGACCGGTGGACCAAAACTTACACATGGAACTTCATAGCAAAACACTGTGAAGATATAATAAAATAAAATTGAACTTTTATAGTGAAGGTTCACGTGAGACCGGTGGACCAAAACTTACACATGAAACTTCATAGCAAAACACTGTGAAGATACAATAAAATAAAATTGAACTTTTATAGTGAAGGTTCACGTGAGACCGGTGGATCAAAACTTACACATGAAACTTCATAGCAAAACATTGTTTTTTTGTGAAGGTTTTGATTTCTTTTACCATGACTGTTTTTCACTATGAGTGTTCGAAATTCTTTTACATTCACAATGTTTTATTGTGAAATTTCATGAATAAAGTCTTGATCTTACAAGTGTACGAAAACAACTTTATATGATTTTGAATTTTGCAATTAATCTTGTCCATTGATCCTTCTAATCAATGGTTTATATGAGTTTCCAAAATTTCCACAAATTAATGAGTTTTCAAAATAAGGTGACTATATATATATATATATATGCGTTTTATAAGTTTTGATTATTTACAAACAACCCGACCAAAATTAATTTTATATACTTACATTTTTCAATTTAATACTAAGAAATTGGATATGAGAGATATATCAAATTGTCATGAAAAATATGTTGACGAAATTTAGTCAAGAAAATATCTTGAAAAGCACGTTGGCGATATTATCTTGAAAGTTTGAAACGTAAAATCAAAAACAAATGTCTTAATTAATGCATATCAATGTCAAAATTTTACATTTTGAAAGTTACTCTTTTTTCATAAACAAATGAAAAATGAGATTTGGGTTGTCAAATCATATCATCTATTTCTGGATTATAACAAAAGATTTTTAAAAGTATCTTTTTGATGTAATAGTTAAAGTATTTTATGATGAAGGAATGATCTTAAATCCGATTAATATAACCCGAAAAATTCATACTTGTATCTTATCAATATTCCAAGATAATTTGCCCCGCAAAAAATTGGTTGGACAAAAATCGAACTTCCTAAATTCATGTTATCAATATCTTCTATTTTTAGTCGCGTAACTGAAATCGAAGTAGATTTGTTAAGGCGACTAAAAAATCATATAGCATCTGGTGGACCAGGTTCTTGAGATGTGCTCGGCAAAGAACAAACTAGGCAAATTAAGTGAACGGGGGTTTTACATAGAGTGTTTGATTCTCTCCGTTTAAACTTCTTTTAAAATGTGAACTCATAGGGTCAAGTTCAAATGTAAAGTCTTAACCTCTATAGGGTCAAGTTCAAATGTGAACTCATTTTTCATTGTAAACGTGAGAACCACTAATATCGCGACACATGAAAATATTTAGTTTGAATATTCATGCTTTATTCAGACTCAATAAAGCTTTATTCAATCTGAATAAAGTTGTGCGTACATACATACTGAATAAAGTTTGGTGCAGATTCAGATTGTCACGTGGCACAATTTTTGTTGGTCCTCACGTTTACAATGAAAAATTATTTCACTTTTAAACTTTCCTCTATAAATATATATATATATATACATATATAAAATATTCAGACTGAATATTGTCACGTGGCGCGATACTAGTGGTCCCCACATTCACAATAAAAGATGAGTTCACATTTGAACCCGACCTTATAGATTTTGTTAACTTATTTTATAGATTTTGTTTACCTTTTTGGATTTCGTTAACTTTTTTTTATAAGATTTTGTTTACATTTTATGGACTTTTTCAAATGGACTCAAGCCAATGAAGCTTTAAATTGAAAAGTATATATGTTTTTTAAGTTTAAACTTTAAAACCCATAGAAGATGCAAATCGCCTAAAGCGTTCGGTTTGAATATTTAATAAACCGCTAGTTGCGGTTTGGTTTGTGGTCTAAGGGGTTAAACAATCCAAACCGAGCCACAAACACCCCTATTGATACACGAAACATAAACTTACTTGCTGATATTTGTTGCATCTCAATGACTCACACAGAGTAAAGTAGTTATTGGAATGTGGTGGTGTCATGAGCATTATAGTTAAGTTATAAGAGCATGACATATCATTCTCCTCAAATGAAGAAAATAGTTATGCTAACACTTCATAGTCACAAAATTTTCAGAACCGTTGTATGTAATCAATGTGATTGTAGATGTGTGAAAAGAAGGGTTGTGGCGTATTGGTTAAGGCATGTGGAGGAAATGGCTAGTTAACTCATGGCAGCATGCTTTAGCTGCCAGTGAACCTTGTCGGGATTAGTCGGGACAAAGTCTCGGATAACCTTAAAAAACACGCTTCATAGTCACAAGATTTTCAGAACAGTTGTAAGTAATCAATGTGATTGTAGATGCGTGAAAACAAAACATGCATATCCTATAAGAAATTTGCTACATCAGGATTTTAAATGGTGATTACTTTATTAATGTCGAGGTGAACTTAACTACAAACATCGATCTTAGACTTACTAGTCTCTAAGTTTACCCAAAACATTTCTAAAAGTTTACAACTAAGACAAATATCTAATTAACTAGAAAGTAAAAATATGATGGTTGTGGCATGTAGATGTTGAAATTCATACCAATGCACAATTACATACATATAGCATCACTAAGAAAATAGGATTTTAAGGACTTTTTGACAAATTTTGCTCCAAGATTCTCAAACATGGAAACAGTACGAGAGAATATAGAATATAAGGAGTTCTCAAACTTCAAGAATTTTTAAATAAAAATTATAGCAAGAAACAAATAATTTTTTTTATTATACTTTCGTTGTCTTATTTAAAAATCTTGAAATTAAATGTTTAAAAGCAAGAAATAATATTTTAATAATATGAGTAACTTGTAATATTTAAAAGGAAGAAATTGTTATAATGGATCTTAATTTTTTGAGGATTTAATAAAAATTCTTCTCGTAAAAAAATTAAAGTATCTGTTAGCAGTTGAATTGTTAGATCATCTCGTGTAAATGCACTATTTAATGCAATATGCCTACTTTTTATATCAATTTTCAATCTTTGCGCATGCTCTTTTTTTTGTTATGAATGGTAAAACCGTAAGCTCTGGTGCCACAATATTCTCCAACACTATTTTTTTGTTAAGCTTTTATAATTTATAAAATGGTCCTTAAAATTAAGATTTTCTTTTTGTTTCTTTGTCTATAATTAACTTTTAAGTGGGCGATAATGTACCAACCCTGGAGTGAAATGGACGATAATTACAAAATCGAAAAAGAAGATTTTATATGGTCCGAGGTGAAATGGATGATAATGTACCAAATCTGGGTCCATATACATTCTCTAGTTTTCGCAGGGGACAAAAGAAGATTGACGAATAAATTCCTCAAGATACAAAGAAAATGCTATGAATGGATTTTGGAGACAACTAAAAAGGGTGTGAAGGAGTGGGAATATTGGCTCATAGATCTGAATCTTGCATAAAGTCGATCTCTGAAGTTTAAAAGTTTGAAGGTTGTGAATGTTCCAAAAAGAAGTTCAGGTTTTCTTTTTATTTCTTTGTCTAATTTTAGCTTTTAATTTTTAATGAATTTAATTTTAATATATTTACCTAACTATAAAATAACTTTTAATAATGTACAACAAAATAAAACATGCATCATTTCTATTAGATAGGGGTTCCTTTTGATATACCTTTTGGACTTAATTATGAACTAGAATTTATAATTTATGTTGAAATTAATTATGAGCTATAGTTGCTTTAAATAGTATGGTAGTTAATACAGTTATTGTTAGAATATATATAAGTATAATTTATAGAGTCTAATAGATATGGAGGTATGTACTTTTGAATTTATTTATAATCAAAATAAAATAAAATTTACTTGAAATATATAAAGTTTGGTGTAAAAATAGTGTAATACAGTGAAAATGTCATTTGCATGATTTTTGTGCTAAAATGATGCAAAAAACAATGTTTTAAATTATTCAATGGTTAGATTAGATCTCCTACGAAGATATAAACCGAGATGGAAGAAGCCTGGTACCGAGGTCACTAAAATAAACGTAAGTGAAGATACGAAGAGTAAAAGTGATCAATGTAGTTTTGGTGTGGTCATCCGTAGGAGTAGAGCGTGTTGTTCGTAAAGGAGGAAATCATAGCTAGGCCATACGAGTATTTAGTTAGGGCATGAGGTGAAGGTGAATAACTTTGTCACTGAACTGATTGTTGCTATGCGGTTAGAATCCTTGATAGCACACAATCCTGTTCAGAGATTGAACCGTTAAAATCAAGGACTTAATTCCTACTAGGGTCAAGCATATTTGTTAAAAATATATATCATTTTATATATTTTCCAATATATTATAAGGATTAAGGACCAACATATAAAGCCCAATTACATTGGGCGACAAATGACTTTAAGCCCAGCTTATTTAGTTGGCAAATGGATTTCCTATTCCCAATTTCTCATTATCGGCTAATTGGCTTCTATATAAAGATACCTCTAAAATCTATAGCATCGTAATTTGGTAATTAAATTGGGCCAAAAGGCCTGAAAATTACATTAGTAAAGCTTGAAATGAATCAGATTTACCATGCATGGGATTAACTTTGCATAAAAAATAACAAAACTAATTACTTGAAATAAATGTAAAATCATCCAACTATACTGATTTTGGTCAAATAATTTCTAATTTTATGTTTTAAATATTTAGAAGTAAAGTTAATAGCTTTAAAAACACAGAATCGTTATCGTTTACGGTGCGCTTGGTTGTGGAAAACTGTTTTCACTTTCCAAAAAACATTTTCGAAAAATGAAGTTGAGTTTTTTTTTTTTTTTTTTGGAAGAGGTATCCCAGACCACATTTGGCCCAGACTAATCCACGACAATTTTGGGCCAAAGCCCAACTGCTAAAGCATGCAGCCCGGGATCGAAGCCCCCGTACCTCCAGAATGCGTCCACCAGGGCTCGAACTCGGGTTCACCACTATGTAGTGCCCAAGCCTTACTACTAGGCTAACACTCCTTTGGTAAAATGAAGTTGAGTTGAGTTTTCAAATTTCTATGAAATTTTTACAAAACGCGTTTGGTTGAAATGATGGAGTTTTTTTTTCATTTTAGAGAATTAGAAAATGCATTTAGAAAAATTTGGAAACTACTAAAATCATTTTCTAATTTACATAGAAATTAGAAAACATGCAGAATATTTTCGTTTTCTTGAAAAACTTTTAAAAACTGAAAGAACCAAATGCGTTTTCTACATTGACGGATGGCAGTGAAGGCAATGGGGGGCCATGGCCCCCCTGTTTTTTATTCTCTATACCAATGTAAAAATCATCTCCCTAGCTAATTTTGGTTAATTTCTATCTTGGCCCATTCAAGACACCAGGGGTCCCATCACAATTACATGGTGATAGGCTAATTATAAGAAGCAAATATTAACTATTGTATTTTGTTTACACAATCTTTTCAAAAATAAATAAAAGTAAAAGATGTATTTTCATGTATTTTCCTATTTTATTATGTTATATCAACTAATAATAATGTTTAAACTATAAAATCTTTATTTTCATGTGTAAGTTATATATTTTAATAAGTTATATTTATAAAAATATTCAAAACATATGTTTTTGTGTGATTTTTAAAGTGTGCATATATATAAAGAGAGATGATTATGCGATAACGTTAACCATTTAAGCTGTACAACATTGGCTATACATTTGTGTGTGTGCGTGTATATGTATTTTTTGAACAAACACCACTTCACTCATTACCAACAAAGCTATACAACATTGGCTATATATATTTGTGTGTGTGTGTGTGTGTGTGTGGGGGGGGGGGGGGGGGGAGGGGGGTGTGTGTATTACCTTGTGAAAAAAAATTAAAGACATTTATAGAAGATTTGGTTTGGCCCCCTGGCTTCTTAAGCTCGTGTTTCGCCACTGGTTTTCTAAATTTTTATTTTCTATGAAAACCAACAAATTTTCCATAATCAAATACATCCTTAATTTCTGGATACTTCATCATAACGTGCATAATTCTTTGTTATTGTTCTTCTTTATGAGTGAATGAATATATACTTCAACATAATATGCATAATTTCTTGTTATTATTCTTTTATTAGTGGATACTGAAAGTGATCAACAGATTGGATTCAAAAACTGTTTTTCTACGAACAATTAAATAAATAAAACTTTTCCAAAAACATCAGTTGGCTGCCAACTCCCCCATCACTTCAAATAAATTCCTCCATTTTCTATTTTCTATTTTCTATTTTCAGTACCAAATATTCTGTCATTAGTATTCATTTCTTAGTCAAATACCATCAAAATTATTGTGTGCATATATATATAGAGGGAAGTTGTTTTGTAAACCACAAATAACGTATAAACCGTGTAAACTCATGGTTGCATATGTAAATTGATGAAAAATCTTTTGTAGAGTTGTTTAATATTATGAAAATGTTTCATATCCTAAATTTTATGATGATATTGTTTCATATGAAGGTGTTTATTTACGTAGAAATGAAAAGGTTTCATTGAAACCAGAAAAAAGTTTCATATGAATAAAAAACACCAAAATATGGAACAATTTCATCAAAATTTGATGTTTATGAAACATTTTCATCATATTAAACAACTTTATAAATCAATTTTATTGATTTAATCTATGCAACCATGAGTTTACACGGTTTACACGTTATTTGTGGTTTACAAAATAACTTCCCTCTATATAGATATATATATATACATGGAGAAGTTCATTTAAAAATCAAAACATCAATAAAATCGTAAAAGCTTATGGTTTCATAACTTAAATCAACGAAAACTTTTCGTGGAATTGTTTAATATGATGCAAATGTTTCATATAATTCATTTTTTGATGAAATTGTATCATATTTCGGTGTGTTTTTATGTAAAATGAAAATGTTTCATACACTTTTTTTATTGGGAAAAGTACATCAAAATGTATCCAACTTGTCACGTTTTATCATTGTATGTACTCAACTTTAAAACTTACCAATTAATGTATCGAACTTGCTAGAGTTGCCATTGTGTGTATTGGGTAACCTGTTACCTACAAAATGCTGACGTGGAACAAATAATATCTGATGTGGAATTTTTTTTTTTTAAAAAAGAGTAAACTACAAGTTTGGTATATGAGGTTTGCAAAAACCAACAAATTTGGTCCCTAGGGGTTAAATTCTACAAAACCCAACAAATTTGGTCAAATTGTGTAAAAAACAAATTTGGTCCTCTCTATCTCTTTTGCGACTGAAGACACCATCCCCATAAACACCACTCCGGCGGCCGGCGACACCACCCCCGTAAACACCACTCCAGCGTCCGGCATCATCAACCTTCGTCTCCGGCATCATCAACCTCCACCCACCCTCCGAAGGCCTCTCTCTCTCTCTCTCTCTCTCTCTTTTCTCACTTTCTCGTTCAACCTCCAGGAGGATCTGGACGAAACAACGCCGGTGGTGGTTTGGAGGTTCCGGCAACCTCTCTCTCTCTCTCTCTCTCGTTCCACCAACCAGATCCGGCAACCCCTGCAAAATCAACGCCGGTAGTAGTGGATAGGGTTCACAAGCAGTGACAGTGGTGGTTTGGGGTTTTATTGATTTGGGTTTTTTTTATTTGGTGGTTGGTTTGGAAGCAGCAACGGCGATGATGGTGGCAGTGGCGATGATTGTTGGTTTGGCAACGGCAGTGGTGGTGGTTTAGAGGCACCGACGTTGGGGTTCTGGTTTAGAGGCAGTGGAGGGGTTGGTGGTGGTTTGGAGGCAGTGGCAGTGTTAGTGGTGGGTGCCGACGTTGGTGGTGGTGGGTACCGGTGTTGGTGGTGGTGGAGATTGTGTGGTGGTGGTGACCGTGGATGTGGAGATGGTGGCGGCTGCTGCTGTGGAGATGGCGGGTGTGGTGGTGGTCGATGTGGTGGTGGTGGTGGATGTAGTGGGTGTGGAGACGGTGACAGTGGCTGCTATAGAGATGGTGGGTGTGGTGGTGGTGGTGGTGGTGGGGGTGTGGTGGTGGTGGCAGCTGTGGTGGTGGTGGTGGTGGTGGCAGCTGTGGTGGTGGTGGTGGTGGTGCGGTGGCATTATACTAACATGGCAAAACAGGTCCTTGAACCCTAGAGGGACGAAATTTGTAATTTACTCAAACATCTAATGCGTTGGCATCCTATGTGGCAGCCTACGTGGCAAACCGATACACACAATGGCAACTCTAACAAGTTCGATACATTTTGGTGTACTTTTCCCTTTTTTATTCTTATAAACTGTTTTAAGTATTTTTTTAATCTTATGAAACCTTGTCATTTTTACAAAAAATAACACCAAAAAATGAATTATATGAAACATTTGCATTATATTGAACAATTCTATGAAGAGTTTTCGTTGATTTAAGCTATGAAATCATGAGTTTTTACGGTTTTACTCTTTTAATTCAATGCCCTCCCATGAATCGCGTCTAGTCATCCGCCGTGGATCTGACGTGGCGTCTAGTCATCCGTCACGTGTCGTGCTCTCGGTTGTCCTCACGTTCACAAACAAAAAGTGGTTTACATTTGAACCCACCCCTGTATATATTGCTAAATATGGTTGGCAGATTCCAACTCGGATGCTCTTGACCAACTTAAAAAAATCAGAAAATTTGAAAAATAATATATAAAACATTAACTTCAATACAAGATTATACTATAGGTAAGAATAAAGCTACAATTACTAATTATATACCACTTAATAATACGTATTGATGATAAATTATTTTTCTTCAAACAAAAAACTCTTCTATTAAATTGATGAAAATGCAGATTACCTATGGAAAGGTTACGATAGAAATGAAATAGAAAAGAAAACAAGATGTAAAATTTAATCAAGTCATGGTTGTGATGGATAATAGTAATTACAAATCTATAAGGCTAGGAGTACCCCATGCAGGTAAAGCGGGCATGGAAGCGTTGGCTCGGATGAGGGCTCCGATGTCCAGTGGAACCCAACGTTTTTCTCTCTCTCACTCACTCTCCTTCTTTCTCCCTTGAAATATATATATATATATATATATATATATATATATATATATAATTAAAAAAAAAGGATAGTGGGTACGTGTGGGTAGTGGTACTTCTATTGAGGGTTTTGTGAGGGTTTGTGGATAAAGCTAATGTAACGTTGATGTGACATTGAGGGATTTGAAAGCATGTGGGTTGCGTTAATCATAGCTTAATAAACGAAGATATTAACTTATACGTGGCAAGAAGAAATGCATTGCATGTTAAAAATGGCAAGAAGAAATGCATTGCATGTTAAAAGAATAAAATATTTTGTACACAATGGTGTAAGCAAATGCGTGTCAATTATGATTTGCTATTTTTTTCCTTGACATGTTCTCTGTTTTCTTTTAGTCCATTTTTCTCTGAATTGTTCTTTAAATTCGCGTGATTTTTATAATTGAAAATATTAATAAGATTTTGGAAATTCACGGTTTTCATGCATAAACAATAACTTTACATTTTTCACATGGCTTCAACACTTATACATGTATATGAGAAACTTAACACATTTCATAAACGACGACGTTATAGTGGGTTTCTATATCACACAACGTTACTTAACGAACTCACACAACATGTTCGTTATTTTGGTCTAATTTTAACAACTAGACAACCTCACACAAGATATTGCCTTACAGGTTACGTCTTGACCAAAGACTTACATAGCATGCCTGTTATCGTACTATATATGTAACACTCTAAAATTTATGATTAGTAAAATAAAGAAATTATTTAAAGTTAGAAATTTAAATAGAAGAGACATAAAGGATTAAAATGTCGATACTCGAAAATATGATTTTATTGCATTACTAAAATAAATAAAAAAGTAAATAAAATATTTTGGAATTAATTGATTTGGGACAACAATACAAAAAAGGAAGACTAAAAGGACTATCTATGCCAAATAAGGTAAATGGATTTGGAAATTATTGAGATTTAAGAAAGTCGCACCCAAATTCATGTTTTTGGGATTCAAGGGCTGATTCGAGGCTCTAAAAGTTGGAGGTTTTGGTTGAAATTTTATAAAAACGTTCACAAAGGTGTAAGCCGTAAGGGGGTAAACCCTTTTGGAATTCAGAACTCTTCATTGAGAAATGAGAGAGATATCAAGTTTCAGCGGCATAGGGTCGCTCAGCATAAAAAGACGATTAGAGGTAAAATACGCAACCAAAATTGATGTATTACATATGATTGGATTTGTTTTCAATTATCTTTCCAATGGTATACGTATCATAGACAACGGTACTCTATACATCGAATAATTTGGGCCAGAAGCTGTTGTGACGGTGGATCGACAAGATAAAATTTTCTATTTAACATCAAGAGAAGGAACGTCATATGGGAAAAAGAACTAAGTAAAAATAAAATTTCCATTCCCCTCATTTTATTCAGTAATGAAAATTAATGGATCTATAGGAATGATTTCATTATACAATATTAAAGCAAGCAACAATTTTTCATTATTATTCCTTATCCCCAGTATCCCCAACCAAGCACCTCGTTAGGAAAGAAAAATAATATTTTATTCAATGTATTGTATATTTTAAAAATATAATTGATGATAGAATTTGCAAAACAAAATTAACTCTCGGGGCTGGTAATATTTTTTAGATATTTTTAATTTTTGATACTCCATTTTAGAAAATTTATAACATATCTATTCGATATGTTCTAAGAAAATTTCCAACAAAATCTCTAAAATAAAGAAAATGAAAATTTGAAGGAACCTTTTCGCTCTACCGGATTCTCTAAAAACATCTCTAAATTTAAGAAAATATGAAAGAAAGTGAAATTCTCCAAATTTAGGTTGCATTTTGTTTTCTACCCTTAACACTTTTTCAACACTTTTTGGGGGAAAACCACTTTTTCAGTCAAATGCTTTTTCAATCATACTTTTTGTAACATATTCTTTAGATTTTCTCTAAAATTGAGAATCAAAATAGTAAAAAACCATTATATTCATATTAAATATATGTTTCATTTAAAAAATTATAAAATCAATTATATTACTAAAATATTAATATATTTATTCACATATTTTTTGTAGATATTTAAATTCAAAGGCTCTTATTGATTAGAACAATAAAATATCATTTTTGTCATGTATTTTATAACTAATCATTTATAGGTAATTCTCTATATTTGGAGAATTTTTTTTATCCCCTCTCTCCTACTTTCTGTATGTTGAAAATTTTGTTAGAGCACAGAAAAGAAAAACTTAAAATTGTCATTTTCTTTATTTTAAGAATGCTGTTGGAGCTAGAAACTGTTCAAAAAAATACCTCCAACAAATTCTAAAAAAATCCTTAAAATGGATGAACAAAAATCTCCAAAAACAAATTTCTTAGAATATATCTAATAGATTTTCTAAAATGAAGAAACTGAAAGTTTTATTCTCTATAGTGTTTGAATAGATTCTTTATCTTCTTCTCTAAAACAGAGATATGTAGATAAAACATCAAATACATAATACTTTAAAATTATGTAGTTATTTTAATATTTCCTACCAATGTAATTTTTATAATGAAATTATAAATTATTGTAGTGGTATAATTGATGGATTTCTTTAAAATAGAGATGAAATAGTTTCTTGAGTGAATTACGGATTTGGTCCCTGAGGTTTGGCTGTTTTTACGGATTTGGTCCCTGAACTTCATTTATTACATAAACGGACTCGACGTTTGTCATTTTGTAACAGAATCGTCCCTCCAGCAAACGGCCGTCTATTTCTAGCCGTTTGAGCATGTCACATGCGCTGCACATGAGGGTATTTTCGTCCATTCAATAATTCTCCCAATCTCCCTCCCTTTTATACCTTACGACTCTTAATTAAAACCCTTATTTCACGTCAAACCCTTACCCTGTTCTTTCATCTTCACACTGATCGATCTTGATGGGACGACCGTTTTGGAGTATTCGAAACAACAATGAAGCCTTTGATCTGGAATTTGTTTATGGTACGTATAAATCCCTAGTATTTTTAGGTTTTCTTGTTGAATTTTGTCTATTTAGATGATGATATGAATGATGGTTTTTGTTTTTCTTTGCATTTACAGAACACTACCCAAATTATATATCAATGGCGATTCACCATGGTGGGGTTTTTTCAAAAGCACCTGGTAGGGAGTACATTAGGGGTAAGATTAACTATGTTGACTTGATAAACTGTGATAAGTTGAGCGTGCATGAAATTGATGCAATGATGTTACAGTTAGGGTATGATGGTGAACAAGCAATGTATTACTACTTTATGAAACCTGAAAGTGACCTAGACTTTGGTCTGCAACCTCTAGGAAATGACCAAGATATCTTGAATTTATTGACGTACACAAGTCAATACAAACTCATAAACATATATATTGAGCATGGGTTTACCAATATGACAACTTACTTCAAGAGCCCTAAGTGTAGTAAAGTTGTTATTGAAGAAATTGTTGATGAGGGACCTCATGAAGTGAAGACAACTAAAAAAACATCATCTTGCAAGAAGACACTCTGTCTTGAATGGTTTGGAACAGGGGAGAACGTGGCTGGACAGGAGCATGAAGTAGGTGGTACGAGTGAAGTTGTTATTGATAAACAACATGAGCAACAGTCTTTAACTTTAACCGGTGAAGAAGAGGCTGTTTTAGGTGAGGAAGAGCATGTGATAAGTGAAGAAGAGCATGTGATAAGGGAAGAAGAGCATGTGATAAGGGAAGAAGAGCATGAATTTGTTGGTATAGGTGAGTTTATGGTCAATGACTTAGATGACTTTGATCCTTTTAGTGAGGATGAGGTGGTGATTCCTACAGTTGACAAAGACAAGGCCAAGGGCAAGGAAAAATGTAAGGATGCAGGTGATCAAGATCAAGTAGCTATGGAGGAGGATAATATGGAAGAATATGGCGTTGATCCGATGGATTTTGAGGATTTTGAAAGTAGTGATGACTCTGATTTTGAAAGTGGCAGGAAAAGAAGTTTGCACAAGCTTAGAAAGGTACAACAACAAACACAACAACCAACTAAAAGTGATTTCTTTGTTGGACAACATTTTGGAACAAAGGAAGAGGTAAAACATGCAGTAACTTTGCATTCAATTGAGTCAAGGAGGGATCTGTGTATAATTAAAAATGATAAGAATAGGATCAGAGTTGTATGCAAAGGTAAAAGCCTTGAAATTGGTGGCCCAAGTAAGAATGGGCCAAGTCAGGATGGGCCAAGTCAGGATGGGCCAACACAGGATGGGCCAAGTTGTCCTTGGGTTTTGTTGGTTTCTACAGTCTCACTAGATAAGACTTGGATGGTGAAGACCCACGTAGATAATCACACTTGTCTTCAAACTAGAAAAGTGAGGCATTGTACAGCAACCTTCCTGGCTCAAGAAGTTGAAGAAACCATTGTTCCAAACCCTGAGATTCCACTCAAAGCTTTGGCGGAAGGGCTACAAAGGAAGTTCTTACTTGGTGTTTCTAACATGAAGGCTTATAGGGCAAAGGTTATTGCACAAAACAAGGTCAGGGGTGATTACACTGAGCAATATAATGAATTGAGGGACTATATTCTAGAGCTTAAGAGGGCAAACCCAGGCACGACAGTAAAGCTTGAGGTGGAGATTGAACCCAATCCAGACATACCCACAAGGCAATTCAAACGAGTTTACATTTGTTTGGGTCCGTTAAAGCAAGGATTTAAAGCGTGCGGGAAGGAGTTGCTTGGTTTAGATGGGGCGTTCATGAAGGGCCCTTTTCCAGGCCAAATTTTAACAGCGGTTGGGGTTGATCCTAACCAAGGAATTTATCCATTGGCATTTGCCATTGTAGAGGCAGAGACAACTGACTCATGGAGTTGGTTCCTTGAATGTTTGGGAGATGACCTTGATTTGATGAGAAACTCTAATTTCACTTTCGTTAGTGACAGACAAAAGGTACGACACGAATGTTAATTGTTATATTTTCATTATTTACTTGAACTTGATTTAATGTTAATTGTTATATTTTCAGGGGATTATACCAGCATTGGCTAGGGTATTTCCTTCTGCAGAACACAGATTCTGCCTCAACCACATACGTGACAATATGAAGAAGCGTTGGAAAGGAAAACTGTACAGCGACTTATTGTGGAAGTGTGCTGCATCTACAACAGTTGCAATGTTTGAGAAAGCCATGGAAGAGCTGAAAGCTGTCAACAAGGAAGCTTATTTGTGGTTAAAGGAGATACCTCATGTTCATTGGGTTAGAGCTTATTTTACAGGTAGAGCTCACTGTGATACTCATTCATTTTACAGGAGATACTCATTCATTTTTAAATAAATAAATCTGATATAGGTACACATGCACATTAATAACTCCTCTATATGTATTACAGGTAGAGCTCACTGTGATGTTTTGATAAACAACATGTGTGAGGTTTTCAATGCACAACTTGTAGATGGTCGTGACAAACCTATCATCAAGGCATTGGAGTACATACATGAATATTTGATGAAGAGGATAGTCATTGTGCAAAAGATTATTGCAAAGAATGATGGCCCTTTAACACCAGCAGCTACCAAGATACTGGATAAAGCTAAGATGGAGGCTGCACAATGTGTTGTAAAATGGAATGGAGGGGACGAGTATCAGGTCAATGGTCAGTGGCGAGAGCAATGTGTTGTCAAGTTTAGTAAACAGGAATGCTCATGCAGGAAGTGGGAGTTATCTGGCATCCCATGTAGGCATGCGGTGGCCACTATATGGCATATGGCTCTTAATGGAGAAAATGTTGGGCTTCCTGAGAATTTGGTACATGCTAGTTACACAATGGATAGTTGGAAAGCTGTGTATGAGTACAAGGTTTCCCCTTTGAGAGGGAGGGAGGAATGGCCAAAGAGTGATTGCCCCCTCACATTGACACCTCCGGTCCATCATACACCGGTTGGTAGACCAAAGAAGAAGCGAAAGAGGAGTGCGGAAGAACTAAGTCAACCAATTGTAAAAGGCTCCAAACTGTCAAAGGTTGGAAAGACCGTAACTTGTGCAAAATGCAAAAAAAGAGGGCATAACTCTAGGTCTTGTAAGGGGCAAGAGGAAAGGGCAACATGAATGGAAATTTCATGGGAAGTGCATGACTTTTGGTTGTTTTGTTTGGTGTGAAGAACAAGTAGGTTTCTTTTGGATGTTTTGTATATGCACGTCCCATGAATTAGTTGGTTTCTTTTACTTGGTTTCTTTTGATGTTTAGGGAATGATCATTGTAACAGATCCAAACAGATCCTCTTATGCAGTTTGCTGTTTGCATTGCTGTTGCTGTTATGGTCCTTTTGGAACAGATCATTGAAACATATTTGTAATCTATTTTGAATTAATGAATGTTATGGTCCTTTTGGTTTCAAGGTTTGTAAGCTGTTTGCTGTTTTCAATTTGAACACCCTTGCTTGGTTTTAATTTGCTGTTTGCATTGCTGTTGCTGTTATGGTCCTTTTGGAACAGATCATTGAAACATATTTGTATTAAGACATAACACATTAAGACATAACACATTAAGACATAACACATGACATTAAGACATAACACATGACATTAAGATATTAAGATATGACACATGAAAACACTAATATGCATTAAGATGCTTACGGATCACAAATTACATGCCAAATTACCTTAACACAACCATTAAGACATGACAAACATTAAGACTACCATTAAGACATGACCATTAAGACAACCATTAAGACATGACCACCACATTAAGACACACATTAAGACACACATTAAGACACACATTAAGACACATATTAAGACATGAAAACAGTAAGACACACTGGTTTCATATCTTCTCCGCATTGAACACAATCTCGTAGCCAGCACTTGCTCCATGACACCTTGCTGGTTCACCGAGAGTTACCTTCAGCCAACTGTTCCTAGGTATGTTGAATTGTTCTCCAATGTGCTTAAAGGGTCCTCGGATGACCATATGATCAGTTAGAATACCAGGACCATCTCGTCTAGCATCGCAATTGCAGTACATGTCCATGTGGTATCGTACACCATCGATTACGAATAAGCACCTACGATAATAATGCAAGTTGTGCATACGGACAAAAGCCGCAGGAATGGTCTAACAAAAATAATGACACCGATAAGTACATTGGAGACATATTAACAAAAATAATGACAGCTATAAGTTCATATGATGAAGCTTGTATACACTTACCATCCGCCCATTCTTGCCGATGTGAGTTTCAAATTGTAGGTTAAACGAACGATCAGCAGCCATGGTAATGAGAAGCAAGAAGCAAGGATTTATAAGAGAAGCAATGGTAGTATAAGAGAAGCAATGGTGTGACAGACTATGTCTTCACAACCCTCATATTTATAGCCACAATGCAATACCATTCAATCAATTCTCAATAGTGTTACATATCCCAATACTGTTAGAATTAGACAACTCAATAAAAGCTTAGACAACTCAATAAAAGCTACCATTCAATACCAATGCAGACCATTCAAATAAAAGCTGAATTCCATTAAATAAAAGCTGCAATACAGTAGTTCCATTCAAAAAAAAGCATTCAATACAGTAGCACAACTTGCATCCAATACACAGTGTGCATCCATTACACAACAAAACTACAATTACAATAAGTTAGAAGAAAATAAAGTGGCTACAAAAACTACCCAACTGCAAACTAGAATTATTTTCATGCTTCGAGCCTCCAAATTTTTTTTCCTTATTTGTTCTTCAAGAGAGTTCATTGACCTAAGTAGACCCGGTATGACCACCACAGATCGAGCACACATCGGTGGATCAACCCAACCAACAAACGGACAATTGCTTCCACTTCGTGAACATGAGAAAAATCTTCGACCTGGGTTTGCATTTGTCCACGACGTACGAACAATTGTCTGTGCACCACAGTAGCACAACATCTTCAACCTTCAATTTCTGACCAGATTCGATAACCAGGTTTGGATTTGAGAGGAGGTTGATTTTTCGTCTCCGAGGTTGAAGAAAGAAAGGGGATGAAAGGGGTTTTGTTTTCGTCTCTGAGGTTGAAGAAAGAAAGGGGATGAAAGGGGTTTTGTTTTCGTCTCTGAGGTTGAACAAAGAAAGGGGATGAAGATGATGTTGTGCAGCGCATGGAGTTAAAAGGGGGAAAAGGTATAAAATTATTGAATGGACGAAATTACCCTCATGTGCAGCGCATGTGACATGCTCAAACGGCTAGAAATAGACGGCCGTTTGCTGGAGGGACGATTCTGTTACAAAATGACAAACGTCGAGTCCGTTTATGTAATAAATGAAGTTCAGGGACCAAATCCGTAAAAACAGCCAAACCTCAGGGACCAAATCCGTAATTCACTCTAGTTTCTTTTATAGATTTTGACCTTATATATAATAGAGAAAGTATAGAGAACCAATTGATGACACATTTACATCTTAAAAAGATCCACTTTTTAATTTTACTAAATTATATTTATAAAATATTTTATACACCTAATAGACTAATAGAGTATTACTTCTTTCCCATAAATAATTAAAACCAAAAAAGTTTATTATAATAAAAATGTTTATCTCTTATGGTGATATTTTTTGTAAGTTCTTTAAATTTAAAGACTTTTACATTATTTTTCATGTTTTCTTCTATTTAGTGAAACTCTTAAAAACTCTATTCGAGATGCGTTGTTTTCCAATTCCTCAATAAATTTTGTATATTATAAAATAGTAAAAACTTAAAACGAATGAAATTTGATTGAACGGAAAGAAATTGTTTTTTAAATCATTTATTATTATTATTATTTTATATAAAGTTCTTAAAAAGTGTATTGAAATCATGATTTATAATTTTATATTAAGATATTAAAATATCTAAAATAGAAAATTTTTAGCGATTTTAAATTGAGTTCTCTATTATAAATTAATTACATAAAACTAATTGAAGATGCTTTAAAATCAATTAGAGAAGAACATAATATTTTGTTTTATATATGGGTTAAATTCTATGAAAACCATTTTATTAATAAAAACTCGTGAGAACCGAATAAAAAATATATTTTTTAGAATTTTTTTTCCATCAAATATTAGAATTGATATATTGTTTCACATATATATATTTTTTCATAAGCTGAATATCATCCATTAATTGGTTTTATAATATGAATACAAATGTTGTATATTTTCGATTCATAATATGAAGAAATTTTTTTTTTGCATGGATGATTCTTATGAAAAAAAAAATATATGTGAAACAATAATTAATATCATGGTATTTGATAAAAAAAATCGTAAAAAAAATTATTTTTTAGTCGATTTTCACGGATTTCACTAATACAATTGTTTTCATTTGATTACTCTTCTATATATATATATATAAGGGTGGGTTCAAATGTGAACCACTTTAAAACCAAACCAATACCGTATATAGTTTTCGGTTTTCTAAATTCTCTCTTATCGGTTTCCGTCCATATCGGTTTTGGTCCAATGGGTTTCGATTTTTATCGGACCAAACCGATAACTCAAAAGACAACCAATTTTTTTAATTTTTAAAGGCTACTAATCAATTCCTTAACAAAATAAAAAATGTTCGATGGATATTGAACTTCATTGAATGACCGATTTATGGCTGCATTTTTTTGTGAAATAAAAAATGGCTTTACATGTTTTATAGCTACACTTTGTTTGTTTTATTATCACTTTATATGTGGATTTGTATGATGTTATCTTCTTTTTCGTGTCCAATTTGATTTTATAGTAGATGGAGTTGATGGTTTTGAGTTTTATGTAATTTGATCCTAATTAGTAAAAAAAATGGCTTTCAATTCGGTCCTAATTCGGTTCCAGGACTGAAAAACAGGACCGAAACCGTATATACATATTTGGTTCGGTTTTCGGTTTGAATATTTAGACATTTTCGGTTTCGGTCCTATCGGTTGCGATTCGGTTCGGTTTCCGGACCACGCTCACCTCTAGTTGTGAACGTGAAGACGGCCGAGAGCGACATGTGGCGGATGACTAGGTGCCACATCAGGTCTACGGCGGATAACTAGGCGCGATTCATGGGAGGGCATTGAATTAAAGGGGGGGACCACACTCAAAGCCGCCTTTATTGACTAGTCTTCGCCACGTGTCGCGCTCTCGGTTGTCCTCACGTTCACAACCAAAAAGTGATTCACATTTGAACTTTCCTATATATATATATATATATATATATATATATATATTGAAGGGTATCTGAGGTTTTGCCCCGACTAATCCCGACAAGGTTCACTAACAGCTAAAGCATGCTACCCTAAGTTAATTCCAAGTAGCCACAATATAGAAGGGTCTGGATTCGAACCTAAAGTAGAAGAGTTAACTAGTAGTCACTCATTCCATAGGCTTTAACTCGTACGCCATAGCCTTGTGGTTTGCTTTAGATGTATTAGAAAATGCTATAGTGAAATGTGTTGGCATTATGTGCATAAGTTGACAAACCGTTTGATCGCACATCCAACGTTATAAGTCACTTGAGGGTCACACCTGTGAGGACCTATAATTCGGATAGTATAATAACCCCAGTTTGGAGAGTTTAGTTTTATAATAGCGAATTATAAAACTGTTGGGTGTTTTCTGTATAAACCCCAAAGTGAAAGGTTTCTGATAATTAATAACAGTTATATATTTATTAGTTAAATAAATATATATAAAGTTAATTAATTAGTTTATAATTATCTAAGTTAATTATTATATGGAAATATAATAATTGATAAATATTCTTTCTTGGAAAGAAAGAAAGAATAAGATAATTATGGAAATTATTCTTTCTTAGAGAGAAAGAAAGAATAAAGCTATATGGAAGTTTTTCCATATAAATAGATGTGCTAGGCCATCAATTATTCATTGAACTGATTAGTAGCCTTCTCACTAAGAAACCTTTCTCTCTCTCTCTCTCTCTCTCTCTCTCTTCGTCGATCTCACCAAGCAAGAAACCAGATCCGGTTTCGGTTTTGATTGATCGTGTTCTTCGCGTACCGTTTGTTCGTGAAGTGTTCCCGGGGTTAGATCCAGCTAGAGGGAATTCCGTTTGGTCGTTTACGGGTGGATCTATCTCAAGCAATCCAGGTAATAACCCTAAACCTACATATTAACTGTAATAAGATAAACAAATAAGATCTGTGATGTTTTCGGGATTTTAATCGTTATTGCTTCCGCTTAATCAAACCAGTTAGGTTTGATTGTTAAACCTTTGGAACAGTTTGTTTCATGTGGTTTTTCTCGTGTGTCTCGACCTGTTCGGTTGAGATCACGGTTTTTCTCGTGTCAGTTTGATACGAGGATCTCACAAAATCCCAACAGTGGTATCAGAGCCACAGGTTTAATTGTTTATTTTATTTATTTGTTATTAGATCCGTTGAAATTGTTTCTTGTGAATAAAGTTTGGATTTAATCTTTATCAGTTTGGTAAAGATTTAATCAGTTTGATAATTATCAGTTTTGAATAAAACATGATCTTTATCAGTTTGGTAAAGATTTGATTTTATTTGGTTTAATCTTTATCAGTTTGGTAAAGATTTGATTATCTTTATCAGTTTGATAAAGATTTTGGGTAATTATCAGTTTTTCAATAAAAACTAAAACTTTATCAGTTAGGTAAAGGTTTAATCTTTATCAGTTAGATAAAGGTTTAATCTTTATCAGTTGTGTAAAAATTTATTTTTTATCAATGTTCGTTTATCGTATATCTCATTAAAACTGAAAAACACGAAATCACACACGGTAACGAGATCGGTGGCGGAACGGTGGCACATGGCAACCGAACCATCCCACCGATCACCGGAAAAAACCGCGATGGCGGCGGAACGGCGGCCAAAGCCGACCGAACCGCCACCGGATAGCCGAAGCCGCACCACCAGTTTGGTGGTGGCTGTGAACAGCGGCGGTAAGAGAGCGGGTCTTCGATTGAACCGCAGCAGGGCCGAGGTCCAACCACCAGTTCGGTGGTGGCCAAGCGGCGATGGTCGTAATCGACTAGGCGGCAGCGTTGGTTGGTGGTTGTTTGATCGCCGAACCATGGCTAGCCGAAGCCAGTCCGCCCGTTCGGTGGTGGTAGCCGGACGATTGCCGAACCACGCCAAGGCGGCGGCGGTGGTCAGCCCCTTTTAAATCGCGAAACCACCGAATGGTGGTGGCAGCGATTGACGTTGATTCGAAAGGGGACGGTGGCGGCGGCGACCGTCGTCGTCGTCGCTGGTCAAGCCGAAACCACCGAATGGTGGTGTCGCTTCAGTCGCCGGACAAAAGCGAAGGTGGCGGTGGCGCTTCGGCGTCATCGTCGCCGGTCGTTAGAATCGGCCGAAGCCGATCAAATCATCGAGCGTCGCCGGCGATGGTGGGGTCGATCGTCGCGGCGACAGTGATTGTTTTGTAACCGTTGGTGACGGCGGTGGCGTTTTCTTGGCTACCGTCGTCGCCGGTTTATAGTGGTGTGGTGATCACGGTGGTGGTAGCAACCGTTTGTTGTTATCACCAAAGGCGATAATTACGTGATCGACGACGAGATGTCAATCGATCACGAGATCGTGTTTTTGGGTTTTTCGTTTTATTGGGCCTAACCTATCCGAGGCCCAAGACCCAGAAATTTTGGACCCAGTTTGAGGCCCAAAAGGGTTTGATGGTTTTAGGCTTTTATCCGAATTAATTTTATAAGTTTATTATCTTATAAAATTGTTTTAATAGATTTTATTAATTAATAATTATCTCTATTAAACATGTGATTATCAAACCAGTATTTGACTCAGTCTTGGTCAAATGGGCCAGGTGTCATGTTTGACCAGTTGGTCAAACCACGATACAGTTTTTAGGCCAGTGTCTATAATTTCGAACAGCTGGTTCGGAATGTCCGGTTTGATATGTTTTGGATAAAAGCAAATATTTTAGAAAGTTGGTTTTATATAATAAATTTATAGTAAAACCAATTTCAGATTAAAATATTAGTTTTGATTTGTAAAACAGTTTATTTTATAAATCAGTTAAAACCATGTTTTACGATAAACCAAACAAGATAATCTTTAACGGATCTAGGATTGTTCTCTACTTGCTTAAATGCTTTATATGATTGCATGTATTATACCTGTTGTGTATATTGGTTGTATCTATTACAGTAATTGCCGACTTAGTACATTAAGGCCTGTATGCTACTTGCAACCCCTTCATAATGAAAATGACCTTAGGATATTTTTCAATATTTTCTTTTTCCGGAGTTCCATCAGACATGCCAAGGCCAGTGGGAGCTACGAGAGAAAATTTATAATAGGTCATTTAATTGGCAAATCTGTAATTAGATGTTTTAAATGCGTAGTTGTTAATCTTTAACTGCGTAGATGTATTTAACTGCCTGCTCATGATTGATTGATAATTATTGCATGTTTATTTTATCAAACGTTTTAAAATTTAGAGAGAGTTTTAAAACTTTACAATCATGAAATCTGTTAGGTTTTAAAAATTAAAATTGCCAGTTTTTCCAAACCTTTTTAAACGGTAGATTTTATTTTAAAACCTTATATTTATAAGATTGTTTTCTTATAAAGGCATGTTGACAAAACAGTTAGTTTTGGTCAGCAAGAAGGCTTTCAAAAACAGTTAGTTTTTGGTTAGCAGTCATGCTATTAAAACAGTTAGTTTTAATTAGCAGGTGCTTTTAAAACAGTTAGTTTTAAATAGCGTGTATGTTTAATAACAGTTAGTTTTAAACATTGGTTGCCTTTTAAAACAGTCAGTTTTAAAATTGCAAAGTTTTCTAAAAATACTGGAAAATATAAAAGGTTTCTCAAAACTTAGTTAAAAACCCCGAAAATCATAGATCAGTAGTGCAACCCACTTGGGACACCTAACGGCGTAAGGTACGCGGGCGTTGGAAGTGAGCAAGCCTTGGGCGTCCGCGTTCAAACCCCAAGCTGAAAGGGGTGTGATAAGTACACCAGTCCCAAATGGTGTGATCTATTTTGGTTTTGTAACAATTCACCGTGTCGTATCGGGCCAAAATGCACTGAGGGACTAAAACATGTACGGTTTCATCCGATGTCCCGAAAAAGATCTAGGAGTCATGTCAGTTAGACATGATTGGTATAAGTCCTTACCTACCGAAATAGTACGGGCCTGGTGTGACGTGAGCAAGCCGTACATCAGGACGTATGAAATAAGGATCCTAGCCCAATACTTATCATTTAAGGGTTTATTGATATTTGTTGGGAGTCTATTCACAGTTACTAAAGCCAAATGTTTTATATGTGTAGATGGCAAACACTGTAACCAACACTAATAACCTGTCTCTTCGCTCCATTCTTGAAAAGGACAAGCTCACTGGAGCTAACTTCCTCGACTGGGAGCGCAATCTGATGATTGTGCTCAGGCACGAGAGGAAGTGGTACGTCCTTGAAGAGCCTCTAGGTGAGGCCCCTCCAGCAAATGCTACTGCCAATGTAAGAAATGCTTATAGAAAGCATTCTGATGATTTGCTGGATGTTGGCTGTCTCATGCTTGCGACTATGAGCCCAGATCTGCAAACAGGGCTCATGAACACCAATGCCTATGACATGATCCGCCAGTTGAGGGACATGTTTCAGACGCAAGCACGCACAGAGCGTTATGATGCCACTCGGGCACTGAACG
This sequence comes from Centaurea solstitialis, assembly GCA_030169165.1. Lineage (NCBI taxonomy): Eukaryota > Viridiplantae > Streptophyta > Magnoliopsida > Asterales > Asteraceae > Centaurea > Centaurea solstitialis. The sequence continues at coordinate 66,202,768 of CM058041.1, forward strand.
CGTGCAAGATGGCCAAGGGGACCTCGGTCAGTGATCACGTCATGAAAATGAAGAAGCATATTGATCACCTAGAGAGGCTTGGTCACCCAGTTCCGTTGCAGTTAGCAACGGATACGATACTCAACTCATTGACCGAGGATTATAAGCAGTTTGTAATTAACTATAATATGAATAACATGGAAAAGACAATTGCAGAGTTGCATTCCATGTTGAAAACTGCTGAGTTGAGTATGGGGACCGGGACCAAGACCAAGGATGTGCTCGTGGTCGGAGATGGTAGAGCGAAGAGAAAGCGTGGGCATGGAAACACCAGTAAGGGCAAGAGCCAGTCTCAGGCAAGCCAGAGTGTGACCAAGGTCGATGACGAACGCAAGGGCAAGGGCAAGAAAGTAAAGCCTAACAAAGCCAAGACCGAGAATAGGTGTTTCATATGCCATGAACTTGGTCATTGGAGGCGAAACTGTCCAAAGCGTCACAAAGAAGGCAATAACGCCTCAGGTATTTGTGATTGCTTTAGTTTATCACTTTCACTTGTTAGTTTACAAGTATGTTGACACCTAGTGCAAATATTCTAATTGCAGGTGGTCAGAAGTGAGGAGCCCAAGATTGCGAGGATCTACGTGCTAGTTTGTCATTAGATATTTATCAAGACGATTTTAAATTCATGTTTGTGGTTTTAAAACAATTTTGAATGGTTGTGATCTTTTGGATATTTATGGTTTATTAAAATTGGTTTTAAACTTATTGTCTTGATTTAATATCTTGTGCATGATGATGTTGTTGAATCTGTTTAAAGTCGAGATTGACTTGATTCAAATAAGTAGATCCTAGATGTCATGTATTACACTAACAGAATTACTTCAATGTTTTAATTAATTGATTTGAAGTAATAGTTATATGAAAACTGTCAAAAACACACGAAGTACTATTATTTTAGGAATGTGTTTTTGAGAATAAAACATACATGAGTAAAAGGATTATAAAATATTACTCACATGTTTTAGAGAGAATTTAGGATGTTGTTTCAGATGACGTTGACAACATCAGTATTTATAAAACTAGGAAATTCCAAGTCTTGGAATTGGGATTTGATAAAATCCAGTTAAGTTTTGTAAATGTTAAATTCTAGTATTACTTGAAATAGAATTGACTAGGAAGTCAAGTTTTGACTAAAGTCAATAGTTAATTTTAAGTAATGGTCAGTTTTCATATAGGTTAGTGGGAGCCCAGTTTATTCTATATCCAGTTCCGTGATAAAGAATAAAAGATATATATAAGTATATATGTCTGTATGTGCTAATTATTGATTCAATATATCTCGGAATTATAATCCAGTTAGGATATAAATTCATAAGATATAAAGATCTACCTTTTAGTTAAAAAGGATAGATAAATAGTTTCAAACTTTGAGACAGTATAAAGTCATAATTGACTTTAATCAATAATTAAAGTGTGTTGGAATGAACTAAAGATATTAAATATCTTTTGACTCCAAAGTGTTATAAAACACTAGAGTAAATTTCCTGGTTTTACCAGACTTGGTAAATGGAAATTTTGTTAGATTTCAGGTCGAAATCATGTATCTACACAGCAACTAAGGGAAGTTGCAGTTTGATGTTTCATATTCAAGGAAACCAGGAGTTTTTCCAGTATCTCCAGGTTCAGGAAATATGGTAAAAGTCTAATTTTGTTTTAAGGGTGTTTGCAAGAACAAAATTAGCATAGTCAAGTGGAAAGTATCAGATGATACTAAGCTTGTACTATTTTTGGTTATTTCTTTGATTAGTATGGTAAACGCTAATCAAAGGATTTAAACTGAAGAAGGGTGATACTTCGTTTAAATCAGTATTTAGTATACGTTGAGTAGACACTATAAAAGTAACTTAGAAATGCTATTAATTTCGTTCTTATTACAGAGTGGAATATGGAGGACTAAACGAAATTAGTTTCTTTGTCTCTTTTACACTTAGCATGTTTTGATCCGGGAATAAAAACTAGTTTCAGTTTTTATTTGAAATTATCCGTGACAACTTATCAAGGTGGGAACCTTGGTAGGGCTATAAAGTCATCGTGGAGTTTTTGGGTGGTTATGATCAGTCGTTCAATAACAGCTACAAGTGATGTAGACCAAAAACTACACGGATATTCGATAGAGCAGCGAATATCGGATGTGATCCGCCGGTTGAGATTACTCCATGGATTTAGTCATGAGTAAGACTCCCAGAGGTTGTCCTTAGCACCTGAGGTATTTGGTTTGACATTGCGAGGACTGTTGGATACTTAGTACGTTCTAACATCACGCCGTAACAGGGTGGTCATACGGGGCGTAACTAGATTCAGCGGAAGCCGTGGTGTCAAATGCAGATATGCAAGATGGGATTTGCACCTCTTCTTCGAAGAGAGATATTTCCTGGGCCCCTTGACTGACTGAAAAGACTGATGAAGTGCATGGCCATGCCCAAACGAACTGATTTGTTCTTTGTCGTTTACCAATCAGTAGAGGTCGGATAGTCGAGAAACATAATCTTTGAGTATTCAGAGTTGACTGTATCCATGCTCATACTCAAAATTGAAATATTGTGATGCAAAAGGAAAAGCCTAGTTTATACCCGATTTGTGGACAGTTTGTTCATAAATGTTGTTTCCTTTTTAGGAACGTTTTATCACCTACCTGGGTATAAGGGTGCTTATAACCTGGTTAGCCTAAGTGCCTGTCTAGGGGCCTCCTTAGGTCCGTGTCATCAATCTGGTATTGCCAACTTGCACAAGTGGGAGTCTGTTGGCATTATGTGCATAAGTTGACAAACCGTTTGATCGCACATCCAACGTTATAAGTCACTTGAGGGTCACACCTGTGAGGACCTATAATTCGGATAGTATAATAACCCCAGTTTGGAGAGTTTAGTTTTATAATAGCGAATTATAAAACTGTTGGGTGTTTTCTGTATAAACCCCAAAGTGAAAGGTTTCTGATAATTAATAACAGTTATATATTTATTAGTTAAATAAATATATATAAAGTTAATTAATTAGTTTATAATTATCTAAGTTAATTATTATATGGAAATATAATAATTGATAAATATTCTTTCTTGGAAAGAAAGAAAGAATAAGATAATTATGGAAATTATTCTTTCTTAGAGAGAAAGAAAGAATAAAGCTATATGGAAGTTTTTCCATATAAATAGATGTGCTAGGCCATCAATTATTCATTGAACTGATTAGTAGCCTTCTCACTAAGAAACCTTTCTCTCTCTCTCTCTCTCTCTCTCTTCGTCGATCTCACCAAGCAAGAAACCAGATCCGGTTTCGGTTTTGATTGATCGTGTTCTTCGCGTACCGTTTGTTCGTGAAGTGTTCCGGGGTTAGATCCAGCTAGAGGGAATTCCGTTTGGTCGTTTACGGGTGGATCTATCTCAAGCAATCCAGGTAATAACCCTAAACCTACATATTAACTGTAATAAGATAAACAAATAAGATCTGTGATGTTTTCGGGATTTTAATCGTTATTGCTTCCGCTTAATCAAACCAGTTAGGTTTGATTGTTAAACCTTTGGAACAGTTTGTTTCATGTGGTTTTTCTCGTGTGTCTCGACCTGTTCGGTTGAGATCACGGTTTTTCTCGTGTCAGTTTGATACGAGGATCTCACAAAACCCCAACAAAATGTAGTGTCTTTGAAACTTCATTTATAATCATTCGTTTTTGTTGAAATTAAAAAAAAAAAATCTATAAAAGATATTTTAAAAATAAAACAGTAGTAATATTTTCATATATAAATATTCGCCTTTTTCCAAAATCGAAAAGGGGAAACGAGCAATTAATTATAGAAAAATCCAATTTTATTTTAAATGATTAATTTTTAATTGATTTTTAAATATAAAAATCATTAAAATCTTCTTAATAATTCTTTTAAATAAAACAAACCATTAAACTTTTTTAGTTCAAATAATTAAATCCTTGAATATAACTTTCAATAAAATAAATCTTTAAAATTTCAAAGATTTACAACTTACATTATTTTAACCTAAACTAGCATAATGGAGAAAATGGAGGAAAATGGAGATTTTGGGTTAATTTATGCTTCAACAGATTCTCCAAACCTATCCCCAAAATGGAGAAAGTTAAGAGAGAGAAGATTTTTTCTCCATATTTGGAGATCACTCCAAATATGATTACAATTGGAAACAACCAATAGAAATCCATGAAAAGTAATAATTGAGAAAGAGAAATAATTTTTTAATTGATTAATAAATATTTTAATATTAAAATCAATGTAGAAATCTCCAAAATGGGGAAGCTGTTGGAGATGAAGGGAATTTTTTTAGAGATTTTAGTTTTTAGTTCTCCATTTTAGAGAAAATTTGGAGAAACTGTTGGAGATGCTCTAATTTTACTTTTTACTTTATAATAATTCTAGTCCGATATCTTTATTTCTATTTAAAAAACGTGGTTAACTAATTTTGTAAAATACTATGGCTTATTTATTCAAAGAAAGATCATTCAATGATTCAAATTGTTTAAAATTAGATAGTTTAAAGATTTTTTACTCTAAAAACAGTATATTAACTTTATCATTTAAAATGATAAAATTTAGAGAAACTAATTATTGTAGCCATTTGATAATTAAGACTTCACGATCTACCTATTTTCTCTCCGGATATACCAAACTAACCATGAAAGTTGCCCCATAAAAAGTCGCCCCAGGCGAGTTTAAGAATTTCCTGCCATTTTCTCCAACCGCCGACCACTTTTTGTGGTAACTCGCCCCCATGAAACTCGCACAAGTTTAATCTTTGTAAGAATGGCAACTTTGACCCATTCAATTTTTTTTTTGAACAGTTTGACCTTTCAAAGTAGTTACCTCTTTGGTTAAAAACCGTTCCTTTAAAAAGGAAAAGAAGTAAAAACCCATTCAAATCAGTTACCTATTTCTAGAACCCGTTGACTGGTATTAAAAAATTATTATAATGTTGGTACCAATTTTTCTTTTTTGAAAGAGGTATCCCGGACCACATTGGGCCCAGACTAATTCTCGACAATTTTTGGGCCGAAGCCCGACTGCTAAAGCATACAACCTGGGGTCGAAGCACCCGTACCTCCAGAATGCGTCCACAGGGCTCGAACTCGGGTTCACTAATATGTAGTGCCCAAGCCTTACCACTAGGCTAACACTCCTTTGGTACCAATTTTTCAACAATATTTTTTATTTATCAAGTCTGACTAATGTGTAATATTAATTATACAGTTTAAATCTATATTTTGGTCTATAATTGATTTAAAATGACTTTCAAAATGTAAATCCGTAATATTGTTTGAAGAAAATTTCTTTTTCCTTTAAAAAATCCAACATGTTCGGTATATTCTATCAAAGAGGCAAAACGATGCAACAAGGGACCAAATGTGTAAAAACTTAGGAGACCAATTCGTACATTAATTCTATCAAAGATGCAACAAGGAACCAAATTTGTAAAAACATGAAACTCACCCTGGACGAGTTTCATGTGGGAGACTTTACCTCAAACAAGGCCGGAATCGTGGCATTTCGTTGGAAAATGTATATAAGTCATTTGGGGGCGACTTCTAATGGGACGACTATCATGGTTATTTTGAGATAACCGAAGAGAACTTTATTAAGAGGTTAAAGCCTATTTTTTAGATTGTTAGAAAAATAATTTTCTCAAAAATTTTATGTATTTTTTAATAAAATAATTTATAAAAACTCTAGTCATTATTTCATCCAAGGTTTTTTATTTTTTACTCCAATTATGATAGTACAGATTTTAAAGATATGCTTATTAATCTAAACTTACTTTTCTTTTAAAGAATAGAGATTTATATATTCAATTTCTTTTATAATATTTTATTTTGCAGCCTAGCTTTCTACGAAACCTGAAACCGGATGGTGGTATAATTCTGCTGACTAGGATTTCCGGAAAACCAGGAGCAAAAAGAAAGTGGGCCCACACATGATATCTTATGTGGCAATTCGACCGCAGCCTGACACGCCCACGTGTCTGCCACGCGCTCCATCACCCCTTCCCATTGCCCTCCTCCTGTCCTTTGCCTTTCCTCTCTTCCAACCATCTGTTTCATCAATACTCTTCTCCTTTTGCAATAAAAGTCATATTAAAATTTGAATATGCTTTACTCTAATTCTTTTTTTTTTTTAAATCTGTTTTTCAAAAACTATTTCGTTGTGTTTTTGGATAAGTTATTTCAAACAGTAGAGTTTTGATGTGGTGGATTGGTTATTATTGAGGGTTTATAGCGTCTTAACTGAGTTCAAGTCTTTTCATGCACATGTTTGGAGACATTTAAGTGGACCATGTTTACCCCTCAAAATTGTCGGAGATTAGTCGGGCTTTGGCCCGGACGCCCTTAAAAAAAATAGCTTTAAGTTTTCTGGATATTTTTTGTTAAGTATGAACGACATATTATAGTAGGGTTAAGTTAATTTGTTAACCCATTAATTTGTGTTAACCGTGTTAACCATATAACCACCGTTGATCATTTCAATCAATGGTTAAGATTGATTTCCTAAATAAGAGGGAATTTAATTAAATCCAAAAATAAAGGAGGCTGACCCACATATGCAGGAAAATAGGAAAAATAAAGAAATCCTATTGGTCCATTTTTGGTTAACACGGTTAACACAAATTCATGGGTTAACAAAATAACTCTCCTCTATTATAGTATACTATAATTACATCAAAGATAATATGTTTTTCTATGAGTATCAAAGTTACAAAGAAATCAGGTTTAGTGGACGTTTAAAAGAAATAAGTGTTTTAATAGAGTGTTTCAAAGTATATGGAGTCAAACAAAAAATGTATTTTATCTAAAAGTGTTACAATAAATTTATATAATGCTTTTAAGTTTCGTAAAAAGTTTTTTGCATATTTTTAAAATAAAATGTGGTACTCCCTCCGTCCCAGAATTATTGTCCAGTTTTGACTTTTTAAAGTCTTTCTTTTACGACTTTGACCTTAAATATTTTTGTTTGTGTTATATAATGCTTGATGCAAAATATATGAATGAGTTGTGTTTTTAATGTACTTTCATTGGTATAATTTTCATGAAGTATTATATAACACAAACAAAAATATTAAGGTCTAAGTCGAAAAAGAAAGACTTTCGAAAGTCAAAACTGGACAATAATTTTGGGACGGAGGTAGTAATAGCTAATTTTATAGGATATTTTGAAAGTGGGTTACATAAACCCAAATTTTTAGATGACACTTTCATCAAGAACACAAGTGTATCTTATTTTGGCTCGATTGGAGGTGACATACATTGAATATTGGATCTAGACTTATACTTTTTTTTCTTTCGAACATATTCGGGTTTTTCTCCGCCTCCACATTCTTTAAAAAATTTCTTCTTCAAGCTCCTTTTGTTAATATGTATTCGTGCGTGTTGCAGCGCGAAATATCTCAAATCTAAATATGATAACTCAAAGAATAATTTTGTTTATGTTAAGTTTTATTCTCCATTTCAAGATGTTAACTTTATGGTTTTATGTGTTTTAAAAATGCATATTAGATATAAATTCAAGGTCAATTGGTCAAAACAATTACGCTCGATAGTGAGTCTTCAAACTCATAACATTTAAGCTCATTTTGAAGGTATTGATTTAACCATTAACGGCTACCATGGCAAGTTGGGCAAACAATTGTAGCGGCGTCGATGGGATGTGGTACGCCCCTTGCGGGTTCAAGCCATTGGTTCAAGGGAGGTTTCAGAACCCGTCCCTACCCTCTCTCTCTCTCTCTCTCTCTTTTTCTCTTTCTCTCTTCTATATTTATATTTAAAATTAATAAAAAAATGGTAAGGGTAAAAGGTTCCGTTTGGTACAGAGAAAAGGATCGGAAAGAATTAGAAATGAAAATAAGGAGAAATGAAAATGGGGAGAAATGGACTGGGGAGAAATGGAAATGGGGTGGAGAATTGGAATTAATCCCCTGTTTGGTATCATCAAAGAAATGAAACAGAGAAATGATGGCTCATGTCGCCGGATGGCAACATCGGGCGGCAACTCTCAGCGGTTACTCTTGTTGTCGGAGATGTACAGGTTATCGATCGTCATAGCCGACGCCGGTGGTCGTCGGCGGACGTCGAAGGTGGTCGCCGCCCATGTTGGTGGTCGCCGGTGGTCGTCGCCGACGTTGATGGTCCCAATGTTCATCGAAGGGGGTAGTCGGAGGTGGTTGTCGCCGTCGTTGCCGACGCCGATGGTCAGCGGCGGATCGAGCCGACCTAATGTTCATCGAAGGGGGTCGTCAGAGGTGGTCATCGACGGTCTTCGTTGGTGGTCGTTGAAAGTCGTCAAAGGGGGTCGTGGTCGACGCCAGCAGTCGTCGGAGGTGGTCGTCGGCGGTTGTGGCCGACGCCAGCGGTCGTCGGAGGGGGTCGTCGGCGGTCGTCGAAGGTGGTCGTCGGCGGTCGTGGCCGGCGCTGATGGTCGTCGAAGGTGGTCTTCGGCGGTCGTGGCCGACGTCGGTGGTCGTCGGCGGTCGTGGCCGACGCCGATGGTCGTCGGGATTGAAATTGAACAACATCAGACACTAACTCTCTCCATTACTCCTCCAAATGGAGAGAATTGCATTTCTCAACTTTTACACTACAATCATTTCCTAGAGAATTCCATTTTTCCACCAAAGTGATGTCAATTCTCCCACAAGATATTCATATCCATTTCCATTTCTTTGCTTCCAAATCTCCGTACTAAACAACCCCTAAAGGTATGAAAGGTTGTGTTATGGGATTTGAAATGTTGGTAAAGATTTGAGGATATGATAGTAGAAAACTGAGATGACATTGATGTGATAATAAAAAGTTACTTCAAAAGAGTGTGTACTCATGGCCTAATAGTTTAACTAGTTTTCTACTTAATTAAAAAGTAAAAAAAAAAATATTACTATGCATAACTTAAAAGCAAGAGTAAGCTAGATTCAAATGTTTCTATATATTACAATCTTAAATTAATAAAATATATGTTTTGCTTTTTCATAAAATAAGTATGTTATCATATTATTATAACGTTAAACTTAATATAGGATCAGGTTCAAATGTAAATTCATCTTTTATTGTGAATGTGAGAACCATTTGTATGGTGGAACATGGCAATATTCAGTTTGAATATTCATGTTTTATTCAGAATGAATACAATAAAGCTTTAATCAGTTTGAATAAAACTTAGGCGGTGATTGCGCCTAAGCTTTACTCAGTATGCATGTGTGCACGTCAGAAGCGCGTCCATGCATACTGAATAAAGCTTAATTAGGCGCCTATTCAGATTTCCATGTTGCACGATTTTGTTGGTCATCACGTTCACAATGAAAGATGAGTTCACATTTGAACTTTCCTCATCTAATATAATAGATAAATTGAAGTTGAAGCGAATATATGATTCACTTGACTTTAGAAGTTATGGTCATGACTTTTTTTTAAAAGTTTATATAAAATTATATATATCTTGTTGGTTTTCGTGTTTATTATAAATATGTATTACATGCTGCATTTTCGATTTTGTGCATGTTAATTTGAAAAATATGTTATATTGAATACACATCCAAATGTTTTATGTCTATTTTGATAGTACATCTTAAATTGAAAATTTTGAATGCACTATAGTAGGGAGCCAATGACCTTTCTCACTTTTGACTAGCCATAGCCAAGGTTCAAAGCTTCCACTAGTTACCTTTAAAGGACACTTAATAGTATAATACATAAAATTAATATATTATTATAGCATGGACTATTCAAAAACCACGTTCTTTAACATGTGACCAATACTTGAAATGATTGTTTACAGAAAGTTTGATTAGAAATTGGATTTTTGCACCCTTTAAATGATCAGACCAAAAAAGAATTAAAGAGAAAATGACAAAATAAAGTCAAGGGATTAAATCTATCAAAAATAAAAATTGAAAGACTTAAAATACATAAAACACAGGTTCAAGGACTGAAAGTGTAAAATTTTACAAATACTTTAATTTCAGAGACTAAAAATGATAGATTCTGAAAGATTAAAGTCCAAGCAAAATTGCCAAAAATTGAAAGTTAAAATCCAATTCAATAAAATCGAAAGGACAAAAATGGAAAAGAAATTAACAAACACTTAACTCTATCAGACTTAACTGACACTTAGCTGAAAAGGGCTGAAAATGAAAATAAACTAACCAACATAACCAAAAAGGAACTAAAATTGAAAAGAAAATTAACGAATGTAAATACGACTTAACGAAACATTAAAACAACAATGAAACAAAACCCGAAAAGATATCGCAAATAATCGAACATATTACCGCATGAACTATATATCGCATAAACATTTGAGAACTCGTATAGCATACATACTTGAGAATAGTATACCCCACATACTTGAGAAAAATATACCACACACACCTTAATTTATAGCCATGTATTTCAATTAAAAAAAGAAACTAATAACACCATCCAAACCTTTAAATAAGCACTCTTCCACTAACACGGATGTATGACATACAATTAACTTCCATGACTCAAGAATAAAATTCAACACTAGGAAGTAAGTCTATCACTAACCATCCACAAAATTTATTTGTTAACCAAGTTGATTCCAAAATTCATAGATGAGTCACCACTATATGAAAAGAAAAAGAAGGAAAGGCCATGCTATGTGACGTATATAGGCATACACCATCATGCATGGTATACTAAGTATATCGCATAATATGGGTACTAGATGAAATGAAAGGAAACCACATGGTCCGCATGGCACTTTAGATTCCAAATATCGCATGAACTTGGTTTCAAATACCTCATAAAGCTTAACTCATCAATACCGCACAAAACATTGATTCCAAATACCACGTAAAACTTGGGGTCAAATAGCGCATAAACCTCTACTCATCAATACCGCTACAAGTTAACTCATCAATACGGCACAAAACATTGATTCCAAATAGAGTCTTGGCTTCTAAATACCACACAAAACTTTGTTATCATAGAACACCAACCCACTTTGGATGATGATAAGTTGTCCAAATTTTAAACAATCACCAACCCACTTCCTTAAATGTTGATATATCAAAAAATAAGAGGAACACACCGAGCCACGATGAGTAAAGAATGAGACCACCAATTCACTTTACATCAAGTCACCAACTCACTACTCACAAACCACAGTTTAAACTATGAAAACCCACGTGAAGCTATCCAATAATCCCGCATAACACACATGTCACAATCCCACATAACATTTGCTATTTTTTTCCGTCACAAACTCAGAATATCAAATCTTCAAAACAGAAAATATGAACTTCAAAGTAAAAACCTCATAAAATCTCAACTTTTAGATCTTAATTTTCCAAAAACTGGGAAAAAAATGTTAATCCTTTGAAATAATGTTCAAAATGTGAAACTAAAACACATTTAATGAAGAATCAAACATGAAAATCATGTTACAATGACCTTATTTTGTTAAAAAATTCAAAACACACATCAACATTCAAAGTTTCTTATGAATATTTTTTCATCAAAAACTCAAAATACATCTTCAAAATGAAATGTATTGATGAAATAAACAAATAAATCAATCACAAACATCAAACACATATCAAATCCATAAATGATAGATCAAACCTCAAAACGTTTGAAGATCTTCAATAAAAACCCACTTTCTTCAAAAATTCTTAAAAGAACTTTAAATCTTCAACCACTTTGTGTAAAAACTTTTATATTCTAGCTCTGATACCAACGATGAATCCCAATATTTAAGTGTCTGATCAAGCTAAGAACCAATTCTCATCAAAGATTCATATGGTTTTTAGAGAGACATAGACAAATTACATGAAGAACACTCTCTATAGATACTCTCTCTAAATGAAGGCTATGATATTACAATTATATTTGCACCTTCAATAAATTACATACACAAACGGTTTTTATACCCCTAAGTAAAAGTTACATTTTTACCCCCTTTGACTTATAATCTTGCATACCAAAATATGGACCTAACAATCTCCCTATTATTCAAGATTATTATGAAACAACATATTTTACAATGATTAAAACTCAAATAAACTTTTCTTCTTGAAAGATCTTCATATCATCATAAATCTTCTCTCCAACAAAACCTTCTTAAGAAAATAATCTCCCATCTTTAGTAGACTTTTAAATAAAATTTTGTTTTGTATCTGATAAAGATAAATAATATTTGAAGACATAACATCAACAATACTTTTATGTGTTGGATAAGATGTATTTGTGTTAGTTATTATCAAAGCAAATGGTTGAATCAACAAGGCATAAAAAGAACCTAGCTAGCTAGATCTCTTTAAGCCATACAAAACAAGTACAATTCCTAATTTGTTAGTTCGATAAACCTTTCCGAGATTACAGTTGCTTCATTCAAGTTGGTTCTGTCTTATTGCTCACTCCTTCATCTCAACCACATATAAACACCTTGATGAAAGTGATCAATTTGACCACAAAATGGAATTCTAATCAATATAAACTTCAAATAAATAAAATGAGTGGTTTTACGATAGATAAACACCACTCTTCTCGGATACTACTATACAAATACTTAGGCTAACATTATAGAAAAGATAAAGGAAATTAATAACACAATTGTTGCCCCAACCCATTTAACAATGTTTCGTCCCCTTTTTCCTAAAAAATGTTGTAGCATCAAGTAACACTTTGTTTTTACCTTCTAGAGAACAAAGATATAAAACATGAATTAAATTTTTGTTGAGTAAGGTTCACTTATAAGGAAATACATGATATGATGTGTCGTATATCGTTAAAGATCACATGGTGAAAGGTTATGCCATAACAATACTTTTGTATGGTTTTGAAGATACATTTGGAAAAGAAATTAAAACCTACACATGTATCAACATTGAAATTGAATTGTTCACTACTTGATGCTTTATGAATAATATGTAAATAACATTTAGGTATACTATAGCAAGGGATTTAACATTGTGGAGAATAATATATTTTTCAGTAAAAATAATGTTTGCATGTGCTTAGCATTTACATATATACTTATTATGACGATAGTTTTTTTATAACGCCGTCACTGTGTCGGAATTAGGGTTCGTACACCCTGATGTCATCCAAAAATAAATAGTGTTGTATATACGAAGCCAATGAATGATTACGTTGGAACAATGACGTTATTGAAGTTGCGCACTAGGCAGTACGTCACTGAAAAGCTATCGAATGTTCTTTTGTGATACTAAGATTCATATCGTCATCATTCTATAAATAAGTCGATTAATATATAAGGCTTACACGTCAATATAATATTTTCAAGTTTTTCACAAAAGCAACAAGGCCAAAGGAATTGTTAGACCAACTTGGATCAGATGAATTTAGGATTAGGACTAGTTACGTGAATCCTAGGATTAGTTAGATCGCATGCCAATCCTAGCAACACTTTTATTGATAAAAAAAAGTCGAAATTAAGACTATGAAACCAAACTAGATAAGAAACCAATAGTTAATAAAAGAATGAATGATTACTTTCTTATATAATCTTGTATTCATAGACATGAATATGTTGAGAGATATGTACATATATAGAGGATTATGTGGGTATGCATGTGTAAGTTGTGCTTTGTTATATAATTCTATATGTGCATATACATATTTTATATCGGTTTTCATTAATTATAGATTTTTAGCTTGGATGTCATAGGTGTAAAGTATCGAACATTTCTCATTACTTACCTAAGGTTCGATTGCAGATATAACGTATATGTTTGCATTTTTTACATTGATTGTTTTATCATTTTCGATAGATTCTAATATATATCCAAACCCTCGTATACTAAATAATAAAACATTATAACTTATAAGTCACTTGAAAACCTTAAATCATTATAACACATAAAATCCAAAGGGCTAGCTCAAGAAGACTTTTCAGAATATCAACTCTTTGATAGCATGCCTAGCTAGTTCTCTAGTTTATAAACAGTCTTGGATCTAGATTGTTAGCGTTTGGCTAGGCCTAGCATGACTCCTAGTCAAGAAGGATCTACCCTTTTATAAACTCCACTTTAATGACTTTATCAACTACTAACAAATGTTCTGAAAGGTCCATCAACCATCATGACGGCCAATTATAGCACGTCATATAGGGACCCCTTTGTAACTTTATTGTCTATATATTGTTGTCAATACAGGCAACCCTAATCAAGGGTTTTCCACATATTCTCACATGGTATCAGAGCCACCTAAAAAACCCTAGCTTTTTTCCGAGCCGTCGGCCGCTCGAAACCCTACTCTTGCCACCGTCTGCTCCTACTTTCCTCCGTCATCGCCGCTGTGCTACCACCCCTGATCGCTGCACTCAGACCTCCTGACAGCCGCCTCCCGCTTCCCTTCGCCGCTGATGCCTGGATCTTAGTCGTGCGACCTACCGCCGTGCGCCCTCCGTCGTGCGATCTACTCTCGCTGCTTCCCGTCGTGTGCCCTACAGCCGCTGTGTCATTCAGCCGCGTCGCGCGACCAACAACCACCGTACGATCTCCCCTTACCGCCGCGCCCTACTGTGTTGCTGCAATCTGACCTCCTTACCGATACTCGCGCCGCGACCAACATCCTCGCGCCGCGAGTTGTGAACCACCACTTCCGCTGCCCTCATTCTTGCTACCCGTTACTCGCACCGCAAACAAACACTTCACGCTGCGAACAAAACATTCGCGCTGCAAACTAACCCTTCGCGCCGCGAGATTCATCCTCCTACCTACTGATTGCCGCCAGTTGCTGCTGTCACCACCACCAGTCACCACCACTGGTTGCCGCCTCTCGCCGCCTGCTCAACAGCCACTGACGGGTCTCCCTACCGCTTATCGCGTGTGGGGTTTGTGTGGTACATTACTTTCTCTCTACCCGCGGTTAAAAGATTTGCTTATTTATTTATTTACTCTTGTTAGTTTATTTTTTCGTTTCCCCTTTTGTTGCCATTACTACCTCGTCACCCTCAAATACCCTCCCTTCCCCTACCGCTAGTCAGCTCGTTTTTTCCCTCACCAACGTCTACTCCCAATTCAGTTTTAAACTTTCAACTGATGGGTCAAAATACAAGTTTTGGCATTGTTGAGAACTCCAAAATTATACATGTTTTGGTCGCACTAATTCCTCACTTTTGTATCTATTTTGAGAGTAATTTGAATGCAGTTTGGCTTAAAAAGACTTAAATTCTAGTTTTGCAGGTGTTGATCCAGCTCCTCTATGACCTGATGAAATACCAATGATCCTATCTCTTGTAACTAAAAATACTTAGCAAAATAATGCTTTGGAAACTGGCAAGTCTGTTCGCTGACTGTTCCACACTTCGAAGAATTCACTCACTTAAAGGCATCAGCGATTGCTTGTCTCCCTGACTCCGTTCAGCGATAGTGAGAGCTGATAACAGCTAAGTATTCTTTGAAGACAAATAGCCATGTCACTAAGAAACCATCAACACCATCTATTGATGCAAGCTAATGATAAAGTCAGCGATGCTCATGATCTGAAGTTGAAATCAGTGACAGCAAGCTGACTAACCTAACATGACGTTTGATAACCCCAAAATTATACATATTTGGGTCGTGCGGAATTAGATGATTTTATCCCATTTTAGCTTATTTTTGTACAATTCACTCCCGATTATCTTTGTTTTTCAGTTTTAGAAGGATTTGGAGGTCCGTGATCATAAAAGCACAAAAAGAGGTGAAAAAGCATAAAGTTTGGAATGAAGTGAGAAACAGAAGTGCCTCGCGATCGCGAGACCACAGTCTGGCGACGCGAGGGTGCCTTTATTCTAGAAAGTTCCATCTTTTAACTACTTTGGCGTTGCGAAAAAGCTTTCAACCGTCAACAAACAAGAAGTCAACTATGCTTAGAAGATTCTAGAAGATTCGAGATTCGGATTTAGGGCTTCTTGTTGGTCCTCTATTGATGGCCAATAAGATAAATTGTATTGTAGAAGGAGGAGGTTGAATACAATCAACACTGTTTCTTCCACTTAATTCAGTCCACGACTCCTATGGAGCCTTTGTGTGAACTGAAGTAGATTGTTTGTTGAAAAGGATCAAGACTTTGTCAAGATCCAAACAATCTTTTTAAGTATTTAGACACACAACCTTTGTTTATGCACAAAGCAAGAATTAGAAGAGATAGAAAGAATTAGAAGATAGAAAGAAGAATGGATTGGGGTATAGAAGATGGACCAAAGGTTGTGTTTGAAGAACACACTATGTTCATATTTATACCTCATGCATTAAATGCATGCCATCCCCAACTTTACACGTGTCAGGTAAATGTTGGGTTTGGTGTACTATTGTACCATAAAATAATGCCCATGAGTGGTAGGATCATGGCCTATGGTAAACAGTTTCCTTATGGGTGACAAGTACGGAGGGAACAGTAAAGTGACATCCCTTTTGTACTATTTGTCAGAAAGGCAGAACAAATCCTCTTTGTGCATATAGGCCTTAGAATCGCAGGGAGGCACTGTGACTTGTTCTCTATGGAACGTCATGTAAGAGTAGTCAGCTAGCTGTCACTGATTTCAACTTCAGATCATTAGCATCGCTGACTCTATCATCAGCTTGCATCAATAGATGGTGCTGATGGTTTCATAGTGACATGAAAATTTGTCTTCAAAGGAAACTTAGCTGATGTAAGCTCTCACTGATATTAAACGGAGTCAGTGATCAGTGATCGCTGATGTCCAAACTATCAGCGAGACAAATTTGCTGAAGTATTGAACTTCATCACAGTAGTGCTAAGTATTTTTCAGTTATTAGATAAAGGATCATTGGTATTTCATCAAGTCATAGAAGAGCTGGATCAACAGATAGCCAATGTAGTTGCTGAAACTGCTTGGTTGCGAAATCTCCTGCTCGAGTTGTGTTGTCCTCTCTCTCGTGCCACTGTTGTTTTCTGTGACAATGTCAGTGCCATGTATCTAGCATCTAACCCTGTTCAGCACCAGAGAACCAAGCATGTGAAAATAGACTTACATTTTGTTAGGGAGCGTGTTGCGATTGGTCATGTGCGTGTTTTGCATGTTCCATCTGCCTATCAGTATGCAGATATTATTACAAAAGGTCTACCTGCTAGTTTGTTTCTTGATTTTAGAAATAGTTTGAACATTCGTTTACCTCTCGATCAAACACGAGGTTGTGTTAAATATTTGTATAGTATAGGGACCCCTTTGTAACTTTATTGTCTATATATTGTTGTCAATACACGCAACCCTAATCAAGGGTTTTCCACATATTCTCACATTCAAAACTTTGCAGTTATCTTCAACTTAAGCAAATTCTTCATCAAATTTCTTCCCTTTTTATAGAGACAGTCTTAAGAATAATTATCTTCTATTTGCATCATCTCCCACTTTTTGATGATCATGAGGATCTTGAACATAAAAACAATTCAAACAAACTTCTTGAAAGTGTGTCAAACATTTTCTCTAACAACGATTAAGATCAATATATATTCTTTAAGCACCAGGATCGATCAGAACCGTCTTATTCTCCAAAGTAGAAACACGTGAACAAAATGTTGATTCATAAATTGTTTCCGAATCTTTTCAAATTCAAAATAAGTGGTAACCCCGTATCAACAAATGATTCAGTTACAATGTATGTAAGTAGTACAGAACTACTTAGTCAACAAATGTACTTTATAAAAGAGTTTTAGTGACGTTCACTCCCCCGGGGTTTCCATCCAATTATCGAGAAATCATAAGAAATCTCTATAGATGTTATGATAGGAAACATATTCCATGTATGCTTGTATAGAAAGATTTAAAGCACAAAACTCTATTTTAGGCTCAAAATGTGAAAATATATTCCACATACTCAATGTGCATGATTGTTTGTGAAGGCGAGGCAGACTTTCTTCTTTTTCAAAATTGAAGTTTTCCGAGTGAAAACTAGATAAATATGTTGCTTCCCCGGAAAAAATGAAACATCTCTTAATTAGTTGAAAACGAGACGAGTAGCTCGTAAGGTTATATCAATAGTTGGCATGTTGCTGCTTGTTTCAATGATGGTCACTAAGGAGTTGCGAACCAATCAGTAGATGTGGTTGCCCAACTTAGAAGTGGTTAGTGTAGTATTGTGTTTTTCTTTTAACTTTGATCTCTGACCCCTGTATGTTTTAGAAATCCTCACTTCTAACCAACCTCTCATTTTCATCTTACCTGTTAGCACAATGACATTACTCAATCATATGAGTTATCTCCCCCACTGTTAGATATACGATCCATCACCCCTCAATCACTCAAGGGTAACTTCTTTGGTAGGGCTATCAGTTTTGATAGTCCATAGAAGTACATTATGGTCACACATTGATCCCATAAAGATATTTCTAAACGTTTGAAATTCATCAATACAAGCATACTTGACAAAATGTTGATTATATAATCAGCCTCCCCCTCAAAACATGATTTAACGGCAAAACAAATAAAACTTTCGGTAATATAGAGCATGATTCCTAACTAGTTAGAATTTTAATCTCATCCATAAGATTGGACATTAACAGTTAAAGCTCCCCCTCAAAACAACTATCTACAAATATCCTTAAAAAATAAAGCAATAAACTCCCTCTTAACATTTGAAGTCCAAGTCCTAAGTAATCAAAAGTTACTCATACAAAACAAATTTATGTGGATTTTGGTACACAATCAACCTTAGGTCCAGATTTGTTAGCGCGATTGAATGGAACACTGTAAGAACTATACCACTTATGCACATTCGACTTGTAAACAAAATCATTTGTTTCACAGAAAGAACAACAAAATCTTTTTTATGACCACCTGATCAACTGATTATCAGAATAAGTAATACTAGGTTTCACAAAAGATTTTGAATGAAAACCATTGTTCTTTTTCACATTGGCTTTATGAACAAAAGATTATTTCTTATCTACTTTCGGAGTAGATCCTTTCACTCTTTAAACTTGTTTGAGCTTCTTAGAACGATTATTTGATTTAACAAAAGACTTAAAATTAGAAAACCTTGAGTAGTAGGAATGCACATTTGAGAGGGAGCCTAAGGCACCTGGTATCCTTCCCAGCTCAAATGTTGCATACCTCCTTGTTTCAACAAGGGGAGTTATACATGGGACCTCCTATGAGGGAAATGAGTAGGGTTATGTGAATATACAGGTGAGACCCAATGTAGGTGGTATACTTTTATGTGAGTGAGTAAAGGCTGGAAGGGGGTTTAAATAACAACACCCTTCAACAGTTGCACTTTAATTAGTCCTTATATTTGGACTTACTCATGATGGCAACTAAGAGCATCTCCTATATATTCAATAAAAAATCTTTAAAAATGGAGAATCAAAAAACAATATCTCTATAAAAAAAGCATTCAAATTCAATAGATTCTCTATTTTGAAGATAAATCATTAACTTATATTATTAAAATATTACATATATTTAATAAAACATTTTATCTCTCCTAAACATTTTATTTTAAATATTCTTATTGGTGGATTACAATAAAAGAAAAAACTATATTTATTTCTCATGGTAATTATTTTTGAAAAGTTCTCTAAATTTGAAGATTTTTATACTTTCTCTTGTATTTTCTTTATTTTGAAAAAAGTTTTAAAGAATCTATTAAAACTAAAAGATATCTAAAATTCATATTTTTCATTTTAAAAAAGCTATTAAAGATGCTCTAGTTTCCTTACTTGTTCCATGTGTTACAAATCTGTGTGACAATTTTTTTTGAAGATGAATAGGCATCGGGATCTTTAAATAATTATATGTAAAGAAAATAACAATTACCAATTCAATAATCATGATAAGCTTTTATATGAATTGAAGATAAAACCATGTTCTTATAAACACCTGAATTTATTAACATAAAAAGTGATATTTACATTTAAAAGAATAACATGATCAAGAACGCTATTATTTTACTAGAATATTAACATATTTTTCCTTTAGCTTTATGAATTACTAATTCTTTGTCCTTTGCATTTTTTGATACAGATAGGCTTCAAGCTGTATCAGAACTTTTTAACTATTTCTGGAAACCGGGAAAAGGGACTAAAAAAAAAGAAGAATTTCAAGTGCCGAGACATAGCCGACCTCGCGGCGCGAAGCTATGGCTCGCGGTGTGAGACTGTCGCTGATTGTTTTCCGCGACGGAACATTCCGGAAGATGTTGCGTTTATTTGCTTATTCAAATATTTTATTACTTAATTTAGTTTAGAATTATTACCTTTAATTAGTTTTCTTTTCTATTAAGTTAAGATTTATTTTGGTAATTATTTTAATTGTTTTCCAAGTTAGAATTAATTAGGTTTATTTAGTTTCCATAAATATTTCATAGTTAGATTAAAATAGGCTTATTGCTTTCAATTGTTAATCAGATTCCAATTAATATAATTTCTCGTTTGAGAGTTTAAAGAGTTTTATCTCTTTTGTTTCTTTGCGTTTCACGCTTGTGAGCGTTGTTATTTTTCGGGTTAACGTTAGTCGATCCGTACCACGCATCTCATATTCCGCCCCACGTCAGTTGGTATCAGAGCCAGACTACCTGTCTCTTTTCCTTCAGATGGCATCACCACAACCGTACATCAACCACGCAAGTTTTGAGGCAATCGCCATGGCTTTTTCCATGGCCCTCAACACTGCCCGTGCTAACCTTGCCAATCAAATCGACACTCCCGTCATCAAGCGTCGAAAAAGAGACAAGCATCTCGATTATCGTAACCGGGTTTGTTTTCCTAGTCCCAAATTCGAAAAGAAGGAAAAAGAAATACCCAAAAGAAACGTACACGCCATTCATACAAAAGCAGAAATTCCGTTTTTCTACGGAACTTTGGAAACGGAAGAATTTTTAAAGTGGCAAAACGAAGTCGACCGGTTCTTTGAGGTTATCTAGATTCCTAGAGAAAAACAAGTAAAGTTGGTTGCTTTTCACCTAAAAAGCAACGCATCTGTTTGGTGGGATAAAGTGGTCAAGCAACGACAACGCCAACAGAAAAGACCGGTTCAATCATGGAAGCGAATGAAACAACTTATGGTGGAGCGATTCTTGACCGGAAAAGAAAGGAGAATCACCGGAGATCGCCGATGAGAAAATCGTCCCCGTCATGACCGAACCGCCATCCATCGCGATTGACCTGCCACAAGAAATCGTCTCCGTCGTAATCGACCCACCACCCGTCGCGACCGAACCACCACTCGTCGCCATTAAACCGCCTCAAGAATCTATCCACGTCGCAATTGAACCGCCACAAGATGTTATCACCATTGCGACCGAGCTGCAACATGTTGTAACACCCCAAAATTTGGAGTAAACAAAAAGTTTCACTTAATAGAAAGATGGTAATACAATGTACGCCAAGGCGTGAGCTCTTCCCAAAACAGGGGTATAAATAGAGTATAATTACAATGTTTGTAATTGAATAAAGAGATATAATAACCAACTAGTCTAGTTCCTACTAGGAAGAAGACTACAAAAGGGTTATCGTTCTACAGTCAATCTCGCGGCCTAAAAGACCGGTCTCTCCAACGTCCCCCATGCTCACTCTAAACCTGGCACCTACTTGGGAACAGCGTCCCTAGCACCTGAGAGACACATCGACACCAATCAAGTGTTAGGCCAAAGGAGCCTAGTGAGTTGTATCAACAATATATCGTGCATACAAGAGCATGTTAAGACATGTGAGACATACTAAAGGATGTTAATCAACAAAATGAAACATGCTAAACCGGTTAATCTTTTATCTTTGGAAACAATGGGAGCGACCCATTTCCCCCAACCAATATCCCATCACTCGTTAGTTGCAAACACCTCGATGTCATATCAACCATGACACCATCAGAGGCCCGCGCACCACGGAGCAACCCGGGGGCCGACGACATACGGCATACTTATTTCAGTACCTCCCAAGACTGTTTGGTGTGGATATATTGCGTTGGTTCGTCCCCGTTATTTAATTTCAAACAACCTCGATGCCATATCTATCATGACACCATCGGAGGCATATACGTACTGTCTAGAAAGACTCATACAATCATCTTAACCTTTCATAGGTATTAATCGAGGGTCTCAAGACCTTCATTCATTTCATGTAAGCCAACATGCTCGGGATTCAATTCCTTCACATCATTCCGTGGCATACATAATAACACGTATTTCTCATAAATACATTCATCATATAATTACATGGATTTAACTCATGCATTATTAGCATACGATAATCTACTCCATGTATACAACAATCCAAATCAAGCCATTCATACAAGCATTGTTACTCATTCATTTCATGGCAATCCTTAAACCTAACAATTTAGGTTACTCATTCATTTCATGGCAATCCTTAAACCTAACAATTTAGGCATTTCATCCAAAATCATGTTTATTCACAATAACCAAGCAAGATGTGTAAATCAAAAAAGATGATGTGCTCTTAGTTTTAACAAAACGGGTTTAGCAAATCACCTTGATATTCTTCACAACAAACACGGATTTGATAGCTAAACACGTCACAAGATAGTACCTATACAATCATAGTATGGTATACATAACTAAACCACCAAAAGTGACACTTACGGTTCACAACCAAAACACTAGTCTAGAGCTAGGCTAGACTATCTCAATTGTCCCCAAAATCTCCCAAACATCATCTAATATAACCCTTAAGGAAAGCCCAAAGCCAAAACTCGAAAAGGAATGAAAAAGAAAAATCTTCGAAACAGACACAGTGAGTTGCGCGACCTAACCCCGCGACCTCAAGTCGCGGGACTCAACTGCACCTGCATTCCTGCGAGCTACTTCGAAAAGCTTATTCCAAACTCACCCAAAACTCAATATCGACTCCCAAAACACCCCACGAATGATTATGATCGATCCTATGATGATATAACATGATAACTAACAACAAACTCGACAAACACCCCATGGATCATCGAGATCCACGTTTTTTCCCAAACACAAACCCTAGCTTCCAAGGTTCTCAAATCCCGACTAATACACGAAATCAACACGAAATAAACTGTACCTTTCGTTAGGAACTTGATTCTAACGACACTTCACGGATTGATTTCACCTCCAACACTCGATTCGTCTTCCAGTTCTTGAATTCTCTTCAAACCCTTCTTTCTCTCTTTTTCTCTCTTTTCTCTCTTCAAGAACCACTAACACAAAATGAAGGGAAAAGGGTTCTTAACTAGCTTATGAGCTAGTTACACTACACCCCCCCTTTATTTCTGGTAATTACCTTCTTATCCCGAAATTGTTAAGTTGAACACTCGACTCAACCTATAAACTTAAAATGCTAGTTAATAATTAACTTTGGGAAAATGGGCGTTATATTAAATCTAATTTCTATTATTCGCTTTTATCATAAAAGTTCGAGTTCTGAAAATTTCGGGTGTTACACATGTCCTTACCAAGACTGACGAGCCAGTCGTTGGAAAAAATAAAGATCTGAAAGTTGAGGAGATTCCCGAGCTGAATCCTTTAGCGCAAGAAGTTGTCCTCGATGTTCCCGAGCCCCCGAAATCGTTCTCTATCATGCCAACGACCAAGATTTCGGCTTACATGAAGTCGATTCCGTATGATATGCCATTGGTTCTAGGGGTGTGTATCGGGCGGGTCGGACGGGTTCGGGTGTGAGAATCAAAAACCCGATCGGATTTCGGATATGAAAATCAAGACCCGAACTTTATGTTTCGGATTTCGGATTGCTTCGAGTTTGGGGTGGTCGGGTTTCGGGTTGATGTCGGTCGGGTTCGGGTATTATTATCATACAAAAAAATATATAAATTCAATGGATTTTAATGGTGAATTCAATCAATTGAGAGATCGACGAAATCAATAGTAAAGTTAAAAGTTAGAAACTATTTCTACCGACTATAAAGTTAAAAGTTAGAAACACATATATTTATATAATATATTAAATACATATACATACATTTCGGGTTTTCGGGCGGGTCGAGTGACCAAACATCAAACCCAACCCGAACCCAAATATCTACTTAAATGTCGGGTTTCGATTTTTCGGATTTCGGGGTATTCGGGTTTTGCACAAACATCATAATTTCGGTTCGGGTTCGGGTTCGGATTTCGGATTGTTTGGGTTTTGCACACCCCTAATTGGTTCATTATCCTTATGAGATGGATGAAGTCACGCTTACATGGAGTCGAACACAACCTGCGGAAGTCGATCCCTTTTTGAGTTTCAAAGACCAACCGAAAAATATGCTTTACGATCTAATGTTACATCACGACCCCGAGAAGTTAAAAGATCTACATGAGAACTCGAGGTCGAGTTCTTTTCAAGTGGGGGTGTCTGACACAGATCGGTTTCGAGCTGTATCAGAACTTTATAACTATTTCTGGAAACCGGAAAAAGGGACTCAAAAAAAAAGAAGAAATTCAAGTGCCGAGACATAGCCGACCTTGCGGTGCGAAGCTATGGCTCGCGGCGCAAGACCGTCGTTGATTGCTTTCCGCGACGGAACATTCCGGAAGATGTTGCATCTATTTGCTTATTCAAATATTTTATTATTTAATTTAGTTTAGAATTATTACCTTTAATTAGTTTTCTTTTCTATTAAGTTAAGATTTATTTTGGTAATTATTTTAATTGTTTTCCAAGGTAGAATTAATTAGGTTTATTTAGTTTCCATAAATATTTCCTAGTTAGATTATAAATAGGTTTATTGCTTTTAATTGTTAATCAGATTCCAATTAATATAATTTCTCGTTTGAGAGTTTAAAGAGTTTTATCTCTTTTGTTTCTTTGCGTTTCACGCTTGTGACCGTTGTTATTTCCGGGTTGATGCTTGTCGATCCGTTTCGCGCATTCCGGCGCGTCATTTTTGTTAGATTATAACCGGCAAAAGTTGTTACTGATTTGTTTTTATAATGAAGTGAAATATTTTTTAGAGTTATATATAAGGAAAGGTTCAAATGAGAAGTGGTAAAAATTGTGAAATAGAGAAGCGATCTTAGCCGTCTATGTGGTAAAAAATTATGGTGACCGTGAAACACCGGATAATTTCTCACATAAGGTGTAACACACGAAAGGGTATTTTCGTAAACTATACAAATAGTTGACAAACATGTTCAAACATGAATTTTGTCATTCATATATAAATTACATAGATCATGTATGAACATATAGTTCATATATGAATCAGTTAAAAATAGTTAATATGTGAATTTACAGGTTCATATATGAACGTATATATGAATTACACATGTTCATGTATGAACGTATATATGAATTACACATGTTCATGTATGAACGTATATATGAATTACACATGTTCAGTTAAAAATATCTACTGAATTAAACATGTTTATATATGAACGTATATATGAATTACACAACTTCATCTATTAATAATTATTTCATATATGAATCAGTTAAAAATAGTTAATAATTTATGCATGTTTATATATGAACGCGTTTCCGGCCTATTTGTAACAATTACGAAATTATCCTTCGGTCTTGCACGTAGTCGCAAATTTTATTTGACCAGTTAAAGATTGTGCTTTGACCTGTCCGGTCAAAGCACAATATTTAACTATTTAACATTGATATTAGCTGTATCAACGGCTTAGATCACTTTTTCTATTCACATTTTTTACCACTTCTCATTTTAAGTTTTTTACCTACCGTTATATATATAGGGGTGGGTTCAAATGTGAACCACTTTTTGGTTGTGAACGTGAGGACAACCGAGAGCGCAACACGTGGCGGATGACTAGGCGCCACGTCAAGTCCACGGCGGATGACTAGGCGCGATTCATGGGAGGGCATTGAATTAAAGAGGGGGACCACACTCAAAGCCGCCTTTATTGACTACTCTCCGCCACGTGGCGCTCTCTCGATTGTCCTCACGTTCACAACCAAAAAGTGGTTCACATTTGAACTTTCCTCTATATATATATATATATATATATAGACAGAGAGAGAGAGAGAGAGAGAGAAAGAGATGGATTTTTTTTATGAACCAATTATACTGTGTGAACTTTGTAAACCATGGATGACCAATCAGATTCTTCCATTCAACTATCCAAATTAAATAAATAAATAAAGAAAATCATGGGCGATTACTAAATGATAATCTACACCATCAATATAATATCTGAACGGTTAAGATCATGTTCACAAGTTTACACAATGGCAATGTTTGGTAAAAAGAAGGTAACTTATAAGTGAGGTACATTTTTAGATGACCATAAGCTAGCTTATAAGAAGGTAACTTATAAGTCAGGTACATTTTTAGATGACCATAAGCTAGCTTATAAGTTAGCTTATAAGTTAGCTTTTTGAAAAGCTACTCTCACAAATATTTTGGTGACTTATGAGACCTGTTATTTTTTTATTTCAAATATACCCTTGCTAAGTTTTATACTAGTAATTATTAAAATGTCTTTTTTTGTTACTCCATTTTATAGTCATAAGCTACCTTATCAGCTAGTTTTTGCCAAACGCAACTTATTCATCAGCTAGCTTATCAGTCATAAGCTATCTTATCAATCACCAACTATCTTATCAGTCAAGCTACCTGCTTAGGCCATGCGTATCAACTAAATGGGTTGGGTGGGCTTCATCCCGGCAGGCTGTCGGGGTTGGCGGGCTCCGGTACACCTGCCGATGGGCTAGCGGGCTGCGGCTTGGGGCGATGTCTCCACACTGCCTACCTGCTCTCTCCCTCTCTCACATTCTTTTTTTTTTCTTTTTTATTGTATTGGGTATTTGATCTGAGAGGGTTCGAGTACTAACAGAGAGAGCTCCAGAGGGTTTATTATGGGTTTATGGAAAAGCTGATGTGGCGCTAACGTGGCAATAGGGTTGGGAGGGTTTTGCTATTAGTCATAACTTACCTTATCAGCTAATTTGTCAAACATAGCCCATATATACTTGGTTCACAAAAGAAAATCTCTCTTTCTCTCTTTCTCTCTTTCTCTCTTTCTCTCTCCCTATGTATATTTAAAAAAAAAGTTGATGTCTCTATTGAAATGGAAGTAATCTTTTAGTCCAAATATTAATCAAGTTTCTAATTAAATGGATCGATAATTAGTGCTAGAAAGTCATGTGTTAAGACTTTTACAAATATTTCTGAACCATATATTTGGTTTGAGAAATTAAATAATTGAACAAACTATTGAAATAGATCAATACTCAATTCCTCTCAATAATTGCAATACTCTATTTATAGTTTGATACTATATTTAGATCAATATTGTGTCATCTTACAACTACTTCTTAAGTAGTACAAGTTAATACGTTCGGTGGTTCATAAAAAGAATATATATAAATTATAATATATGATCCTTAATTTTAATTTTTATAAATTATTTTAATAATCTATTTTTAATTAAGAAAATATTGTTATGCATGCTTTTTAAAATAATTTGCTTAAATTCGACTGGGTTGAAAACGATTTTATATATACTGCTAAATTCTCACCAAAAATTCAGTCATTCGCCTGGCTTGTTGGATAAGCATAGAGAAAGGAGGTGGTTGTATATTGCCTAGTGCCCACAGTATCATGCCCACAGAGAAACCCTTGTTTGAAAACCAGAGAGTGGTTTTATGTTGCTGATTAGGATCCTACGTGTAGCTATCGGAAGGATTTCCACAAAATCAGGAGCAACCAAGGTGGGCCACGTATATGGCCTTCTTCCACTTTGGATTTTTACCTTTTTTTTCTTTATTCTCTTTACCCATATTATGCGCGCAAACTAGGTACCCACAAAGCTCGAGCTGTCACATAAACTCACAGGCTGAGCTCCAACAGGCTCAGCAGGCTGCTGGGCTGATGGTACAACTCCAACGGGCTCGGCGACATGGAACTGCAGCGGTGTGTTCAAGGCAATCAACCGCTCTCTCCTCTCTCACGCTCTTTTCCTTTTTTTCTTTTTTTTTAATTGTATTGAGTATTTGGTTTGAGAGGGTTCGACTACTAAATAGAGAAAGCTCCAGAGGACTTATTGTAGGCTTATGGATGTTGTTACCTTGGTTCTATGAATGATGGTTCCTACCTTAAACTTTAAGCTCTATTATAAGAATTTTGGTTCTTAAATAAAGTTTTATATAGGATGACATTTTAATATGTTTTAGTTACTAATCATTTTAGTAGTGTTCTTAATACAAATATTATTGTTAAATTAATATAAGAGGTACATGACATATGTTGACATAAGATCAAGTTGTTTTCGTTAGATCGCATGAGATCAAGACTTTACGCATAAAACTTCACAACAAAATACCATGGAGGTAAATAAAATTCGAATATTTATACTAAAAAACACTATCGAGGTACAAATATCCAAAACAAGGTAAAAAACAAAACTTTCACAGCTAAAAAAATTGTGAAGGTAAAAAAAATAAATAACCCGACCCTTCACAGCAAAAATGTTGTGAAGATCAAAAAAATCCGAACTTTCATATCAAAAAACACCGTAAACGTAACATTTACGGTGTTTTACAATGAATGTTCAATTTTTTTACCTTCACAGTGTTTTGCTGTGAAGTTTCATATAATAAATGTTGGTCTCACCGGTCTAACGGAAACAGTTTGGTCTCACGTGAACCTGACCCAGAGACCCATAAGATCGTTGGTAGCCCATGTGGGCTTGGCCACGGATATGCCTTGCGATTGTGATGGTTCGACTGGGTAACACTACTCATGATAGCGGGCATGGCATGTGGGCTCGGCCACGGGGTTGGTAATCCATGGCTACCCACTTGTCTCTGTCTGGCACTCTTCTTCTTTCTCTCTTTCTCTTTCTTGATATACATATATATATATATATAGAGTCTCATTCCGTTGTTAACCAGACATTTTTTGTTAACTGTGTAAACTCATCACAACCGTTGATTATTTTGTTCTACGATCCAGATCAAATCCCTATAATTAGGTAAAATTGAATAATTCCAAATTTAAATAACTAACAAACACATATGCATAGGGGCATTTTGGGAAAAACCCATTAAATTAAATTAAATTTAAAAATCAATCAAAATACATTCAAATTTCAAAAATTCAAACAAAATACATTGAAAATAAAAAACCTTATTCATCCCGACCTAACACTAGTGCACTCTGATGGTCTCCGGTACATTCCGGCGAAACACATGTGCTCTCCGGCAGCAATGATGTTAGACGGTAGGAGAATCTCCAGCAACGATGTGAAACACATGTGCACCGATGTAAAACACATGTGCTCTCCGGCTGTGA
This sequence comes from Centaurea solstitialis, assembly GCA_030169165.1. Lineage (NCBI taxonomy): Eukaryota > Viridiplantae > Streptophyta > Magnoliopsida > Asterales > Asteraceae > Centaurea > Centaurea solstitialis. The sequence continues at coordinate 66,231,990 of CM058041.1, forward strand.
AACACATGTGCACCGATGTACACACACGTGTTTCACGGCCTCTCCATCATCGACATCTCCGGCAACGATGGAAGAACCACGATAAAAGGATGAAGGCGGTGACAGAACAACGGCGGTGCAGACGGTTTAGCCGGTTGGAGCGATGGACGGTTTAGCCGATTGGACGGCGGTTGGTGTGCGGCGACGGTTGGAGCGATGGACGACGACGGTAGCAGCGGTTGGTGAGCGTGGACGGTTGGTGACAATTGGACGACGACCATGACGGTTGTAGACGTTTAGGTGACGAAACACATGTGCACCGATGACGGCTGGGGTGCACACGGTTGAGCAGTCAGATGGCGGCGACGATGCAGAAGGTAGAGGATGCAGATGCTGGCGAGATTGCAGAAGGCAGAGGCGGAAGATGGTGGTGGTGGCGGTTTAGCCGGTGGAGAAGCAAACGGCAGTGGCGGTTTTGCCGGCGGAGGAGGAAGCGGTGGTTGCGGTTTTGCCGGTGGAGGAGCAAGCGGCGGTGGGGTTTTGCCGGTGGAAGAGCAAGCGGCAGTGGGGTGGTGGTGGTAGAGACGACGAGCAGCAACGTTGGACGACGACGATGGGCGACGGCGGTCCATGGTGGCGGCGATCTTGAAGATGAACAGTGGCTTTGAGTGGCTGGTTTGTGGATGGAGGTCGACAAAATAAAAAAAATGCAGGCGAATGGTTGTGGAAGATTGAGATATTCATGGAAGGTGCCTTTGATAGCTATCCTAAAAATAAGGTAACTGAATTGAAGATTGATATGGACTAAAAATGACATTAATACCCCTAGACCATTAATACTAAACCAAAGATAATGCTTAAATGTGATTGGCTAGAAGGAGGTTAACAAGGTTAACATAAAATATGTGGTTAACAACCGAATACCACTCTATATATATATATATACATATAGGGTTACCTTTTTTTGTTAACTGAAACTGTGTTAACTAATGCACACCATTGATCAAATGTAATCAACGAATAATATTAAGAGGGTGTTTGGGATTGTTTTTTGGACTCCAAAAGTGTTTTTGGCTAAAAGTGTTTATTGACTTATAATGGAGGTAAAATAAGTTTAATTTTAAAAAGGTGTTTTGATTAACTTTTTGGTGGTAAAAATCAATAAGTCAAAAAATGTTTGGGTTAAAAAGTAGGTTTATGTGAGAGGGAGAGCCAAAATCCAAATCGATTTTATGTATATATGTATATAGGGGTGGGTTCAAATGTGAAACACTTTTTGGTTGTGAACGTGAGGACAACCGAGAGCGTGACACGTGGCGGATGACTAGGTTCACGTCAAGTCCACGGCGGATGACTAAGCGCGATTCATGGGAGGGCATTGAATTAAAGAGGGGGACCACACTTAAAGCCGTCACGTGTCGCGCTCTCGGTTGTCCTCACGTTCACAACCAAAAAGTGGTTCACATTTGAACTTTCCTCTATGTATATATATATATATAGAGAGAGAGAGAGAGAGGGAGAGAGTCTAGTTCATTTAGAAACCAGAATAAGAGTAAAAACCATAAAAATCATGGTTTCATAGCTTAAATCACTAGTACAAAAATGGTTATTTGTGACGGTTAAAAACCGTTACTGTAGGTATACGATAACGGTTTTCGTGAACATAAAAAACGTTGTCTATTCTGCCGTCACTTTTGATATACCTTTTGTTACGTTTAAAAAATGTTACCAAATCACATCAAAAACCGTTACCATTAACTAAAACCGTCACCTTTGATATGTTAAAAAAAGTAAAATATTTCCTAAAACCATCACTATAAGATAACATACAGTGACATTTATTTATCAAAACCGTAAAAATACAATGACATTCTATGACTTTTCTTTTTAAAAATCGTCACTGTAAAATTACATAAGGCGACGCTTATTTTTCAAAACGTCACTATAGATGACATAAAGTGACGTTTATATTTTAAAATCGTTACTGTAGCATGACATACAATGACATTTATATTACAAAATCGTCACCGCAACATAGCGTATGGAGACGTTTATTTTTCAAACCGTCATCGCAGCATAACTTATGGTGATGTTTGTACATGAAAACCGTCAATACAGCATGACATACGATGACGTTTAATTTTAAAAAGTGTCATCGTAGATTGAATTATGGTGACGTTTAATTTTTAAAACTGTCACGATAGTATGACATACGGTGACGTTTGTATTTCAATTTGTTACCATATCGATGTGGTTTGCCCCATATCCCGAACGACACAGGAATGACTCTGATACCACTTATAACACCCCGCCTTCCTTGACCCAATATTGTCTGCTTTGCCACACTAACTCACGACTTTGTTTCTATTGACCTGGTGAGGACTTCCCAGGGGGTCACCCATCCTGGTACTACTCCCATTCAAGCACGCTTAACTGCAGCGTTCCAAGAACATGTCGTGCATGTAGCCCCAAGTCGCGTTGTTGTTAGGAATTGCAAAGTATTACTTATGAACCGAGCATCACTCATGTCCACGGTGACATGGGATTTAAAACCGTTACCATAAAAGGACATATAGTGACGTAAAATTTTCAAAATCGTCACCGTAGCATAACATATGGTGACACAAATGTAGTTGAAACCGTTACCTTTGAATGTCATTCGGTGACGTAAGTTTTACAAAATCGTTACTATAAACTATTTTTTGGTGACATAAAATTTAAAAACTGTTACCATAGAACCTAGTGATTTACGGAAACGGTTTTCAAATAAACGTTGCGATATATAGTGATTACAAATGGTAATAAAAAAACCGTTACCATAGAATGACATATAGTGACGTAAAATTTTCAAAATCGTCACCGTAGCATAACATATGGTGACACAAATGTAGTTGAAACCGTTACCTTTGAATGCCATTCGGTGACGTAAGTTTTACAAAATTGTTACCATAAACTATTTTTTGGTGACATAAAATTTAAAAGCCGTTACTATAGAACCTAGTGATTTACGGAAACGGTTTTCAAATAAACGTTGCGATATATAGTGATTACAAATGGTAATCAAAAACAGTTACCATAGAATGACATATAGTGATGTAAAATTTTCAAAATCGTCACCGTAGCATAACATATGGTGACACAAATGTAGTTGAAACCGTTACCTTTGAATGCCATTCGGTGACGTAAGTTTTACAAAATCGTTACTATAAACTATTTTTTGGTGACATAAAATTTAAAAACCGTTACCATAGAACCTAGTGATTTACGGAAACGGTTTTCAAATAAACGTTGCGATATATACTATAGTTTTGGCAATGGTTATTTTAAAACCGTTACAACATAAAACAACGGTTTAGACAAAACTCATTACTAATTGGTCATCTATGACAACGGTTTTTAAAAACCGTCACAACATGAAATGACGGTTTTCAAAATCATTACCGTAGGGGACTTTTTAGTAACACTTTTGTCTAAATCATCACCTGATGTTTCTAGGTTTTTGGTAGTGGTAACGATTTTTTATAAAAATCGTTACTATAACTACTCTTTAAATGTTTATGTGACCTTTTGTAATGGTTTTTTAACAAACCGTTACAAACCAGATTTTCAAAACCGTCACAAAAAATCATTTTTGTACTAGTGAATCAACGAAAACTCTTCGTGGAGTTGTTTAATATGATGCAAACGTTTCATATAATTCATTTTTTGGTGTTATTTTTTGTAAAAATAACAAGGTTTTCATAGGATAAAAAAATATGTGAAACAGATTCATAAAAATGAAAAAAATGTATGAAACATTTTCATTTTTACATAAAAGACACCGAAATGTGACACAATTACATCAAAAAAATGAATTATACAAAACATTTGTATCATATTAAACAACTTTACGAAGAATATTAATTGATTTAAGTAAAAAAAATCATCGGTTTATACGGTTTTTACTCTTATTCTGGTTTCTAATGAACTTCTCTCTCTCTCTCTCTCTCTCTCTCTATATATATATATATATATATATATAGGGGAAGTATCAATATATATATAGAGGGAGGTTCAAACGAGAATAATATCTTTTAAGAGAATACGAGAATGATTTTTGTGCACAAAATCATATATGATTAAGTACTGACGAAAAAAAAGGGGGACGCGGGCGGGTTACATGCTGGTTGTAAGTCGCATGTAACCCGCGCAGTTGTTAATCATGTATGATTAACAACATGAATCATATGTGATTTACTATATGAATCATATATGGTTGTTACATGTTTTTTGTACCTGAATTTTTCCTTTGTTAATCATATATGATTTTGTACACAAAAATCATTCTCGTATTCTTTTAAGTTGATGTCATTCTTGTTTGAACCTCCCTATATATATATATATATATATGTTAAAATTAAAAGTAAAAGATAGAGGGTGTTCAGGCTTATTGGTAGTGATGTTACTATTGAGGGTTTGGTAGGAACTTGTATGTAAAATTGATGTGGCGCTGATGTGATAGTGAAGACTTATGGGTTTGTGGATTGCATTACCAAAGGCATAAGAGCATCTCCAATGCAATGTTCTTATAATCAAAAAGTGTAATGACTTATAAGAACTACTATTGTGAAGAGTTCTTATAAGAACCCAAATCCCTTTAGGTTCTTAAATAAGAACATTGGTTTTTACCATGAGAGTTGTGAGAAGTTACATTTTCCTTGTTTTCTATTTTATTTTCTTGACTTGATAATTATAATTAATGTTGAAGATATCAATGAGATCCACAAAAAGAAGGTTCTTATAAGATTTACCATTGTGGAGTTTTAAAACAGGTCTTAATATGGTGAGTTAGAGATGATGTTGCAACAAAAAGTGTAAAAAGGAGGTTCTTCTAAGAACTTCCATAAGAGATGTTCTAAGAGCATCTCTATATTTTTTTCTAAAATAGGGATTTAAATGTCAAAATGTCTAAAAGAAAGTTATATATATCTTCCAACAGATTCTCTATTTTAGAAATTTCCACATCTATTATATTATTAAAACATTATACAAATTTAGCATCGCAATAAACTTTTTACAAATAATTTATATAAGGGTAAGGATCATTGCTGTCACTCTAACCTATGAAATGACATAAATTTTAGGTAGTTTTTTTCATAAATAAGTTAACTTTTTTATTATAAAATAATATATTTTCAAACTGATAAATGGTTTTTGAGTGTTATTACAGGTATAGGGGGGTTCTTAACAAAAATCATATTTTATTTATTTTTGAGAAACTATTGGAGATGCTCTAAGAGGCAAGTCCCTATACAAACTACCATCGTAAAATATAAAAGCTATGACAAAGTTCTTTATTGGATATATATCTTATAAAAACTACCCTTATAAATTTCATGCGATGCAAAACATATGTTTTTGAACACTTTAATAAATAACATTGTCTTGTGTCAGTTTTTGTTTTTGTTTTTGATTTATTAATAATACAATTTATAAAGTAGTGTATAAATATAATTTTATTAGTCAAGACAAAAAATATTATTAATATTTAAAATAAATTTATTGAATTTATTAAGTAAATGGCACGTGTCAATCAAACAAGGTTAAATAAACTGAAAGTAAAAAACACGTTCATGTTTAAGTTTAGGTGGAGAAAAAATCGATTTCGTCTCATGAAAGAACGATACGTGACAATCCAATTATTAGGCCATCCGCGACCAAGTCGGTTTGGAGCCGATACCGCTACGTACCGGCGGTAGCACCAAAGAGGAGAGCCGGTAGGGAGTCGGTAAGGAGTGAGGCCGGTATGCAGATACCGTTCAAAGAATCTCAAACACACACACACACACATATATATAGATTCAATATATATATATATATAAAGGTAATATTTTATTATTTAAATAATGCAGGTGGTATGACATGTACGGCTGTGTATGAAATGGTAAGGTAGTGATAAGGTGATGGTAAAACTGATATGGCGTTGAGCTGACAGCCTTTACAGGTGATATAACCTGTATCGTTGTGGATGACCTTATTTTATTATATACAGATACGACAACTAGGTGGAGATGGTCTACAAAGAGTACAAAAAGATGCTCCTGTAAGTTTTGAGATTACCAAATAGTTTCTGTAGAGATGGTTTGCGCGATTCGACCGCGATCTGACAAGCCACGTGCATCCCACGCGCTCCTCACCCCCTCCCTAATCATCGCCACGTGCCCCTCAATTCCTTCCCACCTTGGCTTTAACGTTTACACCCCAGAGCTTTTAAAACAAATGGATACCAAATATTTACCTTCTTACCCTTCTTTTTTGTTATCATAGACTCATAGTATAGAAACTTTAAAATATTTTTTTTTAAAATTCTTAAGATTATTTTGATTAAACATTTTATTTTAAAAGTTATTTCATCAAAAAATTAGGGATCGTTTGTTTTTGGTAACTGTTGAAGTCTGACATCTGAAATTTGACTTCATTTCTGATTTTTCGGTGGTGATTATTTGAATTAAGGAGCGTTTGTTTTTTAGTGGTTACTGTTCAAGTGTTGGGTTTTTGGTTGTTGAAACACAAATTGAATCGATTGAAACATAGATGTTGATCGATTTGGAATCGCACAATGTCTATCGAGAAAACAAAGAGCTTAATTCGATTTGGCGCACAATTTGGAGTTGAGTTCCTAGTCTCAAGATTTGGAGCTAGGTTGATAACTAGAAATCGATTTCAATATTACTAGAATATCAATTCCATACAAGGAAGCCATAATCGGTTTCAAAGACTGCATCGAATTCAAAGCCATGATCAATTTCAAAGACTATATCGGTTTTAAAATCGATTATAGAAACAGTGGTGGAAGAAATCAATTTCAGGAAGAATGATATAGTTCGAACGAATCATACCTTCAAATCGATTTTGGAGTCGAAAACAATTTGGAGGCGGCCTTGTTTGGTTGTGTTTGGCAAAAATAAGCTAGTCCATCCAAACATGTATCATAAGCTACCTATAAAGTGTTTAGGACATCACTTTTTGTTACAAAAAAAAAATAAGTGATAAGTTAGTCTGGAAGAAGAAAAAACAAATGCACTTAATGTGAAAATATCTTATGAATCCGAACATTTTATCCCATTAAGTGTTGAAACTCAAAAAACAAAGAACCCCTATAAGTAGTAGTAAGTAAACTTTATACTATGTTTCGCTAGAGTAAATTGTTTATATTATTTTTAAAATAAAGAAAATATAAAAACCTTCGTTATGTTAAAAAAGTATAACTTAACATCTATACCATATATTAAAAGAAGGTTTTTGCTGACATCATCAATAAGAAATTAAGCCATTTCATTGGCTAATTAAAAAAATACACCAATTGATGATGTCATCATGTATAATTTTCTCATTGTTTTTTTATTAATTTTCCTTTTATAATTTACATTTTGTATCTTTAGAATTATTTAATTAAATTACTTTTTATCCCATAATTTTCATTTTTCACTTCACATCCTTATCATATTAAAGTAAATAATAAATATGATGTAAAATTTTATTTTTCTTTGCAATAAATTACACCATTATAATCGTCTCGACTATACATTTAAAATGAGTCTAATATTGAATATTTTCAATTATATCATCATAATCGTCCGGTATATATTTTGAAATGAACTCAATATTGAATATATTTTCTAATGCAATTATATTATATATTCTGATATAAAAAGATAATATTTTTTTTGAAATTTCAAAAATCAAGATTCAAAATACACTCTTATCTATAATTTATATCTATATCTATATTATCTTATAAAAAAATTATCCTTGAATACTATCTATATCTATATTATTATATTATAGTATTATATTAAGAGACTATTATAGTGAATTTCAAGAATTATTGAAGTTTAAAGATTCTATATTTTTAATTGTCAAATATTTTTAACAAATATTTTTAGAGTTTTTGAAATATTTTTTACAAATTATATCATTATAATCATCAAATCAAAACCTTCAAAATGAGTTCAAATATTATGAGTTTGAAGACTTACTATCAAGCGAATCTTTTTCAGTTTTTTTTTCATTTATTATCTATGTATAATTTAATATGATCGAATAATTGATACATATTTCGTGCTGCAGCGCGTGGGTACGTATCTAGTTAAGGAAAAAATAAACAACTTTTAATCAGAGTTTACAAATAAGAGCTTCTTCGACATATTCTCAAATAATTCTACAACATAGAAAATTAAAATCTAAAATTGTTGTAAGAAAATGCATTCAACTACAACTGATTATCCATTTTTAAGATAACATCATTACTTATAGTATTAAAATATTACATATATTTAATAAAATATTATTTTTCTTTGCTAATCATTTTATTTCAAAACTTTCATTGGTGAAACATGATAAAAAGTCATTTTTCTTTCATTGTAATCACTTTGAAGAGTTTTTCAAATTTGGAGATTTTTGCACTCACTTCTGTGTTCTCCCTCTTCTAATTTTTCCATTTTAGAAAAAAAAAGTTTTAAAGTAGCTATTGAAACTAAAACTTATCCAAAATATCAATCAATAGTAATTAGGATTACAATGGGAGTTGGTGACAAAGTTACCCTAAATTTTTATCAAAAATTATTTGGTTTGTTAGCTAATTTGCGTCTACTTCAACGTAATTTTTAACAACAAAACATCAAAAATAAACTATTTTATATTTATTAAATCTTATCTAATTATTATATTTGAAATCACAATGACAGGTTTGGCTGTCTGCGATGTTGGACGAGTTAATTATGTTTTCCTTCCGTGTTCATGGAACGAAAATATTTGTATAGGAAAAGAGGATAATGAGATGACATAGAATACATCCCTCTTTTACAATTATTATTATTATTGTCTTGTTCTATTGCATACTTATCTCTTTCTGTTTTATTCGACTAAAGTTTAATATTCCCAAATTAACCAATCATGTGTTAAATTTACAGAATATGTTCTTTTTCATTATAACGTTCTTTGTATTTCTTGGCAATAATTACCTTTATATAGGATTAGGTTTAAATGTAAACTCAATTTTGGTTGTGAACGTGAGGACGAATCTCAGTCATACATTTTTTGTTACGGTGAACACGGTCACGGAGGATTGACGCGATTCATGGGAGGGTGGAGATAATCAAAAGGGGGGGGGGGGGGGGGGGGGGGGGGAGGATCGGTCAAAGCCGCTTGATTGACTGAATGAGTGGCTGAGATTCGTCCTCATGTTAATGTGAACTCAATTTTGGTTGTAAACATGAGAACGAATCTCAGTCACTCATCCAGTCAATAAAAGCGGCTTTGACCGGTCCCCCCTCTTTATAATCTCCACTCTCCCATATATAAGGTCAGGTTCAAATGTGAACTCAATTTTGGTTGTGAACGTGAGGACGAATTTGGTTACGATGGACGCGATCATGGAGGATTGACGCGAATCATGGGAGGGTGGAGATTATTAAAGAGGGGGAACCGGTCAAAGCCGTCTTTATTGACCGGATGAGTAGCTGAGATTCGTTCTCATGTTCACAACCAAAATTAAATTCGCATTTGAACTTTCCTCTCTATATATATGTGTGTATATATATATATTCTCTTTATATATATATATATATATAGAGAGAGAGAGAGAGAGATTGATGAAAGTTCAAATATGAACTCATCTTTCATTATGAACGTGAGGACCAACAAAATCACGTCACGTGTCAATCTGAATCAATACCTAAGCTTTATTCAGACTGAATATATCTTTATTCATTCAGTCTGAAATGTGATCAAGTTGTGAGAGGAGCAAGAAGAGTTAAGTCACACATGATATGAACATGTCGTATTGACCAGCCCTAACACACATTACTTTTCCGTAGTGACCTTTGTCACCTTGACCAACTCGCCTACATGCTTTTAGACGTGTTATATACACACATGTGTGTAGAATATGTATATTATGATAAAAATGATATACCCAAAAAGTATATAACACACATACATATATGATAAATACAATCAGTTTTTGACTATAAAAAACTTGCATAAGATATTATAATATAGGTTTGATTGTTTGTGGAGAAAATTTTTGTAACACCCAAAATTCGAAAATACATCTTTAACGGGAAAAGTAACCAACTTTATAAAAATGCGGAAGCTTGTCCAAAATTTAATTCAAAAGTAACATCTAAACACCATGAGGTGTCAACTAAGTTTTAACTATTTTATGGATACATTGAAAAATCGTTTTAAATAAAACCGAATCCAAACCCAAGTACAACATGGTTTATGCGTTTAGGAAAAACGAGGTTGACTTTTCAAACTAACAAGATAACGTTCGGTGCACCGCTAAAAACCAAACCACTTTCTGTACAACCATTTCTTCACCTTTCTTCTCGTAGACTGAACTAGCGGAACCCGGAGCCTCGAACTTTAACTTTTCCCTTTCGGGAAATGCCTGCAACTGAAAAGATTAAACAACAACGGGGTAAGCGAAACGCTTAGTGAGAACACACCCTAACCATCTACCATCATACATCCACAATCATATATACATACAATCACGTACGTGCCATCCCTTGCACTATCTCCTCTCCGGCTAAACCCAAAACAAGGAGAAATTCCCTAGGGGTATTGCTACCACCATAGGTACTCTACCCGAGGAGTATTGCTACGTCCTTCGGTCCACATATCCCCGAAGGGAACAAACATCTTCATCTTTATCACATAATCACATGCAACACAATCATGCACATACAACAATACATAGCTAGGTAGTGAACTCACCTTGGTTATGATCACAACTAGCTCAAAATACGTTCAATAGTCACCTCGTACCACCTAAGCATAAATACATACACACATTCATCAAACACAACCCGAAAATGAGTCTTAAACGTAACTCGACCCTCTAATGCGAAAAGACGCATCTACCCTCGACCAATTTCCACCAACTTCATGAAACATCATGTTTCACTAAGTACTAGGGGTAACTAAGCAAAAGAACCCCAAACGAATCCATTTCGGAAAAATGGAAAAACAACTCAGCCTAAACGGCTGGTAATACCGCTGGTAACCTTACCCGCGGATTTACCCGCCGTTACCATCAGCACGAGAAGAAAAGAAGGGTTTTCTTCAATTGGACATAACTCTCTCATACGAACTCCGATTTAGCCGATTCAAATTGCTATGATCTCGATTTTTCGAGCTCTACAAGACTACATCAATGGATTTTAAGAACTAGGATCGATAAGGGACATTCACACGTCTCTAATTCGACCTAAACAACTCCAATTCATACTATAGGTTGATCAATTGATCAATCCTCCACATACTTCTCAACCCTTGACTCTTTGCTCAAATTTACCAACAATTAAACTACCATTAAGTAAAGCATTCATACCTTAATCACGATTACACGAACAATTCTCTCGATTGGTCGATACTAGGCCTCCAATTGCACCCTTGCTTCTTTTCTCCAAAGCTGTCTCTCCTCTCCCAAATACGTATTCTGGAAACTGATTTAGGATAGAGGGAGATGTAGGTTAACCCTAGATTAGACACTTACCACACACACCCTACACTTTCAGTATTAACATCTTAACCCTCAATTCCTACCAAACATAACAATCAAGGTTCAAATACTCCTAACTCCATCATAACTTAACTTTGAAAACGGGATGTTACAATTCTCCCCCACTTACCGGATTTCGTCCCCGAAATCGCTCAGTCTCGGAACATCTCAGGGTAGTTCCGCCTCATCTCGTCCTCCAGTTCCCACGTCCACTCTGAGCCTTTTAGATGCTCCCACTTGACCTTTACTAGACCCACTTCTTTACTCCTCAGCGTCTTGGTCTTTCTTTCCAAGACTGCTATTGGCCTCTCCACATAGTTAAGTCGCTCCTCTACCTGAATGTCATCAATCGGTATGCAACCCGACTCATCTGCTAAGCACCACTGAAGCTGTACAACATAGAAAGTGTCGTGTATCTGACTGGGTTCTGACGGTAACTCAAGCTGATACGCGACTCTCCCTACATGTGCGTCCATCTCGAACGGTCCGATGAATCTCAAACTTGATTGCCACGCTTCTGAAAGCGTATCACCTTTTTCCATGGTGACACCTTCTGAAGCACTTCCTCTTACCCACTAGCTTAAGTCCGACCGTCAATCTGTCCACTATCTCCCATAGGATATACTGATTTCCGAGAATACTACTAACTTTTACTCAGATCCTTCATCGCATGCTCTCACCTCCCACTAGTAACTCTAACTCTAACTCAACCTTCTATCTTAATTGCTTTTCTTTATGGCTGCTTAGATATACTTACCAGCGAGGTCATCATTATTAACTACCAAGCCGTAACACCAACTAACACACATCCGGTTATTGGGTCGATATAACTCTTACCCTTTCTACTTCTATCACATTTGTATTGACAAATTCTATCAACATCTCTTATATCGCCGTACACCTACTTCTCTTAGCCCCAAACACCCAGTCTTGACAGCTCATACTTGACTCTCGAAGCCTACGGGTGTAACCACCAGTGTAGGAAACACAAGAGTCAAGTAAAGATTAATCTAGACAACAAGCTCGCCCTCTTCATGCACTTAATGCACCTCACTACCATCACATCTTCTCTTATCTCAGACTCTATCATCTCAACACATACAATTACATTCACTTTTCATTCCTAACCCAATTCGACATCAGGTTCGAACAATCAAGCATTCGCTCCATGGTCTACTACAATAACATCTACCAATGTTCACGATCACCAATCTATTAAGCGTCGACCTATAAACCTGTCTCAACAATTCGCTGCAACAGTCCAGGCGACCGTGGTTCAAAACTGTCCGCCTTGGAGACACAGAGACCTCACCGGTCACCCCTACTCCCTCACGGTTCTATTTTAGAGTTTCCCAATCCGGGTCACAACCCAGAACACACCTATCACCATGTCATTTCCTACGGATTACGACAGATTCCACAACAAAACATATCTGCACATCTAACTGCTCTCCGTTCCAAGAACGGAACTGATCATATCTTCCCCTCTAACGGAAACGATGCTAACCCATGGACCCTTATGAGTACAGGGCTACCCATAAGCACCCAAAACATGCTATTCACATTCAATAGGGCCATCTATCCTCTACCATCACGTACAACATAACACACGCTATAACTCTTCACAACACCCATTTATTTCTCACACTGCATCTTAATACGACTAACTCGTGGTAGTAAGTACCACCTTAAACTGCCATGCTCGCTACTGTCTTCCTTTCCCTACACTCATCGTTCCTTGCGAAAAATCTCGGACACATCTCAAAAGTGTTCCACAAGCTCCACCTTCGATCTCGATAGATCAGCATATCGCCTATGCATACGATCACTGACCTTCCTTCATTGGTCTGCAGACCCGATTCATCAGGTCCATAAAACTATCGACACGTTCGTCAACACGAATGGCATCCCAATGAACTCGAAATGCACACATCGAGTACAAAAGGCCGTCTTACACACCTCTTCTCCTCGAACCTTCAACTGATGGTACCCTAAGAGAAGATCTAACTTCGAGAACCACATGGCTCCCCGAAGCTGATCAAGGAGATCATCGATCTTCGGCAGCGGGTATCTATCTCTTACCGAAAGCTTGGTTAGCTCCCGATAATACTCACTTGCCTCTCGAAAGAAATACCAGCTAATCATCCGGGTATACATCCAGACACTCGCTGACCATAGGCACGATTGCTTCCTTCTTTTTCTTTATCTCAACTCGACTAATAATCACGTACACTGAGTAGCTACTACCTCCATGAAGAATATGCTTTCTGGCCTTAGCCAAAGTACATACCTTCGGTGGTCTCTTTTCATCTCCTTCAATAGTCAGTTCTCCCCCACTTAGGGTTCGAACTACTATCTACTATTCCCCACAATCCATGCAAACTCGATCTCAACTCAACCCGTCTAATCTAACTACCACATTTACCTTCTACATAGAAATAGGGATCGGGTTTAAACAGTTTGATCCCACCTATCTCGAATACATTCTCCCAAAACGCGTCACTACACCAACAGTGCCACTCGTCCGCTATTTCTACTTCTGACGGACTTTCTAACACAAGTTATCTCGTACACCTGATAAGATCAGTGCACCTTGCTGTCGCCATCTTTAACTGACATGCATGGTGTTCTCTAGGAAGCCAGAGAATCACTCTCCCTTCATACTTTCCACTTGCCTCAAAATCCTCTACCGATCAAGTGACTCTCACAAACCCTCCATGGTTTCTCTAAACTGGCTCACCACGACTTGACCTCTAATTCTGTCATGCCAACCGATGTGGATGACACCTTCTGTCTCAATAATTCGATGAGTGTTAACCACTGGATCCATCTTACCTTCGAACTTCGACGATAGTCATGCCAAAATCTCATAACTAGATGTTCTAGCCTGACCAGGCTGAGAGCTTACTACCTCGCCGACTCATGCGGCTAGAGCTGCTTCTAACTGCCGTGAACCACCTGGGTTAATTCTCCATTCGTACATTAAAAGACTAGGAAGTAACTCATGAAAACTTCCCCTATTACTTTTGCTACATCTTAACTTCACCAATAGGCATCCTGATCCACGGATTAGGCAACTACATTCACTGACTTTAAACATACACAATCATCACCATTCTATCATAACAAGGATACCTCCTTTTTGGTATACAACCCATGCTGATCCTAAGATCATCGTACTTTAAAGATAACCTATTTCCTTCCCATCTCGTCTACAACGTTCGGGTCAGCAACCCTCACTACACTTTTCCCTTCATAACATACTATTGGGTGGTCTAACCATACTGATCCAGTTAAACTCGCTATTTAAAACACTACTCTACTTTCTGACACGTATGGTCTACTAGCTCAGGTCGATGACCCTGGCTTCAAATTCTTACCTCAACACAAACTTCTGAGGGGTCCAACTACTCACCTTAAGGACATACACACGTCCTATCGTGATACTACCCCAAACACAACCTAGTTGGTTCATGGTACTTCTAGTAACTATGTCAATTCCCTGATATGCACAATGTATTTGCAATGATACGGGCCCTTGTATCACCATAAATACACCCTACATATCTAGCCTCAACACTGTTACAAGAATCCCAATTCCCGACTAGTTGCCCCACACATAACCTTTTCACTAGAGCCTAACAGCTCGCCTATCAGTTAATCACATAACAAGCTACTTGCTTTTCTACTCATAGTCAAGGACTATTAGCCTATACAAGGCTTACATGCAATACATACATTTCAAGCTACTACTATAGTGGTACATGCTCAAAATTACTTACACAACATTAATCTAGCATGCAACTACTACTTGATCATATCACATGCCATTAGTCACATACTCTTATGGCTCATACATGCATTAATCATCACAACATAAGTCAACATGCTTTACATCATAACAATAGCCCAATCATGCTTTTCTACTCGTAGTTAAGTACTACTAGCCTATACAAGGCTCACATGCAACACTTATATTTCAATCACTATCGTAATGGTACATGCTTGTCTATCATGCAATTTATACTCATTATTAGCATCATACATCACACATAGCTTTCACATGCATCAATTATATTCACATACATCATCATACTCAACATAGGTAAGGTTTAGTGTACTCACCCCCGTTCTGATGCTCCGGCTCGCAGTTCAGTCTCTTTATCCTTCCCAATAAACATTTTTGGTTACTTTTTATTTTAGAAAAACGAAAGCTTTGGTTTAAGTTCAAGTATCCACCTCTCGTGAATACTCGAATCCCTTAAACCTAGGCTCTGATACCAACTTGTAACACCCAAAATTCGAAAATACATCTTTAACGGGAAAAGTAACCAACTTTATAAAAATGCGGAAGCTTGTCCAAAATTTAATTCAAAAGTAACATCTAAACACCATGAGGTGTCAACTAAGTTTTAACTATTTTATGGATACATTGAAAAATCGTTTTAAATAAAACCGAATCCAAACCCAAGTACAACATGGTTTATGCGTTTAGGAAAAACGAGGTTGACTTTTCAAACTAACAAGATAACGTTCGGTGCACCGCTAAAAACCAAACCACTTTCTGTACAACCATTTCTTCACCTTTCTTCTCGTAGACTGAACTAGCGGAACCCGGAGCCTCGAACTTTAACTTTTCCCTTTCGGGAAATGCCTGCAACTGAAAAGATTAAACAACAACGGGGTAAGCGAAACGCTTAGTGAGAACACACCCTAACCATCTACCATCATACATCCACAATCATATATACATACAATCACGTACGTGCCATCCCTTGCACTATCTCCTCTCCGGCTAAACCCAGAACAAGGAGAAATTCCCTAGGGGTATTGCTACCACCATAGGTACTCTACCCGAGGAGTATTGCTACGTCCTTCGGTCCACATATCCCCGAAGGGAACAAACATCTTCATCTTTATCACATAATCACATGCAACACAATCATGCACATACAACAATACATAGCTAGGTAGTGAACTCACCTTGGTTATGATCACAACTAGCTCAAAATACGTTCAATAGTCACCTCGTACCACCTAAGCATAAATACATACACACATTCATCAAACACAACCCGAAATTGAGTCTTAAACGTAACTCGACCCTCTAATGCGAAAAGACGCATCTACCCTCGACCAATTTCCACCAACTTCATGAAACATCATGTTTCACTAAGTACTAGGGGTAACTAAGCAAAAGAACCCCAAACGAATCCATTTCGGAAAAATGGAAAAACAACTCAGCCTAAACGGCTGGTAATACCGCTGGTAACCTTACCCGCGGATTTACCCGCCGTTACCATCAGCACGAGAAGAAAAGAAGGGTTTTCTTCAATTGGACATAACTCTCTCATACGAACTCCGATTTAGCCGATTCAAATTGCTATGATCTCGATTTTTCGAGCTCTACAAGACTACATCAATGGATTTTAAGAACTAGGATCGATAAGGGACATTCACACGTCTCTAATTCGACCTAAACAACTCCAATTCATACTATAGGTTGATCAATTGATCAATCCTCCACATACTTCTCAACCCTTGACTCTTTGCTCAAATTTACCAACAATTAAACTACCATTAAGTAAAGCATTCATACCTTAATCACGATTACACGAACAATTCTCTCGATTGGTCGATACTAGGCCTCCAATTGCACCCTTGCTTCTTTTCTCCAAAGCTGTCTCTCCTCTCCCAAATACGTATTCTGGAAACTGATTTAGGATAGAGGGAGATGTAGGTTAACCCTAGATTAGACACTTACCACACACACCCTACACTTTCAGTATTAACATCTTAACCCTCAATTCCTACCAAACATAACAATCAAGGTTCAAATACTCCTAACTCCATCATAACTTAACTTTGAAAACGGGATGTTACAATTTTATGATATAACGTGGATGTATAAAGTTTCATTTATCAAGTATTGTGAAATTTCATTCTAAAGTGTCAATCTGTGTTAATGTCTAGCAACAAGAAATCTCAATGGCATCTCTACTTCGCCGTTGAAAGCACCGCTACTGCTAGTCGTCGACCACCGCCACTGCTCGCCGCCGACCTTGCTACTGATCAGGTAATGGATTTTGATTCTTGATTTGATAATTTGTGATTTGTGATTTTGTTGGTTCTTGAGTTGATTTTGTGCAAATGGTTTTTGGTTCGAGAAATTGATAATTTATATGAATGCATTTTGATTCTTGAATTTGATAATCTGTATAATTTAATCATTTGTATGAATTTGATTCCTGATTTTAGTTCGTGAACTGGATAATCTGCATGTATTTGATATTTTGTATGAATCAATTTTGAAATTCTAAACCAAGGGTATATTGGTCATTTAACCTGTTTTGTTCTGTCTTGTCTCGTGATATTATGGCTTACCAAACATTGAACAACTGTCATGTTTTGTCCTGTTCTGTCCTGTCATGTTCTATCCCGTCTATGTACCATACGCACCCAAAAGGATTCAAGTCTTTTGCATGGATACGGTGGAGATGACTAGTTGAAACTTTTCATTCAATTAAAAATCATTATCATTAAAGGCACTTGCTAATAAATGTACGATTATTATCAACTGAACTACTCTATTTCATATGGTTTCGGTTAAGGTTGCATTAATTATGTTATGAATAAGACCTCGTAATGTGACAACACTTAGATAACACATTTCAAAAGGTATTCTATAGAACAACCAACAGGACAATTAATATAGTTGTTAGAAGATTTATTTCATAGGGATAAAACTTATTAGATATTCCAACTTCATTCTAACACTAATTTATTGTAGTACATCTGTATTTTTTGGAAGGCATAACAACCTCAAACCAGCGAACGACTACCACGAATCACACACATGCACGAATGCCTCCCCGACGATATCGGGCATCCACGGGCAGCCCACTAACCCGCCAATATCCCAATCCAGCTACGCTAAACCTAGAGCCCAACCACACTGGGTTGCGGGACGACCTAGTCTATGACTAGACCAGCCCAAGGATGGATACTCCTCATGCCCTCAAATTGACTTCCCTTCGGATCGAACCCAGGTAGACTGGGATACCGTCCACAGTCCCCCTAAGATATTATTGTCCTTGTAGTACATCTGTATGATACACCTAGGTATTGATTCTATGATTTAAAAGTCTCATTCAACACTTTGAAAGAAAGATTATAGTCAAAATATGTCTTAATATGAAATTTGATTATCATGTAGTTATAATAACAATTGAGAGAGAAGATGATTTTGAAATAAATTCTTACAATTTTGTGTGTGTCAATTATTCAGTTGTTCATTTGATGTTAAAATTTGATACCTAATTTAGGTTAAATAAGTTTGGGCAATTGATCCAAACATATCCAATTGATGATTTGTTTTGATAAGTTCGATCAACTTTATTTTAGTATTGGTTGTTTATTCAATCGAACTCAATAAATCCAATATAGTAAATCAACTATTTAACCAATTGTTACAATAAGAAAGTCGTATATTCAATGAAAGATAATCAAATTCCTCCAAGGATTCATACGAAATGGGATAGATTTGTTTTTCAAAATTTGTATCTCAATGTTTAACCTTTGATGCTGAGTTTGAATCAGGAAAAACAAACCCAACTATATAGTTATCTCAATGATATCAATGTGAATGAATTTGTTTTTGTTTATTTTCACATCAAAATCAATGAATTTCTTGTTTCTTGAGTTGCTAGACTGAATGTTCATAAGAAAACAATATTGTACACCAAATTACCAAATATTAAATGTAAATATCATGAAATGATGGAATACAAGTCTTTCATCATTTATACAACTAAATTAACTTGATCCAATTTTTTTTTGAATTATAAGTTGTCATCCAACAAAAGTTGACTAGTTCAATTTATGTGTTGCAATTATCAATTGAATCAAACCGAATTATTAGATACCCAATTTTGATCAATTAATTATAAAAATAAATCGACAATGATGAAATCAGATGACTTTTTGCATATACTCCTTGCAAATAAGGTCGACATGCCACATGAGGAAGATGTCTTGCAAGTTTTTGCAAGACTTTCAAAAGTAAAATGTGTGTCTCGTCTCCATTTATCTTTTTTTTTTCTTTTTCTATTTATATAAAAACTTAACTTAGTTTTTGTAAAAATAATATTTATTTAAACTAATTATTTTAATTAATTTTATAGTTAAATTAGCTATTGATATTTTTATTACTTTGTTTTATGAAATGTTTTTTTAATTATTAATTTTATTATCAAAACAAAAATGCATTAATATAAGAAGTTGTCGTTCAAAAAAAAAATATAAGAAGATTGCGAAAATATAAAATATAATAAAAGAAAACAATTAACTCTTGTATTTTCGTCTTCTAGTACCTTGTTAGAAGTTTTTTTTCATTATATTTCAAGTTCGGTAGGTGAAACTGATAGTCATGTTGAAGCTCCTACTTAATGTGCTATCCATTTTGATGTTAAAAAATATTTTTGTGATGTTATAAATTATTAAATATACATTATAAAATATAAATAATTGTGTGGAATAATTTTTAATATAAATATAACTTTGTATTGATGTGAAAATTTATTACAAAGTTGGTGTAGGATTTGTTTCACATATATTATGACATGTTTTTGGCTTAATGTTGTGTTTCTTAGACTAAGGGGATGTTTACCAAATTTTCCATTAAGTCCTGTATGGATAAATTTGTCTGTCTAGATAAATAGGTAGTGGTGTTTACTGTTTTATCTGAATCAACCGTCTGAATAACATAAATGACAGATATACCCCTGACTATAAATTATACATTGTTTGGTAACTTGTTGCTCATTTTTTAAGCCAAATGATTTTTTTTAAATTCATTGATATCATTCAACAATCAAAAGATAAACATTGTTTAACAAATTTCATAATCATGATGCTAACATAAAAAATGGGTATTACCATTTACGAAACAGTTAACATCACAATTTGTCCTTGTTCATTCTTTGAATATCACAATGTTAATACAGAAGAACCTTAAGAAACAAAAGATTGGCTCCTAAAAACTTAATACAAAAGAACCTAAAAAACTCAAATAGAAAGAACCCTAGAAATTGATTATCCACAAGACCCTAAACAAAAATTGAACTTACATGGAAATACAATACAAATTGAAAAACCCCATGGAAATCGAACTTGAAAATCATGAAATTCAACAACGGAAAGCGATCACCTGCAAGTTCCTAAAAAAACACCAAGAAGAAGACGATATAAAACCAGGTTCCTTTAATCGATTAGGTTGAAATTGATACCTTAAAAGTTGGAGGAAACAAGATCTGGAATGAAGATAAAGAAGATGGAAGCTATTGACCTTTTTCTTTAATGGGGTTGAAGGAAAGGAGATGAGGGATGTCGCCAATAAACGTCATAAAATGGCCTGGAATCAAAGATGAAGAAGATGTGTAACACCATAAAATTTTAAAATCCATTTTGATTAAATTAAAAGAAATCAAGTCTTTAGTTGCATAAATATATAAAATCTAGTACTTAAGAACCCATAAAATAACATATATTTAAAAATAAATCCAATTATCAACTAAAACTGTTGGAACCATCTCGCCGCTAGCATCACATCGGGGCCTTGCCCTTATCCACCCCTGAACCCGAACCTGGAAAAAAGGAAACAACGGAAGGGTTAAGCATAAAGCTTAGTGAGCTAGTACTACGTATACGTTACCACATAACATGCTCATATACCATAATAGGCACCAATCACATACAACCATCATATCAACATATCAATAATCAATTACACAACAATACCCGACTCTCATGAGATCGATAAAACTCCCGTCAGTTTGGACACGGGTCGGCCCCCACAACTCACCAAGGGCATGTGGATTCCCTTTCTCCCGTCAGTTAGGACACGGGTCGGCCCCCACAACTCATCAAGGGCATGCGGTTCCCTTTACGTACACTATCATGCTATATAAACACATCACATAATAAGATACACGTAGAGTAACTCACCTGGTTTGCGCAAACAAATAAGCACAGGTCTCACGGCACTTTAAATCAAATATGAAAATACAATTTAAATTACCAACATTAGGTCTCTACCCAAATCCCACGAATCGAAACCTAGATTCGTGTGGTTACCGCTAAAAATTAAACCCTCAACTAGTCCCAAAAGATGACCAACCAAGTTCCTAAGAAACCCCAAAAGCTACCCCTTCAAAACGGTTTAAAACGAACACCAAACGGAAGTCGCGGGTTGCAACTACCAACGAGGGTTTTTACCTACAACTCCAATTTCAACCAAAACCATCGAAATCAAGTTCATACAACATCCTATAATGATTATACACAATCACATGACATTAATTACACCAAAACACTAATCAAATACACCCAAATCGGTGTTCGTGCAATTACCCCCCAAAAACTTAACCCTAACTCTCATACTTGACCCAAATCGTGATGACTACACCATCCAACGATTAAAGAGGGGTTTAGAATTCATACCTTGAGATATATTAACAAACCATACTTGATTATCCGTCATTTGCCTTCGAGAATCGTTTACACACACCGCTTAAATCCCCAAATTACCGAATTCACTTTCTTGGAAAATCAGCCAACTTCGACTAGTTATTGCTACTTACAGGAGCCTCCGATGCTCGATCCCTCCGGTTAGATTGAAGAATAATGAGTCGTGAAGCCGCTGTCCAAATTTCACGACGATCCGACGGTTAACGAGGAAGAACGAACAGATCTCCCACGACTGCGCATCCTGACGGGAATTTCGAAAAAAAACCCCAAATTCATTATAATCGATTTCAAAGCAAAACCCAACAATACTCAGTCCTAGATGCGATTTACATCGAAAAACCCACAATAAACAACCTTGAAACACAACTCATTCAAACCCTAGTTTTACGGAACGATTAAAAACAAGTTAGAAACCATACCTTACGCGATCGAAACACGAATCCAAACCCTCGATCAAACCTCTTCTCCACTTCGATCTCTTTCTCTCCTTCCCGATCTCTCGGTTTCTCTCTCTCTTTCTTTCTCTCCAAGTTAGAAAAAAAAAATTTGTGAGGAATTAATTAGAAGGTTTGGGGTATTTATAAACCCGGGCCGGACTACTTCCCCAAAGGCTAAGCCCGTAACTTAATCCAAGCCCACTTATCAATCATAATTTAAATCAACTTTCTTAAAACTCTAATTAACTAATTAAAAACTAATAAATATAATAATAAACTAAACTAATATAACTTAAAGATTTTGGGCGTTACAAGATGGAATTATATTTACCTTTTTTTTGTTTGTGAGTGGAAGGGGATGAGAACAAATCAAGGGCAAGACTGTCAAATGGGTAGCTTAATGGGGACAACAGCCTCTTTCAGGCTGAGCGAAAAAGCTAGCTTCTGTCTAAATAAGTCCTAAGTAAACAACTTACATTGGCTGACAAATAAGCAATTTACTCCATTAAGCTCAATAAGTCCCAAGTAAACACCCCCTAACTCTTTCTTTTAACTTATAAGTGGCCGTTTGGTTCGCAGAATTGGATGGAATCCGAAGGAATTGGAATGACGAAATCCATTGACCAAATTTCATGTTGCTGTTTGGTTCACAGAATGAAAACTAAGGAATCATTCGAATTCCTTCAAATTCCTTAAATAAAGGAATTTGCCATTCCAAGCCATATCCCATGGAATTCATTGGAATCATCCCCCATCGCTCTCGTTTTCTCCATCTATGGCTTTCCCATCTCCATGGAATTCATTGAACCAAGTATGTTTGGTTCGGCTTTTCCGATCGAGATGGAAATCAAAATCGAAATCATACCATTTTTGGTTCGGTTTTTTCCGGCCGAGATGAAAACCAAAACCGAAATCAGTTTCGACGCGGCTTGGCTTGGCTTTTCCCGGTCAAGATGGAAACCAAAAATGAAATAGAACCGGTTTTGGTTTTGCGGTCGAGAAGGAAACCATAACCGAAAAGAACCGATTTCGGTTTTCGACTCGGTTCGGTTTTTTTCAGTCAAGATGGAAACCAAAACCGAAACCTAACCGTTTTCGATGTTGGATTCGTTTTCTTTGTTTCGGTTTCGGTTCAATTTTGGTTTTTGCTCACCATACTTTTTACAATATAATTCTAATTCCATCCAACCAAACATGACCAAAATGTGTGGTCAAATTCCAATTCCAATTCCTTCAAGTCAAATTCCTTGATGAATTCCAATTCTATCGAATTCCATTCCGTGAACCAAACACTGTAGGTTTTCATATTAATATGCGAATATAAGTCACTTGATAAAATTAATTTAACAATTATATAAAAATGTAATTAACCTTTCGAAATAAAAGATTTCTAGGTCAATTAATTAAATTAACATTTATATATGGGTTTTAGTTTCCCCAAAATATATCGACTTGTCACATTTTATTATTATATGTATTCAAATTTAATAGCTACCATTCAATAAATATACTGAAGTTTCAAAAAACATCATTTAATGTATCGGAAAACCTACTACACAAGTTGCAGGTTATTTTTCTAAACTTTGAGTTTTTTAATACTAAAATATTAAAGTAATTTACGGATTTGGTCCCCAAGATATGTCAAATGTTACGAATTTGTCCGTAAGTCACACCACCACCTCCCTCTGCCACCTGCCGTTGGACCACCACGTCCCTCCGCCACATCGTTCATCTTCTTCGGCGAAGTCTGACCATCTTCTTCGACGAAGTCGGTCATCTTCTTTGACAATGGTGGTTACAATGATGGTGGGTGATGGTGGTTACGGTAATGGTGGTGTGACGATGGTGGTGGTGCAACGGCGGTGTTGTGGCGATGGTGATGCGACGATGGTGGTTATGGTGATGGTGGTGGTCGGCGATGGTGGTTACATTAATGGTGGGTGATGGTGGTGGCCGCCATGGTGGTAGAGGGAGGTGGTCTCGTGGTGGTGCGACTTAGGTATCAAATCGTAAGATTTAACAAACCTTAAGAACCAAATCTGTAACATTTAACATGGTGACCTGCTATTAAAGGTGACGAGACATTAAATGGTAACTTTTGAAACTTCAATACATTGAATGGTAGCTTTCAGGTTAGATTCACATAATAGCAAAAGATGACAAGTTTAATACATTTCGAAAAACTAAACCCTTTATTAATTATTCATATATCTATCTTCAAAATAAAGAGAGCATGGGTAACTTACACGCGCTGGGATTTGAAAGTGGAATTCATACTAGTGGGTTTTCAAAACAAGTAGTCCACGTGTACATTTTCTAAATTCAAGAAGCATCAACACCGACACCTAAAAAATGAAGTTCCGTTCCATGAATATGGAAAAAAAACCTGGTTTTCCACGCTCACAATACCAGCCTTTTGGAAACAGCTGCGGCCTCCCCAAACCCAGCGGCTCTCTTCCTCCACGTACCCCCCCATCCACCACCGCTATCCCAACTATAAATCTCACTTCTTTCTCTCCTTCTCTCTCTAATATCACCCACCCATCATCTATCATCAACAATGCGTATGAGTTGCAATGGATGCCGAGTCCTCCGAAAGGGTTGCAGTGAAAACTGCAGCATCAGGCCTTGTCTGCAGTGGATCAAGTCGCCGGAATCCCAAGCCAACGCCACCGTGTTTCTCGCCAAGTTCTACGGCCGTGCTGGGCTCATGAACCTCATCAACGCTGGCCCCGAACACCTTCGTCCTGGTTAGTTAGATCCCCTTTTTGCTTTTAGGTGGTGTAAGTTTATGTTATGTATACGGCACACGTTCTTGTGGTGTTCGGGATCTATTCAGGCACCCGACTAATCCAGTTGTGTAGAATTTTTAGGTGGTGTAAGTTTATGTGAATTGAATAGAATTTTTTCAAAAAGATTGTGTTTTGATTGTTTTTTCCGGTGGTTAATTGCAGCGATATTCCGGTCGCTTTTGTATGAGGCTTGCGGTCGGATTGTGAACCCGATTTACGGGTCCGTTGGGTTATTGTGGTCGGGAAGTTGGCAGCTTTGCCAGAATGCGGTGGAGGCGGTTCTCCATGGGGTTCCGATCACCCAGATCGCTTCCGACACGGCGGAGACGAACAACGGGCCGCCGTTGAAGGCGTATGACATCCGCCACATCGTCAAGGACGAGAACTCGGGTGGTTCGGGCGATTTGCACCGGGTCAGGACCCGTTGCCGGTTCAAGAGATCTGTGGGGAAAGGGAAGGCGAGCCGGGTGTGGATCGGGTCGAGCGAGGACGAGTCTGGCGTGGTCGAGCATAATAACAACGACTTGTCGAGCCACGAGTCGGCTCTGAGCCATCAGTCGGAGGTGGTGCATGCGGTGGAGGGTGAGATGGAGGAGAGCTTGGCTTCCGTGGAGACGCCGCCGATGAAGAAAGGCGTTGAAACTCGTGAAGCCGAGGTCGAGGGGAAGATCGAGCTGGAGCTTGAGCTGACTCTCGGCTACGAGCCCGTTGATAGGTCTAAGGGCAAAGAAGTAATTGTAACTGCAGCAGCTATTGATAACTCCGACAACGGGGTTGATCTGAGATTAGATTATCCGGCGTAAATGGGATTATCTCCGGCGACTCAGTTTTGATGGTGAAGATCTAGTGTTTTTTTTTAATCTTTTTTTTTTTGGTTTATGCCTTTTTGGGTTTATACCTTTTTGCCCTAATCAGGAAAGTTATGTACAATTGTGAATGGAAATAGTCACATAGAGGGTAAAGAAGGTTAAAATAGGCCATGTTTGGTTACTTTTGAGTTTTGAGTATGTTAAAATGGTTTTTTTTTGGTGGGTATATAACATCTTTTTTAGTAATTACTATGATTTGTAAAGTTAGAGCAAGAATCTTGCTCTAATGGATCAAGTTCAACAACAAAAAATTGGTTGTTTTTTATGTTAGGATATTTAGGGTCCATGGAAGTTTAAATGATAAGAATATCTGAATATGAAATTTGTGAGCTTTTGAAGAATGAAAATGAAAACTAATGTTAACTATTGTTAGATTTATTTATATAAATGAATCATTTGGGAGTTATTTCTTCATACCTCTAAAAACATAAACATTTTAACAATCGTGAATTCTTGATGTTATTATATAAATTTTTGTGGCTATATATAATATATAGATGAGTATAATCATTGGCATATTATATATTTTAGAGGAAGGTTATTGAAAAACCTTAAAAAACTGATGAAAAAGTATATAAACTATATCGATGTCAAAGTGATGAGAAAATTATGATTGTTATTTTGATGTAATTTGTTTCGTTCGAATTCGATCATGTTTCATACTTTTTGATTTAAAAAATAAGTGATAAGAGAATTTTAAGTTAAAAAGTTTTATTATAACAATATTTTTAATCACATCCATTGAATCAACAAATTTAATAGTTTTTTTGAAAGGGTATTCGAGCCTATGGCCTGACTAATCCTCGACAAGATCGGGGGATAAAGCATGCCCTTTGTAAATGTCCATAGCCTGCACATGGAGGGATTCGAACCCGGGTTAAGCGCTATGAACCCCCCAAACCTTATCCACTCCACCACAACACTGATAGACGACCAATCTAATAGTTTCTTTTTTTTTTGATAAGGTTTACCGAGAGCTAAACATACTCTCCTGGGATTAATACTCAGTGGCCACCAATTGCGCATGCATGGATTCGAACCCAGGTGGGAACTATCACCCTTTAGAAACTTACCAACGTCACATCTTGGTGGTTTAAAGAATCTAATAGTTGATGAAGTAATTTTTGAACTTTCATTTATTTAAGGATTTTTCGTGAACCTTCTTGTATATTTTAATAGTGCATCGAGTTTCAAAATATTTAACATTTTCAATCGGCTTTTTTAATAATAGATAACTTATGGACACTTCTCGAAACGAAGTTGACGAGGTGTCTGGGATCCATACAGACACCAGACTAATCCTCAGCGACAATAGACCAACCCAAAAAGCCGACCCATAGTCAGGATATTGCCACATGTTCAGCCCATGAATCGAACCCAGATTGACAAAGATGCCATCCACTATTCAATTCAAAGAATGTTATCGGCCACTAGGATATTAATGCTTTGATTTCACTTTATATTTTGTATGTTTAACCAAATAAATACATTTATATCAAAAAATGCAATATATTTTAATTTAATTGTTATTTTAGAGAATATATTCAAAAACTTTTTTTTTGTTAATTGGGCATGACATCTCATGTGTACGACGTGGCTTATCTTTCTTTAAAAACAAAAAAAAAATAACATATAACATGGTTATCTAACGGCCTATAAAAATGCTAAATAGGAGGACTAAGACGATATTTTCTTTTATTTTTGTAAATACCAATTGAACAAAAAAAATTCATTATCAATTTTTATAAAATTTAAATATTTTATATAAAAACAGGTTCAAACAAAAAGATGGTTAATTAGTGAAAGTGCAAAGAAATATGTATTACATGATCAATTTATTAAAAAAACATCATAAACAAATAAAATAATTTTCTGAGAAAATTGGATTATTATTATTTTGGATTGGATAAATCTTTACAAATCTCATTACATCTTTTAGTTTTCATTATTTTTATTTGTAATTAATTCATAATTTTTTCATCAAGTTTTATATAAATTTTTTTTTATCAAAATATAATTGTGATTCTTAAAAAATCATAATTTTTTTATCAAATATCACATTTGATATCATATATAATGAAATATAATCATTATACATATATATATATATATATATATTTGTTTTAACCGTGTGATCATGGGATAACATCAACCATTTATGTCTATCCGATACATGTGCAATGGTTATTTGCTATCGCCCTCCCTCCGCTTTCTTTTCGTAGGAGTTTGTTGTATGTTTACATTAAAAAAAATTGTAATGTTAATAGTATTACATGTGATAATATGTTCTTATATTTAGATATATATTATTATATGTAATTGAAAGATGAATCCAGAAAATAAAAAAAACGAATTGATTATGAATATCATATATAATATTTATTGAAAATTGTTGATTGTTTTTATAAAAAATGTATCTAGAAAAATATCATATTAAATTTGATAAAAAAATTTATCAAGTCGTTAATATTAAAAATAAATAATTTAACGGGTATAATGATATTTTGTAGATATATTCAGTTAAAAATGATATCCTAAATTCTAAAACGAATTTGTGTTTTTTATTTATAGTATTTTTTTAAATGAATGGATTATATGACTCATGCATTCTTGTCTTAGTGCAAATTAATTAGTTTTTTTCTAGACAATCCTTCCTTTCCCTTCCTCTCTTTCTCTTTCTTTTTTCTCTCTCACTATATATATAGAGAAAAAAAAGACGAAAGTTTAAATAAGATCTCTATTAAGACCAAAATGTTTTAATTAGTGAAATTTTTATAAAGAAAGTTTTGGGCTTAGTTATGCTTGGCAAACTACTTAATAGCTGATAAGTAGGGATGCAAACGGGGCGGGGAATCCCCGCTACCCGCGGAGATCCGACCCGAACGGAGAGAGGAATCCCCACTTTATCTGGTAATGGGTCGGGGGATGGAGCTTGATTTCTTACCCGAAGCGGGGACGGGTCGGGAACGGGTATAATGGTATCCTCCCCGTTTAAGACCCGATATATATAATACTTATGACATAGGTTATAGCATTCACTCCAATAAATATAAAACTTATGAGTAAGTTTATATATATATATATATATATATAGAAAGGTTCAAATGAGAAGTGCTAAAAAAATACGAAGTAGAGAAGTGATCTCTACCACTCATCGGTCAATAAAGGTGGTTTTGACCAGTTACAGTGGACGCGATCACGGGGGATTGACGTGATTCATGGGAGGGTATAGATTATTAAAGGAGGGGACCCGGTCAAAGCCGCCTTTATTGACCGGATGAGTGGTGGAGATCACTTCTCTACTTCTCATTTTTTAGCATTTCTTATTTGAACCTAATACTATATATATATATATATATATATATATAAACATATAGTTGATGGTTTTTGCTTTAGTTTTTATCAAACTTAAGGTAGTAATCATCTTTTTGTATTTTGTGGTGTTTGTGAAATGAATTATGGAACTTTTAGTTACTGTGATTCTAATTTTATGATTCTATGTTTTAAATTTTATAGTAAAAAAATTAAAACTTATTTTACTAATTGGGTTCCCCAACCTCGGTGGGGATTTTCTTACTTTACTCCGAATGGGATTTGACGGGGCGGGGACGGGTATTATAGTCCCCGCTACTACCCTCCCCCGTTTGCATCCCTACTGGTAACTAATAAGCTGGGAGTTGATTGATAAGCTAGCTAATAGCTGATAAGCTAGCTTATGAACAAATTTTGTTTGGCAAAATCTAGCAGTTGATTGATAAGTTAGCTAATAGCTGATAAGCTAGCTTATGAACAAATTATGTTTGGCAAAATGTAGCTTATGAGTATGTAAAATGACAAAAAATGGTATCTTTAAGTTTAATAATTAATATTAATAAAGGTATAATTGGAAAAAACTACAATAAGCTTCCAAAAAGCTACTCAAAGTAGCGTTTCAAAAAACTAGCTCATGGTACATGTTTGGATTAACTTATCAACTAGCTTAATTTTACCAAACATACCCTTAATTGTAAGTTATTGGGCTTAATGGACTTTGGCTCATTTGTATTATGGACACCTATATAAAGGGTCTTGACTTTTAAGGCTAGGGTTTGAAGATGAAGCAAATCTGATGAGAGTTGACTAAAGTGTGTGAAGTGTGTTTTCTTGCAATGAGAGCTCTCTAATAAACCAAAACACGTTATTTTGTCTATTGATTCTTGTTGAAATGTTTTTTTTTATCTTTGAATCTTGCTAAAATAGGCCAACAAACTCAAATCTAATTGTGTAGGTGGTTTGAGTTGGTAATTAACAATGATCAGTTGTAGAAACAAACTAAGGGCATAGAGAATTAGAGATTAGTTAGAACAAGAATAGGTAAGCTAGTAAAAAAGATATAATAGTCTCGTTTATCTCATAATTAACATTTACTGTAACTTTTTTAAAGTTAACATATTTTCATACATTGAATTAGTTGATAGTTAATTTCATGTAATCATTAATTGCATGATAGTTTCAACAAGTCTATTGGAGCAATTTATGGAACAAAAATCTTTTTTTTTTTTTTTTACTTTAGAAAAGTTGTTAAAGATGCTCTTATAACACAAGCTTTTAAAAATTTAAACTTGACCAGAAAAGGAAATTGTAAGGAAATTAAATTGCATGGAATATAAATAACTGAAATGTAATCAGAAGACTGTAATAAAGTACTACACGACATAAAGTAAAAGTGAGTTGTGTGCTTCTCGGAAGTTGGAAGTTGGAAATTGTAAGTTGTGTGAAAAGTTTCATTTGTAACTTGAACTACTTGGAGACCAATTGGAGTAAAAACTTTGGAAGCAATTCCAACCAATTAGAATCTCACCACCGACACATAATCCAAGGTTACGTAACATGTCACTACTAAAAAAAAGATATTGCTAGTTTTACAAAAACAAAAAGATCACAAGTTTTACAAAAGATATTACTAGTTTTACAATTAAAACTTGTAAGCAATTCGAACTAGTTTTACAAAAGACGGCAAAAATATCTCAAGTTTTACAAAGATATTACTAGTTTTACAAATTAATCTAGTAAGCAAACTTGATCTTTAGTAAGCAATTCGAACTTGCAATTAAAACTTTTTTTCAAATTTGCCATGGTTTTTATAAGCAATTCGAACTTGATCTCCAAGTTTTACAAAAGATGACAAAAATGACAAACTAATTTTGTAGCTAAAGACATGAAATTTAAGCCCAAGAGGCCCAAAATTAAAGTCCAACAAAAATCCACGATTTTTTAGTTCATCTTCAAGCCCAAATAGTAATCTTAAATCTTTTCTTTTGCTAGACATTTAACTTTGTGGTAACAAATCTACACAAGCCTTAAAACATTCAGGGGTGTTTGGTTCATTTTAGGAAATGAGAATGAAAATAAAAATGAAAATGTATGAGAATGAGAATGAGAATAGAAATGAGCATTGTATTGTATTGATGTTGCTTGGTTAACCCAATATAATCAATGAAAAATTGTTTCATATTAAAAAAATATTTTCATCCAACTTGAAAATACAAAAGATGTTCCATTTAACATCAAGAGATGAAACGACATATGGGAAAAAAGAACTAGGTAGAAACAAAAATTTCATTCCTCCCAATTTTGTCAAAAATGGAAATTAATGGATCTGCAGTAATAATTTCATTATATAATATTAAACAAATTAACAGTTTTCATTATCATTTTCATTCCTTATTCCCTAATACCCCCAACCAAGCGTCCCCTTATTATAGTTGTTTTTATAATTTATTTATTAAGAACAAAATTCAGTTCCATTTTAAATTCTATAAACCAAATATATCAGATAAAATTCAATATTCTTTTACAAAATCTAAGTCCCTCAAAATCATTCCGTCAAACCAAGTGAGCTATAATAAATTATAGGAATTATGTTGGTTTACTTCTAAAATTTAAGATATATGTGCATTTTAATGTTGTAAAATAACCAAAGAAAGCTAACAACATGATCCACTCACACTTGCTAACTTTGATTTGTTGTTCGTCTATAGGGGTTTTGATGCTACACTCTCCATCCCATAATAGAATGCTACAATGGAAAAAACACATGATTTTGGAATAATGCTAATTGTTACATCTCTAGTTACATATGGTATCAAAGCTGTTAGGTTTTAATCAAATCTATTACCACATTCAAGCAACGGAAGCATATTCATAAAAACTATGGTAACAACAAATTAATAACCTTTAAGATACTCATGTTCTAGAAACTTTAACTACAAAATAATGATCAAGAAAACTTACTTGATAGCGGTTGTTGAAGAACACGATAGAAATATCAAACCTTTGATATTGCCTCTTGGATGTCAAGGACCAATAGTATGAATCCCTCTAGTGGCTCACACCTATGATCACCAAATACTAACAACCAAGAACGCTCAAACCTTTTAGCGATTTAGAGAGGGAAAGAGGAGGATGCCACAAAGAGAAGAGAGAATAAATGAATTGATGAATTGGGTTTGATCCCAATGCATCTATTTATGATCTCTTGAATTAAGTTTCCTAATCCTACACAAACTGATAAACCAATTAAAAAACCCTTTTAATTATTATCAAGATATTATCCTTTATCTATAATTAATCTAATTAATTATATTTTGGATATTATCTGATTAAATATATTTATCCTCAACTGATAAATAATTTAATCACTTTCACCCCCTCTAATTTCTTAATTGTTTATTTGGCTCTTAAGGGCAACCCAAAAGGACTTTGCCATTATAAAAATACTACCAACAGTTAATAATTTGGACACCATTTCCAACAGTCTCCCACTTGGACAAGTTATTAACTTCGTCTGGTCAATACTTTCAAATAACTAGTAGAGAGCAAACCATCCAATGAAGCTGCCGAACTCTGATAAAGATTCGGTCCTAAGATAAGTGATTAAATGTTCCTTTGTTCTACAAGATATCATATGAACCTGAGACATGGATAATAGTCTATCTCATGGATCAAGATTATGTTTCCCGATTTCTGATATGTGTTGAATTCATCAGACTACTCAATTGAACACATCAATTCCAGTCAGGGTTTGGCCAAACACTTAATGTCAACACCAAATCATCGAGGGGCCCATGGATATCGCTTCTCCTGTTTAGGTAGAAGGAACAAATAAACTTTAACTACATAGTTCATTTCTACTCATCATATCAAACCTGGACATACCCTGTATAGCTGCCAGTTACGGTCAACGTTGGAGTACACCAAAGCATGACAGAATCATAGAGCAAAACTCTATGTATCTCCGCTTGAAGAACATAAAATATTATCATCTCAAAATTACTCTGACTTAATCCATGAAGTAAACTTTTGAGTGCGGGTTGTTCCAATACTCAAATCACTATTAAGTACATGAGTGTTAGTTGCATTCTCTATGCTTCTAATACTCCATGACAGTCTTGAATCACTACTTACTTCCAGGAGTATGACTGACTGTGGAGGTTTAGTTGGTTCTAAACATGCAAAACGAAACACTATAATAAATTAAATGTAAATGGACGCAATCCAGCATATATTATAATCTCCATATAATAATCTCCAAGTCAAATACAATTTATTATTGTTTTAATACATCAAACCAAAAACTAAAACATTCAAGATATATTGATATTTCTAACATCGATGGCTTCAGTATGATACTCATGTTTGGGTCGAGTTAAGGCTTTCGTGAAAGGATCCGCCGGATTCTCTTCAGTCGGTACTCTACTCACCACGATCTATTTTTCCTCAACCTTGTGTTGCACAAAATGATACTTCCTTTCTATGTTCTTTGATTTCCCATGGTTTTTAGGTTCTTTAGTCAATGCGACTGCACCTTCATTGTCACAGAAAATTTCAATGGGTTCACTGATGCTTGGTACGACACCGAGATCACCTATGAAATTTTTCAACCATGTGGCTTCTTTCGTTGCTTCACTAGCTGCAATATATTCTGATTCACATGTGGAGTCAGCCACGGTGTCCTGTTTGGAACTTTTCCAAGTTACAGCCCCACCATTTAACAAGAATACCCACCCTGACTGTGAGCGGGAATCATCCCGATCTGTCTGGAAACTCGCATCAGTATAACCTGTTGCTCGTAATTCATCCTTTCCACCATAGACCAAGAACACATCTTTAGTTCTCCGAAGATACTTAAGAATGTTCTTTACAACCGTCCAATGACTTTCGCCTGGGTTCCCTTGATATCTACTCACCATGCTTAAAGCAAATGAGACATCTGGTCTAGTACATGTCATGGCATACATGATCGAACCAATAGCAGATGCATATGGAATTCGACTCATTCTGTCTAGTTCCTCACTAGTACTGGGACATTGATTTTTACTCAATCGTATGCCATGTTGCATGGGCAAATACCCTTTCTTGGATTAACTCATATTAAATTTCTTTAATATCTTATCCAAATATCTACTTTGGCTAAGTCCAATTAAACGCTTGGTTCTATCTCGATAGATTCTTATTCCTAGTATGTATGCTGCACTTCCCAGATCTTTCATAGCGAAACATTTCCCGAGCCAGATTTTTACATCTTGCAACATTGGAACATTGTTTCCTATGAGTAGTATGTCATCAACATATAAGACTAGGAATACAACATTACTCCCACTAGCTTTAACATATACACAGGACTCATCTTCGCTTCGTGAAAATCCAAACTCTTTGACCTTTTCATGAAAACAAAGATTCCAGCTACGAGACGCTTGTTTAAGTCCATAAATGGACCTTTTAAGCTTACACACTTTATCTGGATACTTAGCATGTACAAAACCTTCAGGTTGTGCCATATACACATCCTCATCAAGTTTCCCATTAAGAAAAGCGGTTTTTACATCCATTTGCCAGATTTCATAGTCATGAAATGCAACTATGGCAAGCAGTATCCTGATAGACTTAATCTTAGCTACTGGTGAGAAGGTTTCATCATAATTAATCCCTTGAGTTTGAGTGTAACATTTTGCAACCAGTCTAGCCTTGAATGTGTGCACATTCCCATCCATGTCAGTCTTCTTTTTGAAGATCCACTTATTACCAACTGTCTTGCGACCTGGTGTATGATCAACCAATTCCCAAACATGGTTATCGTACATGGACTGAATCTCGCTCTCCATTGCCTCTTTTCGTTTGGCAGCCTCAGGGCCTGCCATCGCTTCCTTGTAGTTAGATGGTTCATCTGCACTATCAAATGTCTTATCATTGACTAGTGTATCTCCTTCCTTTGTAATATGAAAACCATAATAATACTCAGAAGCTTGATTAACTTTACTAACTCTACTAGTTCTGCGAAGAGGTGGTGGAGTTATGTTAGTTTCCTCAACAGGTGATTAAACCTCATGTTGAGGGCTAGTGTCAACTATAGGTTCATCATTGGTTGTCTCTTGCATTTCTTCAAGATCAATATTACCCCCACTATCCTCTTTGGAAATGAGCTCCATTTCTAGGAAGAATCCCCTTCTAGCCACAAACACTTTGTTTTCAGAGGGTTTATAAAATATATATCCAAAGGATTTGTAGGGATAACCAACGAATACACATTTCTCTGCCCTAGGTTCCAGCTTGTCGTTAGTTTCGCGCCGAACGAAAACTTCACAACCCCAGACCTTTATATGTGCTAACGAGGGATGAGTCCCAGTCCACATTTCAGAGGGTGTCTTTGCAACCTTCTTAGTTGGAACAAGGTTTAAGATATGAGCTGCAGTTTCTAAGGCATAGCCCCAGAATGACATTAGAAGTGTAGCACGACTCATCATGGATCGAACCATATCAAGTAGCGTTCGATTTCTTCTCTCAGCAACATCATTAAGTTGTGGTGTTCTAGGAGGAGATAATTGTGAAACTATTCCACAATCCCTTAGATAGTCGTAGAATTCATGACTCAAGTATTCTCCACCCCTATCGGATCGGAGCATCTTGATTTTCTTACCCAGTTGGTTTTCTACTTCGTTCTTAAATCCCTTGAACACTTCAAAGGTGTCTGATTTGTTTTTCATCAAATAGATAAATCCATATCTACTGAAATCATCAGTAAAAGTAACAAAGTATCTCTCACCGTTTCTTGTGGCGGATCTGAATGGTCCACATACGAATGTGTGGATTAAGTCCAACAGATCCTTACCCCTTTCCATTTTTCCTTTGAAAGGTGATTTAGTCATCTTGCCAAGTAAGCAAGACTCACATTCTTCATCCGACTTTAAGTCAAATGATTCCAAGATCCCGTCCGATTGGAGCTTGGCGATGCGCTTCTTGTTTATGTGGCCAAGACGATGATGCCACAATGATGATTTATCCAATTCACTATTGGAGGAACCAACATTTAGAGTTAAATTATTATTATTTCTACCAACACAAATCACACTTTCATACACACCATTACAAGGAGTAGCTTTAAAATAAAAACAATCATTTTTATAAACCAAAATGCAACCATTATCATTATCAAATTTAAATTTAAAACCATCCTTGTATAATGCATGAAAAGAGATAATGTTTCGAGCCATTTCTGGCGAGTAGCAACAATCTAATAACTTTATTGAAAGACCACTACTAAGCACTAGTTCTAAATCTCCAATCTTGGTAACAGCAGCAGTCATCCTATTTCCCATGATCAGATTCAGCTCCCCATGCTTTAACGTTCTACTTTCCTTTAGTCCTTAAGAATTGGAGCAAATGTGAGTACCACATCCCGTATCAAGGACCCAAGAGTTAGAAACTGAAGTACTATGGAGTTCAATCATAAAAATACTTGAGGTGCCATACTCTTTAGCTTTGTTCACTTTTAAGACCTCTAAATATTTTGGGCAGCTTCTCTTCCAATGGCCCTTTTCTTGACAGTAGAAGCATATGGCCTCTTTAGGGTCACTTGTTGGTAATATGTTAGAAGTTTCAGCTTTTCTCTTAAGGCCTTGGTTGCGAGGAACAACTTTAGCCTTTCCCTTCCCTTTGGGATGAGAAACTTTCTTCTTCTTTGGGATGAGAAACTTTCTTCTTCTTTTACGCAAGTTTTAAAAGAAGTTTCCAAAAACATTTTTTTTCTTTCCTTATAACCTACGCAAGTTTAAAAAAGGTTTCAAAAACAATTTGTTCCTTCCAAAGCCAATTTAGTTCCAAAACCAATTGCAAATTTTTTTTTTATAACCTGCCTAGATTTCGAAAACCTCATGAACAAACACTAACAGATTTGCAAATTAAATTGACACGTCTTTTGAGTTAAAATCCAAAACAATGGCTCTGATACCACTGTTAGGTTTTAATCAAATCTATTACCACATTCAAGCAACGGAAGCATATTCATAAAAACTATGGTAACAACAAATTAATAACCTTTAAGATACTCATATTCTAGAAACTTTAACTATAAAATAATGATCAAGAAAACTTACTTGATAGCGGTTGTTGAAGAACACGATAGAAAAATCAAACCTTTGATATTGCCTCTTGGATGTCAAGGACCAATAGTATGAATCCCTCTAGTGGCTCACACATAAGATCACCAAATACTAACAACCAAGAACGCTCAAACCTTTTAGCGATTTAGAGAGGGAAAGAGGAGGATGCCACAAAGAGAAGAGAGAATAAATGAATTGATGAATTGAGTTTGATCCCAATGCATCTATTTATAATCTCTTAAATTAGGTTTCCCAAAAGGACTCAACCATTATTAAAATACTACCAACAGTTAATAATTTGGACACCATTTCCAACAAAAGCCAATACGAGAAGTGGACTGGTGTGCAAGTGAGAACGTTGGCTCTGGAGGGGTGGATTGTAAGATCCTACATTGGTTGGGGAGAGGAATGAAGATTAAATTATAAGAGACTTAAAACCTCCTCTACCAGACATGTTTTAAAACATGAGTCTACGTTTGTAGACAACGCAGACAATATATAGTATCACTATGCTGGGATGTAATGTAACAGACCATTATTTTTCTATAGGTATCTTTATTTGCTTAGTTATAAAAGATCATTATTTTCTATATTTTATAAGTTTTATATGTAAACGTAGATAAATATTATCTTATGATGTCTTCTAGTGCTGCGGCGGATTGGTTATAGCTTGGGGGTTCATATCACCCTAACTGAGTTCGAGTCTTCCTGTGTGCATGCTTGGGGATAGGGGTGGGTCATAAACGGGTTGACGGGCCATAAATGGGTTGGTGGGTCATAAACGGGTTGACGGGTCATAAACGGGTTGACGGGTCATAAATGGGTTGGTGGGTCATAAAAGGTTTGACGGGTCAAAGCTCATGCTTCATATAATTCAAATAAAAAGAAGTAAACAACATCCAAAAGCAACCAAAATACCAAATACAACTAAGTTTCAAAAGCAAATACAACAAAACAAATATAACCAAGTTCAAAAGCAACCAAAATACCAAATACAATCAAGTTTCAAGTTCAAATAAACAAGTTTAAAGTTCACTTATTTGGCCGCTTTCATAATTGATAATTTCATTTGTAATTTGTTTAGTTTTTTTAATTTTTTTTATTATATATAAAAACTAAATATAAAAATATAAAATAATTATTTAAATATAAATGGGTTCGCGGGTCAACCCGTCAACCCGGTGAGTCAACCCGCGAAATTTGGTGGGTAGGCGGGTTGGAGGGTTCAAAATCTCAACCCAAAACCATTTATCTTCGTGTCGGGTCGGGTTGGCGGGTCGTGGCGGAAATTGCCAGCCCTACCTGGGGACATTTAAGTGGGGCCATGCTTAGCCCGCAAAATTGTCGGGGATTAGTCGGGTTTTGGTCCGAACACTTTTCAAAAAAATATTATCTTTATGATATCGTATATATTTGCACCTGGGAATTTATGACTCCATATGCAATAGAAGATATCACTTAGCAAATTTTCAACATCGACGTGCATTAACTAAGAAGATATTTGGGATGATTTATTTGAAGGTGCTTATGACTTATTTTATCTTGGAAAAAGAGAGAAATCATTTAAGGTGTTTAGATGATGTTTTTAAAAAGTTGCTTATGACTTCTCCATATAGGAGAAATTTTTTTTTTTAAAAAAAAGGCTACTTCCTTTTAACTTTTTCAAAAAAAAAAAAAAAAAAAGAAGATATGTCGCTTTTTGAAAAGCATAAGTTGTTTCAACGAATTAATCCCCCCCCCCCCCCCCCCCCCCACCCCATCATAGAAGAAATGTTCAACCATGCTCATGGCCAACCTAGAAGTGGTATCAAACATGCATATGGTGTCTTGAAAGCAAGATTTTCGATCCTAAAGCAAATGGCTTTGTATCTTTTTCAAGTATAGAAAGATGTGGTGATTGTTTGCC
Organism: Centaurea solstitialis; assembly: GCA_030169165.1. Classification (NCBI taxonomy): domain Eukaryota; kingdom Viridiplantae; phylum Streptophyta; class Magnoliopsida; order Asterales; family Asteraceae; genus Centaurea; species Centaurea solstitialis. The sequence goes on from CM058041.1 coordinate 66,271,468, forward strand.
TCGATTCATAAGTTTGTAAGGAAATGCAACATCTAAGATCGATTATTCATGAAATACGACAAGAACACCATGTATATTGCTACTGAACAACAACGTAAAGGAAACAATGAAATAGAAACCGATGAAATTTGGATTACTAGTTTTTTTTTTTTTTTGTGAATTTTTTATTTTAATTTTGTAAATGTTAAACGGGTTAAACGAGTCAACCGTTTATTAAACGGGTCGGGTTAAAGTTGAGATCTCTAACTTGTCTATTCAAGGGATTGGGTTAGAATAAAAAAATTTCAACCCATTTAACTTTAAATCCAACCAAATAATTTGTTTTCTAGTAAATTTTGGTTTAGGTGGTACTTGTTTATTCGTTGTAAAAAAAAGACCTCTTCTTATTCACCGGGTATGTGTGACCGAATATAATGAGGGTTAAAACCTCGGACCGTCCTCTTCTATCCCTAAAAATGGAACCCTAATTGCTATCGACGGCAATAAGGATCAATATCCCAATTGCTTCTGTCCTCCATCGCTAATCGCTCTCAATAGCTCTTCTATCCTCAATCGCTCCACAGATCTCACTCTTCTTCGCACTACTGGTATGTTCAATTTCTCAATTTTCATTCGACTTTGTGTTATTTGATCTACTTCTGCATTTGATTTCATTCAATTTTTTGTTTGCGTTTGATTCTTCTGTTTAGATCTCGTTTTGCCTCTGAATTTGATTTCATCTTTTTTCCCAAACCGTTGTTTACATAAGCTTTAATCCATATGATTATATCGTTTGTGTTTGAATATTTCTCGAGATTCTTTGTTAGCTATTAGTTTTTAAAATTTAAAAAAGATCACAATTTAGCAGTGAATGTTTGATTGGGTTGCCTTCCATTTTTGTTTGAAGCCATGGATGTTTGATTCATTTGTCTTCCATTTTTGTTTGAAGCCAAGAATGCATGATATATAACTTTCATTTCGTTTGGAGCTATGAATTGATGTTGGATCAGTTGATGCATTTTAATGTGTTAAAAATGGAAGATGGTACATTTTGGTTAAAAATGATTTGCTAGTTTTATAAATTCAGCATCATAAGACTTTTGAGGGGTAAAAGGGACCATTACACACATTTAAACATCTATCAATTTAGAAAAAAGAAAGTCTTTATAATTTATCTTTTAGACATCAATACCGTCTTTTATCAATCAGAAGTGAATAAGACTTCATAGTGCAGAACCTCTTAAAAGGAAACAAGAGCTTAGTTTTGAGTCCTGCGAGAGGCGGTAGGATTGAAAGAATATGAGAGGTGGGTGATGGTAGTCTTTTTTCTTAGCAAAGGTTACAAATGTGAATGGGAACGAGGTAATAAGAAACCAGACGTACTTTGAAGATTTTATTAGTTGGAAAAATTGTTATATTATTTAGAGAGATTGTACATGAAGAATTTAATACAAAAATAGATGCAAATATAGGAATCTAGTATTTAGATGTATGGGAAATTTGTTAGTAGGGACTAGGGACTCAGGGAGGGACTAATTCATATAGTATTTCATTAGGAGAGACCCCCTCACGTTAATCTAGTTCCTAATAATTTATTTAGTAGCAAATTTGGTTCAGGTGATGTTTGTTTTTTTGTAAAAAACCTCTTACTCACCATATATATTTGTCGAATAAAAGGTTAAGGTTTCAAACTGTTTCTCACACGAGGGTAAAGCCTTTTACTGTTCTCTTATTAGACAAGAGGTAAATCTATCTTTTATTAGCCTGTTATCGTTGTTTCCCTAAGAGAAAAAATTGGAACTCTAATTGCTCTCCTCCTCGGGGCCAACATTTACTAATTGCTCTTGGATCCTTGTCCTTGTCCTCAATCGTTAATCGCTCTCAATCACTGTCTATTCTCAATCGCTGCACAGGTCTTGTGTGCGCTGCTGTTCTTCGCACTATAGGTTTGTTTGATCTTTGATGTCTAAATTTTCTGCATCTTCTTCTGCATTCAATTTAGTGTGCGCTGCTATTCAGATGATTGTTTCTGTGTGCTTTTGCTTTGGATTTCAATCCATTGTTTTAGTCTACTTCTGCATTCGATTTCATTTGATTGTTTTGGCCTTCTTTTCTATTTGATTTCATCTGCTTCTCAAATCAGCCACTTATATCAACTACAATCCATCAGTATATTGTTTACATTTGGAGATTTTTCAAGATTTTCTTTGGCTATTGGTTTTTAACCTTAAAAAGATCACACTATTTATGCAATGATGCTTGATTTATTTGTAATCCACTTTTTTTGAAGTCATGAATGTTTGATTTATATTTCTTCCATTTCGTATGATCCATGGATGTTTGATTGATTTATCTTTCATTTTTGGTTCAAGCCATGATATTTTTGTTAGTAGTTCATACAGATTGTTTTTCATTTGTCTTCCCGTTTTGTTTGAAGCAATGGATGCATGATTTATAACTAGTTTTCTTTTGAAGCCATGAATATATTTTTGTTGCGGCAAAATTAATACAAAATGAAGGTTCATTTAACATTTAAGTTGTTATGAGACTTCACATTCACATATTTTATTGTGTTTGGATCAATTGATGTATTTTTATTGGATTTGAATGTGTTAGAAATGGACGATGGTGCATTTTGGTTAATACAAATTGTTGGTTTTATAAATTCAGTATCATAGTAGATAATACTAAGTGGTAAATATTAATGATTACAAACATTCATACATTTATCCATTTACGAAATTAGATAGTCTTATTGGTATCGTTTTTCAGACTCACCTCTTATCCATCAGAAAGTGAAATCAAACTTTTAGAGTCTAGAACCTCATAAAAAGCATACAACACTTTAGCTTACTTTATGCAATCCCATATCATTACATTTATACTATGCTCTGATCTTTCTTTTGTATGGTTTAATTCTGTGAAAGGGACACCACCATTGCTAATTTTCTTCATCTATATCTTCTTGTCAAAATGTCACTTCTAGAGTTGGGATTGGTGCCTCTTGCTCGGAATTAACCGGCAATCTCCCTTCGGTTATCAATGTCGGGTTGTTGTTCAGTGCTCTTGTGTAACTTTTTTTTTATTTCTTTTAAAGGGGAATGAAGACCTTCCTTATAAAGTTGTTGCTCGATCATGTAGAGTCTTGTTAGATTACACTTCCATATCCATCCTTCCTATCTTGAATTTGTTTCCTCGTAGATTTATAGGTATCTACATCCTTATTTAATTTGTGTTCATGACCTGTCAGTAAGATTTTTGTTGCACCCTGCCCTTTTTAGTGCATTAGTCTCTATATTATTAGGTGGCTTCAATTCCTCTCCCTCTTTTCTGTCAACCCCCTCTGCATGCAATTCTTGCTTTTTCCAATCGCTCCTTCCCTCTTTCCCCATTCTCTTCTTTTCTTCTGCCCTCCTTCATTGAAACACTTATTTTTTCTAAAACTAGGCTCAACATAATTTAAGAAAATAAACCACATAGATCTTTGAGAAGTCTCTGGCTATGCACTATAAATGTTTACTTTTCATCTAACCCTCCATGCATCACATTCTCCATGGCATGTTAGTCAAGTTGACATGAATAGTTTTTAAGTTGCATAACTAAGTATTCTCTCATAAGTATATGATATGATAAAAAAAATTTGAGTGTCCTTTCGAAAATCCAATAAGTACTACCTTGTATTTGCTTGAAACTTTACTTAAGAGGAGACATATTAGGTGAAATATGGTTTTGAATGTGAGCCATCGTTTGTACTCACTTTTAATCGTACGAGTAGATGCCATATTTAGAACTTGCTGAGAATTACTTTTCGGAATTTCATGGAGGTGCTCCCTTGTTTTCATTTGAATCTTTGAGTACTAGAGGGCCAATTATTACCGAGTTGAAGGCATAGACGTGACAGCCTTAGACATTTCTAAGGACATGGGTTTTGTTAGGAGTTCTTGAAGATGCAGGGCTAGGTTACTGACTGTGGCTTTGGAGTTATAGCATGAATAGGAGGGAAATTTGGAGAAGATAGAGAGTGAGGCAGGAGGTGTAGCTAATCTTAAATTTTCTTACCTCTCTTTTCTACTATGGAATCTTGAAGACCTCTCTTCGCTTTGTGTTTTCTTGTTTGTTTTACTAGTCAGGGGTCTTCATGGAAATAACCTCTCTTCTTCTTGGGAGGCTCTGTATATATCATACCTGGCAGACCCTACCTCTGCACAGGATTTACTGGGTTTAGTTTGGTTCTTATGAATGTGTTTGGTCTGCCGGACAGGGTTGAAGTTCAACCCTGTGCGACAATCAGGGTTGAACCAAAACTTCTTGTGCGACAATCAGGACAGGACAGGATAGGTCAGAAATTGTTACGTTGATAGTTTTGGTTCAACCGTTGAACCAAAACTTCTTGTGCGACAATCAGGACAGGTCAGAAGCTGGGTGGGACAAAATGCACTTTTTGTCCCACCGAAATAGGTGGATTAAAAAACGGTGGGATGGGACAAGATTAGTAAATCACTAAACTACACATGTCCTATTGAACCCATAAGACCTTCCACAATTATTTCACCAGTCTACCTCACTCTCGTCCATCCAGTCCCGTTCCATCTGCATACCAAGCGCCCCCTTACCAGACAAATACATATGTATTTGATCAATCAACTGTAACACATTAACAGCAGAGCCTTCATTGAAAACTAGTGGAAAACTAAAATTGACACCTTTAGTAAATGTGATAGTAAGTTTTTGAAACTCAACGATCTGAATAAGATGAGTTCAGAACTTCAGACACTCCACTTAATCTTTTACATACTCTAAGTCACTTTTAATATTTTTGGTTTAAACATTGGTCTTTTAATAAGAATGAGGGGAGGGGAGAATTTTGATGGGACCTTTTGGGGAAAATAGATTGTTTGTTTACATCTTTTAGAGTGGACATTTGTATATAAGGGAAAATAGATTGTTTGTTTACAGCTATGATCTGTTTTTTTGGTGAAATTTCATTTCAAGCAAGCCATTCTTAGGACATGGTTTGTGCTCCTAGCAGTGGACGGTGATGCTAAGCTATTTGGATTTTGTTCAATATTACCATGTTATCTTATAACAAATTGATTATTAGTCACTTAATGTTTTTGTTTGAATGTTGTGATTCAGTTGTAGACTTTGTGGCAATATGGAAGGGAATAGGCGGCCCTCCTTCAAGAAACGCCCAAACCCCCATTTTAAGAAGGGTGGTAATAAAAGAGGGAAGTTTAGCGATCAATCTTCAGAAAGCTCTCATGCCTCAGAGACTGTCTACCGAATACTATGCCAGTCTAAAAAAATTGGTAGTGTAATCGGAAAAGGTGGTGGGATAGTCAAAGCTCTGCGAGAGGAGACCCAAGCTAAGATTACAGTTGCTGATTCAGTTCCTGGTTCGGAGGAAAGGGTAATAATGGTATATAGTCCTTCTACAAAGAAGGCAGTACAAAATAATACCAGTGATAATCAAGAGGATGACGGTGTGGGTGGTGAGAAAAATATTAATGAGCTGCATTGTGCTGCCCAAGATGCTCTTTTAAAAGTTCATGATAAGATTGTTGAGGAAGATATAGTTGGTGGAACTGAGGATGGTGATGGTAACGAAATTGTCGTATTTGCACGTCTACTTGTTCCAAACAACACGGTTGGGTGCCTTTTGGGGAAAAAAGGAGATGTCATTCAGAGATTACGGAGTGAGACTGGTGCTAGCATACGTGTTCTGCCTGCAGATCAACTTCCGGCATGTGCTATGAGCACTGATGAGTTGGTGCAGGTAATGCTCTAACTTCTCAGGTCAATAATGTATTTGTACTTTTTCCTAGACATATGATGAGTATGTTTGGTTTACGCTCTAAATACTGGTCTTTAGCAACCAACATATAATATTTTGTAGTGCAGTTTTACATACAGCATACTACAATTGCATGTTTAATTTTATTTCTTGTAGTGTCTGTTAGAACGGCTCTTTCTTGGTAACTCTATGTCTAAATGTTAATAGTTGTCTTTTGGCTTGCTCAATTAGACGTACTTTGTATGCTTCTGTTACGTGATAGTATTATAACTTGGCTGGAGACAGAAGTGTAATTACGTTTGTCCCACTTAACAATGTCTTTTGGCTGGTTTGGTTTAAGCTTTCCAATCATTCAATTTTGATGCAATTGTGCTTGTGCCATTTAATTTTTTTATACTTTTTACGGTTGTGAAAATTATTGCTGACTTAAGCTAAGTTTATCATTATAAGTATCAGGTAAAGTTTTGAAGGTTTATTCATATTGCTAAACGTACTATGGCCTAAGAGAACTTAACAATTGGCACAACATATTAAAGTTATATATATTTTAGTGAACCCGAGTGAATTCTCTTTAAGTTGTCTCTTGGGAACAACCTGAGACTGCAACGTTTCCAGATTTCAGTCAGAGTGTACTGGTCTACGAATGACATTGGTGGAAGATTATCATTGTATGCATACATTTGTCGGAGTGATTTGTGTAGTAAGCAGTGACATATTACGTTCAGTTGAAAGAGTAAAGAATCATATGTTTCATAAGCTCTCTACCAACCATACTACGAGTTCTTTAAAAAAATATTCATTGAATTTGGTGATTCGTGCTTTTCCAACTGTGAGCAGGGATGTGTATATAACTATATATAGCTCTGCGTGGCTAGTTGCACTGTCTGTGTTTGCGTATGTACATATATATGAATTCCGAAGTCATGATATGTACAGATGTAGCTGATTGGGTTAGATTCAGATTGTTACATTGATTGTATAGAATCAACTGATACGGAATCATTGTTGGTTTTGTAATTATCATCACGTCAACTCAAATATACAGTTACTCTGCATATGTGGTGAATTCATTAGTGGCTAAAGGTTTTGGTATGCTTTTTGTTCCATTTTCTTTGTCACAGATACTGCTCACAAGCATGAACACTTGACAGATTTGTTATCTAAAATAGTTGCAATAAGCAAATGTAAAACAGTGCATCTTTTTTTTTTTTTTTTTTTTTCCTTAAGCTTCATGGACTTTCTCCACTATGCTTCCAATATCTTTATGTTACTTGGCATGACTCATAATAAGGGTTGCTGAGTTGAACTTGAATGAAGTGAATTGTTTTACTCTACTGGATTACTTCTTTTCAAATCATCTAGAAAATGTCTTGCTTTTCTGAAGCATGATTTCCTTGTCTACCAGAGGTATGTATATTGGCCTGAATATAATTATTCTTGCACTATAAAGAAGAAATAAAACTCCATCTTGGTAGAAGAGCATGATAAAGAAATTGTTCTTGCCCAAGAAAATATGACATGTTATCAAATAAGATTAATCCATGGCATAGCATGTATGGTAGGAGATGCACTGTTGGCTTCTGCTTTGGTAATAAGAAAGCTCTCTTTAAACAGGATTCCATCATTAATGAACCGTTTAATAACACATAGATCAGGAGAAATCTGTTCTCCCATGATTATAATATATGGATCTATCTCACTTATAGTATTTTGCAGATATCAGCCAAACCATCTGTTGTAAGACAGGCTCTCTATGAAGTCTCTACATTGTTGCATCAGAATCCACGCAAGGATAAACCTCCATCAAGTTTCATGATGCCTGCTGGAGGCCAAGGATTTCGTCCTGGTCCTCCCATGGAAAATATGCCTCCTGCAAACTTAATGCGGCCTGAGCGTGGGCGTTCAAATGCCCGGGGTGCACCACCAGTCCCATGGATGGGGGGATTTAGTAATGAACCCCCCAGATTCGGTCGTGATGGTTTTGATGGTGATCGTGGTGCTCCACATGGTGAGGAGGCCCCAGCTGAGTTTTCAATGAAAATTCTTTGCTCTGCTGCTAAAATCGGAGGGGTGATTGGCAAGGGGGGCTCCAATGTAAGGCAGCTGCAACAAGAGACTGGGACCAGCATACATGTGGATGATCCATCTGTAGAGTCGGATGAACGAGTTATTCGTGTCTCTGCTATTGAGGTCAGTTACCTTAGATCTCCTAAGGGTATTTTTGGCATGTAGGACAAGGTGCGGGAGGATAGGACAAAAACTTTTCCCACTTGGACAGGACACGACTGAGTGGGACAATAATACAATTTTTTGTCCACCAAAATAGGTGGAACAAAAATCAGGGAGATTGGACAATATTGTTAAATTACTAAACTATCCATGCTAAATTAAAACCCTAAATCCTTGAGGAATTCTTTCACCTGTTTACCTCAGTCTACCTCCCTCTTGCCCGATTGGTTGTGTCTATGTACCAAATGCACCCTAATTATGTTGCATCTACATTTGGGTGAATTGTTGTTCTGAATTTAGCACGGCAAATGGATCATGAATTCATCTTTGTGTGTAATCGTTTCAGGCACTATGGAACCCAAGGTCACGAACAATTGATGCAATACTTTTTCTTCAAGATAAAACAAGTGACCACAACGAGAAAGGAGTCATTACCACGAGACTTCTCATTCCATCTAGTAAGGTTGGTTGCATCCTTGGTCAAGGAGGTCAAGTCATCAATGAGATGAGGAGAAGAACCAAAGCAGACATCCGTGTGTACTCCAAGGAAGAAAAGCCCAAGTGTGCTGGTGAAGATGAAGAGCTTGTGCAGGTGATCTATAGGAACGAATTGAGATGCCAATAGCATCATATCATGTATTTTTTTTCCAGTTTTCTCAAATAAGCCATGTATTATTAACAGTCTTGAACTTTATAGGTGTCTGGGAGCTACGGTGTCGCTAAAGATGCCTTGGCAGAGATTGCATCAAGGTTCAGAGCAAGAGCTCTTCGAGATGCAAAACCCGAGTCTGCTCCAGGTCCAGGATTTGGGCCACGAGGAAACTTACCTGGTGAAGGACCATCCCCCTCTGGTGCCATGAGACGTGGTCGCTCAGGAGGCTATGAACCTTTTAAGGTTAGTCTAATATGGGCGTCAAGATTCTCTATTTCTAGAAGATCTATTATAGGAAGTGTATGGTGCTTTTTAGATGAACACTTGATTGAAACACAAAATGCAAGGAAAACAATTAATAACCTAGAGGTACGACTTATTTAATTTGTTTCATTAAGGAGCACGTTGAACTGTTCACTCAGTGAGATATCATGTTGAGTATCACTGGCCAATTGGATGCTGGCAATTGCACATAGTAGAAAATTTGCCTTCAGCTAAAATGGCTGATAGCTTACTGAATGTCCTAAGTTAAGGAATGTCAATGTACTGTAATCTATACCATGAGAGATAATTAATCGTGGTGAGTTTCACATGTCTGGACTTTGACCATTTATTCAAGTTTATACTCAATCAGAGGTTTTAAAATGTACTATATAACCTTTAGTTGCTAAATGTATACTTCTACTTGTTACTGGTTTCTCAAAATAACATCATTTTCTCTTTAATTGTGATGATTCTGAAGAGCTGTTTCATTTATGTTGCTAAATTATTGTCTTTATTCTTATAAAGGGTGGTGGTGGATGGGAGTATGAACCTAATTATCCAGCTCCTCCAAGGGACTATGACCCTCGCGGCTTTCCAGCTCCTCCAAAAGAGCATGAGTCGCGTACCTATCCAGCTCCTCCAAGGGAGTATGACCCTCATGGCTATCCTGCCCCTCCAAGGGAATACGACCCTCATGGTTACCCGGTCCCTCAACGTGTCTCAGGGTAATATAGTAATATACCACTCATCAGATATTGCTGTGGATTAACTATCTACTTGTCTCTATTACTTTTCCATTGGTTATGCATTAGTTACGTCAATATATTATCTTTTATCTCAGATACCCAGGTGCAGTTGACGGGAAAATGCCAAGCGGTGGACAGGTTTCTGGCATGGTTCCTGGAGTTCATAACACTAGTGAGGTCAGTTGGTTCTTCCACTCTCTAATTTCCTTGATGTGCAGCAACATATTATCATTTTTTATCGATAAAGTTATGAATTGTTGTGAAATAATATATATATATATATATAGGTCCCAGGAGCAAGGCAGAGAGTCCAAGATCCATACGCAGCTGTTGGTGTGGAACAGGTTGGTGAGATGCAGCAGCATCTGAATGCAGGTGTTGAGGCTTACCAAGGATACATTACTTCTGGTGGACAAAACCGCCCTCCTGCACAGGCCTCCTACCTTGAGAACTACGGTACTCAGCAAGGTCCCTTCTCCGATATCAACTCTTCTACACACACATCTTATCACAGCACCAACACGACCACCGGCCCTAGCACCATCCCTCAGCCCTACCCCACTCAGCCACAGACTCAGACTCAGCCTCAGCAGGGCCACTACCCAGAAGGTTCGTATCAGTACGGGCACTAGCATTATTGTACCATGATTCACCACACCTTTTTACAAGACACCCGACTACTGTTGTCTACTCGACTCGACTCGGACTCGGACTCGGACTCGGACTCGAACTTGGACTCTTTAGAATGTTGACTGACCAGAGATAATTGTTACACATTCTTGAGCCTTTTGTTGCCTACAACTCAAGTGACATATTTTGCTGTCTGTCTGTCATTGGACAAGTGTTAGGATCTTTATTTTCAGCCTTACTTAATTGGTTTGGACTCCCTTTCATTTGAATTTCCCCCAACAAACCTAGGTTGAATTTGACCATAAGATTGTGCATGCTTGCGCTCATGATAAAATTAAAATGTTTGGTTTTGGGTTGGGTTGGGTTCCTTGAGGCCTGAGGGCTTGGCTCTTGGTTTTTACAAGCCCATTTACGCATCATAAGCCTGATTTTGGCCTTGGTCTTATAGGTGTGGTTCTTATGGGCTTGTATGGTCTTGCCCCTTTGGTTTATATGGGCTTACATAAAATATAAACAAACCAATTGAACAAAATCATAAAGAATTTATGTCTAAAACATTAAAACAGAAGTCCCAATAATCCACAAGAGTAGCAGCAGGCTAAATATGTGTAAAACTGTAAATTACACCGTTGATGGTATTGGTTTCAGTATCTCTTGACCGAGTCACGGCCCTCTCCTCTAGTATCATTTTTTTATGGGAACAAGTCGTTGAGTAATTAAGATAGATGTAAGGTTTGAGTACATCCTACCCCTAGATCCTACTGGGTTGAGTTGTAAGAATTCCCAATTTAGGGGGTGTTTAAGTTCCGTCAGAAAAACCTGATTATTTACCTACACAAGCTGGAAAAGCGTTAACCAGGTAAGGCCTGTTTGTTAGCAGCTTAATGAGCTTAAAGGACTCGCAGCTTATATACATTACTACTTAATGGACTCGCAGTTTATATACATGACTACTAGTGGTTGCATATAGATAGTAGCTTGTTCAGTGATCTTCTAGGGGAGGCTTTACATAGAAAGCCAAAAAAATTCCGAACATGCCCTCCCAATTAGAAAAACCCTCCCAGACAAAAGACAGTCTATACAGATGACTTTTATCCAAAAACGGCTTAATGGAAAAACCAATGAAACAAGCCCTAAATGAGGCTCTCGTTATCTTGGTCAACGACAATACGACATTGTGGATTGTGGGTAAGAGGGCATAGGTAAGTAAAACAACATTATTCTTACTGGATCAGCACCTCTTACCCAGTAAAAGAAAACGATAGGCATTTTTTCTGCCCTTGGATTTGGTTAGTGAGAAAAATGACTTCATACTCATTTGAAAAACTCATTAAGTTTAATTAAAATCTTAATTAAGGTTATATATAGATTTAAGGAACCAAGCCACTCATGCCATGTACGTAGTTATATTGAAAATGGTTTTTTTTGTTTTACTTTTTCTAACGGTTAAAAAGATGTATTCTGTGTGTTGTATTATATATGTATGTGTGCTCTTATATTCCATATGTATATGTATCACATTCGAATATATGGATATATTTTACCTTGTTCATGTAAGTAGTCAAATAATATATTTACTAAGAAAACCAGTTTTAATCAAAAGTAGCACTCGTTCCATCATCTTACCAAGTATAAGTATATAAAAAAATTGATTATTTCCTGATACGGCTAAATAATTCGTTTTTATAGACTGCTTTTTTTTTCTATGTCAGCTAAATTGGAACAAAGAAATTCTTAAATCAATTTGAAAAATTGGTTCTAAAAGGTATATTATTTTTTTTCGTGTAAAAGAAAAGGTATACATATGGGTGATTTTACTGGAAACTATATTGCGAACCAAGAGAATTTTTTTAAATGTTGATCAAATTTTATTAAACTATTTAATATTTGAAACACAAAGTGGTTGATTAAGGCTATGTTTGGCAAGGAAGTTGAGAAGGAAGCTGGTGATTGATAAGGTAGCTGATAATTGATAAGGTAGCTGATAAATAAGTTGCGTTTGGTAAAAACTAGCTGATGACTGTAAAATGATAAAAAGAACATGTTTAAAAATTAGTAGTATAGGGAAGGGTTCAAACGAGAACCCTTATTATATGTGCAAACGCGAGAACACTTGTGAGCCTCCCAATTTCTAAAATTAAACCTTTGTCCATAGTCTTCTTCCTTCCTCTTGCAAATCCCCAATTCTTATTGATTTCAGCATCAAATCTCCATGATCGATTCTTCTCAAAGTTCATAAGGATTACGTACGATTCCGAGCATTTTGTTCGAATTCGCGAAGATCAAACCCTAAATCCCCAAAACACCTTCCGTTTCAGCTCCCATGGCTGATGCTTCCACAAAGCAGCAATCACAACCGTCAATTGCATCTCCGGTCGTTCTTCAACCTCTCCGACGACAAGTTCCACCGTGATATCTCGGCGTTATCACATGTGATATCACGGCGATAGCACAACATTATCACGTGTGATATCGCGGTGATATCACGACAATATCACATGTGATATCCCGACGTTATCACATGTGATATCACGGCGATATCACGACGTTATCACGGCGTTATCACATGTGATATCACGGTGATATCACGTGTGATATCGCGGCGATAACACCGCGTTATCACGTGTGATATCCCGCCGCGGCGTTATCACGGGTGATATCGCGGCGATATCGCGGCGTTATTACAACATAGCAGCTGTAGAAGAAAAGGCTACATACATTAGAATAGATCCAAGTACAATAAAAATGTGAACGAATCTGCAGTTTGACTAAAAACAGCCAATCAAATAAATGGATATTGTGGTGGAAACAAATTGGAGGGTAATAACAAGAAAGTTCCTTAACTGCAAAATACAATCCCACAAACAAATCATATGTAGAAAAGAAGAAATGCTGGAGTGAAGAATCAGAGGTGCATATAAAAAAAATAGAGTAACTTATGGATTTGGTCCCTGTGGTTTGGAGGTTTTTATGGATTTGGTCCCTAAACTTTAGTAATTACGGATTTGGTTCTTGTGGTTTACAAATTCTTTTGAATTTGGTCCCTGGTAGTGCAAATAGGCAGGGACCAAAACCAATACAATTTGCAAACCATAAGGACCAAATCCAATAGAATTTGCAAACCACAAGGACCAAATCCAAAAGAATTTGCAAACCACATGGACCAAATCCATAATTATTAAAGTTTAGGGACCAAATCCATAAAAACCCCCAAACCACAGGGACCAAATCCGTAATTTACTCAAAAAAATAAGATCGTTTGGAAAAGAATTAACAGAAATTAAATTGGATAGCATGTAACTTACACAATGGAGCAGACAATTACCTCAAGATACAGCTCGGTTAGTTCATCAGTTACATGAACTGGATTATCACGCAATAACATGGCGGCGGTCGGCGGTGGTTGGCAAAAGTTGGCGGCGGTCGGCGGTGGTCGGCAGTTGCTGGAAGTGGTCGGCGGTGGTTGGCGGTTGAGAAAGGCGGAGATGAATGGTGGGTATTAGATTATATAGGTTAATTAAATTGGAGGTTCACAGGTGTTCTCGCGTTTTCGCAAATAGGAAGGGTTCTCGTTTGAACCTCCACCTAGTAGTATAAACTTAGCAAGGATATATTTGGAATGAAAAAAATAAAAATTCTCATAAGTCATCAAAAGGTTAGTTCTAGTATCTTTTCAAAAAGTTAGCTTATAAGTTAACTTATGGTTATCCAAACATGTACTTGATTTACCAAATAATGCCTAAGAACAGACAGGGGGTAAAAATTCAAAAGTGCGTTAAAGCGTATTTGATCTTGTATCTTTCTTTTTAATTAAAGAACCTCTTTTTCGATGTATTTTAAAAATAATTAATATTTTTAACAAATAAAGTATATAAAGGTATATTTCATTTTCCTCTATTGATTCTGAATATTTATGTATGCTTTTGTGTATGCGTAATTTTTCAGTATTCATACTTTAATATGATATTAGTCATGAACATGTAATTTGTATAACATCATAAATACTTGTATATTTACATGTGTATATAAGAAATAACTATGATATTTATATATAAGAAATTATGAATATTCATGTGTGTTTATGTATATAAGAGAGCTTCTCAATTTATAATATATGAAATTCATCATGAATATAAATTTTCATTCTTACATTAATTATAAATGCATACACCATTTATCACATATGAGTTCATGAATATGCTATACTTTTCCATTTTTTCTATTCGGTTCTCAATAGATCTTGGTGATGCTTATTTGTCTCGTTAAAACTTAAAAGTGATAGGTAATACCGTAATAGTTTATACAAAATACAAAATAAATCAATCAATAAGTTCTCAACAAGTCTCCATGAAAAATGAAAATGGCAGGTTATGATTTTACACAATCAAACATTATGTTCATGGATGGGTTCTCAATTGGTTTTGATGCGTTCTCGGACAATCTTAATTGGTTCTAGTGATTGGTTTTGATTAGTTCCCGATCTGTCTCGATAAAAGATAGAAGTGCTAGATTGTGGTTTTACAAATACAAATGCACAATCAATCAATTGATGATTATGGATCCTTCTCCTTCTCCATGGAAATGATGGTTTTATCACTGGTAGATTATGGTTTGCACACACTTGAATGTACATGAATCCTTCTCCATGGAAATGATGGTTTTATCACTGGTAGATTATGGTTTGCACACACTTGAATGTACATGAATATATAAACTGAATATTGCATATAGAACATTAAACATAAAAACCAATTAAACACAAAAGAAAAAAAGGACTATTGAAATGAATGTCATATGGAAAAGAACTCTTTTTCTTTTCATGTTTTTATATAATTTATTACGTTAAAATATTAATTTTTTTTATAAAATGATTTAATTTTAAATTTCAACGATAAACTTCAAATTAAAAGAATAAAACAAAATCTCATATATATAATTAATTGGGTTATGATCTAAATTAGAGCAATACTCTTCTGATCTGTTTAAAATTTCTATTTTTGACCATGTGTTTTGAAACTTTGGTCTAAGTTATCATGTTATATTAAGTATTATTATTATTATTATTATTTTTTATAAGGTTCACTTGGGTTTGTCCAGAGTTCATCCTTGATAATTTTTACCGAGAGCTAAAGCATGCTCCCCTGGAATTAATACTCAGTAGTTGTTCTTATAATTTAAATTTGATTGTTTTTTTCAGTCCTTTAGTTTAAAGTTTATTTTTTATTTTAGTCATTCATTTAATAGTAACTAGATTTGTAGATAAAAATAGAAATACATTACAAACTATAGGACTGAATAACGAAATTTCATAACGACAACAATGAAATGAAATTCGTAATTTTTAACAGACAACATAAACAAAACATAGTTTACTTTTCAAAATATTTATTTAAGTTTTATTTTCAAACCTCTTTTTGCTAGTGAAATACAATAAATCAAATATCTAAATTTATTTTCTATTTCTCTATAATATTTTTTGGAAATTAAAAATCATCGGTCTTCTTTAACACATTTTCATTTTAAAATAACTGATGGAATTTACAAACTATAAATCAAGATAAAAATCATTTGCCTGAATCAAATATTTGAATATGAAAATTGATGTTTTTCATTGGTTCATAAGTGAACATATGAATCATAACTGATTAAGAATTAACACTCATTTATCTAGATTTCAAAATATGGTACAAACATCGATGTGTCCACTAGTTTGAAATTGAATATAACATAAATTCACACGTGAATCAGTTTAAAGTTTACAATCGATTTTCTAAATTAGTTTAAGATCCATGATATATTATCATTATGGATTTTAAATTAAAGGATAATGAAATTCTTGTTTTTTACAATTTATCAAATAAAATATTGATTACATTTTAGATAAATATAATTTAAAAGAAAATTAATCATTTAATTTTTATGAAAAAATAAATAAATGGACAAAAGGTAATAGCTTGGATTAAATTGGATAACAGTTTTTTCTTATATTCATATATATTTTTCTCAAAATGATTTTTGTATTGAAAAACATCATCTAATGATTGAGATATTTTTCTTATGTTTTCAATTTTTTAGACGACGCAACATGAAGATAAACGAGTTTGCGTTGAGGTTTTTGACCAGTCAAACAGCTAACCAGTCAACCCATCAATTTTGCAGGTTGTGTTCGGGTTAACCCGTCACATTGGGGGGTTGACCTGCTTTAAGCCTCAAAATAATCCATTTCTTGATCGTTTTTCTCCATTCTTTTTGCAACAATCTCTTGGTAATATTTTTACCCACGTTTTGACATAAAGAAATCAATGAAATAAAGAAGGATGTGGTTCAGTTCCATAGTATGGATCAAAGGGTGAAATCAGAGATTTTAAAGGAGGCTGCGATGTTCAAGGTTATGGTTTGGTGTGTTTGAAATGGATAGTGACATCTATTTAGGGTTAAAATGGATTAACCAATCTCATTTGAATAATCCACACCACACACATAGATACACTTACATAGGGCCGGATTCTCCTAAAAAGTTGAGTAACGTGATTAGTTTATTTAAGAAATGCTTCTCACATTTTTTAGATTAACTCAACTTCTCATTGAAACTTAACCCTATAAAATAGAGAGAGATTTATATGAGAAGTGTTCAATGTATGAGAAATAGAGAAAAGTTATCCTAGACGTCAAATTAAATTATCAATTTTTTTAATAATGAAAGTAATTTGATAATAATCAAATTTATCAATGATATAATTAGCATAAATCAAAGCTGGCTTTATGGCAAATTAATTATCAATTTTTTGTTGATTCTTTTTAGATCAAATATCGCCATTTAGGTCATCAAATTATCAAGTTTCTGCATAATTCTTTCTCAATCAAATCTCATATACTTTCAATATTGAGCAAGATGTTGATCCTAAAGCTAGAATGTTATATGTGAATCTAAGATTAATAATATATGAATCAATAACATAGTTCATATGTGAATTATTCGAGTTCACATATGCACATATAGTTATGCAAATCACACGGTTTTACATATGCACATATACCACCTATTCATAAAAGCTACCAAACTACTTATTTAGAGAGTTAAGTACATGGGAGTGTATCGAACTTGTCACGTTTTATCATTGTATGTACTCAACTTTAAAACTTACCGATTAATGTACCAAACCTGCTAAAATTGTCATTGTATGTATCCAACTTTATCAAAACATACTATTTAATGTATCTAACTTGTTGCGAAAGTGTATCCAACTTGTCATGAAATATATTAAACGGCAATTTTAGCAAGTTCGGTACATTAATCGGTAAGTTTTAAAGTTGGGTACATACAATGTTAAAACGTGACAAGTTCGATACACTCCCATGTACTTAACCCTTATTTATATACTGCATAATTGTTACCATGTGACCACCTAAGAAGCTAGGATCATTTCCATACTTCTCATACATTTAATTCCTCAAATGAACCCATGGTTATATATTTGAAGTTTTAAATACAAAACATATAATTGCTACAAACTCCACAAACCAATCTCAATAGTCTAGATAAGCAACAACATGGAACTATGGATTAAATTGGTTCCTAAATTTACTCTCAATGCATTTTTAACTAATTTAATAACCTCTTCTAAATTCAAAATCAATGATTAAGATTAGCTTTGTAACATTTGTAATAATTATGATTTATAGCCCAAAACTTAGCTAAACTTGAAAAAAAAAAAAAAAAACATTTTCCATGAGAAAATAATGAAAATGCCTTGGTATTACGTGAATGTTACGTATGAACCTAAAATATGTGCCTTAGAAGTCACTTAGAAGGCAATAATATATATACTTTCACACAATATAATACAAAGTTATTGTCCAAAAGGTTGATTTCAATAATTACAACGGGACCATAATTGATTGTCAATACCATAATTTGGAAGATATTCCCGACTCTTTCAACGGTTGTAGCTATAGGAGTGCCCGAACTTGAACCCAAGATCATTTAATATTGTGCAAACATGCTCCCACTATTTACCAATTGAGCTACACGTCATTAGCAAAAGTTATATTAACAGGTTTCACCCTAAATTTAGATTTATCGTGTGACGGCAAAAATGGATAATGGCTTGTCACGTGTAACCTAAACCGGAAAAGAATCGGATTTTTGTTTTCTCTATTTTAGTATGTTGTTGTTTCAAAGATTGAACAAAATTAGGAAATTGTAAGAGCATCTCCAACAGCTTCTCTAAAATAGAGAAAATGAAGATTTTATAACATTATCTAAAATATAGAAAATATGAAAAAACTCCAAGTTTAGAGAATTCTCTCAAACTTGATGTTTGAAGAGGGAAATCATTATTTTATTCCATTCCACCAATATGATTAGAGTTTTATTATTTTATATAAAGATTTTTTTTTAATGTATTGAAATGATAAGTTAGAGAATATTATAATAATATAACATATGTTAAAGCCATTTTAGAGAATCTGTTGAAGATGAATGTAATTCATTTTAAAGATTTTTACTTTCTGTTCTCTATCTTAGAAAAATTATAAAGAATCTACTAAAAATGCTATAAGATTGTAACTTTTAAACTTATATAGCAAAATAACCACTAACTAATTATGTTTAATTATTCAAGTAAAATGCATCAATGATGCAATATGTAAATGAAGCAAGCTGTTCATATTTTATACCTAGTTTAATTCACAAACTAGTTTTACGCATCGGTTAATTCTAGAAATGCAAAAGGAATCGGTTAACCAATTTTGAAGATCGTTTTGGTCCTAAATTTTGAAATTGGAACCGGTCTTAACCGATTAAGAGAGAGATGATTCGACAATTTAGTGAATTTACCAAATATCAACAAGATTGCTAGAAAAGTAACGTGCAGCAGTGCTATTTCACTTCAAACGATGTTGGTCTCGGTGTGCAACTCATTCGTTACATGACTAGTTAGCAATCTATTTCTATCAGCTCTATTCCTAACAGATTTATACATAATAACGTTGGGTTTCGGTGATAAGTTGAGATTAAAGTGAAAAGTGATTATCAAACGTCAAATGCACATTAGGATGAGATGTACCAGATCAATTCACTTCTAAAAAGCAATTCATGGGAGGGCATGAGAATAATAGAAATCAAAGATTTAGATCCACTTCTCAAGCTTCTCACTGTTAACTCAACTTCTCACACGATCCTTCTCTCCGTAATCTAATACTACCAAAATCTTCTACCAATTGTTTTGTTAGGTGTTGTTTGGCATTTGCTGAATGATTAAGAGGCTCTTATGATACAGTGCAAAATGAAATATGGTTGTATGATAATTATTCATAATGAAATTAGGATGCTGAAGGGTCAAGGGAGGCGTAAGATATGTCATACATAATAATTAAAAGGGTTTTAGAACCATCAAGAGACAAACATTTTTTCTGCCAAACACGATTCATCTCTTACATAGTCCCTAAGCTTTAGCCCACTATGGCAATCAAATCCTGAATCAAAGGTTTCTCTTGTTCTGAATTGCATTATTTTTTTTCTTCAATAAAACGAACTAGTCTCGAGGCACAAAGACCGCTAGTTTATATTATGTAAGCAAACCTTACCTCTGTCTACATCGCCACAAAAACCGCTAGTTTATATCATGATAATGCAATAATCATCTATGACATAAAAACAAAACCTGGAAGAGTCGAAATTCAAATCAGTTCTTGGCCTTGGTTGAGTTGTTTTCTTTGATCCTTGCTCGGTTATCAAGCTTCACAAACCGTTTCAGATCTTCATATGCCAAAGTTTCTATATTTTTCCTTCTAAGCTCACTCAGCGCTGGTTTTTTGTCGAGCAGGTGCCACAGCCAGTCGGGATATTCGGAGTCGGCCAGTATTTTAGGATCTGCACCTTCTTTAAGGATATTAGCTCCGACGACTGTAGTGGACTTCACTTCTTTGCTTAGCGAAGATTGCTTTGGAGCATCGGCAGCTCCTCCACCTTTGCCTTTCTTCGATTTACCTCCAACGGCAAATGTTCTACAACTTCCTAACCCACCCTGAAGAGCACCAAGATTTCTAAATGGTTTGACACAGTTCATCGCCATGCCAGTTTCCTACAAGATAAAAAATATATAAATTGTGAAGCATTTGGCAACAAGTCTTGAAAAAGATCTTATTAAGCATCAAGTACCATTTATTATGCAGATATCCTAAACTTCAAGGTTCAAGCTATAAAACTAACTGATAACCAACATATAAACTTCACTGATTGACCTTTTCTAATCAGAAGTATCTTTAATATAATTTATTTAAATTTTTAAACGAAATATATAAAAAACGAGTATTTTCTTCTCTTTAACTTGACACCCATATCAATATATACATTTTCTTTTTCAAATTTGACCCGGCTTTCAAAATTTCGATCACAAGTATATTCACACTAATATCTAGTACATATTATGAAGCAGACGTTTGACCATGTTGTGCTTCTCATGGGAATTGATCCGGTGCATCTCATTAGTGTTGATCTTTAAATAGGATTGAACTAAGGGTGGAGATCCCTTGTTACCCTTCTCACCGGAACCAAACCCTTGTGAAACATTTACAATGTAATTAACTTTTAAAACTCTGTGTTTCCATAAAACTAACTAATAAACATGCTCAAATACAAAATAAATATTAAGACCTCTCACTCCACAACACTAATAACCAAATGAAGATTCTCTCTCTCACAAAACCACAAAACGAAATTGAGATGAACAAAGATTAAAATGTAACATAAATCAGAATTGAGCAATCGAGTAATCAGCTTTTGAATGGAGATGCATCGTGGTGCATTGCACAAATATGCTTTTAGTACATCTTAAATTCTATTCATAATGGATGCAGCTAATAAAGATAGGTGCACTATATAACCTATCCTCTGTAACTCTTTGTGTGTGTGGATGACTAAATTTTTTCCCCTCCCTGACCTTTACAAAAGCTGCAGGGGGTTCGACCATGGACTCCGAATAATATGAGATGGTGTGAAGAATTATTGGCAATTCGTGATGCAATCAGTCATGGTCGAACTAAAAGGTTCTGATCATAATACTTGTCCAACAGACGGCAACAACAAACATCCAAACTCTGTTGGTCTGGTCTGTTTGGTTTGCCAATTAAAAACAATTCAATCCCAAGAATTGGAAATGTTAGTCATAAACCTTTGATTAAAAAACTCAATAACTAGTATCATCTCTTCAAACCTCTATAGTATCACATAATAGAACTATTGAACAAAATCAAAGTCAAACATAACACAAGAATAATAAGATTTCATATTTCAATATAATAACTAAGTAAACAAAAACTCAAACAAACACTATAACTAATATCACATTTTCAATAGTCTAACCCTACTAACATATGTATTTCAATACTCAAATATAAACAAAATTTAATACATTTTCAGCAGTCTAACCTCTAACATAACAGAAGATTATAGAGAAATCGATAGGATAAAATTTCAATACCTGTGGGTGAAATGGAACTGATGAAATCGAAACCTGTGGGTGAAATGGAACGAAATAAAGAAGAAAAACAAAGGAACAAGAAACTGATACCTTCTGCTCGTCTACGATGGAGATTTAGGTCAATATCTCCTCAATTCCTCCTAACTGCTAATTTGAACAGTTGGGTCGGGTTCCATTGGGCTTGACCCGAATTCTGATCCAATATTGTTTGGGTTGGCTAATTTTTCAAAAAAAAATCAAATTCACAACTTAATATTTCAAAATTCTCCAATTTGATTCAAGTTTTTTTCATTTATGTAAATATGTTTATGGTTTATAGATGATTTAGTTTAAGTTTCTTTTAGTATAAATCATAAACATTTATGATAAATGTATGTTTCTTTTGAAAATTTAGTGGTCAGCAAAAACAAAACATGTATTTAGCAAATCTAAATTTAATTTTCTAATCAATTCTATACTCCTTTAAAGAGATTTTTCCAAATTTATTATAATGAAAAGAGATTTTTCCAAATATATTATATCCATAGTAATAACAATATGGAACGAGCAAAAAAGAAATATGAGTTAATATATGCTCTAAAGTTGAAAATATCATAAAAATGAAAAAAGGGAGGGAATCCCCTAAATTAATTTAATTAAGAAATATAAATCGGGAATTTAAATTATGAAGTGTAACAATAACAAGGAAGTATGAACAGTAAATTTTAACAGTTATACTTTATTTATTTTTATTAATTTTCAGGCTTTCACGTGTTGCGCATTAATCCAGTTTTTATTTCATTTATTTTTTAGGCTGCCACCTGTCTTAGTGACACATGTTAAATTTTATGAACTGGATTTGGTTTGGTTTTAAAAGCTTTTACATCTTTTATCCCACAATTATACTTGCCAATAAATCATTTATATATATTAAAGGAAGAACCAAAGAGAATGACTTGGCATCATGACAAGGCTCCATTCTTATTTTTCTTTTTTATCCTAATTTTGAATTATTTTTAAAGAATTTACTTTGTTATTTAGGTTGTCCCACATTGATAGTATAATGAAAAATTGGAAAGTGAAGGTGTGTATATAAAGTGTTCATGTTGATTATGGTGGCACCATGAAAACCAAGCATTCACCAATTGTTGATTGTGATGAAATTTTCTTTGTCCCACATTGGTGTCAAAAGTAAAAAGTTGGAAGTAGAATTGATTATATAAAGAATAAGATATGGTTGAATGATCATCCAACCTTTGATCCATTTTTGTGTTTGATAGTTATTTTCAATGAATGTTCATTCTAATTTTAATCCACTTTTGGATTTGGATTAAGTAGTTCTATTTTATTTACATGACAAAACATGTAATGTAATACTTGAACATCTTTATATCTTTATAAAAACAACAACCAATCTTTATGTATATATATAACCAACAATCAAAGAGAAATAAGGTGACACCATGAGAAGCAAGCATTTACCGATTGTTAGATTGTGGTGATATCTTCTTTGTCCCACATTGATGACAAAAGTAAAAGTTGGAAATAGAAATGATTATATAAAGGATAAGATATGGTTGAATATCCAATCTTTGATCCATTTTTGGGTTTGATAGTTATTTTCAAAAAAATGTTCATCATAATTTTAAATCCATTCTTGGATTAAATAGTTTTTTTTTATTTAGATGACAAATCGTTTTAGTTTTATATAAACTAAATTTATATCTTTTATCTTTATTATATATATAAAAGCAACAAGTCAACAACCAAGGAAAAATGAGGTGGCACCATGAGAAACAAGCATTCACCAATTGTTTGATAATGGTGAAATCTTTTTTGTCCCACATTGGTGGCAAAAGAAAAAAGTTGAAAGTAGAAGTGATTATATAAAGAATAAAATATGATTGAATGATTATCCAACCTATGACCATTTTTGAGTTTTAATAGTTATTTTCAATGAATGTTCATCCTAATTTTAATTCATTTTTGGATTAGTAGTTCTATTTTATTTACATGACAAACATGTAATGTAATACTTGAACATTTTTGTATCTTTATAAGCAACAACCAAGAAAAAATGATGTGGCATCATGAGAAGCAAGCATTCACCAATTGTTGGTTTGTGGTGAAATCTTCTTTGTCCCACATTGATTGCAAAAGTAAACATTTGAAAGTAGAAGTGATTATATAAATGATAAGATATGGTTGAATGATCATCCAACTTTTGATCGTTTTTGGGGTTTCGTAGTTATACTCAATGAATGTTAATTCTAATTTTAATTCATTTTTAGATTAAATAACTCTATTTTATTTACATGACAAACATGTAATGTAATACTTGAACATCTTTATATTTTTATAAGCAACAACCAAGAAGAAGTGATGTGGCACCATGAGAAGCAAGCATTCACCAATTGTTGGTTTGTGGTGAAATCTTCTTTGTCCCACATTGGTAGCAAAAGTAAAAATTTGGAAGTAGAAGTGATTATATAAATGATAAGATATAGTTGAATGATCATCCAACTTTTGATCATTTTTTGGGTTTTGTAGTTATATTCAATGAATGTTAATTCTAAATTTAATCCATTTTTGGATTAAATAGTTCTATTTTATTACATGACAAAACATGTAATGTAATATCTGAATATTTCATTTTAGTTTTATATAAACTAAAATTATATCTTTTTTATTATCATTTGTTATATTTAAAAGCAACAACCAAGGAGAAGTGAGGTGACACTATGAGAAACAAATATTCACTAATTATTGGATTGTGGTGAAATCTTTTTTGTCCCACATTGGTGGCAAGAGTAAAAAGTTGGAAGTAAAGATGATTATATAAATTCTTTGATATGGTTTGAATGTTTATCCAACCTCTTAGGTTGATCCAATGAATGTTCATCTTAACTCTAATCCATTTTTGGATTTGGATTAAATAGTAATATTTTATTTGCATGACAAAACACGTCATGTAATAGTAAAACATTTCATTTTAGCTTTATATAAACTAAATTTATATGAAAGATTTAAAATATCAATATATAAAGAAAAGTCTTTAGATGATATAACATGACACAAAGAAAACAAAGTATTTATCAAATGATAACTGTAATAAATTCTTTATTGTCTCACATTGGTAAAAAAGGTGAAAACATAGAAGTTAAGTGAATATATAAAGAATAAGATGTTTATTGAATGTTCATCCAAATTTTGATATATTTATTAGGTTAGATAGCTATTTTTTTATTCACATAACAAAACATTTAATGTAATAGTTAAACATTTCATTTTCATTTTATATGATGTATTGCAAACAAAATGGTAAAATTTTGTGAAATTTTCATTGTCCTATATTGGTGACAAAAGGAAAGGTTGGATGTATAAATTTTAAGATATGACATGAATGTTCATACAATTTTGAGATTTAATACCGAAAGTATAACAATCTTTGATGCAGCTTCACCAAATTTCAAGATATTATTTTTGAATGGTTATGTTTATTTTTCCTGTTTACTTCAAGAAAACTAATCCATGTATTTTATTGGAATTTTGTTAGGGATTTTAAAGTGTCTTATTTAACTAAGGTCTTATTTATTTTTCCTACATTTTTTAATATAAAGCTACATTAGAAGTGGTTGTATTGCACTTATGAATGACTTCAATCATCAATTCTTTATTTTACTTCATTGAATCTAAAGTAATAGAGTTTATTTGATGGTGTATCTTTTTGATATGTTAATGAAAAATTCAACATGGTGTATGTAAGTATGTTCAACATATTTAAGAAGGTTTTAGATATATTGTTGAAGTTTTATTTTTTTAGACGGAAAAAATAAAACTTTAATGAGAGTAAACTATTATTAATAAAACTTGAAGTACAATCCGTCCTATCTGTAAATGTTGATCAATTAGCCTTATTTTATTTAATATTATTTAATTGTGGTGCTTATGCAACTTTCTCGCCACCGCGCGAGCGCGGTGCAACACACTAGTTAATTGTTGAAAATAGACAACCATTATTACTCACACATGAATACATGATGGATAGATGATCACTATTGATTAACGATTTTTACTCTATTTTCAAATTTGTGTGGTATTGACTTTGTTCTTTATTGTTAAATTACAATTCAATAACTTTAATTTGGTTGTATGACATAATCTATTCGGCATTTTTTATACAGATTCATAGATTTATATATGATTTAGTTATAAAAATTATAGAAGTTTAGATATATTGATTTTTTTTTGAAAAATAATGGTCGCCCAAGATATATATATATATTTGGTTAAACCTACATTTTAATATTCCAAACCATCTTCTAGTGTTCTATAATTAAGCATCCTTTTAATTTATCATCGTATTACTGTAGGATAACCTAAATCAAACCACAACTCAACATTTAAGGATTCTCAAACTTAACTGTGATTTATTTATGATTGTCCTCAGTAGCGATAAATTTTTTAAGAAAATATATGTACCGAGATAAGATAAAACATTCTCAATTAAGAATTAATTAAATACGAGATAAATAATGTTTAGGGATGCTCATATAGGATCAAAGTGATACTACTACTTATAGGTATGTATATTTTTAAGTGGTTAATTTGTGTGTATATCTACATAAAGTCTCTTTTGGAAAAATTAAGGGTTAACCAAAGACATTTAGCCAAGTAAAAAATTTATGATCAAAACCATCTCATTTTTTATAGCAACATCCATCTTACCATCTTTCTAATCTTACTAACTCTCATCACTGTAGGATAACCAAAACACAACACGATATAATATCTGAGAATGCTCAAATCTCATGATAATATTTCATTGTTATGATTGTTTCATTTTGTATCAATAAAGTCCATAAACTCATCTTTTATATCCATTGTCTTTCCGTTGATGTAAGATAACCAAATAAGACTTGGTCATCTAGAAAGAGGTATAACCAAATAAGACTCCGTAAACTGTCTATCTTTTTGTTGATATAGGATCCCCAAATTAGACATCTCATCTACTTTTTATATACTAGGCGAACCTTATCAGTCAAACCCCATAATTAACACAAATGCATCACATCCGTCTATTTTATACACACCATTTTGTTCCAATATTTCAACTTCCCACCAATGCAAGAGAATTGTCATAGTTCACCGCTTGATAATACTTAATTCTCATAGTGCACTTCAATAACTTAAGCATCCCCTATCGGATCAGGAGTAGATGCATTATCACAATCTTACCTTTCATTAGGATAAAAAGTCCATTATCTTTATTAAAGGTAAAATTGTCATTTAATTGATTAGAAAATTACAATATTTATACAAAGAGGGTTCAAAGTTCAAACTGAAACAATAATTAAATATGAGAACATAAAATAAACAAATGACATACAAAATGACATGTTATTTTATGCTAACAGTCAATGCAAAGGTATACGGGCAACATGGTTTTGGCATAAAATCATATATATGATCAACTGTTTTTTGTTTTCTTATTTAGTTATTGTTCTCGTATGAACATTGACTACATATGCTCATTCAATTGATTAAAAAGAATATAATAATTACATATTTCTAAAGACTTATTTTAGGACGAAATTCTTCACATTTAAGTTCGTAGAGCTGCCAACATATTGTATGTTGGTCATTGGTGTGCCATATTTAGCACAACCTTCGCATTCAAGTACCTATTTGGCTCCAGGCTCGATCACAGTCTAATCAGGTTCGGTTTCAACATCAGGACTAAAAGGCTGGTTGGTTGGTTTTCCAAGTTCTCTATGGATAAAGCGGTCTGCGTGGATTAATCTATCTGTATGAATTGAGAATGTTTTTGTTTGCGAGAGTTCTTTCATAGATGGAATGAGCGCGTTTTTTAATTGGGAGAGACAAGTTTCGAAAAAACTTGTCTTGACTTTCTGCAGAGAACTCTCCTCTAGATATCACTTTCTATATCGTTAAGTCACTACCAAACAATCATGTATAGCTGAAAGAACAAAGCTCTATTAAGCTCGCTCCCTGTTAACAAACTGACTGACTCTTAAGTCCTACATTCAGCTTCGCACCCATTTGAACATCAAAACGTGTTTGTATTTATCTGAAGAATATATTAAACCCACATACCGTAAATCTTGCCCAATATAGAGCAATCCATAAAATAAAAAATGGTACAATTAAAAATGACATACAAGTGATTTTGTGCCAAAAAGTTAAGAGTCAAAGGGATTCAAACTTACAACCTATAATGGCACTCCAGTAGGCTGCAGCCACTTTTTGTTAGCTTTGGATAACATCGGTTGATCTTACAAATATCAAAGCTGCTTCTTTTGAATTCCGATTTGTGACTGCTGATTTGACAAGATCCACTGCTTTCGGTTCGAGTAAATGGCAACCAAAACAAATTGAGAGAAGCAAAGAAGCATGATGATGGCTTCAAAGAGAAAAGGGTATTTCTTTGGAGGGTTTATGGTTAGGTAAATGATGTGGAGAGCAAAAGATAGCAAAAGAGGAAAAGCGATCACAAGTGATGCCAAACGAGATGAAGAAGAACGAGCCTTTGGTTTTCCATTGGGGGCATAGTAAACGCAGATGAAGATACCATAAAGAGCCATGTATGGAAGAACCAACTTGTCACGGGATAAGAGTGGGAACATAGAGAGCAAGCCGAATTGCGTTAGCCACTGAAAAAGAAACGGTTCTTCTACGGCTAAAATGGTTGCTGGCAAGAGTGGCAGCAGAATAGACTTCTCGTGTACTGTAATTTTCACAACATCATATTTCAGGCAAGTATAAAGATTACCGTAAGCAAACTTAAACATGTAATATACATATGGGCTAAGTAGCATTTCTGGTATTATGGACATCACACATAAGGACTATTGGGTTCCAAATTTCATAATATGAATTTGTATTCGGCTCCAAAGTTGGAGATTGTTGCATTTGATTCGACTAAAAACCCGATTATATTCAAATAATTATGGAGGAATTAATATGTATGTATAACATGGTACCTACATACATAATATAAATATTAATCATGTATAATATAATATAATAATAGGGTTAATTACATGGGAGTGTATCGAACTTGTCACGTTTTATCATTGTATGTACTCAACTTTAAAACTTACCAATTAATGTACTGAACTTGTTAGAATTGCTATTGTGTGTATCAGGTTACCTGATGAGCAGGTAACCGGTAATTTTATTATTATTTGATTAATTTTATTAATATTTAAAAAGATAATTACAAATTTGGTCCCTAAGGTATATTGAATTTTACAAGTTTGATTTTTAAACACACCAAACACACCACCACCTTCATCTTCATCTTCAAAAACACCACCAAACACACCTTCACCTTCATCTTCCCCACATCTTAACATCCACCAAACACACCACCACCTTCATCTTCATCTTCAACCTCCCTCCCACCACCATACCACCACCACCACCACCATCAAACACACCACCACCACCACCGCCAAACCCACCACCACCCCCAACCACCACCGTCACACACCACCCC
The DNA here is from genome assembly GCA_030169165.1 of Centaurea solstitialis. Taxonomy (NCBI): domain Eukaryota; kingdom Viridiplantae; phylum Streptophyta; class Magnoliopsida; order Asterales; family Asteraceae; genus Centaurea; species Centaurea solstitialis. The sequence continues at coordinate 66,300,746 of CM058041.1, forward strand.
CCCCCCCCACCACCACTAAACCCACCACTGCCAAACACACCACCACCACCACTAAACCCACCACTGCCAAACACACTACCACCACCACCAACTCACGACGACGACCTTTCTTCTTCTTCGTTTTGGTGGCTCCGGCATGTAAACGACGTCAACATTATTTTGGGTTAGAAGATTTTAGGTTTGAAAACATATTGGGTTTTTGGTTTAGGTTTGAAATTAGATTTTAGGTCTGAAATCAAATTGGGTTTTTGATTTAGGTTTGAAATCAGATTGGGTTTTTTTATTTAGGTTTGAAATCACGTTTTGGGCTTTTGATTGAAGCTTCACATTCGATCTGGGTTTTTGATTTTGATTGAAGCTTCACTCTTGATTGAAGCTTCTCCTTCAACACCGTCCTAGTCACCTCCGTCACCGCCGACGTTTGGCAGTCGGTGGTGTGCTTCTCCGAACGAGTCCACAGTTTGGTGGTGGTGGTGGTGGTGGTGGTGTGTTTGGCGTGGTGGGTTTAGTGGTGGTGATGGTGGTGGTGTGTTTGGCGGTGGTGGGTTTAGTGGTGGCGGTGGTGGTGGTGTGTTTGACGGTAGTGTGTGGTTGGTGGTGGTGGCGGTTTTGGTGGTGTGTTTGACGGTGGTGTGTGGTTGGTGGTGGTGGCGGTTTGGTGGTGGTGGTGGTGGTGGTGGTGGTGGTGGTATGGTGGTGGGAGGGAGGTTGAAGATGAACAAAGTATTAATAAAAAATAAAGAAATTAGTAAAAGACCAAAATACCCTTGATTGAACTTGATAAATGAAGTTAAAGGACCAAGTGTATTATTTTTGACATACCTTAAGGACCAAATCTATAAATTACTCTTAGTTTTATTAATTTTGAATTATTTTTATTGAAAAATATCCATGTAAGCATCCATTTCATGCCACATCAGATGCCACGTCACTATAACCGGTGCCACGTCAGCTTCTTACCTGCTATATCAGGTTTGATACACACAATGGCAATTCTAACAAGTTCAGTACATTAATTGGTAAGTTTTAAAGTTGAGTACATACAATGATAAAACGTGACAAGTTCGATACACTCCTATGTAATTAACCCTATAATAATATCCAACATATGCTATACGTCTAACTATTTATATGAACTACGTATGCGAATATATATGCTATCTACACCAAACTAACCCAGTAAATCATACTCGTGCAAAAGTTATCTATATAATGTAAATAGATAGAATTTATAGACACGATAGGAGTTATCTCATCTCATCTTCTGCTAAATAAATTACCAACGAACCCATGATATCCCACTTAAATTTTGCTAAATATTTGAATTTTTTACTTTTTTTCAAAGATATGATTGCTATTTTTACTACTGTGATTCTTTTAGCTTTAAAACCTACAAGTTTACCTTTCAGGCTTCTATCTTGATTTTCTTAACTAAAATGAAATCGTGTTACATATGATTAAACGAATTCAAGATGCCTATGTTGTGTGAAAAGTCCTCTTCCTTAACCATAATTCATCGTGTGGGATGGATACTATTCTTTTATGTAAATATATACTCAAAATATGTTTACATAATAAAATAAAGCCTGAATGATGAAAAGGGAAAGAAAATGCTTACCTTGAAATGAAAACAAATAGAATGCGAAAGCACTATTAAGCAGTCCATAGAGGAAAGCTCGATTACTTGGAGCGCGTATCTGCAGAAACATGGAAGGCAGACACGAAGAAACAGTCAAGGCAAGGCTTAAGAGTTTCAGTGACTGTGTGGTGAACAATCGCTTCCACTTTATGAGGACTGAAGTTGTGCACCAAAAGTTAGCCACATAGTCCTCGTATATTCCCCTCTCAAAAGGGGCTAAGCGCGATAGAACCTGCAAGGACCATCTCAATGTCAAAAAATAACCAATAAAAGAATTTTAGCCTCCTGAAAGTATTCAAAGTATTTGCTGTTCATAAATACTACATAAGTCAAATAAAAAGTATGCAATACAGTTGAAGCATAATATCATACATGTGTAATGCATAGTGTGTCCCATAACGGGTCCCATAAGCAGAGGGCAATATAAAAGTCAAATGATGAAGGAATTATCTCTTAAAGTTGATATAAATTCACAGCTCCCATATGATCTATGATGCTCGTAAGAAAAATACTTGCATCATCCCAAAATAAGCGCCCACATTTCTATTTAGGAGGTCCGGACCAGGACCAACTTGGGACCAGTCCTTGCCGATTACGATATACCACCGAAAACAAGTCCCGGACTGGCCTGGGATGTGGGACCGGTTAAGGGACCAGCCTCTTTTTATTTTTTATTTTATTTTTAAAATGTATTTGTAAGTATATTTTTAAATTTGGACCAAAATGTATTTATAAGTGTATTATAAAAAAGGGTTATGTTCAGCAGAGTGTATCCAACTTGTCACCAAAAGTTATTGTATGTACTGAACTTGAAAAATTCCCTTTTGATGTATCAAACTTTAAAAAAAGTCCTATTGTATGTATTTAACCTGTTATAGCAGGTTACCTGCTGATGTGGCACAAGTTTAAGTGACGTGGATGCTGACTGGATGATGACTTGTATTTTTGTTATTTAAAAATAATTTTAAAAAGAAAAAAGAAAACCCAATTAGGGTTCTTCCCATTCAATCGCAGCCTTCAAGACCTTCAATAACTCTCCACCTTCAATCCAGCCATAGGTCCATACGACGATCGGTGGCCAGCCCCTCCGATCGCACCGCTGGCCGCTGTCACTACCACCTCAAACGCCGCCGTCGCCACCACTCCGATCACTTCACCACAAACCCTGAAGATAAACCATCGGCAACACAAACCAGCAGAAGAAGTCGTCGTGGTCGTCTTCACCGTCACCGGCAGTCGTCTTCACCGGTGATCGTCTTCACTGTCACCACCAATGTTGTCTGAATCTTCACCACCACCGACCTTCGTCTCCTGAATCGTCACCACCGTCCGCCGTCGTCGTCTGAATCGTCACCACCACCAATTAGGGTTCTTGTTGAAACGAGCCATGGGAGACGCCTACATCGCTGACATCTTAGGTTCTTTCCCATCGTTTGTGACATTTTATTGATTTTACACCATAAATTTCCAACGGATTTTGCATAATTATTTAGGGATTTTGATTTTTGGGATCTTGGTAAATAATTTTAGGGTTCTTGGATAATGGGTTAGGGTTTCTGGAGTGATTTGTGGCTAGTTTTAAAATCAAACGTGATTCAGATATGGGTTTTGAAACCAGATCTTGTATTGATTTATTTGTTTTGTTTCAATTAAATTTTTTGGCTTTGATTTGCTGGGTTTCATCATCATCACCATGTGTCTTGTTTGCGTCATCATCATTACCATGTGTATTGTTCATATCTGCTGTTAATAAGTGATGTGGCATTTAAAAAAATAAAAACTACAAAATTTACAGGTTACCTGCTTAGCAAGTAATACAATACATACAATAGAACTTTTTTTAAAGTTTGATACATCAAAAGGGAATTTTTCAAGTTCAGTACATACAATAACTTTTGGTGACAAGTTGGATACACTCTGTTGAACATAACCCTATAAAAAAAACGTACTTTTTAGTGTATTCGATTGACCAAATGAAATATTTAAAATTATATTTGATTGAACAAATTATCTATAACAAAAATGTATTCCTTTTATTGTATCTGATTGACCCAATTATAATAAAAACGTATTTGTTATTGTATTTTATTGACCAAATCTTCAAAAAAGTATTTTTTATATGTTAAAAAAATAATAGTGGGGTTGTAAAGCTCAATCGTGCCGAAGTATTTTGGTCTGGTCGCGGCCCGGCCTAGTATCGGTTACAACAAACATTGTTTGGGACAGGGACCGATTTGGGCCTGGCCCAGCCCAGGACCGGTTTTTGGCCACCTGATTCCCAAAATAAGTGCCCACATTTCTATTTGTGTCCACTTTTAAAAGTATTGCCTACTTCCCAAGTTTACCCTTAACTATGAGATGAAGAAATTCATTAATCCCTGTATTCTTAAAGGTAAGATTGTCATTTAGTTAAGTACTAAGATTGTCTCTTTTTCATTTTCGACATTTATTTTGGGACTGAGGAGCTGATCAATATACAGTATAAAGTTTTGTAGGAATTCAAGCAAGGCAACTTCATTAGAAGCATAAATAAGACCATAAAAGATGTGGACATGCAGAAGTTCATAGCAAGTTATTATGCATGTTAAATAATAAATACCATATTGGAATAAAAATAAGCCAGAACAAGAATCATAATGCAGAAATGAAAAGATAAGCAGAGAATCAGACGTTACTTATACCTCCAAAATTGCAACTTTGGAGTGAAGATATGGCCACCAAACAAGAGCGCATGTTCCTACAACAACCATGCCCAACTTTGATACCTCAAAAAGTGGATTTTGACGCCTTAAGCATTTGCCCAATAGATGGCTGAAAAACGCAGGCGCAAAATAAGCACTCATCTGCACAAAAGATACAACATCCATGTCATCCACCACAAATGTGAGGCGAATTAAATGCAACAATCCACCACAAAAATGTATTGAAACACTATTATATGGTTAAACATGTTTAGATGTGACTATATGAGATGAACAGGGAACCTGCTTGTGATTGAGAGCAAGACTGAACAAGAATGAAGCCACAAGATCTTTGTCATAAAGTATAGCTGCAACAGCTCCAATGGTAAGTCCTAAGCTTATGCAGTTGAACTGCAATACAAGAAAAAAATTATTTAATAAAATTAAGAGGCATCAGTTTAGAACGTAAAATGAGCATATAACTTCACTAAACGATGGCAGTAACAAAAACGTTTAGTACATGCCTGAAAATGACCATGATCAATAAGGATGAGGCATGGGTTAAGTAAAATCATTGCAACATGCCATGCTAAGTTACTTTTATGCCGTCTCGATTGGTCTGCATAGACTACAATTAACCATAGAACTGCAGGAAAGAATATGAGGACATCAGAGGTTAAAACTGTCCACCTCATTAGCAGTTTTCTGCAGGAAGAAGATACAGAAGAAGTTGGAAATTTGTGGGTAATGATTCAGTTAGATATCAATATATAATAACATGGATATGCAGTTATGCTTCCTTAGAACCAATCGATGGTATAAAATCAAAGAAACATAACTACACCAAGTTTACGAAAATTTATCAAGAAAGAAAAAGAACGCACCCAATATATGACTCATGGCCTCGTGAAGTATAAAGTGAAACCAACTCTGGATGGAAGAATCTTAGCACAAGACCATGAATATAGCTCTGATATGCAGTAAGCGGTGGGTAGTCAAGTCCCCAATAACTGAGATCATTAGTAGTGCTGTTGTGATACCATTCTTTGACCGGAAGATTGGTTGTGATCTCCATCCAATGTCTCTGTGCTTCAAAATCTCCGTACTTGGGTGGATCACCCGCTCCAGAATACGGATGCAAAGAGACAGCAAGTCGAACGAGAATTGCAAATAGACTAATGCAAATGAATGGAGCACAAATGCCCTTGTGAGTCAACCACCCCCAAGCATTATTGTCGTTAATCTCTCCTTTAACTGCCTTTGTTACCCTTGACTTTTCCATATCTTTGTATCTTCTTTGACTCTTATACGATAGTAAATTTCCTTAGAAGAACCTGCTTCAAGACTGAACACAATAAAATCATCAAAATCATCGCAATTATGTTCCAATTTGTAATGAAGATGAAGATGGAGTGGGATGGAATCTAAGCAGACAATAGACTCTAATTTGTTGTCCACAACTACTCTGAAAATTAACAGAATGTATCTTCTCTGTCATGTTTGGTTTGTGATGTATAGAGTTGCCAGAACCGTCAAAAAAAGATGTATTATATTATATACGATCAGTTCGAATGGCTCTTTCACCCCTAAGTCCCTAACAAGTCAATATGAACTACTTTAAAGAGAAAGGCTGTGTTTCTGATCATAATACAGTATTGATAAACGTTAAATGCTTCGTGCTTCCAAAGATAACAAACATATGTATTAACTCAGTTTTCGTACCAGGTTTATATTAGTTACCAAAGGTGTATTATGCCGCGTTAGAATTACATGGCTTCTATCACTTCCATCTACACATCCGCAGGGTACTTATTACAAACCGCAAGGTGACAAACTCTGAATACAAGATAAAGCATATTTAACTTAACTATCGCTAATTCTCACATTTTTTTCTCATATTTAGCTTAAGTGCCTAACTATTTGCAATGATGAATTTGTCTGTAGGTAAGGACTGTTTTGTTTTTTGTTTTAGTTTGATTTAAACAATGCATGAAGTGTGACAATTAGCAATAGTTAAGCTAAATATGCTCTCTTGTTTTCAGAGTTTGTCGCCTTGCAGTTTAGTGGAAAGATTTCGAATTGCAAGACATCGCGTTAAGAAAAAAAAAATCAATTTATATATGCAAGTGATGTAAGTGATTAGAATGAATAAGAGGCTCTGTAGCTAGAAACAAACCCAAATACAAACTCATGAAGGCATCACAAGCAAACTGATCAACAATTTTATACCTGCAAAACCAAAAGGAGTTGGGAGAACAAGCCAGAGTGGCAGCCTACATATTTGATAATTTGATTCACCAACATTTTACCTTAAAAATTATTTCCAAATTTCATTCATAAGAGGCAGCCTTTTGATATTAGATTCACCAACATTTTAGCACTCAAGAACAATCATCTAAGCCACAAATTCATAAATGACAGTCTTCATACTTAAAAGATGATTTCCAAATTCCAATCATGGTAATTCCAAATACAACTCAAAATTTCTCATTGGGAACTTTTATCGAACACTTGGTGTTCGTCAAGACTACAAAGAAATATTACACACACAAAAAAAGAGAAACAATGTGAATTAATACATAGATACAATATATATATATATATACACATAGCATCATCAACAGAAACAAAAAGAATATCAGCTTTAGCAAAAATAAGAAGAGTAGTAAGCAGCAAAAGATGAAATTGACCTAGGAGAGGATATACCACCGATCACAAGACGAGATTGGAGATTGAGGGAAGAGATCAAGAGCCAGTAAACAAGCAGCAGACGAGAACGAAGAACACTAATGAGAAAAGAAAGAGATCGAGATAGCTTCAAGGGCAACAGTGAAAATGTAATAGTTGTTTGGCTCTGAATGATTCAGAGGTTCGTCTTTGTTTTTGTTTTGTTTGCCAAACAACATTGAAAAGGTTTTGTTTGATTGTGAAAAAGATAGTTGATAAAACGTGTGTGTTGTTAACAAGCTTTAGGAGCTTTTTAATTACAATAAGAGGTGAGCATCGGGTTGGGGTCGGGTTGTCCGGATAGAAAAGTTCTGCTATCCAAACTTTTCGGGTAGAAAAATCTTGCCCTGAAGTCTGACTGAAATGTTCGGGTATTTTGGATTTGGGTGAGTTTCGGGTTTCGGGTGAGTTCGGATCGGGATGCGGATATCCAAAAAACCACCTTTATTTTTTTTCAGAACTTACAAAGATGAAATCGATTGTGATTTGAGTACTTACAGAGATGAAAACAGTTGCAATTTGAGAGAGTCGGACGTCGGCGATTAGAGGTTTGCGGTAGGAGGTCAGAGCTCAGCTCACGACTGGAATGGAAGAAATCAATTGAGATTTGGGACGGTAAACCCTGAACCATGAGAGATGAGAGGTGAATGCAATTGAATTCAATTTGAGGTTTTTACATATTAAAAGAATTTTCTAAACCCTTCTATCTATGAAAAAAACGTCAAAACCAACACAAAAACGTTCTGTTTTAAAGCGTTGTACAAGCCCATTATATTAAAAAAAACTGAAAATATAAATTTTCGGTTGGATTTTGGGCCAAAAATTGTGCCCCTATGCGATCTTATATAACCGACTAAAATCTCGGGTTCGGGATTATGAAAATTCTACAAAGATCATGACGCTTTGAGTGAATTTAAGACGACACTAAATTCTGATTACATTTATTTATCAAAGTATAAGCATAACAATTTTCAAAATGTTTTTGTAAGTTTCATGATGATCAAAGTCATATTTCTTTCAAATAAATGAACTTAACAAAATATTTAATTTAACTGTTAATTAAAATTTTTAATAACTATTGATTAAATATAGATATATAAAATTAATAATGAAATTGAAATGCTATTACTTAACATATTACATTAGTAATTTGTTTTAATAATTAAATGGTAGAATTTCTTAATCCATTAGTTTATCAATGGTTATTTATAATTAGCTAGTTTGTCAAATATAATTTTAAAAGAAATTATATCATAACTGAATTATCAATATATTAAAATAAGATTTTAGGTTATTATTTTTATTTTCAAGTATTTACGTAATTTTCATAAAGTTAATTTAGGGTACTTCTTGTTATTTCATGAAAAATAAAATTTTAGGAATAAATTTTTCTGTAGACTATTACACTTGCATTGAAAGTTGTTCCCAAAGTATCAGAACTTGATATTGGCAAAACGTATGAGATGAATATTATTGAACTTGCTTTTCAAAGTCAAGTTATTTTCTAGGTATCCTGGAGTGTCGATAAACGCAGCGACGGACTCAGGATTTTTGTTGAGCACATGCACCTTATAAGTGAATCAAAGGCCCTTAAAATCGTCCGAAGTGCTTTTTATCCAAATTCCACTATTTAGGGAGATTTTATTAGTTTTTTCGTTGATCCTACTAGACTTTTTCGGTTTTTTGTTTGATTTCGAGATACCTTTTTTGGGTTTTTAGTTGATTTCGAGTGATTTTTTCAGGGTTTTTTATTTTATGTCTCTTGTATTTTCTAATATCACATAGTATCGCTCAAAGTTTAGTAGATGCATCTTTCATACTCTTAAAAAACTTTTACCCGCTGAATTCAGTTGCAAGGATGCACGGACCCCACTCGGGAATGAATAGGTCAACCCAAGTATAGATGGCCCGATCCATTATTTGTATCAAGGTATGCTTAGAGGTTTTTAGTATCATCATGATGTTCATAGTAGAAACACTTCCATCAAGATTTCTATTTCTAGTAAGTCTTCCATTGGGCAGTTGTGAAACGTATACTGTGTTATTTAGTTCTAGCGCTACTGAACAAAGTGCGATGATTGATGATCTACCAGCTTCCCATTTTTAACTTGTAGTTGGAGGAGCTTCAAGAAACAACATATTGTGGTCCGAGCAACTTCTTAGACCGAGGATCTAGTTAGGGGCCGCTTAGTAAAACGCTTACCAATATCATTAAACTTATTGATTAAGCAAGGAACAAGACACTTAACCCGAACACAATTCAAGGAGCCTTGACCGAGATTTTTACCCCGATAAGTGTGGGAAACGACTCTTACCCAATAAACGTTTACCGAGTTTAAGATGCTTACCAACAATCCATTTTCTAAGCCAATGATGTTACACGATAAAGTAATTAAATGCGAATATCTTGCCAGTAAACGTAAATGGCCTCTTTGTGTATGTTGCTGCTTAGATCCATTGGATTACAATTAGATCCTGTTTACCCACATACAATGTAGGCATGCACCTACGGTTCATATTAAGTCATTTTATTCAGACATAATAAATAAAAACAATAAAAGATCGCTCTTAATAAATTAGTGACAACATTTCCAATACCCATAAACACAAAGCTGTAAGTCAACAAAAACATCAAAATCCACCCTTATAAAAAACTAACCTCGAAGGAAACCTCTAATCATATGTGAATAAGTACACCTACTGCAAAAAGATCTCATGTTCGCTTTTGGTCTAAACATCTCTCAACTCACTTTACTCTTAACCGAGTCCAACTCAGTGACTCCGTACGGGTCCAACTATGCTCAAATTGTCTTTCAACACACAGAAATAGACCAAGGTTGGCCCAGAAGAAGCAAATAAACTTACAACTAACACCAGATCCACATTCCCACTGGATTTCATTTTAACTGGCGGTGGTCGGTGGCAGGACGGCAGTTTACGGCATCATCTTTCTTTCGTCGTGTTATATCGAGGTTCTATCTTCAGCCTCATCAAGGCGGCGATCACCGGATAAATTCTCATCTTGTTCGTGCCCATCTTTCTCAGATGCATTACTATGAGTCGACCGTTTTTCTTCATTACCGGTGCCATCCTGATCTGTATCAGTCTGCTCTTTACTTCTTTGGCTTAACACATCTCCATCGGTTTCGTCTTGATCTCCATTCTCCGGTTTATCATCTCCAGTAGACTGATCGAAATCATCACCCTGATGATTTTCATCACTCGGGATTTCTCCGGGAATTTCCTTGCGTTCTTCACCTTCATTCTCGTCAACATTATCTTGGAAATCATCATGGATGTGAAGTTTGTCATCTTCTGTGAATGTAGTTTCCTCTTCCTCTTCCTCTTCCTCTTCCTCTTCCACTTCCACTTCATCTTCACTCTTGGAAATTGTGTTTTCTTTGTCATCTGAACTTAAATCTTCGGTAGATTTAGGTTCGTTGGTCGAGGAGGCCGCAGCCGGAAAAGACTGGAAATTATCCCAATCGTCTTCCTCGTCCTCCTCTTCCTCTTCCTGTTCGTCGTTAGAATGGTCATCGTCGTTTGTGGGGACTGATGGAGGCGAAATTTGGCGTCGGGGTTCTTCTGTTTGTGATGGCATCTTGATCACCAATGGTGGAATTGAGGATTTAGTCGGGATCGAATTTTGACCTTGTGTTACGGAAGCACGGATTATGTCCTGGTTGTGTACAAGAATTGGTTGTCAGAACATAATCATTTTATGAGCTTATTGAAAAAGCCTCTTTGGTTAGGCATCAACATAAGCTAGCTGATAAACTAGATTTTCAAAACCCTCTTTCAAGAGCGTTAATAAGCTCCAGGAGCTTTCTTTCAGTATGCACCTAATATTTTTCCAATTAATTTCTCAACATGTCCATTTAGGTCAATATTAAAGAGCAGACAAAATTGGACGGAAGATTTCTTCAGGATAATGACAGTAGACAAAAAGAATCACCTGAAGTTTTTGCCTCCGAGTAGAAGGCATCGATAATAATGCATCCTTGAAATAGACTGCAGAGGTTTGACTTTGAGCAAGTTGAGAAACAAGCCTTATGGATGCAGTTCTCAATTCTTTCACATCCTGTCATTAAAATTGCATCCAGGATAAGTGAAACAGAAATCAATTACTCCCCTCCCAAAATAAATGTCCACGATGAAAAAAAACCACACAATTTTAACAATGGGTAACTATTACACCTTTTAATTAACTAAATTACAATTTTACCCTTAAATAATAGAGAGAGTAATAAATTTCTGCATCTCTTACCTAAGGGTAGAATCGGAAAATAGGTATTTACAATGAAGGTGGACACTTATTTTGGGCCAAACAAAATAGAAAGGCAGACTATTTTGGGACGGAGGGAGTATATTAGAAAGTTCGAATAATGATGATTGATATCACCTAGAGAAATCATCCTCTGAAGCTAATAAAACCATGACAATTGCTTCAAGAAGCAGGCTCATTAGATTTCTCTGAGATTCCGCTACTTTAGAGGTCGTATGCAAAAGCATCAAGATTTTCAAACAATCTCCAGCAACAGCCACTGCTTCCCTTTTAACGGGTTTCTGTCGTAAATAACAATGGCAGAGGTCCTCAGAAAGATGAAAACTAAAACGTTCACAAATGTGAAGGGAGTTTCGACCTAAATGATACCTTCAAAGCTTGCTTGATGATCCCAAATATATCATTAAGAAGCTCCCCAATAAAGAATATTAGGAATGCGTTGCTTTCAGTATTGGAGTCTCGTAGAACACCTGTTAGTGTTTGCAAGCCGATTGCCTGAACCTGCACATATTGAATCAGTATCAGATAAAAACCAAACAAGCCCAGTATATCCCACTGGATCAAAGGGTCATTGGACAGCGGTACCCAAGTTACCAAAGGTGAGGAGTGTATGTAAGTATTTGCTGTATATATAGTATAGAGGGAGGTTCAGAGGAAAACCTCAAAAAATCGGAAAATTGAGGAAAACCCCGGTAGCCCTTCATATGAACGGTATGCACTTGTGCATATGACTAAATTAAGTTTTTTTTTTTTTTTTTTTTTGGTTTTTATGCACGTGTGCATGTTACAAATTACTTGTATGCACAAGTGCATACCGTGTCCAGATGAAGCCCTTCATTTTTGGTTTTTTTTTTTTTTGGTTTTTATGCACCTCAGTTTTCCCTTTTTTTTAGGTTTTCCCCTGAACCTGACCCATATAATATGTATTTCAAGAAAAAAAAATGGGGGGGGGGGGGGGGGGGATGCATATAATATATATTTCAAAGGGTAGAGTGGTTGTTTCCATGAATCGGTACTGGTATTAATAATTATTTCCTTATTGGTTCAAGAACCGGTAGCAGGTGTTGCAGGTTCTTACCTGTATGTATCGATCATTAAGAACCTCATGGAAAGAATTGCTGCAATGGCATAGCATGCCATAAAATATGGCTTTACGCTCTTGATTCTCACTAAAAAGCTCGATTTCGTAACTTAATTTAGCAAATGTAATAATTTGCTCAAGAGAGAAAGCAAGCTTCTTTTGTGGCAGCTTAGATGAGTTTGTCATCTTATCCTCCAACAAATGGATGCTGTTAATACAGTCGTTGGTTAGATTAACATTCAAATTCAGGCAAGCTCCAGTTATTGTCCTCAGATAGCAAAGAGCGTCTTCATCCAGTGTAGATTTTTCTGCAAGAAAAAACCACTTCAACTATCTACTTTCACCATTCATACATAAAATGATACATTAGTATCAATATTTCTACTTTAGTTTCTCAAAAAATAAGTGTCTACCTTCCAATTCCACCCTCGTGAGATGGGAGAAACTCAACACTCCCTCTATTATAAAGGGTAGAATTGTCATTTAGTTGATTAAAAAAGTATAACAGTTACAAATTTTATACAACTATGTTCCTTTTCACTGTAGACATTTATTTTGGGATGAAGGGGGTATCAAAATTGTATACTTCCATGCCTTGAAAAACTGTTTTACGTTGTCATAAACATAAAAAAGCATCAGAAGATGGCCGCTGAAATCACCCAAGTACATTTAACTAGAGAGGCTCTTAATACTTAATATAAAAAGGGTTAATTACATGGGTATGTATCGAACTTGTCACGTTTTATCATTGTATGTACTCAACATATAAACTTACCATTGTATGTATCGAACTTTCTAAAATTGCCATTGTATGTATCCAACTTTATCAAAACCTATCATTGAATGTATTCTACTTGTCATGAAAGTGTATTGAACTTGAGGTTTTGATAAAGTTGGATACATACAATGGCAATTTTAGAAAGTTCGATACATACAATGGTAAGTTTATAAGCTGAGTACATACAATGATAAAACGTGACAAGTTCGATACATACCCATGTAACTAACCCATATAAAAATGGGCACGTAAAAGCTTCTGAAGAAATGAAAACCAAATTGAGCATATATTTAAGTTTGAAACACATATGATAGACAAGAACCCATATTTTTTTAGATATTTGGGACGCAAACCTGCCTATGCATTCTTAAAAAATCGTGGGAGAAACAGAATGCTAAGACTCACCATTAACAAGTGTTTTCAGCATGATGACCTGAGATTGAACATGTTCAACAGGTTTCAGCAAGCATGCTTCATTTGATGCTTCTCCAATGCACTTATATCCAACAATGAGAAATGCCAACGTTAATTGTAGTTGCTTCTGCATAGATAAAAACAAAAGAATACACTTCAATAAGACACAAAGACAATAAATCACAGAAGTACAATTACGGAAATCTTACAAGAGAGAAATTTATATACCAAATAACCAAATCTACAGCAAATAACATGAGTTACCTTGGGTTCTAGACGCATCAAAAGATTCGTTGCTGCAGTAAGAGACTCTGATATTTTATCCTCCCAGTTTGAGTGACTGGATGGTGTTACATCGGCACTATCACAAAGCAATTACATCACAAAAAAGGTAATCTTCGGTTAATAATCCAAAATTACATATATAGTCCTGCAATAAGCACATGCCCAAGAACTGTTTCGAGTTACCTCTGTAAGAACTTGAAAATGAAGGACAAACAGAGTTCGGCTGCCTGATATGCAAAATCTTCGGTTTCAAAAAACTCTTTAGGGCAGTTGTGAACGATCTGTAGAAGAAGAAGCAGCATGGAAAAAACTTTCACTCCACTACAAGTATACAACTGACTTAACAAATTTGAAAGAGTACCAAAAGGATGCTTTGCTGATTGATATTTACCTGTGATAGAACTGAGATCGCATGACTATCCAATATATCCTCCATAAAGATGTAGTATGAAAAGACCTACATCCATGAAGTTTAACCTTGATCAGAAGTGTATGGGATGGTGGTAAATATTGGTATTGGAAAGTCAACGAGAAGTGAAAGAAACAAAGATCACTAAGAATGTCAATGGACAACAATGTTCGAAGAGTACCAAAAGGATGCTTTGGATAACAACCCTATGGGTACTCCCTCCGCCCGGATATAGACGTCCACAATGAAAAAGGTGCATAGTTTCAGAAATGTTACAGCACATTTTAATCAATTAAATGTAAGAACATCCACAGTGTGTAGCTTTTTCACCAAGCTTTTTTACAGCTTTTTTCTTATGCATTATTGCCACCTCAACAATCCAAAAACCTCTACATACCTCCACTATGTGAAAAACCTCACCTAAGCTTTTTCAAACTTTTCAGGTCCCACCATTTTAACTTCATATCATTTATATTTTTATTTATAAAAATAAATACATTAAAACTAATACAAACTTAAATTCAAATTTAAGACATTTAATTTAAATATACAGAATATATAATTAATTTAATATTTTTATTAATATATAATAAAATTTAAATATGAAAAGTTTATATAAGAAATAAAGCTGATCAATACGAGACTTTTATAAAATCTTATAAAGTTAAAATAGATTAAATACGAAAAACCTCTTGAAAAGTAGGTCGTGCAGTTACGACCTATGACGAAATACCTCACTAAAAACCTCACCTGAAAAACCCTTACACTATGTAAAAAACCTCAAAGTGGGGTTTTTCTTTTTGAAAAACCTCCTAAAAACCTCTAAAATACCTCTGAAAACCTACATTGTGGATGCTCTAATATCACCCCTTAATAAATAGAGGGAGTGTGAGTTTTTCCATCTCAAAAGTATACAAAAAAAGAAATTACCTGCAGCAGTTCCCTACACAGATCGATAGTAAGAAATCCTGTCGCAAAGAACTTTTCGGCAGAAAGAAACCCAAATACTGGTAATATAATTTCGTAGAACTTCATGGCTATCGAGTGTCTATCGGCAACTGGAGAGTCGCTGCCAAAGTTGGATTTTACATAATCCAGTGGGATAATGGTTTTATCAGGAGTAGCATATTGTCCCTGGAAGAGAACAAGTAAAGAGAAGCTCCAAAGAAATTGATAGTCTTGTTGTTTGAGTTCCACCATATCGTATCCAGAGAAAAAGGCACTTTTGGATGTATTTTCTGCTGTTCTGGGAGATTCAGCCACATCCCCATCCACTGGAACCGCATCAAGAGAAACTGCTTGCAAGATAAACGGCCAAGATTCTTCTAAACATTGCTTCAACTTGTTAGAAACCAGAGGGGATTGAATTCCATCAAGAAACGGTTTCCACTGCAGGAAGAAGACATGTCTATAAGATCTCGTCCACAGAGAAAATTTGATCCAAAAAAACAAAAAGTAATTTTGCTTACATTTATATGAGGGCGTGTGCGAAAGCAGACATAAATGTAATCCTTCAACAGAGAGAGCCAGTACTTGCCCAAAGTATTTGAATTTTTCGAGAACAACGGTAATAGTGCTAGAAACTCTTCTGGGATGCTGTGTTGTCTCCTCAAAAATGCATATGTATAACATTTTAGAGAGGCATGGGCAGTTAGAAGTCTTATCTTGATCTAGAAAAAGGAAGAGATAATTAGTACAAGTTTCACCTGGGATATCTATACAAGGAAAGAATTGTAAGGATGCTGCAGAAACAAATTCCCTTAGGAAAGATGAATGTAATTGGATGAAAAAGATCTATACCTTACATGAAACCCATTCAGCAAATGATGGATAATAAAGGTCTTTAAAATCCTCAAGGGGTTGTGAAATCAGTGCAAATATTCGTTTAACTGCCAATTGATCACCACTGATCACACCGCTCGTCAATATCTGAAAAAAGTATCTATCATTTACCATGAACACACCCCCTTATCATATAATGAAATATAATAAGTTTCTGTGTCTTGAACCTTAGAAGCCAGCTGTAGACCTGCTTCCAAGAGAATAGGTCCAGAATATGTGTCCAGTGCTGTACGAACAGCAGAAACAAGTTGGGCCTGTAATTTTAAGTGACATTTGGCTTTATTGATACTAAAAGCAAACGGCAAGAGATTTAACCAATTAATATTTTAACTGTAGTCATCCCCATACCTGGTTCTGTTCCAACAGTAGATGTCCAGGAAGCTCAGGGTCTGGCACCTTGCCAAACTGCAAATAATATATAATAAAAGCTTTTTAAGCAAGTAGTTATTCACTTGAGAATTTTATGTGGGAAACTATCTGATGCATGGATGACATAAAAAGCACAGTCACGGAGAACTAGATGAAATGTCCTCAATAATAATATATCGTAGGAATGCTGAAATATGACCCTTTTTATAAAGGATGTCCACCATAAGGAAGCAGACATCAGGGGCGGAGCTAAAGAAGGGCACACGGTGGCACGTGCCACCGTTTCATTCCTCCTTTGTAGTGTAAAATTACAGTGTCGTGAAAGGTGCCAACGCATCAATTGTTGTGTGCCACCATATATACTTTGAAACTACAATAAAAACACAAGTTTTTTTTGGTAGAGTTGGTTAGTTAGTTTCTTTTTATACATGAGGTCATGGGTTCAAGTCTAGTTAGAGACATTTTTCTTAGATTTTAGCTTTTAATTTCAGATTTATCGTGTTTATATAAAAATTTGCTTGTAAAAAGAATTGAACTTGAGACTTCACCTATGAAATTCACCTATGAAAATCAATGAACCAACCACCAAACCAATAGAGATTTTTTGAAAATTATCTTTATATTTATTATTTATAGTTAAATGGTGCCACCGTTAGAAAAATGTTTTAGCTCCGTCCCTGAGACATATGTATGAATATAAGAAGAAAAAAAGAAATGTTTTTCTTGGTTATGTCATTAAAGAAATACAAAGAACAAAGGTTGCATACCTTGTCCAGAATAGTACTTAGGAGTCCCACACCAATCGGCCGCATGTTTTCGAATTGAATTGTGCTTATCTATGAGTAACATTAAAAAAAAATTAATATAGGCAACAGGTGGTACAAAATGCATGCACATGATATTGAATAAGCTGATCATATTCATCACCTGATAAGCAAGAGATATGAGCTCTTGAACCTGGACAACCAACCAGTCGCCAGATACCAGCTGTTTGGCCGGCTGGCTTCTCGCCAATGATAAGTCAAAGTGAGCCGGATTTTGTCCGACAGCATCTGGTACATGACTCAAGCACCTGCTTTCAAAAGGATACTTAGTTTGACCCAATCCCAAGTATACTAAAGTGATTATCTAATTATCTTATGAGTTACGTCAGCATCTGTATATATTGACCTTAATTTGGAAAAAAAGATAAATGACGGTTGCTTCCAACTGAATCAGGTAGAAAACACATGATGATCATTTAAACCAGATAGAGGAACACAAAATTAATGAACTTGGACGGTGTGTAATGGATACACATAGAATTAAATAATTAAAAGTCAGCATTCCAAATGAGAAACAGAAACAATTAACGTAATTATTGAAAACCATCAGATGATATTAATAGCAATTATGATATCAATTGCAATAAGGTCTGAGACATCCAACATGAGAAAATAACGATATATGAACAAGCAATTCAAAACAAGATCTATAACAAAAAGGAGTCAAAGAACACTGCAAACGACTGACCGATGACTAGATCATTAAATTAGATAGATATCCGAAGTTTCATGAGAGGAAGGACACTTATTAATCAACTTCCATGGTTATTAAAGTCTACTACTACAAGTTTTTGCATAGTGTAATATTATCACCATATGATAATGATAAAGAATCCGGAAACCTATAATAAGGAAAATGATACATTGTAACCAAGTACTTCTAGAGGTGCTAAAGCAACATAATTTGCGAAAAGTTTATTTAGGGAATCCATCAAGGATAACCAAAATTGTAACAACGTCTGAAAACGATACAAAATGAAACAGAGATTCAACCAAAGAAGTACCAGTCATGTGGGTGTTAAGTTATGCCAAGTGTACATTACAAGAATTTTTGGGAGAATTATTAAGAGGATATAGCATTACTCTAATCCAAAAAAAAATGCATGACAACATTCAATATTTCAAAGAGGGGAAATCTTGTTTTCATGTATCATATCATACATTAGTATTTTAAAGCAAGCATACATCTTTCAAAAAAAAAATTAAATAATATATTTGCAATTGAAAATTGAATGATGAGCGTTAACTAGCCGATATGTTCCCAAAGGAAATGCTAAGTAATTGCCTTATTTTCTTGAATTAAATTATATAATTTCAAATCACATGGATATATATGCTGCAGATTCCCATTTCCACAACCCCATCTTATTCAATTCTTGATGGTCCTTACGGCCTCTATTCAAAGATAGATATAGTCTACCTTTCAATACCTATTAGTAATTTCAAGTAATATTCCACAAACAACTCTTTCTCAAATGCTATTTTTCTTTTTATCTAATTAGGATCATTGCACATTGAATTTGTTGGTGCAAAACTGCACTTGTCAAATAACATAACATAAACATACAATGCACATACACCTTGAAGCCTAAAGAGATGTGCTATGCAATGATGAAGGCAGAAAGTTCAGAAATAATACCTAAACTTAGCCCATCAACTACAGGGATTCTAAATGTTTTTTTAAAACATTGCCACTTAACTGTAGCTGTGACTAATTATCTACAAAAGGCTAGGAAAATTGACTGATTACAATGGTTGACCAAGATGACAAGTATCCTAAAGTGAGATCACACAATGAAAATGGGTCCTTTAAACATATGACAAGTAAAAGCATTTTAAAAACAACAGATGCACGAAAAAGAAGCCAAACAGGAAGCATAAATGTGTTTCACAATTACTGATTAGCATAGGTAAGAGCAGAATGACGTACTCTGCAGCAAATACTCTTGTTCGATATCTGAGGTGCTTGTCTCTAGCAGAAACGACGCCTGGTGACCCTTGAGAACTAGAAACCATGTTTTCATCATCTTCTCCATAAGATGTGTCCCCATCAGGACCAC
Organism: Centaurea solstitialis; assembly: GCA_030169165.1. Classification (NCBI taxonomy): domain Eukaryota; kingdom Viridiplantae; phylum Streptophyta; class Magnoliopsida; order Asterales; family Asteraceae; genus Centaurea; species Centaurea solstitialis. Next base: position 66,320,140 of record CM058041.1, read on the forward strand.
CAATAGGATCATCTTCCGATTCCTTGTTGGTTCTGGTATTTCCACTTGATGTAGCAAGAACCTAGTTGAATAATTCAACATTCAAGTTGTCACGAAAGCTTTGGCCTTTGCACTTCATTTCCTTTTTCTTTTTCTTTTTTCACAAAGCAGGTAGAAGTATGTGGATACAACCAGAATAAAAGATAATAATAAAATCAATCTAATAAACTGAGGAATTAACAGTATCTGCAATAGACTAATAGGAACAATCTATAATGAGCCTCTCTATGGCCATTATGCTTTAGAAAAAGAATCACAAAGATGCAAACTAAATCCTTAGTATTTTACTTCTTTCGGATAGCTGTATGATCCTTGGGTTTATTATATGCAAACTAAATCCTTAGTATTTTACTACATCCCCATAATGGTTGTCAAATCTAAATCAACAAATTTGCAGAGAGAGCGAGTATACCAAGTTACGGCATATTGATAGCCACCTAGATGGAAATGATGGGCATGACGCATAGAGCAACCGTATAATTGTGTTTTGCACCAAACTCCCAATCCTAAGGAAACAAGAAGAAATCTTTCATGTTAGGAGGCACTAGAAAAGAAATGTACAGCATATCTGCAGAAATATTAGAATGCTAATATGTTTAAAGAAATATATGTTGAGGACATCTATGCATACTTCAATTGGAAGGCGCAACAGGGGTTTATTTAAATTACCAAATTAAAGGAATGCAACTGCAGTCATGTATTTGCTAAAAATCACTTAACACAAAATGTGCTGATATGGAGCAGTAAATCGAACAAACTAGTAATAAAATAAGTTCATGAATAAGTAAATGGTCTATATTCGAGTGATAGCCAACACTCCTAGATATCAGTCTACTTTCGGAAGGCAGACACGCTCTCTTGATTCACTTGGTCACTCGTAACACAATTAGATATGGTCATGCTATTGGTAAAGATGATTCAAGCTTTATAATGATGGTCATGCTATTGGTAATGTGTGCATTAGATATGGCTTTCTTAGGGGACCATAATGGTTCTGTAATTTTTGCTTTTCCAGAGTACTAGGGTGTTGGCTCCAAAAAGGTATAGGGAAAGGTAAGCCGTTTTTATTGTTGTTACTTATTAGAATAGCTAAAATGAAGTTTTAATGATTTCCGTTTGAGAGTGATTATCTCTCACTGTCAACTCTCTCAAAGATATTTGACTTTGATGTTACATTTTCTCTATTTTCCGCTGGCTGCTGTCATTTTTTTCTTCTTTTTTTTTTTTGACAAGGTTGTCTAACACACCTTGTATTGTATACATAGGCTTCCATTATTGTTGTAATTCAGGGTTATGCTATACAATGCCCTAAAAACTTCTGTTTCTATAATTCCCTTATTGGATGATAATACCCAAGGGCTAGTATCTTACAGTAATCTGCAGTATTACTGTATCATCGTTCCTCAAACATTTAACCCAAAAACATCTAAAGCAAATAAACCAAAGTTTTACAATGATAAACAGGTCCAACGAGAAAGAAAAGGTGCATATAGTAATGTGATCCATAGATCCATTTCTCCATTTAACTTGCTAATGAACTAAAAAGACATAGGAATTAGAGGTGCATACTCTGTATCAGTTTCCTCATCTAGCATGTGGAACAAGTTCTCTTCTATTTGTTCATCAATAATGGAATCCTGCAAGCAGCCCCATTAATAACTGGATATCATCAGCGTATAAGAACAAGTTAATGATTCTAAAAATAGGCTGTTATCGAAATAAGCTTGCATGCTCACATTTTGAACTATGACTGAAACAATAGATAAGGACCAATGCTTATCATAATTTAGTTATTTTAATTTGAAAAACCAATGCTTATGAAAACAAGCTTGCATCAAAAGAGATAGGTGGCTGATGTAAACACTATAGATAAACAGTATATAACCCCATAGATTGAAAATGCAAGCTTAATTGGATCCTTCCACATAAGGGTGAAGAAAAGAGAAGACATTATGAAAGTGTTACTTACTGGGTCCTTCTCGATGAGATGTCGTAGAGTGGACACAGCAAGATGTCTCAAAGTTGGCTGTTGCAAAGGAGAAACTGTTTCAGAACCAAAAAGCATATTAAAAAAATACTTCAAATGGTAAACTGCAATAACTACCTGTCTGGATGGAAGAGTTAAGAGGAGGACTTTCACATGAGAATGAACTGTAACGGCTTGGGGAGCAAATAGTACAAGTTGTTGGGTAAACCGAACACTCCTGCCAAGTTGACAAAATAATACACCAATAAAAGGTCTAGAAACTATTACAACTAGTAGATCAAGTACACACTGGAAAACTGGAAAGATGAAGTTATTTTATACAATCACATTTCTTAACAATATTCCTGCTATTAAATAGTAAAGTTCCTTACTCAAGAAGTGTTGCTGTTTCTTGCTGAGAGCTTATCTCTGCCATGACAGACTGTACAAATCAAACAATTAATTGCTGCAGATAACATCAGGAAGATATACTTTCTGGACCATACTATTGAATTCAAATAAAAGAGATAAAAAACTATAAAAGAACAACCTTGCAACGGGAAAAGAATATACTTCCAGGGTGAAGTTCAGGACCAAGAACAGCAACTATAGCATTTATGAGACGACCTACTCCTTGTTGAAGCATCACCCATCCATTCTCCTCGGACAAAAGAATATCCATAGCAAGGCCAAGTGTTGCCTGTAAAGATATAATAACAATAAATGAATTTTTTTTGGTCTATTATAGAGAAAAACCAGGAATCCAAGCAGTTGTACTGCAATACCACTACATATAGCTAGAAACATAGTTGAAGCTCCAAGCCCATATCTCCAATCACAGGCTTTAATGTGAAAATCTATATATAATAGAAGAGTAACTGGGCTGCCATGTGTCGCTCGCTCGTGAGTCAAAATCAGTATTTTCCCGCCGAAACTTGAACCTGGACGCGTTTTTCACTTTCGGTTCATTTAAGCCTATCTGATTGACACGTGTCATTTACTTTATAAATTCAAGTAATTTATTTTACATATTAAAAATATATAATATATCAAGATAATTATTGAAATTTGAATTGTTCAAGTTAATCCCACTAATTTACTTCAAATATAAAATATAATCAAGATAATAATTGAAATTTTAATTGTTCAAGTTAATTTTTGCTTTGCATACAAAAAATGTTTTGACTAATTAATTTTATTAAAAACACGAGTTTGACTAATTAATTTTATTTTGACTAACTAAATTATATTTATATGACACAAAACAAGATTATTTATTAAAGTGGTCAATAGCTTAAGATGTCTCGTGTCGCATCGCGCGCGTACGTATCTAGATGAAGAATATGCAAATAGATTTAAGAATAATTTTAACACAATGATGAAGCAAAATCTATAAGAAGTCATTAGGGGGACACTGTTGTATGCAGCCACAACAGCTTGTTAATGAAGTAAGCAAAATCCATACAGATGCCGAGCAATAGATATAGTGAAGTCTATCTCCCATAATTAGATGGATTGTTTAAAATAGAAAGCAGCAACATTTTCCTTCTGCTGATGCAATATAAATGAACAGTCCCTAAACAGTAAAGCCAAAGGAATAGGCAAACAAGCTTTCGCCAGTATATTTTTCCTCTGGAAACATTTTTTGCCATCTATACAGCAACACTGAAGGGGAAATATCATTTGTTTTAGGCATTTAACAGCTCTTACTTATTTTTATATTAGAAAGAACAGTGAAAATAAGCGAAAAAATATAAAAGGACATGTACCTGAACTTGCGATACATATGACAAGCCAGCAGCTTCTATGGTTAGAAGAAGTCCATGCAAAGACCATACTTGTAAGCTAGCTATTGAACTCTTAGCTAGTGAAGAAATAGAATTCACAGTAGACGGTACTAAACTCGATAACGCCATTCCTCCTGCGCTGCAGGGAACAGGACAATGATAAAATCTTTTGCTTCCAAGAACACAAATTCAATATGATACTCATATCATGAACGATGATCAGACTCTCAAGTATTATTGACCTACTCATCACCAAGGACACTTGTTAAACCTGGTCTTCTTTAGAGATTTAAATGGAAAGAATAAGAACTAAATTAGAAGAAAGAAATTAAGTCCACTTAGAAAGAAAAGGCACCAAAAAACTGAGATGGCCAAATCCTCCAGGAATATATGTGACATCAGAACGTATAATTTTACCCCATCAGGATCAGAGTGCATGTATAAGACCGTATCTAATCATTTTCAGAGAACACATAATGCGCTAGGGGTGAGCACGGTTCGGTTCGGTTCGGTTTTTTCCCGAAACCGAACCGAAAACCAAGCCGTTCAGTTTTTGGACATTTAACCCATTCGGTTTTCGGGGGGGTTGCGGTTCGGTTTTCGGTTTTCCATCTTTTTAAGCTGTCGATTTCTTTAATTTGTTCAAAAATCATGTTTAAATTCTTAAAAATCAATTCATTAGATATATAATATAAAATCGAAAGTTAAATGTCTATACCATCATGTGTGTTAAGTGTTTTAAAAAAATTTAGGTTTTAAGTGTTTAAAAAAATTTAGAAATTATATATATGTATATAATATATATTAAAAAATTTGAATTAATAAAATATATCGGTTCGGTTTTTTGGTTAACCGCTAGTTTCGTTTCGGTTATTTTGAGACCAAAACGAAAACAGAACCATTTGGTTTTCGGTCGGTTTTTTTTTTTTTTTTTTTTTTTTGGGGGGGGGGGGGGGGGGTGGTTCGGTTTTTTGCTCACCCCTACGCCTAGAAACCTATGTGGCCATACATCTAAATACATCTTGGAGATTGATCTACTACTGGAGCACAGAGTCTAACACTAGATTGCAGCCTCCTGTCTACTAGGGAACTCATCAGTTTATTACCTCCTTAAAGCAGATATGACACACAGAATTATCAAACTCCTCCACTAAACTGACACTTAAACCTTTATCTAATTCAACTTCTGTTGCTTCAAAATTAAAAAAAGGTCTTTTTTCTAATTTTACGCTGTCAGGAGTTAAAACACTTATACATAACCAAGAATGTATACCAGATTTAGGAACCCTGAGGGCAGAGATCCAAGTGTCAAAAGAGATCTTATACATGTTTTCTGAGCACCAAAGAAAAAGGATAGAATAGGAGAAGAATATACATGCTGATGCAAATGCTTTTCCAGAAAAGTAACAAATACCTGCGATGGATGCAACCAAGAGCGAGAGCAATTGATCCAGCATAGTTAGGATCTATTTGCCCGGTTACATCACCAAGCAGTGATCTCGTCTGTTCGAAACAAAAAAAAAATTACATGGATCAGAAAATAGAACATGCCACATAAGTGCAATAGGAAAGCACCACAGTGTTTTTTTTTAAATGCTAAAAAATAACTAAATAACAATAAAAAGATCTGCAGAAACTATCAAGTGTAGTACTGTAGTGAAAACCGACCAATCTGGCAGTAAAAATATCATTTCCGAGGCGAGCTAGTATCCCAAGCCCTTCCGATGATGCCCTGCGTTGCGATTCACAGATGCCACCCTCAGCTAGAATACTCTGTCACAGATAAAAGTTATATTTTAATCAATTGAAAGCAATCATGAGGCAAGCAGGTAAATGTAAAATTACACCATAAAAAACCTGAAAGATCCCCTGTGCTGCACTTAATATCTCCATTTCTAGTGGTTGGGGGGCTGTAATGTAAGCACGGCCTAAAAATGATGAACCCATGTTAGACGGTTTAATTTGTTTAAGCTATGTTGTAATTTGTATGCTATTAATGAACCAAAGAGAGCGAGCATTAGCACCTTTAACCCAGAAAGTAATCCCACGCATACGTTTGTGACACGAGTTGTATGCAAAGCCTGTTTCTTTCCGGTTTTTAGACACTGTTCAAGCATGCTAAGAAGTGATAACATCCCACTGCTATCCTGGGTAATTTTCAGATCAAGTTAAAAATGAAATCTACTGAATCACATAACCATTAGTTGGAACATGAAAACACACAAAGAAAACACTACCTGAGTAGCAAACATGACTCCGAAGCAAAGAAGCATTTGGTTCACCAACATCTTGCTAATAGTCTCTGGCTGCATATTCAACCAATACGGGTAACAAAGACAAGTTTGTTACTAAAGTTAAGATAGAGTGACAAATTAGAGGTGATTGCAGTTACCCAAGAAGCTACAAATTCAGAAAATGAGCTTATAGAGATGAAAGATCTACAGGTTCGAGAGGACCAACTACGAGCAATTATCTAAATGCCGTATAAATTAGGGAGCTTAATTCAGCAAATAGTGCTGAATCTTAATACATGGTTTCATGTAGGCTTTCCATTGCATAACAATGTTGAAGTGCAGACACGGCTTACAGAAAAGTGAACACAGTTTAATGACAAATAAGTATACCAAAACAATTATGGTAAATTATACATAATGGTGTAGCCACCAGATGAAACAAGATTAAAAAAATTTATATAGCTTTTTCCCTTTGGATCAATAAAATATAAAAAGAGGATGCCCCTTCTACCTGAGGAAAACTAGGGAGTTCATTCTCCCATACACAAGGCAAAACACCGTCTTTTCCACCCTGAAATGCCCGGAGTTCATCTTCAAACCAATCCCTATGTGCCAACAAGAATAAAAGAGATTCACAATAAATCGAAGACAAAAGAGTTTGCACAAATGCTGCGAAAAAGTGGAAATCATGGATTCTGGTTGAGATTGGAATAAAAATGGCTCAATAGTGAATATGTAACGAGAATGCAACTTTAGAAGAGATAAATACCTTCCAGGAATCCAAGGACCTAACCAAGCATCTCTGCTGTCAAGAAGTATCCTCAAGTAGGAGCTTTCTTCGTACTTGGATGCATCTCTGTTCCCAAATCCAGCATAAAATACCAAAGACATATACTTCATAAATATTGCAATGAAATCCAACATGACATGAAACACATAAAGTACAAGGATTAATGCACAGAAATGAACCTTTTACCTGAAGGGGCTTGTACATATTTGAATAATTTCAGGGTGATCACTCTTGTATGCCCTTGGATCAGAAAGAGACTGATAAGCTATCAATGTTCTGCTGATGAATATGTCCATAGAAGGCTTTGCATCAACCGCCTTGGTTGCTAAGGAGGAAATATACGATAATGCCCTGTTTCTCATCATTACATTTCATTTGAAGAATCAGCAAAAACTGTATTAATGGTTTGAACATAAACAAAGCATCAGCGTTCTTTAATTCTAACTCACCGATTAAGGTATAATAGCACTGGTTGGAGCAAGATCCCCTTGTTCACAGCATCATGGGAAACAAAGCATTTTATAAATGCGTTTAGTGCTTCAACTGCAGCAGCCCACACACTAAAACAAAAGAACATGAGTAAAGCTTATTTAACTAGATCAATTTCATTTACAAGGGTTGATCTGAACAAGATGATGTTTTAGGTTTGGAAGTTTCTAACTTCATTGCATGTGTATCATTACATGTATCTCCACATGAAGCATGCATGTATTCTCAGAATTATTTCTACAGAGCCATTTATTGTAAACACAACTTCACTGCATGTATTATCCTTGTAATATAGCAAATAATGAAGCGTCAAAGAAAGAATTGTAGGCATGAACTAGGTGTTTCAATGATCGACGTGCAAAGTTTTGACAACAGTAACAAAACAAGTCACCTTATTTATTTAAGTACAATGGCAAGCAATAGAACATGTCTTAACTCAGCTCCTACCAACAGCTTGAAAATTAAAATACTTTCCAGCAATTCATAGCAGTAAAAGAAAAAATTTAATTACAATTTTCTATTTTTAACATTCCATGACTGAAAACAGCTCAAGCAAGTCATAGTTACATTTTAAGAGTTCATCATCGAACGCTGCAAGGTAGTTGAACCTTACAAGTGGGCATAAAAAACTGCTACCAACAGACATAATTCCACCATGAAAGGGCATAATCAATAAAGGGGCTAACCTTATTCTAGAAGACAGGTCCTCTGTAGAATCTACTTGATACTCTGGGCTTCGACTAAAAAGGTCAGCCCATAAAGAAAGAATATCAAACACCTGGTCTTCCATCTCCTGTATGATTCATGCAGCACCTTTAAGAATCAAGAACTTCTATAGTACCACTGAAAGTACAAAAAACCTTACCTCCTTAGGCATGGAGGACAATAAGGATGATAGAAGTAACCATCCAGCTTCTTTTTCAACTGTGGCGACCACAGGATTCTGACTAGCTTCTGTAAGCATTTTCCTAGCAACATCAAACATTGTTCTGGGCAACCTATGCATAAAAACAAATAAACATGACTGTTTAGTACCACTCATTTTCCTAGCAACATCAAGCATTGGTTGACTTAGTTTGAGAACTAAGGCCGCACACGATCTTGTAGAGACAAGTCCGTGACAATATGCTTCATGTCATAACTCGCTCTCGAGTTGGCACCATGCTTGCACTTTGCACTGTGACTACCATGAATATGATATATAGCCATGATATGACAATCTTTAAGGAGGAACTTGTAATTATTAGGGAAAGAAAATATAATATTCAAAGTGGGTGTTACCTGGCTGGATAGCCAAGAGGTAGCCTTGGGGAGACAGATGCAAGTGCTGCCAAAACTGTAGCCTGTCCACTTAACGAATCGAGCTCAATCTTCAAATTGTCTCCCTATATACATTAATGAGAAAACAATTAATAAACAAATACTAGAAAATTAAACAAGTATAATGATACTTGATTTTACAGCAATGCAACTTCTTGCAGACCAACAGACATGCCTTTCATACAGTACATCCTAAGCAGAAAACTGCAGTAGAAGATGCAGCATATTTTACATGCAACTCCAACTTACTAATGTTTTCACTAGCAAAGACTTGATAAATACGAAGATGTGGAGTATGCACAAATACATTCAACTGATGGTTTCACAGTAAGCAAGTGGGTGTTATTTTTCTTCATCATATCTAATATTTACAGTTTTTTTGTTCAGCATACCATTAAGTCATTAACAAGTCAAGTCTCACCCAAAAACTTTCAAAATAATATTATTGTATGCCTAAACACAAGTATCACATATTTGACATTGTTACAATCAGCCCTATTGCAGGATATAATAATACTTAAGCATCGGATAGGAGATTTTGGTAGGCAGCATGTGGACAGCTGGTACCTTGGCTATATGCCTATATGTAAGCATGCTATAAATATTATTTCCCTCCAAATCTCCTCCGCAATTCTTTTCACTCACTTTATTCTCCCTCCTTTTATCTCCACAGATTCTATCTACCAACCATCTCTCAACTATGGTGAATTGCAGCCAAAGATGAGAAGAGGTTAGTTGATGACCATATTCAGAGAGAAGTTAAGGGATTGAAGACACAATTATAGAAAAGGCAGCTAGAAATTAAATAAGAACTCTTGACCAAGTAACAAGGCTAAACATACATGTTCATCAAACACGAAAAAGACCAACCAACCAAACAGTATCCTTGTAAACATATTCAGATTCGGCTAAAGAAAAAAACTGATTAAATTCCAATTTTTCATAAAACTGTCTTTAATGCCATACCTTCTCAAATGACACATTTTCTCTTAGTGCCTTCAGTGTCGTGATCCCATAATTAACCAAACCACCAACACAGGTCGGATCGATCTCTGCCAGTGCACGCAACGTCAAGGCAGACTCGGCACGTACCTAGCCTCACCATGGGACCAAAATTTCAAATAAGTATTTGAAAAATGCATGAACAAAGCAGATACAATATACATAGGCTCAGGTTCAAATGTGAACTCATTTTTCATTGTGAACGTGAGGACAGCCGAGAACGCACCACGTGGCATATTCAGTTTGAATATTCATGTGTTATTCAAACTGAATAACACTGCATTCAGTGTTATTCAAACTGAATAACATTGAAACACTGAATGCAGTGTTATTCAGTTTGAATAACACATAATATTCAAACTGAATATGCCACGTGGCGCGATTTTAGTGGTCCTCATGTTCACAACCAAAATTGAGTTCTCATTTGAACTTCCCTCTTGCTATATATATATATATATATATATATATAAATTGTGAAATTGTCAATAAAACAGACCAAACCAAACGAACCCAGTATGCCCCATCTAGATGTGAGTCCCGCGCAGGGGGACGGGGGTACCCAGATCTGACATCTACCCAAAGAATAGATCAGATGGTTGTCGTTGGCGCTTGAATCATAGACCAAGCGAAAAGTGTAAAAGCAAAAGACACATAAAAATAAAAGAAAATAGGGTATTGATTATTGTGCCAAAAGACAATTAAGATTAACATCACTTGGCTTCCTTCCGTTTTCATCGTATCACTTCCTTTCCAGCAAGGAAAACAGAAAACCCAAAAACAAGGACAACATGCTATCCTAAAGAACTATCCCAAGAACTCGATCAAAATGGATCATATATTCTTCCATTTGCATCTTACGCCTAAGTAAAGGACTGCTGCTTCTCTCAATATCCAATTACCAACCAAGTAGATAGAATAAGTATAATCATGTAGAAGATAGCAACATTGCATCCAATCAAGATTCATCCTAAACAGAGACAAATCCCATTACAGAGGCTTCTCAATTTTTCGCTAAACCGCAAAATTATCTTCATTACAATATGGATATTAGGGCTACCAACCACAAGGTTTTGTCCTTGAGCTCAACAACTGCACATATACGCTTAGATTGGTTTTATACATGATACTCTCTGGCGGCTAAAATTCATACAATAAAAGAGAGACATCACCTAAACACTAATTAATTTATTTTTATGGAGACAGGCATGAGACAATATGCATCTCATGTTCAACCGAAAAGAACAACAACAAAAATTTACGTACAAGTGGTGACGAATTAGACAAAGCTGCTACTGCTGTGTCATCAAGAACCCCCTTGAATTCAAGCGGAACCTGAAGATGAACATAAACACTAAACGTAATTTAATCGTCATGGTATATGGGGGAATTTAATGAAGTATAAGAATGTAGTGTAACCTCTAAAACCTAATGCCAAATGCATATGGCAATCTTGATATTGTTGCCAAACTATAGTCCAACCAGTTTGCAATAAATAAGGAGTTAAGGACGGTCTCCAAAACAAGAATGAATATGTGATTATTGAGTTCTAACCAGAAAAAGGAACATGCAACATCCACTAATGCAGTACAAGATTTATTACCTTGTGCTCATGTGTGTCATAATAAATACAAAAGTAACCTCATAATACACCTTACCTCTCCTAATGTTCTTAGAGCATATGACAAAGTGCGTAAAGCAGCAATTTGCATTGACGGACTTGCGTCAGGAGACTGAATCTGTGACAAAGGAATACACACAAGTCATTGGAACAAATGGAAACAAGGAAGATCAAACCATATAACAAATATCAGATATGATTCATTTAGCAAACCTGCTTCCCTAGATTAACTAGAAAGACCCTTTGTGTAGGTTCAGTCATTTGATCGATCACACCAACCCGTAGGATATAGAAAACACATGCCTTCAAACACAGAAAAAAAAAATGTGCATTTGTAAGTTGATTGATTCTTCCGGTTGAAACCCTTTTATAGTAGCAAAACAACACTAAGGATTAAGAACCAACTCTGTTACACTTACACCCCTTAAAAAATGAAAGAAAAGCATCTGCCTATTTTTTATTTCTCATTTTTGTCATGTGTATATGGAGTAATTCTTCACCATGTCATGACATGTGTAAATGAAGGTGAATCCACAGATTGAGAAGAAAATACCAATGACTGTGCATCTACAGAAGAATCTGCACGAAGCATATCCATAATCTGCACAAGGAAATTTTGGAGCTCGGTGTCTGGCTGCATATACCTAAGCCTCAAGGCCTGAAATGTGATTCAAAGAAAATTTAGAGCATTATTTGTAAAAGAACATATGATTCAAAAACAATGGTATGGCTTCAGGATCTGTAAACAACTAAACAATTCTAATCTCATCAGTGAATTGATGCATGTAGCTGAATACTATGGTTGTCAATTTTTATATTAAGCAAAGAATCCTTATAGAAAATTAAATTTTGATTCATACAAACAAGATAAGTAGAATCTTGAATTACAAGATACCAATGGCATTTGTTTTTATTAGTACCCATATTTGGAAAGAGAAGAAACAAGTATATGCCCACCACAAACTAGAAATAGCTAAATGAAAAGCAGGGAGAAAGGCAGACAGAACAGTAACATAGATGAATAGTCTCAGAATGGGACACTATAACAGATGGAGGAACAGACAATAATTTACCTGTAAGAAGAACACCCATGATAAGGTTAGACCAATTCGCAAATCCTTTGAACGAGGTCCACTTGCTGCAAAAATAATATATTTATCAACATATTATATATATATATATATATATTGAGAAAACCAAACACTGGAGTTCGTATATTGGAAGGTCCTTTCACAATTAAAGCTACTGCTGCTGAAGTGATTGCTCTGTCATTATCCATTGCTATTTTACATTTCTCGTTACTCTTATTTCCAGAAGTAAACTCTTTGAGACACAACTCACACAAGCCTAATTCATAACAGAATGACCTTTAGTGAAGGGCAATATAAGATGCTTTTGCAAACCCCCATCGAGTTTTTTTGGAATAACCTGGCCTTTCCCCTTTGGTTGCACCTAAAACAATAATATGTGAGATGGTTATAACAAACCAAAGAGAGACATAAATTTGAGCACCAGATTTGAGAACCAGATGGTACACCTGCGCTTCAGGGTTCATTCCAAGAGCAAGCAAGGCTCCCAAAGCTTCTGCAAAGGCATCCCGAACCAACGATACAGGATTCTCAAGAGCCTTAAAAAAATGCAGAAATCAAATACGGAATTTTTGATGGCTACAGACTACACAGGTGATAAGGGTAAAATAGGTAACTAGAAAAGGACACACAAGTGGTACCTTGACACACTGAAAGCAGGAATTGTCAAGCTCTGCAACTCCAAGACCTGGGCCTCCGATGTTAGCAAAAGCTTTCAAACATCTTGCAGCAGCTTTCCTGACAATAAATGATTTATCTCCGACACCCAACCGCATAATTATACGAAACGCTTCTGCATATGCAGGAGAAGAACCATTGCCACCGGAACCCTCCAGAGCATTTTTAAGCATTTGCAAAGCCTCTTGTCTTACAAAATCCTAAGCATAAAGCAGTAAGAAACTTGGTGTCAGGGGAAAAACAACCACTTAAACAAAGATGGAATACGAAATGAATAGAAGCGAAGAAAGGAAGAAAAGTTCAAATTGCTAATTATGCAAATACGTCTGAAACTAAAAGTATTCCTGATCAAGGAAGAACAAGAAGATATGATTCCGATAAGTAGTAGTCTTTTCGATTCCCAGGAGGTAAACAGTCTTCATGCTTCTTCATACACAATGTCACAATAGTTGGTTACATTTTTCATGAGTCATGACCACAGCAGATTAATTCAAATATGGTGGAAAACCAGCTATTACAAAAACATGCATACAAAAGAAACAAACTCATTAAGCCAGTTGTAGTACCACTGTGCCAATAACATTTACAAATTGCCACTTCCACCCTTCAATCCATTGGTATTTTGTAGCAGCATTTAAGTGATCATGTAAATGTTTCTACTTTTTAGGATCAATACTCAAAGTAAAATAACTTCTTAAGTGAAGTCAGTCAAGTCACTACATCCGAATTCTGAACACTGCTGTTGCCCTTATCCTTTGTGATTGAATTCCCTTAAATTTGCACTTCTTAGCTATCACCATATAACTATAGAGCAGGGAGGAAATTCATATGTATCTTTCATTTTTTGACTGTTTATGTGAAATTTGTTAGGCTCTGCATGGCAAAAGCTAAAGTGCTGAACTAATTCAAGAGTCCTCATCACCAAGGAATTACGGAGACATGATACTGATTGCTATGTAACAAACTATATATTTGTCTATAAAAAAGACATCTTGCTTAAGCATTTTGCAACACCCATTGTAAAGTTACTTCAGAGAAATATTGTAGTACAGGAAAAGAAGACATAATCTCTAAGGTTACCTCAGAAAATTTCATCAATTTCATTACAATACTAGTTGTTTCAAGCAAGCCAGATGTGATTTTCTTCCCAAATAGCCTATATAGCTCCCCCAAGCACTGTGCAGCACCTGTATTCATTGCAAGCAAATAAGAACTCCCAAGACACACTGCAGAAACACGTGGCAAATAACAAGGCTGCCAAAATGGACAATAAAAGTATAAAATCAATTCACAAACATCAACTAAGCAGGATGAATAAGCAAGCACCAGAGGTAGTAACTTAACGAGTTGATGATTCAGACAAAGTTTCAAGTAGTTGTAGAAGAATTGATCTAATCTAACCAACATGTACAGCAGGCCATCTACAACTTTACAATGACACCACTAGCAGCAAGCACATTAAAATTTTACTTATACAATATAAACTGAAATACGAATGGACGAATGACTATCATTACATGGATAAAAAGAAGTTGATAACATGTTTGAACCTAATTCTCTCTCTCTCTCTCTCTCTCTCTCTCTCTCTCTCTCTCTCTCTCTATATATATATATATATATAGGGGAAGGTTCAAACGAGAAGCATGTCGATTTAAGAAAAAGTGAGGAGCAATCTCAGCCACTCATCTCGCGGTTATGATGGACGTGATCACGGAGGATTGACGCGATTCATGGGAGGGTAGAGATTATTAAAGGGGGGGACCGGTCAAAGCCGCCTTGACCGAGATGAGTGGTTGAGATTGCTCCTCGCGTTTTCTCAAAAAGTTATATTTTTCGTATGAACCTCGCTCTCTCTCTCTCTCTCTCTCTATATATATATATATATATATATATAAGTTTGTTGCCTTCATGATTGTCAATATATAACAAAAATGACAACACTGAAATATAAAATCGTATATGACCGTTAGAAATAACTAAATTTCATATGAAAAGAAACAATGAATGATCTTTCAGGTTGATGGCCGTTAGGAAATAACTAAATTTCATATAAAAAGACATGCACACATATCAGGATTAAACTTGAAATAAATTGGCAGACCTGCTACTCGTAAAGGTGTGTTCTTCTTTCCCTCGGAGAGAAACCCCTGTAGACTGCTGACTCTTGAGTAGATTGAGATGTTATCTCCCTTAGAAATGATTTTACCCATTGCAGCAGATGCCAGATGACGCACAGGGCGCCTTGCACCAAGAACCAGCAGAGAAAATAGCGCATCCTCACATTTCCTTTGCCACAGAAGTACGGACTCCTGACAATTTCAGTTTCATTACTCAGATGTAGAAATCATAAACTCTGTATTTAATCAAGGAGCCCCAATTTGAGTTATGATATTCAAACCTTACTTCCCAAATTCAAGCTTTAGGCAACATAAAGTGTTGTTTTCAAATAATTTCTCCATAACAATTCTGGATTACCTGAGGTTTACCACAATGTTTTTCAACTTTTGACTTATTATTCAACCAAAGGTTTCTAAAGTCACTAACCTAACCTAATTCAACCAAATATGGGCAATGTTGTTCAAACGTGATGAATGTTACCAAAATCAATGTAAAAAATGGATGCTTGCTTCTTTAGCTCAAGTGCAGCAGTCACTGATCAAGTGAATTGATGCAAACTAAATAAAATAAAATAAAACCTCATAAAACTGGCTTCAATCAACTCACATAGAGTGTTACAAAATGAAAAAGGAATGATTGTTTCTTTCATGTTGTCATGATCCTAGCTAGGTTATCATATTTCAATTATCACAATGAATAATAGGTTTTTGCGTCATATCAAAATCATGATGATATGTAAAGTGAAGTGAAAGACATAATCGAGAGAGAAATGTGGTGCTGACCTTGGGCTCGTCATGAATGGAGGAAATGAGATCGGAGAGAAGATCGAAGCAGAGGAGAGGGTCGGGAAGCTTGTGAGATGCGGAAGCGACTATGGATTCCAATTGTGCGACTAAGACTCCAAATCTAGACAGAGGAACGTTTTCTCTTACGTAATTCTTCGCCATGGAAGAAGAAGAGAAGAGATTGGAGACTGTTTGCTACTTCTTCACTCTTGTTTCAACAGATGCAAGATGCACCATGAGAGATAGATATAGAGAGAGAATATATATATAGAGAGAGAGAGGGTGGAAGGGAGAGAGAGACAGTGAGAGAGAGACCCCAACAAAGCTGGGGTGTTTATATTAGGGTAGAATGAAAAAGTAAAATAAAATTTAGTAACATAAATCGATAGGATAGCTATCATGTAGGGGGCGAATCATTGACAGCCTAGAAAATAAAATCTTGTGAGGAAATATAAAACTAAAAACGGGAAAATGTAACTTTTGTTGTGGTCAATGTCAGATGATTAACCATATAAATTAAAATTAAGATGATTATTTCTAAACTTCCGGAAGCCTATACCAAAAAAAATCCACATTTTTTAATACAAAACATGTATGTATTATATCATTTGATTTCTTTTGTATAGCATATAACACACCATCAAACACATTTGGTAATGACATTAAGATTGATAACATCGTTATCAATCACATTTGGTTTGAAATTTTATCAAACATTTGATGGGCACTAATAAAGGAAACAATAGATTGTTAATCAATGATGTTCATGTACTAAGAGATATAATCATTTGTGAACCCAAAAAAGGTTATAAACCGTGTGAACCGATCCACACTCTTGATAAAAAAAATCAAGGGTTGAGATGAAGATGGTTGTGGTGTATTATGATTTTCGATTTTTTTTAAAAATATAACCGCCCATATCTTTGACCGTTGATTTTTTTATCAATGGTGTAGATTGGTTCACATGATTTATACATTTTTTTTAGGTTCACAAATGATCTTCCTTTCATGTGTGTATATAT
Source organism: Centaurea solstitialis (assembly GCA_030169165.1). Taxonomy (NCBI): domain Eukaryota; kingdom Viridiplantae; phylum Streptophyta; class Magnoliopsida; order Asterales; family Asteraceae; genus Centaurea; species Centaurea solstitialis. Next base: position 66,337,076 of record CM058041.1, read on the forward strand.
AGAGGGGGGTTCATACGAAAAATATAACTTTTTAAGAAAAACGCGAGGAGCAATCTCAATCACTCATCTCGGTCAACAAAGGCGGTTTTGACCGGTCCCTCCCTTAATAATCTCTACCCTCCCATGAATCACGTCAATCCTCCGTGATCACGTCCACCATAACCGCAAGATGAGTGGTTGAGATTGCTCCTCACTTTTTCTTAAATTGTCATGCTTCTCTTTTGAACCTTCCCCTATATAGATATATAGGGGAAAAAGGATCACGCGGAAATGAAATCATTTTAAGAGAATACGAGAATGATTCTTAGCCACCCATTTTTATATTTCAAATACATTACCCACACCACATCCATGGCCATCCAACCCCACCTCCACCACCACCTCCACCTCCGTCGCCGCCACCACCGCCGCCGCTGCCAACATTGCCAACACCACTACCGGAACCACCATGAGCACCACCGGAACCACCATGAGCACCTCAGGCACCACCGCGAGCGCCTCTGGCACCACCACGAGCACCACCGGCACCACCACAAGCACCACCGGCACCGCCGCCATCACCGTTGCCGCCATCACCATTGCCACCAACCCCGCCAGCAGCACCACCACCACCTTCACCACCTTCGCCGCCACCATTTTGCATATTTTACATATGATTTTGCATTGATGATTTTACATATGATTTTGCATTGAAATCACATATGATTCACAATTAAAATCACATATGATCTTATGATCACACATGATTATGCATTGAAAACACATGTTAACCCATCAACTTATATTAAATCACATTTGATTTTGCATTGAAATTACATATTATCTATACTACTATATAAAGCATTTACCCTAAAACTCTTAAAAACACTTTTTATTGCTTATAGTACCACTCCTTAAGCACCATTTCTTAAAACTCTTAAAATTTCAACAATTTCAAAAAAATTTAAAACTCGCGCTTCAACAAACCACCGCAAAAAAAAATCTGCCAAAACTATCATGTCTTCTTCCAAGACGACTCTTCATTTCCGCTCTCTGACAATACAATCCCCAAACCAAAGATTCAAGTACTTTATATACAGTCTCGAATTTAAAGTCTCATTGTTTCTTCAGGTACGTATTCCTTTTCTTCACAATCAATTTTTGTAGTTTTCTTCACTAATTTCTTAGTTTTTTTTCTTTTACAATAGATTTTGCAGCTTCTTATATTCTTCACAATCGATTTTGTAGAATTGGGTACTGTTTTGAATCGATTTTGGGTACTGCAAAGCCCTGTTGACCCCAGACCTAATCGATTTCTTAGGTTTCATTGATTTGGGTTTCTTTGCTAGGAGACCACCGACTTGGGTTTATATGCGTAAATAATCGAATCAGGTTCAAATTTTACCATCGATTTGGGTTTATTTCTTTGCATTTTTTGCAATTTCTGGTTTCTTCAATTCAATTAGCTTCTGTAAGTTTGTTATCGTTTTGAACTAACGACTTCGGGTTTTTTTCCTGTTCTTTTTGCAGTTTATGGTTCCTTTGAAATTTTGGATGTTAGATCCAGTGGTACAGATTACATTTTTTATTTATATATATTTCTTTTTCTAAATAGGGTAGAACAGAACTATATAACCTGGTACATTTTCAATTTCGTTAGTTTCTTATAATGGTCCTCCATTAGCAGCTTGTGTATCATGCATTATAGTTTTAACAAAATGGAATTATGATTTTGGTACTCAATTTGTTGTGTAAGATACCTAAGGAATATGTTTAGTGTGAATGATTTAGAGTTGAATTGTTACAATATTGTGTTTGGTTAAAAGAAGTTTGGATTTGAAATCCTAGGATTTCGTTGAAAATTCACAAAAAATGGATGTAAAACATGAGTTCTTTGTATACCTTATGTCCCTTACGTTGTGAGATGGAAAACATGAGCCATGAGGTAAGTTTCACCTTATCTCTATACCTTATGTCACTTGTCTTTGCTAGAAAGATTTGGTTATTCGGGTTCTCATAGGGAGTTAAAGATTGGATCTATCTCTGCTAAAAATATGTCAAAGTAATTAACTTCATGCATTTACTTCTCTATATTTTTTTGTACCCCAACAAGGGAGGCATTGCAAATAAGTATATCAAACAGCATTATGGGCTTTGTAGACAATTGTTTCAGATCATACAAGAGAGAAAAGGTAGCGATATTGAAGCAACCATTGCCAGATATGGATTTTGCAGCTTGAAGTGTATTTTGAGTTTTTGATATCTAGTTATCTGCTTCAAACAGGTTATCTCAGATCTCTATTTGTAGTGTTTGAGTTAAATATCGTATAGGTTTGCATAAAAGATAATTAACATCTTTAATACTCCATTGTCATGATCTAAAAACAGCGATTCTTTGTTTTCAACTCCACAGAGCCAGCTTTATGATAATTTTTGGTGTTTTTATATTAAAGGTAATGTTTGTTTCTCTTTGATGGTATTATAGGACACCATCCCAAGAAATCTTTTGCATTAAACTTGTACATAATGGGTTAACAGTGAACAATCAACCAAAAGGTGGTTCTGCTTACGATTTTCTGTATGTACTGTATGTATGGATTTTGAATAATTTTTTGAGGATGGAATTTATGGATTTTGCTATTCTGAATATATTTTGTGTTATGTGTTTTATCTAGTTACTCTATATGATGTTTGATCTTACTCTTACATGAAATTATGGCTAACCTTGTGCAAATAGATTATGCCATTTTTGATAAGATTTTGTATCTATTTTGTTGTTTATGGTTTGTTTACTAGCATTTTGTGTCTACCAAGTTCTTGAAGTCTTTTTTTTAATAAGGTTCATCTAGACCTTGCCTAGACTACATCCTTGGCAATTTGAAACTGAAAATTTGGTCATCAAAAACTAAGCTTGGCCACAAGATGCGATGGGATTCGAACCTTAGGTGAATGAGATACTATTCACATTCCCTACAGGCCTTACCGCTACGCCACAAGCTGGTTAGTTCTAAAAGTCTTTGTGCCAGGCTTTGTTCGATCATATAGCTCTAAATTGGGCAAATATCTTTAATCCTATAGCTTCCAGCAGTACTTTTAAGGGGTTTGATCTTTGAACAAGTTTTATTTGTTTCTATTAAATCCTGATGTCATGAAGTCAAGGGACGTGTTATGTTCAATAATACCATTTGATAAAAAAAACTATGCATATACTTTAGATGGATCTTGTGAAGCCTTGCAACAATGTTAACCAACTTTTAAATAGATTATTTTGTAAATCCATAGGTAATAGTACTTTATTTTGGTTGCTAAATAGATTATTTTGTTAAGTCATAGGTAATTTATATTTTGCCAAATAGATTATTTTGTTAAGTGGGGGGAAGTGCAAAAGGGGATCGAGGTTTTAAACTAAGTCAAGACAGGTTCAAGGTTAAGGCTGGAGAAGCTCGATGGCCCAAAGCAGCTACACAGTGGCTGTAGCTCGGAACAACTACAGGACTGGTATCAGCATAGCAGGTGTTCTTTGTAGCAGGGACGTTTTAGCCTAGGATGGAGGCTTGGTTTCGTTTGGTGCAGGTCTGATCACAGCAGGACCACAGGCATCGTCAGTTTATGGCTCATAATCTGAGATCTATGGCTCTGTAGAGTTTTATTTCTGTTATTTTTTTTATGAGTGGTTTATTGTAAGCACTGGTCTGTTTTGGTTTACCACTGGCTCTTAGGTTGTATTGTAATTTGAAACTTGACTTGTTCTTTGTTTCATGGGTGGTAATATATTTCTGCAGTTAAAAAAAGGATTAAATATCATCTTTTTAGATTTGTTGGTATGTTTTGTGGGTTCAATGTATATTGAATAATTATAAAACACACTTACCGGGTAAGACTCTCAATTCATGTAATTACTCGGGTAAGACTATGATTTTTGTCATGTTCATCTTGTAAGAAAAATTGACCCTATAATCACTTTGTCAAGTAAATTACATCTTACTCGATAGTTGGTAGGCGAGTAGTGACTCTTTTCTGATAAACACGTATAGTCATTTTGCTTTACCAGATAAACATGGAATTGATGGAGATCTTACCTATTAAAATCATAGACAAGGCCCAAGATTCAAACCCGGTAAGAGTTGTTTACTAAAGTTTGTTTGATATATGCTTTCAATTTACCTTATTAGATAAACATCATAAGGATTAATAATATTATCTTATTAGAACGATATTGTTTCATTACAATATTTATAAGAAACTAAAAAACAAATTTATACTATTGCGTAAGACTCTTCATTCTTATCATCACTATTATCGGGTAAGATTCAATCATAGCCAAGTGCGTCGGGTAAAGTAAATGACCCGCGTAAGCATTTAGTAAATGATCCATTAAGTGTAAATCATATAGTTGTTAAAATCTTCTTCAACAAAACCACAAAAGATTCAAAATCGTTTACATTTACGGCCCCCGCCGCATTGCGCGGGTAGGCTACTAGTTCTTTATTGAAATCACATATGATCTTGTGATCACACATGATTATGCATTGAAAACACATGTTAACCAATCATATTATATTAAATCACATTTGATTTTCCATTGAAATAACATGTTAACCACCACAATCACCTTTGCTACCACCATGTACACCACCACCACCACCCACACAATCTCCGCCACCACCTACGACACCATCGCCACCACCCTTGTCACCACCACCAACACCACCACACCACTTACACCACTTCTACCATCGCCAACACCACCGCCATCACCACTGGTGGTGGTGGCGGCGGCGTAGGTGGTGTGGGTTGTGGTGCTGCTGCTGTTGGCAGTGGTGGTGGCGATGGCCTTTATCTCTCCCAAAATCAAACCTCAGACTTCTTTCATCTCCATCTTCCTCTACTGGTGCGAGAGTAAATCACCTTCTTCTGCAAGTAAAGCTGGTGCGATTCTTACCTTATCAACAATGGTGCGTACGTCATGGCTACTGCGACAAAGTTTTGATGAATCCACAATGTTGGAAGTCTGTGGTAAGTTTTAGATGAACTTATAAAACACGGGTTTCTCAATCTATACTAAAATCAATGAAATTGTTTCTTAAATGAACTTAATGTTATTGCTATTTATGTTTTGTCATTGAGAAAGGTTTTTTTTTTTTTAAAAATACAGATGTATACCCTACTATGATTTCACTAAAGGTTTATCACGGGGGTGTTTTCACTCCACGTCTTGGTAGGAAGTATTTATTGGGCAAATGTCATATTGTGGATTTAGTTGACACCGGTGAGTTTTCAATGTATGAATTGAATGTTATGATGAAAGAAATTGGATACATAGATGATGATGATGTAGCCACATTTTACCATTTCAAAATACCTGGTTTAGACCTAGATTTTGGCCTTCGAGCATTAGGCAATGATATGGATGTTCTGAAATTGTTAAAGTATGCAACAAAAAAGGAATTCAAAGTGATTGAGGTTTATACTGAGTTTTTAGGAGTATAGTGGAAACCTATCTAACATCACCAAAGATGAGTAAAGTGGTGATTGAGGAAGTTCCAACACAAGAAGGGAATCCTGAGCTGAGTAGGAGTAAGAAAAAACTACAAGTAGGTCAATCTTCAAATTGTAAGATAAGATTAATGGTTGAGTCGGTTGAACCTAAAGAGTCATGAAAAGTGAATGAATTAGGCAAGGTGTTGACTGCTTCGCACAACCCCTCTGTTCTTTTGAATTATTTAATTAATTATTTGATTGAACGAACGGACGGTGCCAAAACAGGTGTGCAAAAGAAATAAAACAAGTAACCTTCGATCCAAGTATAAACCTCCAATTACTGTCGTTTTTCTAAAAACAAGTAATAAAATGGTACAAGTACCAGATATCGATCCCACAGGGAAGCGGTGAAAACAATCTCTCGAGATTCAGTCTTTGTGAAAGTTAACTTCAAATGGGGTTTGAATGAAAAATATTTGGTTGGTTGGTTGATTATGAGCTACTTTAAGAGAACAATTATAAAAAGGAGCCAGGGGTGTAAAGTCTTTTAGTTGGAATAAAAATAGGTAAATTGGATGAAAAGTAATTTAATAATCTCAATTATGCAGAAATGATATCCAAGTAACTTCTGAAAAGTTATCACATTTTCATATAGCCCAATTACTTATCGATGAGTTTAGATGCAATCTTTAATGAAATGTTAAAATATATTAAAAACCAACACTTACGTAACCTCTGAAAGATTAACACATTTTCATGCATCCGACTCATCGTTAAATAATCAGTTATAATCTTTAATGGGATACTAGATCTGATACCCTCTTTAGGAATAGTGCCAATTGTAGTCCCTTAAGAGACTAACACATTTTCATGTTCTTGGATTGTTACTAGTTAAATATTAGACATACTCTTTAATGAAATGTTAAAGACGTGAGATAATAGCAACGAGTGTTGTCACCCACTCATATATCCCCAAAATAACATTTTAGTAACTTCTGAAAAGATACCGCATTTTCGTACATCTGGTTAATCGGTAAAAATCCAAGGACAATCTTTAATGAGGCATTTAAACTTGAGGTGGTAAAACTTGATTTTATATAAAAGACTTTTTTCTTTACCAAAGATTCATTCCAAGTTGAACCTTACACCCCAAGCTATGAGATTAGCCTATCATGCTTAGGTGTGTTTCGTGACTATTTTTAGACAAATAATTGATTGGACAAGAAAACGTTAGTGCAGTGGAAATAATTATAAATTGCAGTAATTAAAGCAGTTGATAAGGTACAGTTACTGGACTTGACCAGTGGAAATTAAAACAGTTGATATAATATGGTTACTGGAATTGACCAGTTAGTTATTGAAGCAAACAATAAGATAAACTAAAAATGAACAATTACTAATATGAATATGTGAATTGAGGTTTATATTACAACAACCTTATGATGGAACAAAACGTGATTGAGCAAATTATAATGAGATTATATAAGTGACTATATATTGGTATAGATATAAATATAAGTATAAGGACGAGATTTAAACTAAAGATGATGAGGTAACATGAAAATTACGTAGATTAGAATTCCAAAGATCACCAAAACACTTGGTGATGCTTTCGGGCTAACAACAAGTTCCAAGAGGGACCCGAAAGCCAATCCACCAAGTGCTCCAAAAGCTATGTTCGGCCTCACCTTGAGGAAACCCGAACCAAAAGTATGAACTAGAAATGTTTGTGACGATGGAAACGAAAAGATCTTGGGTTCGGTTCTTGTAAAAACCGAAAACCAAGATGATGACCTAGAGAGTGTTTATGCTAATACTAAGACTAGTTATGTTTTTTTGGATGATCATTAAATCAACCACATACATACATATATATAGAAGTGTTCATGGGCCATGGGCCAAAATAAAACCAAGTCTTCCAAAGATTTCACATGGGCCTCGGCCCAACAGCCGAGAGGTCTTCGGTCCATCAAGAAAATCCGAGCGGTCCATGATCTAGAGAAAGTAGCAATCCAATCTTCGAGACTTGATGCTTCGGCCCACCAAGAGATCAACCAAAATCGGCCCATGACACCGTTCCCCTGAAAATATATGAAAATTATATAAGTTTAAGCGATAAAAACCCGAGGTGCACATATATATGTAGATATTAAATGAAAGAGTGCATGTGGTGATATTTAGCGTGGTTTTAACAAGAGAAACGTAGAGGTTGAGAAAAAAAATGCGCCAAATTCATTAGTTATGAGGGTAAAATATTTACCCTATCACATCCCTAAACTTAAATGGTTGCTTGTCCTCGAGCGACGAAAAAGAAAGAATTTTTGAAAAAAAAAATATAGTTTCTCACTAAGCTAGTTACCTTGCCAACGATAAGTTGTCAGTTGACCGTTGTTTTACCGAAGATGATAAAAATAACAAAATAGAACTTTATACGACACCATTACTAATTTGACAGTTAGTGTTAATAGGTGAAAAGTGGTGCATGGCTAGCTTTGTTATTTCTTCCGTCTCAAGGTTAGCTCAAGGGTTTGTTCTAGAGGAAGGTGTTGTAGGTGCGTATTGTACCTTTGTACTTATACGTCTTGCGAAATGGCACAATTTTACTGCCATCTTCTCATATTGAGGTATGGCATAGGCCTATTTTGGCCTATGTGTTATTTTGATGATTTGTCAATCACCTCATCTTTGTGAGTTTATGTGAAGTGGGCTGGGTAATAGTGTAGGGGAGAGAGAGAAGAGAAAAAAAAATCTTGGGTTAGTATTGTCTGCATGTTAGCTTTGGGGGGGGGGGGTTTATCCATCCCTAAACTTTAAAATTTTGCTTGTCCTCAAGCAAAGAGAAGTGATGCTTATCAGAGGACTGTCAACCAATATGAGAGGTGAGAGTTAAAACAGCCGAACTTATAAAGTTTGTTCAAAAAGGTGTGTGAATGAAAGGTTAGTGTATAACGGATGGTGAGAGAAGTTAGTTGTGAGCTTAGTTTCTGGAAGAATTTACAAAAGTGTAAGTGCATGCGACTAATCAAAAATTAACCTTAATGTGTCACGCAAGCAAATGTATGTGTACAAAAGTTAAGTAAGAGTAAAAAAAAATTCAAACTGGAATTTTGAATTCATTTGCTGTCTTTGGGAAAACACAGTTGTTATGAGACAACTTAGGTTGCATCAAGTGTTAAGTTAGTGGAAAAACGTGTAAGAAGAATCAAAGCTTTCGATGGTTTGGGAGTGGTTTTTGAAAAGATAAGAGGTACCACTTTTTTCCAAAAGCTAGTAGACGACAAGTTAAACCAAAACGGTTTCATAGTTAGTGAAAAAAAAATTTATGCCGTATCTACTGATGGTTAACAACCAAATTTAGTAAAGCGTGTATGTGATAGGAAAATATCGAGGCCCGGGCGGTTGTAGTCCGTGGACCAAACAGCAGCCATGTGCCTTTGTTGTTACCAAACAGCAGCCTGCGGCTGTGTGTGGATGGCCCAAGAACAGCCGTACGCAAAATCTACCACACCCAATCCTAACGACCATTTGGTTGTCATGCAACATGACTATTGCAGCTTAAGGGCTGTTTCGTGTGGATAAGCTAAGGTGCTGTTTATAGCCTTATGAATAAGTTGAATATGCATGCATGTGTGTCCATGATCATAATCGTGAAGTGGGTGTTCAAACCGTGAGCTAAACATTAACCTTACGGTTATGTTGTTGTCCGTATCTAACAACCATGAGGCTGTCCATGTTGCCTAGCTGAACCGAAAAAAAAGTATGGCTTACTGAATAAGCCGTTTACACATTTATACAAAATTCACCAAAAATTATGCGATCGGCATAATAGCCATGTGTTATTTGCAAAGAAAATTGGTCCAAATGCATGCAATCATAAATTTTAAAGAAGCTTTCATACGTATGATTGGCTTAACGAATCTCATGGATGTGTGTGGAGCAAAGGGTCACGGCTGTTCGTGCTATCGTAACCAAACAGCCGTGTGCTCTGTTGTTCATAAAATCACATCCCTAAACTTTAAATGCAAGCATGCATAAACACTCATCAAGCGATGATATAGCACAAGCTAAAATAAAACTAGTATGATGCGGAAATTTAAAGCTAAGTTAGATAAGGAAGAAAGGAATGTCAAACCGCGGCCTACTGGCGGTGAGTAGGGGGGTGGAGTATGGGCTCCAATGGCGGGAGAGTCGGATATGACGGTAGGCCGTACAGGAGATCCCTGTTCAGAATGCGGACCGTATCGCGCCATATCCTATCACGATGGACGTCGTATGCACGGAACTCGAAAAGAACGCGCGAGATCCAACTCAGAGTCCTCTGATGGTTGTGATGCATTCGGAAAAGCTCCCGGATATCCTGCATCTTAAAATGAGGGTTAGCTAAAAATTGCTCAGTTTGAGCAGGGTCCTTAGGAGTAGTTATACATGAATTTGGCAACGGTTCACCTTGTGGTGAGATAGTACTTGTCTTGGATGGGCAAGAGCGTAATAGTTTACCCAAAACTTTCCTACCTAAGACCATTTTTTCTTTTGGAAAAATGTCCGTGGGAAAAATCCAAACGTTGGCCTTGGCCATCAATCCGTGGATAATGGTAGGGTAAAAGAGTCGACAATTTATCCGGGTACAACTCGTTTTAATGTTAGCGGATATCAGTGCACCTACATCAAACGGATGTCCTTTAAGGATACAATATAGGATTAGGACTCTATCAATACTCAGCTTGGAGTTGTGGCTCGTGGGAAACAGAGTGTGCTTGACAAATTGGGCCCAAACATTAGCTTCGTTAGTGAGGCTTTTTATCCGTAAGTGCCTAACTTGACCCTCAAAATACCAATCCGATCCGGGAATGGTAAGGGTTAACAATATATCATCCAAATCATCTTTTGACAAGTGTTTACGTAAGGCGTCTAGTCTGGAGTTGCTGTGAGGACGCGTGCCTAAAAGTGTGTGTATAGAGGCTGGGGAATAGTCAACAAGTATTCCCCGAACAGGGATTTGTTGAGAATTCCTGATAGATGCCTCTGTATAGAACTCGCGTACCCAACTTAAATTATATTGGTTGGGTACGGCACACAAAACATCCCAATCGTGCGTGGTGATAACTTTTTTTTATATTGGATAGTCGAGAAACCGTGTCCTCGAGGAATCCTTTTGGTGAGTGTGCGAACTTACTATGATATATATTAAAGGGTAAAAATGCAGTTTCGTTACTTAAAAGTGTTAAGAGTCGTACCTCCTCTCGAGCTTGTCGAGAGGCCTGAGCATCACGGCTGGAGCGGGGCACCGAAGGTGGTGCCCAGGAGATAGGATTAGGAGCAGGTGGGGTAGGGTTTCTCGCAGTGGAGGAACGACGGTTGTAAACATGTCGGATTGGGGGGATGGGGTTCAACTGTGTTGTTGTAGTCATCGGAACAACCGTAGCTCTCGCAACCGAAACAGTGGTGGGTGGTGGAACTGAAACACGGGGTGGTGCGTAGTATGGGTTGGGTCGATCAAAAGTAGTCGGTGGGGGCACATATGGAACAGGAACACCATATGCATTAAGCATCATGACTGTGGGATCTGTGGATGCGGTGACGTATGGGTTCACAACCGAAAATGGATGTCCGGGGGTGTGTTCATAGGCCATGGGCCAAAATAAAACCAAGTCTTCCAAAGATTTCACATGGGCCTCGGCCCAACAGCCGAGAGGTCTTCGGTCCATCAAGAAAATCCGAGCGGTCCATGATCTAGAGAAAGTAGCAATCCAATCTTCGAGACTTGATGCTTCGGCCCACCAAGAGATCAACCAAAATCGGCCCATGACACCGTTCCCTGAAAATATATGAAAATTATATAAGTTTAAGCGATAAAAACCCGAGGTGCACATATATATGTAGATATTAAATGAAAGAGTGCATGTGGTGATATTTAGCGTGGTTTTAACAAGAGAAACGTAGAGGTTGAGAAAAAAAATGCGCCAAATTCATTAGTTATGAGGGTAAAATATTTACCCTATCACAAGGGAATGATGGATACAACTACTATAGAGGGTGTTTGTAGGCTTAATGAACAAGGGGTTGTGAAGAAGGGGTTGCATTCAATGAAGATGATTTTTGATGACTTCTTTAGTGACATTGTTGCTACATTCAATGAACAACAAGAAGGTGAAGTTAGTGATGATGATACAATTAATGAAGAAGACAGTGGAGTTAGTGATGATGATCTTGAAGATGACAATGGTATGTATGATGTGGAAGTTGAAATGGGGGATTTTTTTTTTTGAATGGCAATTTAACTCACACACACGTTTTGGGAGTATCCGAATCCATACGAGCACCGACTAATCCCCGCGCCCATGAGCCGACCCTGAACCGACCCGAAGGCCGGTCATGAGCTGGATACCGTAGAAGAGGTCTATAAGGCCTTTGGCCTTTTTTTGCAACAAGCGGGGCTTGAACCCGTGCCAACCTATCTTTCAAGACAAGCGCAAAGATGTTACCTACCACTGCTGGGCTAGACATTCATTGGTGAAATGGGGGATTTTGATGATCATGTTGGGGGTATGCAACATGATGTGTTGGACCATGAGATAGAAGACTATCATAAGTATTTAGATGAAGATGATATGGAGGAAAGGGTTATGTATTTGAAGAAGCTAAAAGCAGAGAGGGGTTTCAAGGCAAAAAAAATGATAGTGATATCAATTTCTATGTGGGCAGGTCTTTGGTACCAAAGAAGGAATTAAGAAAATGATTGACAAACATGCAATTGAGACTAGAAGACAGATAGTATTAGTGAAGAATGATACCTTTAGGATAGAGGTGCACAACATCGGATTTTAATCCGATCCGGTTCGGTTTAATACTAAACCGGTTTTTTGGTCGGTGTCAGAAACCGGTTCGGATTACAATGAGTTTTTCCTTAAAAAATCCATATCTGATGGAACCGGTTCCGGATCGGATTTAAACCGGATATTCTAAAACCGGTTTTATAATAAACCGGTCCATCAGAAATTCAAATTTGGTGTGGGCCGGCTATGAATTGGGCCAGCTATGAATTGTTCATTTGTTTGTTTTGTTTCATTGTGTAAATCCTTTACTCTAGTGCTGTATAAATTATTAAATTGTATAAATTATTAAATTCTTGTTGTTGCTGACTTGTTGTTGTTGCTGATTTGCTGTTTGCTTGTCTTATTTTTTTTAATTGAAGTCTTAAATCATATTATCTTTTTTAATAAGTTAATACTTATTACTTTAATATTGTTTATATTAACTATATAACTATATAAGTACATTAATAAATTATGTAACTATATTATATGAATTATAGTTAGGACTTAGGTGCACAATATTATAAGTTTTAATGACAATTAACTAACAAAAATACATAAATATATTTTTTTACAAACATATATAAATTATTTTTGTTACAAACATAAGAAAGAGAGGCAATGAGCTTCGGCATGGCCATCACCCCCGCCACTCATTCATTTTCCGCTTCTTCACTAGCATCGTCTCCGTTTGGAGATGACATTCCAAGTTCGATTTCTTCATTGTGTATAGTTGCTTCCAAATCAGCGTCGATTGCATCTTCAAGCGTGGTCTCATTTTGCTTCTGCGCCACTCCATCCAAGTAATCCTTCAAACAAATGCAACATTCCACTGACTCGGGAGTTAACCTTGATCTTCGTTGCGATATGACCCTGCCACTAACAGAAAAAGCGGATTCCGAAGCTATCGTAAAAGCTTGGACGGTTAGTAAATCACGGGCCATGGCGGCTAGAATCGGATATTGTCCTTCCTTTTCTCTCCACCAAGCCAAAATATCTAAGTTTTCAAAATATTCAAAATCCGGGTTGGCTAAAAAATTTGTTGCCATTTAATTTCCCAACTAGCTAGTCGGGTGGTTGGTACGTGATCGTTTGGATTGCTCATTTACTAGTGTGTTAAAAATTGACATTCTATCGTTAGTTGTACTTCGACTAGATGATGATTCCGCATGCCTTCTCATTTGATCATGTATTACGCTACTCGACCCATATTTACATAAATAAATATCAAACATTTCTCGAAAACATTTTTTGAAATACTCTTGTTGGGTTTTAATAAAATCGGGATGACTTGTATGAAGACCAAAAGCAAATGAAATTTGTTCGATCATTGTTTCGACCCCTCCAACGTTGTACATAGGATTTAAAGCGGCGGCACAAGAAAAAAGAGGAGGAAGCTCTATAAAATATTTTAAAAGTTTTTCTCTTATTGCCTTTGCAACCTCTTGGAAAATTGAATTTTCAAAATCAAAATCGTTTAGTTTATTAGCCATCAAATAAAGTTGGTAAAGAACCAACGGCCTAGTAGGATAATAAACACCGCATAAATATGTTGTTGCGCTTTTAAAAACCCCAAGAAAGTCGACTATTTTTTCTATAACTGCCCAACTAGAATCTGGATACGGGTTATCGACAAGACCCCTATGATTGTGAAACGCTTGCAATGTTTCCCTTTGCCTTAACGCGGTTCTCATCGTCATCCAGGTCGAGTTCCATCGAGTTGGACAATCCAAGTTGGGACCAAAACATTTTTATGAACCGACTTGCAATATCTTTTATAATCATTTATCCGGTTGTTGTTGTTAGAAAGAACCTCTTTTACCATATTTCTAAATTGTAACTTAATCGGTTCAATAATTTTCAAACCGTCTTGTACGGATAAATTAATTATGTGTGCGACACAACGGGTATGAAAAGCTGCGCCGTCTAAAATTGGGTTGAGTAGTAACTTCAATCTTGGAATCGCATTTGTATTATTCGACGCATAATCAAACAACATAGAAAAAACTTTATTTTCTAATTTATAAACGGTAATTACCCTTTTTAAAAGTTGAAATAAATTATTACCGCTATGCATTCCGACGAATAATTCAAACGCGATAGTGCGTTTCATCATTAGCCAACTTTCTTGATTTACCCAATGTGTCGTAACGGCTAAATAAGAATTTCCGGTATTATATCCGGAACTCCAAACGTCACACGTAAGCGAGACACCGTAATGGTGTTCAAAATTCCCAAAATCATTTTTTGTCTCGCTTCATGCCACATTTTTATAGCGTCCCTTCTTAGAGTAGTGCGACTTACCGAGGTATATAACGGTTGCATTTTGGTTTGAATTATCGTCGTGAAAGCCGAATCATCGAAGTGGTCGAATGACAAAGCTCTTTGAATCACGAACTCCGCAAACAATTGTTGTAGTGCATCGTTGTCGTAAATAAAAACACCACCTTGCGGGGTAAGATGTGCTTGACTCGAATCCACTCGTTGTTGAAGTGTCTTGCATGATTTTTGAATGTGGGTCTTCAACGTCGTGTTTCCCTCCGGTGACATAAACCTTCTACACATTTTACAACGTGCCTTTTTCGTACCATTCGCCATTTTACACAAATCATAGTGCACCCAAACTTAAGGGTTTCGACTATGTTCGATAATATAATCAACGGTAGTGCTTGGGTCAACGGTTTGGTCATGAGTAGGATTGCTAGAAGTAGCCATGATATCATGAGTTTAAAAATAACGAGACTTGAAAAATATTGAGAGTTAAGAAATATCACGAGTTTAAAAAAACCGAGACTTGAAAAATATCACGAGTTTAAAAAACTTTGGGACTTGAAAAATATCACGAGTTTAAAAAAAAACAAGACTTGAGAGATTACTTAAGAGATTGAGAAATTACTAGAGAGTTGAGAGATTGAGAAAAGAATGGTGTGAAAATAATTGAAACCTTACTAATATATATATATATATATATATATATATATATATGATTTAGAGGGGTAAAAAATGTAAATTTTTTTAAAAAAAAAAAGGTCAAAACCCAACTCCAACAGTTAGAAGACCGTTGCCAACGTTATATATTACTAGTATATTACTAGTAATATATATAGTAATCTTTATATATATATATATGGTGTGAAAATAATGTAATTTTTTTTTGGAAAAAAGGGTCAAAACCCAGCTCCAAGCCTCCATAGGTCAGAAGCCTCCATAGGTCAGAAGCCCAAAGTTCACATGACATGATGTCTCCAATCCAAGACTCCAACGTTCGCATGCATGCAGACCGATTTGATATGAAACCGGTTCGGTTTCAAACTGAAACCGGATCGGATTGTGTCCGATTAAAAATCCGGTAAAAAAATTGGTGAGTGTAAAGCTAGAAACCGGTCGAATATCCGGTTTGAAAAAAAAAACGGTTTCCCCAAAACCGGATTCGGATAATTTTCGGCAAAATTGGATAATCGGATTTTTTGTGCACCTCTACTTTAGGATAAGGGTTGTTTGTCTGGGAATAATACCAAAAGCTGGTGCGCCAAGCAAGGTTAAAAAACGTATGGTTAGAAAAAAGGGTGTTGGTGGGCCAGGCAAAAGCAACCTAACTGTTGGTGGGTCAAGCAAAAGTAAAATAGGGACCAGAGCAATTTCAGATTGCCCATGGGTCTTGCACATTTCTAAAGGTGTAAATGAGCACTCATGGATGGTTAAAACTTATGTAGACACCCATAAGTGTCTCCAAACCAGAGAAGTAAGAGCCTGCATTGCTACTTTCCTTTCCCAAGATATTGGAGAAATCCTAATGGAAAACCCAGATATCCCTATTAAGAGTCTGCAAGTAACCCTAGAGCAGAAGTATGAAAACAACATTTCACATATGAAGTCCTTTAGAGCAAAACAACTTGCAATGAAGAAGCTTATGGGGGACTATATAGAACAATATATTGTTCTAAGGGATTATATTTGTGAGCTACGGAGAACAAATCCAGGCATAACAGTTAAGTTGGATG
The DNA here is from genome assembly GCA_030169165.1 of Centaurea solstitialis. Classification (NCBI taxonomy): domain Eukaryota; kingdom Viridiplantae; phylum Streptophyta; class Magnoliopsida; order Asterales; family Asteraceae; genus Centaurea; species Centaurea solstitialis. The sequence goes on from CM058041.1 coordinate 66,353,349, forward strand.
TGGTGACTGATGGTCCACTTAACAATGAAACAAGTCAGTTCAAAATGATTTATGTGTGTTTAGGAGCTTTGTAAAAAGGTTTTGCAAAAGGCAAAAGGAAACTACTTGGTCTTGATGGGCCATTCATGAAGGGACCATTTCCAGGTCAGATCTTGACTGCAGTTGGTATTAATGCAAATAATGGTACATACCCACTAGTGATGGCCAAATACCGGTCCCGGGCCGGTCCTAATCGGTCCAGTCCTAAACAGTAACAAATAGGGACCGGTTAAGGAGTAACCGGTCTCGGTTCGGTCCGGTCCTATGGTTCGAAGGTGAGGACTGGTTAACCTACTTCAGATAACCGGTTATGGATAAGGACCGGATTTTTTTTACAACTATATAAACTTGCAAAAGAAAGGTCACGTTCGTTACTTTAAAAATACATTTTATTATTCTTCGAAAATATAAGCTAAGTACATTAATTATATATAAAATAAAATACATCGTTTAACGATTTGGATTCGTATTCGGCATGGTGCCATCCCATGGACTATAGTGAAGAGTTCCGTAGTTCTCAAGTCGGTCAAGCACCGTGTTTTCTTCGAGGTCGTCAACTTCTAGTTCTTCATCATCTTCGTATTGTGAGATAGCACCGCTAGTACAACCACCTTCATCGTCGGTCGTTGCCGGGGTACTATACCCCGTTTCATTTTCGTGAATATGATCTTCATAATCTCCCATATCCGTTTCGATGCTTGTTTGGTCTTGAACTCTATCAACGGCATCGAGGTAATCCTTCAAGCATATGGCCATCTCCAACGACTCCGGTGATAGTCTTATCCGACGTACCGAAAGTATCCTGCCACTAAGAGAAAAAGCGGACTCTGAAGCTATGGTACTAGCTTGAATTGTTAGTATATCACGGGCCATACACGCCAAAATCGGGAATTGAGGTTGTTTTTTCTTCCAAAAATCTAATATGTCTATGTCCTCAAAACTCGTAACCGGAGTGGGGATTGCACTAATAAAATTAGTTCTTATGTAAATATTTAATTCACCCAATGAGCTAGTATCAAATCTAGATTTTTTACTAGATTCATTCATAACCTCGTTCATTAAATTTGTCATTAAATCGGCCCGATTTTGGCAGTTGCTATGGTGAGTGATTTCTTTTGCAATTGTTTTTTCGCACTCACAGACTTAATTACACCTCAAAGCAAGTATACAATGAGATATAATGTCGCCTTCCAAGTAATAAAATGGTAAGAACCAAGTATCGTATTCCACAGGGATAAGTATCTTTAGTTGCAAGATCTTGAATTTGAAAAACTAACTTCAGATGGCGAATTTGAGGAATAAATCTTTGATTGGGTTTGGTTATTTAACAGATACTAGAAAGCAAGCATGGGTGAAGGATTTATAATGGGATTTTTGTACAATTTCCAGTAGACAAATACCGTAGAAAACTACAATACTTATATGACACCAAGTAGTTTTGTCATCTATTATAAGGATGTCCTCTCGGACTTTCACTAATCCACTATAGTATAGCTATCCGTCAACACATCTCTGTGTAGTTTCAAGACTAGTAACAGTTTCGTAGTGTCCTTAGAATATATGGCTAACAAATCTCTTCGTTAAAAACCCACCCTCTTGGGCCGAGTCCCATATCATCCAAATTGGTGTGTGATTAATACCCCATATCTGGGTGTACCCCACTTTAACACATGACAATATGACCACTCTATCGAGGCTCAATCAACTTTCCAAACATGAACTACAAAGCTCTTTGTAAAAAGTAGTTTTCTCAAATCTACTTCTCATATCCTTCGAATTGACGTGCATATCAATGGCTCGTCTCCGAGTCCATGGCACTTTAACACCACTAGGATGATCATTCCGTCAAGAAGTATTTTTCGATATTTAATTTGAGATGAAACGACAAAACGTCTTTGTTGTCAAAATGTTTTCTACTTTATTTTATATAAAAACCCCCACCATGTTATCCAACACCCACACTAATAAATTTAGCTACTCATTACGGAAATGAAAATACGAGAGAAGTAAAGAACGGAAATGAAAGACATAATGTAAATTGCGGTAAATAAATGCGTAAATTAAAATGCAAGGAATTTAAAGTGCAAGTATTTAAAAGACTAGAAAATAAAATGCAAGAAATATAAATGACAATAAGTCGCTAGCCGTATCTAAACCAAAAGCCCATAAATATTTGTGATTAAAACTTCAACACCTACGACATTTAGATACGGGTTTAATGCCGCGACACAAAGAAAACCGAAGGGGATCTCAAGAAAATATTTTAACAACTTTGCTTTCATTGAAGCCATCAACGTTCCCCAATCGTGATGGTCTTCGTATGCCGCAATTTTACTTGACAAAATGTATAGTTGATTTAAAAGTAAAAGACTTGTTGGATAATAAATACCCGACAAAAGAGTTGTAGCATTTTTGAAATCGTTCAAAATATCGTGTAACCCTTCAATAATGGCCCAATCTTAAAGTCCAATTGTGTTATTCTCATAATGAATATTATAAAACGCGTGAATATGTTGTTTTTGTTTTAATAAATTTTCAAGCATATAATACGTCGAATTCCAACGAACGGGCATATCATGTGCCGGTCCCAAAGCTCGAAAACCGACATCTTTGCAATATTTTCTATATGCTTCTTGCATTGATTCTCCTTTGTTGAAAATACGGCGTAGCATAAGCCTAAATTTATTTAAAACACGTTTACATGTTTCTAAACCGTCTTGAACGGCTAGATTTTTTATATGTGCGCAACGTGTATGAAATATTTGACCATCTAAAATAGGGTTTAAAGCCAACTTCAATTTTGAAACACATCGGTTATTGTTACTAGCATTATCAAACGAAATACTAATAATTTTATTGTATAAATTATACCATTCAAGATTTCTTTTAATAATAAAAAATTGACGATCACCCGAATGTGGCGCACCAAACACTTCAAACGTGATTATGCGTTTGCATAATAGCCATGATACCGGGTCAACCCAATGAGTCGTTACGCATAAATACGATTCTGGCAATCCGTTTGGTGCGCTCCACACATCACACGTTAAAGAAACATTGTTGGGTAAGTTAAAAAATATTTCTCGAGTTTCATTTTTAGCTTTTTTCCAAGCCGCAATACCATCGCGTCTAAGAGTTTGACGACTTACCGGATTATATCATGGCTGTAGCGCTTTTTGGATCAACCTCGTTAGGTGAGGTTTGGCGAAACTTCCGAACGGCATCGCGCTTTGGATGACACATTGTGTCGTCATTTGTCGGCACAAATCGGCACTATACATCCACACTTGACCGGTATTGTCAAGTATAGGTTGATTTGGCCCGGTATTCGCTTTCAAAGCCGGGCACGAATTCTCGATGTGTCGCTTTAATGTGGAATTTCCTTCCGACGTAAGGAGACCTCCACAACCCTTGCATTGCGCCTTTCTTTTTCCGGTTATGAGGATCGCGATGTTGAAATGCTTCCAAACCTCCGCCCGTCGGCCATGGTCGGTAATGATTTCGGCAATTTGGTCGTTAGGATCGTGTTGTTCGTCGGCCATTTTGGAACTTGAAAGATTACGAGAGAGAGTTGAGAGAATAGAAATTTAGAATACTAGAGAGTTAAGAGAGTAGAACTAGCAAAAACGAATACGAGTCAAGAACACCAAATCACGAATTATCTTGCGTTTTTTGCGTTTTTTGTAAATTGCTAAGTTGGTATTCAACTCAAATAACAACCAACTTATTTATAGCTTCATTTGGGGTAGAAATTGACAACAAAAACGGCATTTTTGACAGCCAAATGAAGCGTAACGGCTCCTTCCAACGGATATATAACGTCTTTATTTTGAAATATGCCGGTTCGGTCCTTAACCGGTCCCGGTCCGGGCCTAACCGGTCCTTGGAAAATCATGAAATACGGTAACTGATGCGGCCGACTGGTTGTATGACCGGTTACTCTCCGGTCCGGTTCTAACCGGTCCTGGCTCGGTCCGGTCGCCGGTTAACCGGTTGGTCCGGGCTGGTCCGGTACGTTTTGGCCATCTCTAATACCCACTAGCTTATAGTATTGTTGAGGCTGAAACAATTCAATCATGGTCTTGGTTCCTGGAGTGTCTTGGTGATGATCTACATTTGGCTGCTAATTCCAACTTCACATTTATTTTGATAGACAAAAGGTGAGTTAACTAATTCTAATTTCATAGTTAATTCCAATCATAGCATATAGTACACTTACTAATTGTTGTTCACTTAAACAAAGTAGAATATGATATTTGTTGTGTAATTAGGGTATCATTCCAACATTAGCAAAGGTCTTTCCTTGTGCTAAACATGGGCATTGTGTGAGACACATCCAACAAAACATGAAACAGAGATGGAAGAGAAATGTGTATAGTGATCACCTTTGGAAGTGTGCATCAGCTTCTACAATAGCAGAGTTTACATCTTCCATGGAAGAGTTGAAAGCCTTTGATGTTGGTGCACATAATTGGTTGAAGCAAATGGATCCAAAACATTGGTCACAGGTATTGGCATTTTGTTGAATATTACATAGTTGAAAGCCTTAAATGTTTCCATTATGTTTTGTTGAATATGGCTTAATATGTTGACAATGTTACAGGAATACGCCATAGTGATGTCTTGTTGAACAATATGTGTGATGTGTTCAACAAGCAATTGGTGGATGGGAGGGATAAGCTAATCATCACTGCATTGGAGTACATTATGCAATATCTAATGAAAAGAATTGTCAATATTCAAAAGGTGATTGACAAGTGTGATGGACCTCTTATACACCATGGGCAACAGATCATTTGAAGTGATAAAGACAGAAGCAACCAAGTACCAGATTCTATGGAATAATGAATACCAGGTTACTGGTCCATGGAGAGACCAGTGTGTGTGTGAATGTGAATTTGAAAATCTGTGCATATAGGCATTGAGAGTTGACTAGTATCCCTTGTAAACATCATGTGGCAACAATTTGGAACATGACAGTTAATGGGTTAGATAATGGTATAACAGAGAATTGGGTTCACTTTGTATATTGGCTACAAACATTAAAGACCATGTATTCTTTTAGGTAGCGTTTGGTATGCAGACTAGATGGGACAGGACTGGACAGGACAGGACGGGACAGGACTGGACGGGACATGACTAATTGTCTGTTATGCGTTTGGTATGACTAAAAAGGGATGGGACTAAACTGTTAAAATGACCAAATTACCCTTAAATATATATTTTTTATTTTTATTTTTTATAACATTTATAAATAACATAAATTAAATAAATTATTAAATATTTTATTCTTCAAATTTAGAAAGAATTAAAGTAAATTATATTTTATAGAATTGCTTAAAAGATTTTACCCATTTTTAAAAAACCCAACAATGAATTAGATAAAAGCCCATTCAAAAAAGCCTTAACCTAATTGAGACCACCAACACGTCTCTTCACTTTCATCAGATTGAGCCACCATCTTCATCCTTTTTCAAGCAGAAATAGCAGCAATTATGGTTTTCAGGTTCATCAATCATCACCATCAATATTTTTTTTCTTTTAAAGCATTACTGTTCCTACTTAGGTTCTTCTTCTTCCACCACGACCACCCATCTCCTCCTATTCATCGAACGACTTCAGACCTTTAAATCTGGACGCCATGGACGAATATATACCTTGAAGGTTTGATCGATAATGGTGGAGACACCGATTTCAATGAAAATCACAGAGTCCATATAGATTTTGCAGTTGATATAGAGATGGACTTATGGAGGCGATGAAGTTGGGGAAACGATTTTGGCATAAGGTTTAGTATCAAATGTTAATGAAGAGGGTAAATAGGTAATTTTTGAGTTAGTCCCATGTTGTTCCACCTATTTTGGTGGAACAAAAAATTCTCACTTTTGTCCCATGAAATTGAGTTTTTGTCCCACCTTGTCCCATGTGATTTTTGTCCCAGGGTTCACCAAACATGGGACTATTAATTTTTGTCCCGTCCCGTCCCATGCAGTCTGCATACCAAACGCACCCTTAAGATTTCCTCTATCAATGCAAGAAAATTGTGACCCAAATTTGGTTGTCCAACTACAATCACAACTCCAAAACATCACACCCAAGTTGGAAGGCCCAAGAAAAAGAGGAAGAAGAATGTGGATGAGGCCTATGAGGCAGCTGCAAAAGGAACTCAAGATAAGCTAAGGATGGTTGGGAAGTCAGTCACTTGTGCAAAATGCAAGAATCAAGGTCACAATTCAAGATCATACAAGGGACAATGAGTTAGTTAGGTTAGGTCTTTTGAATGTAATTGTCTTTTGAAGTTATGGTCTTTTGAATGTTATGGTATTTTCAATTTTAAGGTTTTTAGAATGTAACATACTCTAGCCTGGAAATGTGGTGTTTTGCAAACTCATGGTTGGCATATCAATGTAATGCATCGGGTTATGGTATTTTGGTGTTAACACATATTTGCTTTACTTTTCCCAATGCATGTCCATGACTAGACAAAGGCATTTATCCTACTCTTTCCAATAAAGCTTTTAGTCAAACATGGAATCTACTTTATTGGTTGCATCAAGTTCATGTTTTTGGTTGCATTTAATTTACTGTTTTTGGTTGCATTCAATTGACTGTTGTTGTTGTTGCATTTACTATTACTGGTTGCATTAACAATAGATGGTTACAATAGTACTTAATTTTCTTATAAACAGGAGAGTATGTACTTGGCACTTCCTCACACATTGCAATTTGAAAAGCAATTAAGCAAACACACATCTCAACTGTTGTGCAACATGGCATCAGCAACACCTCCCACTTCCTTTGTGGTTCAGTTTGAGAAACATACCAGAAGAAATAGTTGTATGGTAAGCTTTGTGATTTACTTTTTCATTTGATTACTTATGATTAATGTCCTTACTCTTCACTTTTTGTAGACCATTCCAACATACTTTGTGAGATTTTGGAACTTGATTCTTCATGATAAATGCCTAGTAAAGTTTGCAAACATCAACCATCACATGGACATGCACGTCCATGACGATGAAAGAAGGAATTTGATGGCTCCAGAGCATGTCACAATTAAATATGACTTTGACTATTTCATGACAACACACAGGCTCAGGACAAACTGTTGGATGGAATTCTCTTTGGTTCAAGATACACCATCCCATGGGCTGCTGAGTTACTACCAAGCAAGGTTTAAAAAAACGGAAACAAGTCTCGAGGCGTTTTCCTCCAAGGTATGTGAGGCATAAGCCCCGAGACGGTCGAGGAGTAAGCCTCAAAATATAAAACAATAAAATACATAAATAAATAACACTTAAGAAAAAAACATAATTTAATATTTAAAAAACAATGAAACAAAACTTAAAACCCAAAATCCTAGTTAAACATCAACCAAAGCAACCATAATATTTAGTTCTAAACTATTAATCATAAAATCATGACACGAAATCCATTTGAAAAGAACCACCATCATAACCATGATCATCGTCGTCATTATCGTCATCTTCTTCTAAGTCGATCTGAATGCTTTTTCTCTTTTCCGCTTCATCTTTAATAGGCTCGTCGTCATCTGTTTCATCAGTTGGATTTGGCCGTCCATCGTCCGAGTGAAGGTCTTCAACAACTAAGGGATCTTCTTCCTCTTTCCGTGCCTTTTTCTTGAGATATCGATGTCTCAGCTTCTTGTTGTACATAATGTACACCAAGCTGTTCATTCTTCCTATGGTTAAATGATTTCTCCTTTTTGTATGGACTTGATTGAACGTACTCCAGTTCTGTTCACATTCAGAGGCAGAACACGTAAGCCCAAGAACTTTCATCGCAAATGATCTAAGCTCCGGCACCTCAACTCCATAAGTATCCCACCATTCAACTATGCATTTCAAATAAAATAAAGAAAATATGTCAATAATATATAGAAAATTAGAATTCTATAAATAAAACTATAGAAGTTTTATAAAATATGAGTATTTACCCGGTGGGTGAGTCGTATAACTTGAAGCTCCTTTAATGCCAAATAATCCTCATTTGTGTTTGTAGACATCAAATTGACTCTCAATTTTCATATAGACTTCATCATCTTTAACAAGCATCTCCATACAGTTGAACAATCCATTTGTAACTTCTGCATGGTTAGAAACATTGGAAGCATATCTATATTGAGGATTCAAAAAGTAGCTTGCTGCATGTAAAACACGATGCAACTGGCGCTCCCACTTTAAATTGATAATGTCCCAAATTTCCTTATAAGAAGATAAATCACAACCCAAATCTGATGCAATATTTTCCTTTGCCTCATCCATAGCCCTGTAAATGAATCCCATCGTGGGAGTCGCACCATCAACGATCCGTAAAACACGCACAAGGGGCCTTGTGGTTCTAATTGAGTAAACCACACTAGGCTAAAATTTTCTCTCATCCATTACAATCTTTTTTATTGTTGTCCCTTCTGGTTTTTTCCCCATGCACTGTTTGACCATTTGTTTAATGTAAACATGTTCTGTAGTGGTAGCTTCAACTCGAATATGCTATCTAGTGTCAAAAATGTCGTGGCAAATCGGGTGGCCGCGGGGAGAACAAGATATTTCTTTGCAAATTTTCTTGTTTCTTGTTAAACTCAATACCCACTGATGACTGTGGATAAATTTGCTCACTCGCTTTGCTCTAAGCAAAGCATTTTTTGCTGAGACAACTCGCCAATTTTCTCAAGCATCAAATCGATGCAATGAACAGCACATAAAGTCCAATACAAATGCTCTCTTTTGTTCATCAACAAAGTTTCAGCAGCCTTGTATGCACTAGCATTGTCTGTGACCACTTGAACCACTATCTCTTCACCTATCTCTTCAATAACACCATCAAGCAATTCAAATGATTTATGTGCATCTTTCACACAGTATGATGCATCAACAGTCTTCAGGAAAATAATCCCATATTTATTGTTAACTAGAAAATTGATCAGGCTTATCCAAACGCGTGACATAATCAACTACCACCCTCTTTCGTTTCTTTTTGGCCCGACTACTTTCCTCCACCTCAAAAGTACTCGGGGTCTCACAATCCATTCCTCCCGGTGCCAAAGCATTCTTAACAACAACCCTTTCCTCAAATGTGACACGCCTAGTGTGTTTTATGGGAGGAAGTTCCTTAGCCTTAGTTGTTTTTGCACGTTTTTTAACAAGGGGTTTTTTTATTTTTTTCTTTGCAAGAACTAAGGCTATGGGCATGTCATCATCTGAATCCAACAGGGGGTTTTCCCAATCAAAACGTTCATGTTCGCAGCTGTTGGTTAGGTGTGGTTAGACAATATTGGTTTCCTAAACACCCTCTTTATCCAAATACACATTAGACCGATTGTCAGCTACCCTATCCTTAGAGACCAAAGTCTCTTTTTGACCTTCATTGTTAAGTTGTTTTGGATGGGGTATGATTTCCTCAAGCACAAAGTGGGTGTTTTGAGTTTTGAAAAAATGCTTACCCACTTTTGTAGAGGTTATCAGAACAGTCGTCTCACATACTACCAAACCAGACAAGTCCGCGTTTCTATCTAAGAGAGAAGTGTGTACCTCCCCACTAGGCGGGGTGTCGAAAATTGGTGGTTCCGTGTTTGTGTTCGCGGTGTCATGGAGAATGATCGCCAATGGGTTTGGTTGTGATGGTGACTCGACGAAAACATCGCTGGATTTGAAAGGGTCCCAGTGAGAATAAGGCGGGATGAAAAGCTTCTTAACGAGAATCGGTAGGAGTTGCGAGGTTGTAGCAGTGGCTTTCTTGTGACGGATCATGTTTCGAGTAAAACCCGGACCCCAAATTACGTTGGTTTCTGTGATGGTGTCTTTGTTAGTGGTGGTCGGAGTGGCGGCAGCGGATATGTCGACTAAGGCAGGGGTTGGTCGCCGGCAGTGAGCATGATAGTAGAAGAAGAGTCGCCGGCGTTGGCTTGTGGTCCGGTAGAAATACCGCCACCGACAAAAAAGGTGTCACCGGCATCAAGTTGCGATTTGGCTGAAGACCCACCGATGGTGGTTTGTTGTTCGTCGTGAGAAACGGCGTCGACGATAGGCTGGGGTCCGGTTGAAGAGCCGTCGCCAGTAGAAAGCATCTCGCTGGAAGTAGTTTATTTTCTGGCAGAAAAACCACCTTCGCTGGTTGGTTGTTGTGTGACAGCAGCGGTGTCGGCACCGGACTGTAATCCGGTTGAAGAACCGTCGCCGGTAGAAGATGACTCAACATCCCCCTTTTCTATTCTAGGGTTTTTGCCGGGTGAAATCGTTGGTGATACGAAGGTTGTGATGGGAGGAGAAGAATCTCCGGCGGCTTCTAGGGCTTCTTGGGCGCACAAATCAACAAACTCCGGTTCAGTGGTGGTGTTCGTCGGCCGAATTTTGGCTTGGTTGCGGAGGCTACGACGTGGTTGTTGACGATTGGCAGGAGCAACCGCGGTAGTGGCTGTCTTTTTCTTTCCCATGGTGGTGTTCGTCTTTCCGGTGAGTTGTGGCTCCGGTGAACTCGCCGGAAAAATAGAAGATAAGGGTGGAGATGGTGATATGTTCTTGGCCGTGGGTTTTGAAAAGAGAGAGAAAGAGAGATGTAAAAGATGGTTTTTTGGCGTGGTTGGGAATTTCAAGATGGATTTCTTAAAAGCCTTGTGATGGTGAAGTGGTTTTGAGATGGGATTATCAAGAAACATGGTTGGTATTTGTAGAGTAAAAGTTGGACAATACTAATTAGACTTTGAATCTTTTAGTAGTCTGGGTATTACTTGGAAGATTTAAGAGGCTAACTTTTTTGGGAACTGATGAGTGTAAGGGCCTGTTTGGTTGGTTTTCCATTAAGTCCTGTATGGATAAATTTGTCTGTCTGGATAAATGTATCTGTTTGGATAAATATACACTATTGTTTGTTTGTTGTTCTGAATAAACTGTCTGAATGTCAGAAATTACTATTTTAGCCCTCATTGTATATTAAGCACTGAATAACAAAACTGTTTCGTAAATGTGCTGAATGGTTGATTCTGAACAATAAATATTATCAATTTAAATACTTCCAAAATAAAAAAGAAAATCATCAAACATAATTAATCACAACAAAATTTAATAAGTACTTATAAATATGATAGATGAAACCATTGTTTGGATACAAGTTCATTTGCAATAAAATTAACAAGTAAAATGATATGAGTTCAATACAAATAACATAACTTCAAGCATTAGGTACTAGTTGATTTGCAATTTCATCACGCAAAGTAGCCATATATTACGTACTATTAGCACCTCATTGTGTCCCATCTAGTGGCGCTTCTCCATTTCCAACATCTTCTTCATCATTGGTAAACACAGTCTCCTCGTTGAACTCCATAAATAGTTGATCTTGAATCTTGCATTTTCTTATGAAGTTATGTATAGCAAAACAAGCAATTACCACATTCCTTTGCTTCATAAACGGAAAAGGAGCCATTTGTTTTAAGATTGGAAATCTTACTTTCAATACACCGTAAGCACGTTCAATTATGTTTCGTAGTTGCGCATGTGCATGATTGAATCGTTCCTCCATAGATAAAGCGTGTCGACGACGAAAATCTGCTAACCAATACCTTGTGTTACGGTATGGAGCTAAAAAACCACGAGCGTTGGAATATGCCGTATCACAAAGATAATATTTTCCTACAATTATTATCCAATCATGAAAACGTTGTTTTAAATTAAAAACTTTCATATATAATTAAAATGATGTATAGCTTCCAATGGAAAAGGAAAACCAGAATTTGGGTTAAATGCGACTTCATTTAGTACTCTAGAATCATGAGCGATGCCTTCTCATCCATCCCAAACAAATGTGAACATCATGTTGAAATCACATATTCCTAAAACATTCTGACAGCATCGTCCACCTCCTCTTCCTCTATAATCAGTTTGATGACTTGCAGGCACGATTGCATGTATAAGAATCCCGTCTATAGCACCTATCGCACCCTTTTATTCAAATATAAAATATACATATTAAAACCAATATTTTAAACAATGTCTTAAAACAATTTGTGAAGTAAAACTAACACATACCAGAAATATTTCTCTCAAACGTCTCTGTTGATTTGATATAGTAGTGGTGGTTGTATCCGAAGCTGCAGGACATATCATTTCTCTTGCAAAGTTCATCATACCTCTTAGAACTTCATGAAAACAATTGTGAAGAGTTTCTGTCGATCGTTGAAATCTACGTTTGATCACTCTATATCGTTCATTATGTCCAAGCATTGTTAAAAACATTACCATCTTTTCCTCAACACATACATATCTACCATCTTTCACCCATCCTTTTTGTTTGAAGTGATCGCATAGTAGTATGTATGCCTCACGAGACATACGCATCAACTCTTGACATTGTATGCTAGGTCCATGCAACAACTCTTGTGTGTATGCATGTCCACTCATTGCCGAAGAGTTGTCACGTACTCTTTCAATTCTTGTTGATGCATTCCTTCGTCGTCTTATATACCAATACAATAGAATGATGAACAAAAGTTCTTCTCGACGAGTCAACATATCTAACTAACATTTTAAATAACATTATAAGTAACATTTTAAATAACATTATAAGCAATATTTTAAAGGGTTAATTACATGGGTATGTATCGAACTTGTCACGTTTTATCATTGTATGTACTCAACTTATAAACTTACCATTGTATGTATCGAACTTTCTAAAATTGTCATTGTATGTATCCAACTTTATCAAAACATCAAGATCGATACACTTTCGTGACAAGTAGAATACATTCAATGATAGGTTTTGATAAAGTTGGATACATACAATGGCAATTTTAGAAAGTTCCATACATACAATGGTAAGTTTATAAGTTGAGTACATACAATGATAAAACGTGACAAGTTCGATACATACCCATGTAATTAACCCTATTTTAAACAACATTATAAGCAATATAATAAACAACATTATAAGCATTAAAAGATCACCATAATATTTCCAAATAAAATGTCACCATATGCATATACAAAGATCACCAAAAGATCAATCAAAAGATCACCAAAAAGATCAAGTATCTCAATGTCGCATGGGCATATACAAAAATCACCAAAAGATCACCAAGAAGACCAAGTTCTCAAAACGAACTACTTGTAACCTTGCTTGTCCACAACCATCTTAATCCATTTCTTTGCAAACTCTTTAGGAATACCCATCCACGGTTCCCTATTGTCCTTGTCTCCAAGAAGAGCCATTGCAATGACATATAATGGGTCTTCTTCCTCCCACTCAAACTCATTAAGCTTTTCGAGACATGCATTGTATGATGGGATCTCCAACTTTTCGGGACTCTCAAGCTTGCCCACCAAACCCTTCAAAACAACCATGATATCATCATCTACCACGGAGGATGGTTGATTGGCCCTTCGGTTGGTTATTGCATTGGTACGAGATGAAGATGCAAGATTTGAGGGTAAAGGTTGTGATGTTACAACCTCCACTTCCTCAACGTGCCCTGGCTTACCACAACGATGGCAGGCTCTAGTGTGTTTGTTACAATCTCCTTCGTGGCGAGATTTACATGACTTGCACCATTTAATGTTTGAATTTTCACCCTTAGATTTGGATGAGGTTAACGAGTAACCCTTCTTTCTAGGTTGATTACTAGTAGATTCAACTTTCCTCTTTTTGCCCGACAACCTCTTCGCCTGCTTCGAAGCCTCAAGATCATCGTAAAGGAATTTAGCTCTCTGAGTGGCTTGGAGTAAGGTGGGGAAATCCCTCACATGAACTTTGTATTCCGGTGGAAGGGTCTCAACAAAACGCTTGACCTTTGTCTTTTCATCCGGAACCCAAGTGGTCACAAAGCTGAGCTTTTCAATAAACTTCCTCACATGCTCATCCATAGACAGGTCACCAAGCTTCATATTCAGAAACTCTCTTTCAATTCTATCTAGTTCCCTTTCTGTACAAAACTCTTTCTAGATGAGTTCTAGAAAAGCTTCCCATCCTAACTTATCAGCTTTGCCTTTAGGCATTGCTACTTTGATTGAATTCCACCATATAAGGGCTCTTCCTTTTAACTGTCTTACCGCATAAGGAACTTTGTGTTCCTCATCACAGTCACATAAGGTAAAGGTTTGCTCCATTTCTTGAATCCAACTAAAGGTTATAATTGGATCGTCACTACCCTCATATTTTGGAGGTGCACAACTTAGAAAAACCTTATACGAAATGGTAGGTTTCTTGGAGATGGAGGCCTCACTCGATCCTCCCTTGGTTGGGGATTGTTGTGACTCAGAACTTTTCTTAACTTGGCCCTCTAGTTCTTGAATTCGGGCCAACAGTTGATCTATGAGGGACGACTGATCTAGTAGGTTGTTGGGACTAGGCTGAGATGGTTGGGAGTTTTCTGGAGGAATTTCATCACCTCCAGGTGGAACTAGATGAAAGTTATCATCATTGTTGGCATCCATTCTTTACGCCTTATCTACTCCACACAAACAGACAATAAACAAGTAGTGCATTGTGTACATTTACTATAGACTTGGCACAATGACAAAGATAGTCATCTAACTCTCAAGTAACTCTCTACTTAACCCAAGTTAATCACCCGACATGTTTGGCATTTTAACCATGGTCAACCTTGGTTTAAGACCAAACACTGATTATTGTGCTTGATTCCATCAAACCTAGGCTCTGATACCAAATTGTAACACCCTGTTTGGTAAAATTGTGGACTTTTTTTTTAAGAAACATCAACTCACCAGCTCAAACTCTCTAGTTTAAGCTTTTGAAAATAATGTATATACCATATTTTAGTGGAAGCTATTTCATGAAAATATTAATAAGGTTCCACACATATATTTACATATCCAAAAATACAAAAGAAACGTTTCCACCAAGTAAGTTAAGCCGTACGAAAGTTCGGTGTTACACAATTCGGTTCGCGACCATATCTAAGCAAATGGACTGAACCATAGAAGTATTGCCAAACATGTCATACCCCAAATGTCCCAAAAGATGCTATCCCAAGTCTTCTACCCACCTCACTGGTTCGGGTATCTACTAAGTGTTTCCTGCGGATACAAAACATAATGCTTGTTCATTAGCATAACGCTAGTGAGTGCACCAAAAACATTTAGTTCATCAAACACTAGTCATCAATGTTCCATAGTTAACTAGATTACAAAAATCAATGATATCACATATAAAACACGTAAGATGTGAAGGCAAGTCCATTGAACATCCGTATTTTTCCACAGTGGCCAACCATGGTCAACGACATCCACATGGGGGAACCGTTCACATCTCCCGTCAAGGTGGGGGAGCACAAAGCTTTCACCATACAACGGTTACCGGGAGTTAATGATCTCTTTCCCACAAGTCCACTCGTGCATGCACTTGGTTCGAGACCCGCCAGTCTATTGAACCGCACGGTCATAATGGGTACTTATCATTCAACCCCTCCAATTGCAACATCCATCTCAAATAACATATCCATGTTATGTGGTTAGAGCCATAGTTGTCAGTAACGAATACCGCAAAATAACGATGGCTTACAGATATGTTACATAACGAATACCAATAAATATCGACATTTATTTATAAAATAACGATATTTTCTAAAATATAAAATATATATTTATATATTAATATATTACCTTGAAAGCCTCAAAAATCATAATAATAAGGGTCTTAAGTCTTAATCTATTATATATATTAGATAACAAAAATACCAAATTGCCCTTTTAAGTCTTAAGCTAATCATCTAAATCTTCATATTCCGGCTCATCTTCATCCGATCCCGACACACACTCTTTATACACCGAAGCATCGTGTTCTTCTTCACTTTCTTCACCAAAATCAAAATCCTCTTCATCTACTAGATGACGACCTCTCTTTCTAGATGTGGAAGTCTCGGCACCCCTTCTAACCGGTGCCGCCGATGATGTCCCGGCACCTCCTCCACTCTTTCTTGTCGCATGAAGTGGTTCATCCACCCCCATAGCATCCGCAACGGTGGTCCACGTCAAATCTTCACCTTCGTGCACCATGTCATCTTCTTCATCCTCCAAAACTCCCATCAACCACTCATGTGGATCTTGAACATTTGTATCGTCCAAGATGATTGGGTCAATTGTGTCACGAGCGTCATGTCTCCTCCTTAAAGCACGGTTATACTTAATGTATACCAAATCGTTTAACTTTTGTTGGTCCAATCGATTTTTTTTCTTGGAATGAAGCTACATAAATAAAATACAACTATTAGCATATATTATATAATTATAAATAATAATATGTTACAAATAAAATATTACTTACGTGTTCAAATACACTCCAATTACGCTCACAATCCGATGAGCTACACGTAAGACTTAGCACCTTGACCGCAAACTTTTGTAGTGTAGGTGTTTCGGCTCCATATTGCGCCCACCACTCCGCCGGTGCAAGTTTTGATCTCATTTTTATTGCAATGGGATTCTTAAAAATCCCGTGTGCTGCTCTATATATAGGAAGCTCGGAATGGATTGCCTCCTCCTCGACCTCATTCAACGCCAACTTGTGAATGCAAGCAAACAACCCTTTAGTCACCTCATGATCAAAAGCGATTTTTGGGTCGTTATAAAACAACGCCGGATTCAAATAATGTCCGGCCGCGTGCAAAGGTCGATGTAATTGCAAATCCCATCTCTTGTCAATGATGGCAAAAAGTTCTTCATATTTATCGACCTTGTTATTAAAAGACTTGGCAATACACTCCTTTGCCCGATCCATCGCTTCATAAATGTATCCCATAGGAGGCTTTCTTTCCCCGTCGACCAAACGAAGCACTCCTAATAATGGCAAACCCACTTTCACCGCAAATATCTACATTGTGCCAAAAGCTTGGCAACAATATAGTGTAAGCCGTTTGCCTTCCTCCCGCCTCCTTTGCAAATTTGCTTTTTGTCCACTTTTCGGAAGTGAACATTTTTCGCAAACTCTTTTTGTGAGTCCGAAAGCATTTTAACGTGATAAAAGCCGTGGCAAACCGGGTCTTCGCGGGCCTAACCATGTCCCTTTGCCCGGTGAAATCTCGCATCATATTTAACAACAACGTCCGGTTGTAAATATATGTGTTCACCGAAATTACCCTTTCAAGCGCCTTCTTGAGATGCGGCAACTTGAAGATGTCTTCCAACATCAAGTCAATGCAATGGGCCGCACACGGGGTCCAATAAATGCGTGGATACTTTTCTTCCACGAGTTTACCTATATTATGATATTATCAATTAATAATGATCATTAACCATTATCTTGAAGTAATAAACAATAACAAAAAAGTTTGTTGTTATTTATAAACTTACCGGCTAAAACGTTGTTACTCGCACTATCGGTAACAATTTGAACAACATCATCCGGGCCGAATTTTTGAATGAATTGGTCAAATAACTTGAACAAGTTGTCACCCGTATGAGAATAGCTTGAAGCATCGACGGACTCTATAAACATACTCCCTCGAGGAGTATTCACTAAAAAGCTAATAAGTGCTCTTCCTTTCCGATCCCTCCATCCATCCGCCATCAATGAACATCCAAACGTCTTCTTCTCAAGCTCATTTTCCTTCAAAAGCTTCTTTGTATGTTCCTTCTCAAGCTTCAACATAGGAACTCGTGCTTCATGATATCTAGGTGGCTTCAAATCTACGCCATATTCGGCAATTGCTTGAAATGCGGGCTTTAAACTATCATACTTTACCGCGTTGAATGGAATACCCGCATCGTACATCCAACGACAAAACTTTTGTATCGCATTAAGTCTTAGCTTTTTTTGTACTTCTTTGTGTTGGGAGCTTCCTACAACGTCCCCCCTTTCTTTCCCCCTTGACCGGATGGCACGTAGTACAAATTGATGCGCCCTTTCTTTGTAGATGTATTCGTCGTTGCTTGCTTCTTTCCTTTAGCTTGAATTTGCCTCCTAAGTTCATCTTCATCTTCATCATCATCCTCGTCCTCGTCTTCTAACTCGACAACCTCATCGAAGTGGGGTATCATATTCTCCGCTTCTTTCTTTTCCTTCTTTTTCTCAATAAGTTCTTTGAACATTCGAGATACATCATCCGGGACCTTTTTACATTTCTTTATATTACGGTCATCCCCCACAAAGTGATGTTTAAGTCTAGTAATTCCGGCCGAACAAATTTTACCACAAAAGTGGCATTTGACGCTATTCTTGGTTCCTTCAACATGAGTCCCGTATTGCCACCCCGGATCATCCTTATCTTTAGCCATCTTTTAAATAGACAAAATCAGAAAATATAATTTAAAATCAAACATCTCATAGAAATTTAAAATCTTTATAAAAAAGAACTTAAAAATCGAAAAGTCATATAAACAAAAAAAGAACAGAACAGAAGTCAGAAATCAAAAGTCATAAACAAAAAAAGAATTCAGAAATCAAAAGTCATATAAACAAAAAAGATTAAGAAGAACTTAAGAACTTAAAAAGAACTTAAGAATTTCATAGAATCAGAGTTCATATCAGAATTGAGAAGAACGGCAAGGTCAGAAGATCAGAAATCGAAATCGAACTCACCTATAGATATATGGAGCAATGTCGCCGGAGCCGAGCAAGGTCGCCGTCGCCGGAGAAGACCAGTGTCGCCGGAGAAGACCAGTGTCGCCAGAGAAGACCAGTGTTGCCGGAGGGAGAAAGTCGCGCGACCAGAGAGGAGGGAGAGGAGGTCAAAGGATTTGAATCGACGTATGGGGCTGTGTACTCTTTTTACCGTTTAAAAGTAAAAAAGGGTAAAACCCTAATTTTTACTAATCTTTAAAATAAATAAAAAATATAAAAAAAAAACAAAAAAAAAACTCAAATGCGATATTTATCGATATTCAGCTAATACCGAAGCTATGTCGGTATCGATATCGTTATCGATATTTATCAATATTTATCGATATCGATAACACTGGTTAGAGCTGATACAATCTCTAACACCACACACACGTCTCACAACCAGATGTACAATTATCCACTCTTGGGTCTGGACCATAACAAAATAACCATGATATGAATATCATCACAAAATGCCAATTAATCACCAAGCAATTATATGAGTGCATCCCATTTTCAATAGTGTTAAGCAAACTCAAGATATCACGATTTTCAATCAACATATCAATGATTTCATAGCAATCTATAAGTTAACTATATCCACATAACTTATCAACAATTTCACATATGATGACTTTCAAAACTTTAAATCAATAGTTTAAGGTATCCGCAGGGTACACTCACCTTAGGGTGTGATGAAGATCACCACCCAATCCACAAACTATGTCACTTGTTGTCCAAACCTATTGCAAAGGTTTAAACAAGACTTGTTTAAATAACTTAACCAGATTCTCAAACCGAAAGGCATACTTGACCTCAATACTAGATGAGTTATGAGGCCTAAAATACTCTTTGATAAGTAATTCGTGAATCCAAAAACACCTTGAGAAAGTTTAAGATCAAATACTCAGATTTCTCAATTTGTACATTTGCCAAAATACACCCAAAAAGTAACATAGCTACTGTGTTTCGACAATTTGACAAACCTAACTTTGGAATTAGCTTCTGTGTTTCAAAGATGAACTGAAGTAGATGTTTCAAGCTTTCCAAGGACGTATAGAACACCTAAATCCGATAAACAGTTGATTTTTAATGATTTAAACAAAACAGCACAGTAAGTGCTGAAAATTCTGGACAACAACTAAAATTAGAGTTTTTGTGACTAAAACTCATCCATTTTAGCACAAATTCGACCCAAACTGATTTTTCAACTCTAAGAATCTTATATACACATCAAAAAAAATTAAAACATGTCTCAAACATCATCCTATCATATCCTTAGGTAATCAAACCTAAATCACCACAACCTTGACCCATTTGACCCGTAAATTCAAGCAACACATCAATGGGTCTTTATAGCTATCATCAAATACTGAAATGGAGTATAAACAAAGCTTAAACTTACTGCATATAAGAACCAAGGTCTGACTTGGTTGAAATTCCTCAAAATAAAGCTTACCTTAGGTGAAATCAAGGTTAAAAACTCAAAAATGGCTTCAAAACGAACCTGCAATCTTCTAGCATCAAGGATTCATCAATGGAAGCTTCAAACTCATCTATCTCTTTCTTAAAGATCTGGAAACGAATGGAAGAGGCTAGAAGGGGCTGAGATTTGAGGGATTATAAAGCTTATTTGTCCCATTTAACAATTTACCTAAGTACCCTTAAGACACCTAAGTATTTACCCACTATACCACTCTTGAATACATTACTTAACTTAAACTCTAGGTCTTACAAACAAAATCTACCATGACTTTGAAAATTTTATAGACAAGCTTATCAATCTTGTACCGAAAGCATAACAAGTTGTACACAAGCCCAATTTAACACTAGCTCAATAAGTAACACAATAATTCAACTATATTCACCTAACTTGATATTTCACTAAAGATTTCTATAATAACCTTATAGAATCTCAATTATCATCCAAAATAAATATTTAGACTTCACAAAACTCGAAATAGTAATATTTCAAAAAGTCGGGTATTATAGAGTATCCGACGGGAGGAAGCGACGGGAGGAAGGAGTGACCGGCATGATCTTCGGCGATATCTTGGAGGACGTGGCGCTTTTTTTTAGGGTTTAAAAGCTTTGGTGAAAGTGGGTTTTGAGATCTGATGTTTTAAAATGGGGGTTATAGAGCTGAGCGAATATTTTTAGATAGGAGGGTATTATTGGAATAAAATGACATTTTTAGAGCTGAGTCCATAAACCCTTATGATGAAAGCTTAGCGATTAAGTTCAATTTTTTTGGATTAAGCCACTACCAAACACTTCTCTTAAGCTGACCGAATAGGCTCAAGGCTTTATTAAGCCAATTAAGCCACTAACAACAGGCCCTAAGATGTGATCAAGAAAATGATCATTACTTTGAAAAAGTACACACAAAGGGTTTTTATCCAAAGGTTTTTATCTTTTTGTTGTACTTTCCTTAGAGCTTCTCCATTCGACCGGCAACATCAATTTTTTGCCGGTTAGATTTGTAACGCCCCGTTTCCCGTGTTAAGTTTTAACGATGTCAGATTAGTTAATTAACCCAGTTAACGTATTTGTAGGAGCCTAGGGGCTAAAGTGTATTAAGTGAAAGTGCAAGGGTTGAGTGGTGGCTTGTGTATAAGAAGAAAAGCCCTCAACTTGCCTTCAGTTTTTGTTAGACGGTTTCCAGAGAAGAGAAGGGAGAGAGATAGCGAATCCTTGGAGAAATTGGAAGCAATTGAAGTAAGTTCAGAGGTTGCTATGGTGCAATTGAAGTGGTGGCTACGAGAATTGCATAAGGTATGATCCCAATTCATGTTTGTGTAAGATTGAGTTTATGGTTGGGACTAGGGTTTGTGGAGAGATGATCAATTGATCATCAAATACTTGTTTATACTTCAAATTGATGTTATAATTATTGGTTATTGGTATGAGAATGAAGTATAGGCTTTGTATTTGGTTGGATTGAATTGATTTTTGGAGGATAGGGTTCTAATTAAATTGGTTTGGGAATTTATGATTAATTGATCATCAATTGGAGGTTTTGTAATGGTTATATGTTATAGAATGTAATTGAATGTTTGGAGATGGTTGTATACACTTATTTGCTCAAAGAAAGGTTGAAATTATGGGTTGGAGTGAAAACCCACGAGTTTGGGATTGAAAACTCATGCAGAATGGAAATCTACCTCCTTTCGCGGCCGGGAAGAATTCTTCCCCGGCGGGGAGTTGGGCAGAAAGTTTATATATTTTTTTTTTTTGCGACTTTTTTCTTGCGGCAACCATTTGGGGTTCTCTCAAGGGGTTTTCCGTAAGGGATTGTTTAAGTTAATAATGTAGAAAAGTTGATAGAGTTGGAGTAGCTTTTCCTTGAGTTTGGAGCCTAAGGCTCGGGTACGTTTATTAAGATTAATTTAAATAATAGTTGATACGTGTTATGTGTACGTATATGTTATAGGTGGTACGTGGCGAACCTTTCACTTGTGAACGTGCTTGTTTGAGTAACACATTGTCAGGTGAGTACTCTAGCTATATTGATGATGATAATGCATATGTGATTGATATGCATATGTGATTATGTGATGGATATGATAGTACCTATGGTGGTAGTGATACCCTAGGGAAGCGGTTATGATAGTACCTATGGTGGTAGTGATACCCCTAGGGAAGCGGTTATGATAGTACCTATGGTGGTAGAAATACCCCTAGGGAAGATGTGTTCCTTCGGGGACAATGGATCAAGTTATGGATTAAGCGGCCTGGTACCAGTGTCAAGGGAGCAAGTTTTATGCATGTGATGACTATGTGTTTTGATTATGTATGTATGGTTCCGTTGGTATAGATGTGTGCTCACTAAGCGAAAGCTTACCCGTTGTTGTTTACCATTTTTAGTGACAGGTACTTCCCGTAAGGGAAAGGATAAGAAGTGAGGTTCCGGGATTCGCCAGTTCAGTCTCAATGGACAAGATTAGAAAGGATGGTGTTAAAGGTTTTAAAAGAACTACTTGATTACTGTTTATAAACGTTGTTAAATTGTGTAAACGGTTTTGTTGGTGTTTTTCCTAAACATGAATGGATTTCAGTTACACTTTTACGATGTTTTAAATGGTTTCAAATAATTATGGTTGGAATGAGTTTCCGCTACTTATTACATTTTGCTAAATTGTTGGCTTTGATCACTATTTATCAAGTTTTTAAAAGTGTGTTTTGGACGAGCTTCCGCTTTCAAATGAATGTTGGTTACTTTCATGTCAAATTGGTGTTTTTAGAAAGTGGACGTCACAAGTTGGTATCAGAGCCTTGGTTTGAGGGATTCAGACATTCACGAGGAGTGATTGCTTGAACTTAAACCCAAGTGTTCGTGTTTTCTAAACAAAGTAACCTTAGAAACTGAAATTTTGTTTTAAGAAAAGGAATTTAGAGCTGAACTGCGATCCGGAGCATCAAGACGGGGGTGAGCACCCTATACTCTATGGTGGAAAAAGATTAAGCATGTTATGCCTATGTATGTATGGGCACCGTTTGGTGCTATGTATGGATGTAGTGAATGTTAGAAACTTGTCTTGAACTTATGATACTATTATGAGAAGTGTTATGGTACAAGTTAATATGATGTTATGTTAGAATTATATGCATGTAATGAGGTGCTCATGTATGTTATGTTGATATTGAGAAATGAATGTGAACGATACACTTGCAAATGCATGTATTATACCATGATGGTTATGACGATTTATGAAGTCTTATGACATGAATATGTTGGTGGTTTGTGTATGAAGCTAGTATAGTATTTATTAAAGTCTATGACACTCTAGTGCATAGTGGCTATTATTAGAAGTACATGTAGTAAACTACGTTCTATGTGTTATGTGAATGAACCAAGTATGGGAAGATGGCTCTTTTGTGATGATGAATAGACCAAACATGTAGGATGTAATTATAATGATATAAGGGCCCATATCATTGCAATTACATTGTACTGTGAGGACTTAACTGAATCATGAAGGGAGTTATTGAACCGAACGAGGTCATGGGAAGAAGGGGATTAGAAGCATGTTATGATAGAATTGTTTATAGATGGAATGTTAAGCAGAAGTATGTAAAGAGTATGATAGTATGTGAAGTGAATAAGTAGAAGTGATGATGTGAGTTTGTTATATTAAAGAAAAGTGTTGACTTTTCTCTTTTATGTACGACAAGTGATGTTTAGAATTTGCTTTAAGGGATGAATTATCCCAAGAGGTGATTTTTATGAATCAGTTAGGTGGATATAAAAGGTCAGAATGATAGACTACCTAGTAGAGGGAATTCAGAAGCTTTAGATTTAAAGGAAGTGGTTGCGCTGACATAAGGGAAGTTTTTCATAAATTACTTTCCAGTCTATTAGAGCAAGTAGAGAATATGGTGTGGAAATGATTCCATATTTTTTTTAGATATTGGCAAGTACCTCAGATGGAGGTAGAAAAGTTAATCAGTGAATTTGATGCGAGGATATGCATTAATGAATGAGACTACAACAAGACTTTTAGAGTCATTGCTCACTTGTTCAGAATTATTGGCTGAAATATGTGTGAATGAAGGAATTAAGACGATTTGATATGCTGGTATGCTAGAGTCAGAGTTAAGGGAAGGTGTGGTGATAGTAAGGTGAATTGATTTCCATCAGATGCGCGGAAATTTTTGGGCTAGAGAGCCGGAATTATAGGAGCAAGATAGAAGAAAGAAAGCAAACCATTAATTGGTGAATTGTTGGAATGTAAGTCGTTGACCATGACTGAGTGAATAACCTTCATGTTGAAAGTTAAATCTATGTATTTTATTTTTGTCTAAAACGAAATGTGTCATTTTCTCTCATTGAATTTATCATATCTTATGGAAAAGAGCTGGTATTTATGAAAACGTGTTTTTAGCAAACCTTTTTTGTCCCTCGGAGAGATTTTTACTTAGTGATTATTAAAGTTGTTTGACCTCTTTCATGATCGAATTTTTTAATTTTAAACTGTTTTAAAAAAAGGGGGCAACACTTAGTTGCGAATCTTTATAAGTGAAACTAAAACCGAACATACCTATCCATGAGTAGGAGAGTTATTTCACTCAATTGGTCGAAGGAATTTTATTAAGTATTTTGCAAATGATAATTTTTTTATCTAAACACATGTTATATGCATTGGCGTCAAGTGGCAGTGCATGATGGTGTCAGGTCATGTGGTGTGCATGGATGATTCTTGAAATCATCTATGAGTAGTTATGTATTTATGACAATATTGTGCTATGTATATTAAGTTGTTTCGCGATATAGTGCACATCGAAATTTTCAAATGTACAAAAATAACATAAATCATTGTGTCATTTAACATGAAGGCTGTGGACTCACTAGGTCATGATGGATATCGAATGAAGTGTAGAAGAAAGTTCTGAGAGTTAGATGTAACAGTATAGCCTTGGCGGTCGATTTTAGACCCCCTTGTTATGATGGGGAAAGGCTTGTAAGTAGAGTCTCAAGATTGAGACGTAAGCAGTGTTGTGATAAAGTAAATTTATGCTCTCTTTGGGTGGTTTACAGAATTCAGGAAGGAGGAGGTTTATTTAGAAAACCTAGTTCATGAAAGATGTCGTTAATGCATCATCATGACTAAAGGAGTTAACGGCTGATTTAATAGATCCTTATTGGGAGACGTAGATTTAGAAGAAATTTTGGACTGGCTAATTGATCAGTCTTATATAAGATTGGTAAGAGATAGTTGAAGGAAGTTGAGTATGGAGAGTTATGGAGGCCGAGCCTGTTATCCAGATTGATCTTCGCTTGATGCTCGTGTTTCCTACACTGGTGGTTACACCCGTAGGCTTCGAGGGTCAAGTAGGGATTGTCGGATTTGGTTGTTGGGACCAAATGAAGTGGTCGTGAATTATGGTCCATCTAAATTCAAGAAGGACAAGGTCGGGAGGTAATATTATTTTACCATATGTGGGGTAATTGGCCTAGATAAGGCAATACCCATTGTGATGTAGTAGGAATGAGATATTGTGTGTTATGGGTAATCATGGAAATAGCAAGTGCGAATAGTTTGTGATGAAATAAGTCAACGAGATGGTTAGCATGGAGTAGCTTAGTTGTGATCACGCTCATTTAGAGTGTGAAGCATAGAGAATAATGGTTTGAACTCTAAGTGGGGGAGAACTGTTGTTTGAAAAGGTGAACAGTTATGTGTTCCATCTGATAAAGATGTATGAAGTAAGTTACGCGATTCATGATTTAGAGTTCACAGGGGTAGTTATCGTGGTTAAGACATAGCGACACTACCTTTATTATTTCATGAGTCAATAGACTTTTGAGTTTGCAACAGAGGAAAGGGATGGATGTTGTAGAGGGTTATAATTGCAGTACCCTTTATTAGTTATGGATAGCTAATGTAGTGGCAGAAGCATTAAGAATAAGAATGCATCGTGTTCCTTTTGGGAATACCTTTAAGGAGGATGTCTGAGATAACTTCATTAGTTAATATGTTTAAGCAGTTGCAAAAATGAAGCAGTTAAAAGTGAGAACTAGAAGAAAGGAAGAACCAGGGGTTAATTGGCTCAGACAGTAACTGATAGTTGTGACCCTTTGACCATGGTAGCTATGTGTGGGCACTGTGTTAAGTGAAGCTAGACAGAGCTTGATAGATGAAGTTCTTAATCAAATTCTCAGTTCATCCCGATACTACTAAAATGTATAAGAACTAAGGGTTGGATTACTGGTGGCCAGGAATGAAAAAGGCTGTTGCAAGGTAACTGAAGAAGTGTTTGAAATGTTTAAAGGTGAAGTTAAAACGAGAGGACTACTCAAACTCTCAAGGATGTATTAAACGTTTGTGTACGGTGTAATTAGGGATAGTTGGAACATCTATTTATCATTGGTTGAAATCTCATAATGATAAATTTCACGCCAATAGTGGTAAGCCTCACTATGAGAGGAGGTACAAGAGGAGGTGGAGAATTTTCAATTTGCGGGAAGAAGTGGGTCAGTGAAAATAGATAGTATGGGTTAGTTCAAAGACGCCTGAGAGTATTCAGATGATCAGAGTTACACTGAAAGTCTGATGAGGATAATATGTGATATCGAGAGTATCAACGTGGATAAAAGTAATATGATTCTGAAGGAAAGGAAAGTTGAGTCCAACATTTGATGGACTGTTCGAGATGATTATACATAGTGGAAAAGTATAAGGTATAGATGTGGGTTGTACGAGAACTCGGCTAAATACAAAATACTTTACATGTTTTCATTTGAGAAGGACTGAGTCCTTAAGAGGTGAGGATATTGCTAAAGATTAGAAGAAGAGACGAAAAGAAGTGCTATGGAGCTATTCAGGTATAGGCGATTTCGGGGACGAAATCCTGGTAAGTGGGGGAGAGTTGTAACGCCCCGTTTCCCGTGTTAAGTTTTAACGATGTCAGATTAGTTAATTAACCCAGTTAACGTATTTGTAGGAGCCTAGGGGCTAAAGTGTATTAAGTGAAAGTGCAAGGGTTGAGTGGTGGCTTGTGTATAAGAAGAAAAGCCCTCAACTTGCCTTCAGTTTTGTTTAGACGGTTTCCAGAGAAGAGAAGGGAGAGAGATAGCGAATCCTTGGAGAAATTGGAAGCAATTGAAGTAAGTTCAGAGGTTGCTATGGTGCAATTGAAGTGGTGGCTACGAGAATTGCATAAGGTATGATCCCAATTCATGTTTGTGTAAGATTGAGTTTATGGTTGGGACTAGGGTTTGTGGAGAGATGATCAATTGATCATCAAATACTTGTTTATACTTCAAATTGATGTTATAATTATTGGTTATTGGTATGAGAATGAAGTATAGGCTTTGTATTTGGTTGGATTGAATTGATTTTTGGAGGATAGGGTTCTAATTAAATTGGTTTGGGAATTTATGATTAATTGATCATCAATTGGAGGTTTTGTAATGGTTATATGTTATAGAATGTAATTGAATGTTTGGAGATGGTTGTATACACTTATTTGCTCAAAGAAAGGTTGAAATTATGGGTTGGAGTGAAAACCCACGAGTTTGGGATTGAAAACTCATGCAGAATGGAAATCTACCTCCTTTCGCGGCCGGGAAGAATTCTTCCCCGGCCGGGGAGTTGGGCAGAAAGTTTATATATTTTTTTTTTTTGCGACTTTTTTCTTGCGGCAACCATTTGGGGTTCTCTCAAGGGGTTTTCCGTAAGGGATTGTTTAAGTTAATAATGTAGAAAAGTTGATAGAGTTGGAGTAGCTTTTCCTTGAGTTTGGAGCCTAAGGCTCGGGTACGTTTATTAAGATTAATTTAAATAATAGTTGATACGTGTTATGTGTACGTATATGTTATAGGTGGTACGTGGCGAACCTTTCACTTGTGAACGTGCTTGTTTGAGTAACACATTGTCAGGTGAGTACTCTAGCTATATTGATGATGATAATGCATATGTGATTGATATGCATATGTGATTATGTGATGGATATGATAGTACCTATGGTGGTAGTGATACCCCTAGGGAAGCGGTTATGATAGTACCTATGGTGGTAGTGATACCCCTAGGGAAGCGGTTATGATAGTACCTATGGTGGTAGAAATACCCCTAGGGAAGATGTGTTCCTTCGGGGACAATGGATCAAGTTATGGATTAAGCGGCCTGGTACCAGTGTCAAGGGAGCAAGTTTTATGCATGTGATGACTATGTGTTTTGATTATGTATGTATGGTTCCGTTGGTATAGATGTGTGCTCACTAAGCGAAAGCTTACCCGTTGTTGTTTACCATTTTTAGTGACAGGTACTTCCCGTAAGGGAAAGGATAAGAAGTGAGGTTCCGGGATTCGCCAGTTCAGTCTCAATGGACAAGATTAGAAAGGATGGTGTTAAAGGTTTTAAAAGAACTACTTGATTACTGTTTATAAACGTTGTTAAATTGTGTAAACGGTTTTGTTGGTGTTTTTCCTAAACATGAATGGATTTCAGTTACACTTTTACGATGTTTTAAATGGTTTCAAATAATTATGGTTGGAATGAGTTTCCGCTACTTATTACATTTTGCTAAATTGTTGGCTTTGATCACTATTTATCAAGTTTTTAAAAGTGTGTTTTGGACGAGCTTCCGCTTTCAAATGAATGTTGGTTACTTTCATGTCAAATTGGTGTTTTTAGAAAGTGGACGTCACAAGATTGGTCTAACCGTCCGTCAAACGGCAAAAAAAATGTCAGCCATCACTTTGGTACGCTATATTTGAATGGCAAACTCTTGCACGGCAAATGGTGGGGGCCACCATAATTGAATTAAAATATTCATTTTTATTAGATATATGTACAAAACTAATTTATTTATCGCAATATATATATATATATATACAGTTATTTTGTTAGTGTAATATATACCAAGTTATATAATATCAATTATCTACACTTAACTAATTTATTTTTAATTTATATGTAATATTAACTAAGAAATGTATTCTTTTTATTTTGACAAATCTTTGTTAAATAAATTAATTAGTAATTATTATTGCTATAATATGTATTTATAAAATTATAGTAATTATTATTAAAAATGATTAATAATAAATAAAATATTATTTTAATGTAGGATTCTTAAATTTGGTGTTTTTTTAGAGCATGGTTGGAGTTGAGTTTTAATTTGGTGTTGATGGACCCACAAAAATGGTGTTTTGGTGTTAAATTTGGTGTTATGGTTGGAGATACTCTTAAAACAAACAAAATAGAGAAGAAGGATGTGGAAGATTTAAATCTCTTTTGTATGTTTAGAGTGATGACTAGAACAACTCTTTTCCCGCTCAAATTTACTTGTTCCCCAATTTGTTAATTTACTCTGTCTATTCATGCTGTAGCAACCATTTGGCACCCTGATTTTCAAAATTCCAAAAAAAAAATTATAACACAATATTAGATCTACTATATTTTAATGAAAATTTATATACAAACAAATAAGCTAGCTTATAGAAAAAGAAATTAGATCTTCCAAGGAGGATAAAGTTATTTCCATTATCTACTAGCTGTCATCTTTTCTTCAAAAAGCTTCTTCTTCCTTCTTACATATCTGCTTTCTGTCCAGTTGCTGCCTTCCACATGTTGTAGCACCTTCATATCACAATCTGTCCAAAATTCATAATCTTATAAGCTTTTTCCGAACATATAATAAGTAAATCACATTTCTTAGCTCCAAAGTGACACAAACATATTTATCCTACTATAATGACCTACTATTTACTACTTATATATAGAAACCTTAAAAATATATAACCAAAGATGTGTAAAAAACACTAAATAATAGTGCTTATCACCATTCAAGATAGTCGCACGAGTTAGGAAAGTTGCGTATTGATTGGAGTTACCGCCAGAACTCAATCAGATACACAACACATTCCACGTTTCGTAGTTAAGAAAGTGTTTGGCAGACGAGACGGCTCACGTGCCGATTGATGATATCCAGGTAGATGAGCGACTCAACTATGTGGAGAGGTCGATAGCGATATTGGAAAGGAAGACCAAGTCCTTAAGAAATAAGGACGCTGGGTTAGTGAAGGTCCAATGGGAGCATATAAATGACTCGGAATGGACGTGGGAACCGGAGGACGAGATGAGGAAGAACTACCCAGAATTGTTCCAAGCTTGGACGATTTCAAGGACGAAATCTTGGTAAATGGGGGAGAGTTGTAATGCTCCATTTTTCGTTTTGTGTAAGTTAACGTATCTTGTTAAGGTTAAGTTAAAAATACGTTTATTGGTGTAATTTCGGGAGATTAAGGGGATATTGTGCTATTAAGGGAAGTAAAGGGTCACCATAAACATGTATATAAGCAAGTTAGAACTCCCAATTTCCTTCTCTTGTTGAAATCGACTTCTGGAGAGTTTTGAGAGAGAGTTAGTGATTTTTGGCATGTAAAAGGATACGATAGTACTTATGGAGGTAGTGATATCCCTAGAGAAAATTTTACGGATTAAGAGGCTTGGTACCAATGTCATTGTTCTTCCTTGATGGTATTGAGCCATAAGAAAGGGGTTATGTTGCATGTATGTAGTTACTCTATCTTATCGTTATGTATGCATGATGATACGTGGTTTATATGTGTGCTCGCTAAGCGTAAGCTTACACGGTTGTTGTTTACTCTTTTAGAGACATATACATCCTCTGAGGATAAAGGAAAGGCACCCGCATGAGGCACTAGTGATCAAGCAGTTCAGCAACTGAAGTAGTTTAATTTGGATATGTGGTTATGAATTTCAAACGGTTTTCTTTTGGTAGAAGTTAACTATGTTTTTTTTTTAAACTTGGGTTATGTTTGGTTAGTTGGATTTGAGGAATGATTTTATACTTCCGTTTAATCTTATATTGCAAATTTTGGTTTAATGAAGAATGTTTTGACAAACTTCCGCTAAATTAAGGTTACCTTTGTTAAATATATGGTTTTAGAAAACGAGGTGTTACATATAGTTGGATACATTTTGTTAAAGATGGTCCTATTAAAATATATACCACATTTAGTATTATAATAAACTTTTAAACAATCAATTATTCTCGTGATGAGAGATATTCAAATTTTATTTATACTCGTTTAGAGATTTTAAGGAGTTTTTTATATTTAAAGTTTTTTCTATTTTCAAAGAATAAAATAGCAAAACTGTTCAAGCATTTTAGCAAACAAAAACATATATTTAATTTAACGGCATCGTATGATTTAGAGCATCAAGGTTCTTGTTTGGGTAAAACTCTACACAGTATGACGACGATAAAAATTATAAGACCTTAGTAGAAGTAAATATCTTGTATTAAGACAAGGTCTTGTGAAAATATGTGCCATATATTATAGTCGTCGTATGAATCAAACGACCATCGTGCAACCATCGTACGACTGTCGTACGATCATCGTAAGACAGTATAAGTCCCTTGATTTCTAACGCCAACCGTTATCTTAGTTATTGTTTCATTGCAGAATTAAGGCGTAATAAAATCAATTAATATCCAACGAACATAACCCGATAACCGTCGACCAAGATTCAAAGAGGCAATCTATGCAATTCGACCATTACGATCGTTACCACTAAAGAACCAATAATGGCTGGAGTAGTTACAAATTGGCCTATAAAAAAACATTCGAGCTAAAACAAGGGGCATCAACTCTCGGCTATCAAAAATCTACTCGCTTTACTCCTTATTAGAGTTTTTTCTTACGATTCTTTGTAATTTATATACGATCATTATTATTTCCTTCTTGTAACATAAGACCAATCACTGTAACATCAAGGACGCCACCCTGCTTGGTGATACCAGTGGAGCGTCGACTAAATCTTAAGTCAATCGCAAGTTTTTTTCTCGTTTTGAGGTTTTTCCTGCATCATCAAGTTCTCTTTTTCTCTTTATCGCATGATCTTGTCGAAGTAGTTCATTTCTTTAGTTGGATAAACCTCATAAGCAACCTTAAGTTATCCTGAGTGCAATTTTGGTATTAATAACAATTCTTATAAGCAAAAAGTGTAATTACTTATAAGAACTAACATTATAAATAAATTTTATAAGAACCCAATTATATATATTAACATTTACCAACTTGGTTGGTACCCAGTGGAGCGTCGACTAAATCTTAAGTCGATCGCAAGTTTTTTTCTCGTTTTGAGGTTTTTCCTGCATCATCAAGTTCTCTTTTTCTCTTTTTATCTTTATCGCATGATCTTGTCGAAGTAGTTCATTTCTTTAGTTGGATAAACCTCATAAGCAACCTTAAGTTATTCTGAGTGCAATTTTTGGTATTAATAACAATTCTTATAAGCAAAAAGTGTAATTACTTATAAGAACTAACATTATAAATATATTTTATAAGAACCCAATTATATATATTAACATTTACCAACTTGGTTGGTACTGTTCCTAAGCTACAGTACCAATCAAGTGTTTTTTTCTTTAAAAATCTGATTTGAAAAGAAAACTCATATACCCTTTTATTCATTAATTTATAATAATATTTACAGTTTATACCCTTTAATTTTTTATTAATTTATAATAATATTTACAATTTATACCCTTTAAGTTATTTAGTTATTTACTTTAACACCTTTTTGTTATTTATATTTCATTTTCGTTTTTATTATATTAACACATATAATCGTATATTGACCAAAATATGTTTAAAAAATACGTTTTAATTTTAACAAGTTACAACATTATAATCGTCTCTTCGACACCTTTGAAATGAGCTTAATATTGAATATTTTTTGATTTAGTTATGATATTTGATATAATTACAATACATATACTATATAAAAATATTTTAAATATTTACAATTCATATCATTATACAGTCTTTTAGAAAATGTCTGAAAACTTAATTGTGAAATGAACGCGTCTTAATTCCGAAGACGTGATCGTTATTTTTTTCAAATACTTAATCGTCCGAAGACTTAATTGTTATTTTATTTGGAAGACTTAATCTTAATTTTAAGGGTAAAATATGATTTAATCCCTAAACTTTGCACTTAAAAATGGTTTAACCCCTAAATTTTTTCAGTGAATGTTTTAATCCCTAAACTTGTTGTAATCCATGTTTTAATCCCTAAACTTGTTATAACTAATTGTTTTAGCCACTTGACTTGCTATAACAGGTTACCACACTTTTAAAAATCGTTTTAATCCCTAATCTTATTGATAAAATATGATTTAACCCTTAAACTTTTTTACTTAAAATGGTTTAACCCCTAAATTTTTTTAATGAATGTTATAATCCTTAAACTTTATATAGTATTTGATTAAATATCTAAAATTTTGAACCTGATTATTTTTATCCCTAACATAATTTAATACAACATTCTGTCGGCTAAACCCGTTATCATTCATTCACGATTGGAAAAACCTTGCATCCATTCGTCTCTAGTCGAGTATAGTCTGCAACTCGGCCAAATCAATCTTTTTCGTTAATAATATCTTCCTAAACTCGCTGGTACATTTTATTTGATTTCATTTCTGTCATTTATGTGCTTGATTTGCTCCGCATTTGATGTTCGCCGTAAAATCTACGCATTAAATTTTAGGTAAATTTGCATCACGATGAAACAGAATCACCAAATGTCTTATGATTATTTTTTGGTTAATTTGATTCATTAGTCTATTGTTGCTTCATACCCTAAATTTTATTGATTACATCTGATCAAGTAATATGAAAATCAAGAAATGCAAATTAGATATATTCAAAATCATGTGTTTTGAAAGTACTTCAAACAAGTGTTAAACATTCATTAGAGATAAAAAAATAATTAGGTTAATAAGTTTAGTATATTTAATCAAATAGTATAAAAAGTTTAAGGATTATAACATTCATTAAAAAGTTAAGGGGTTAAACCATTTATAAATAAAAATTTTAAGGCTTAAATCATATATTGTTAATAAGTTTAGGGATTAAAGTGATTTTTAAAAGTGTGGTAACCTGCTATAGTAGGCCAAGTTGTTAAAACAATTAATTATAACAAGTTTAGGGATTAAAACATTCATTATAACAAGTTTAGGGATTAAAACATTCGCTAAAAAAGTTTAGGGGTTAAACCATTTTTAAGCACAAAGTTTAAGGGTTAAATCATATTTTACCATAATTTTAACCGTATAGTTATTCAAAAATATTAACCACATCAAAAGATACATTAACCAAATTTCAATTTTATATTTTCTAATGAGATTTTCTTTTTTAGGTTAATCGTCACTTGAGCCATAATTGTTCTATCAATTTATGTTACATATCAATTACTTTTTGTTGATTTATGTCGTTATATGTCTCATGTAACGCGGGGTTAAAAAAACCTAGTTTCTTTAAACTATTAAATAAGAAACCTTTGTTGTTACCATGATGAAACGTGTGAGAAGTATCACTTTTCTTGTTACTCAAATAAGATGTTATTATAAAGGGTTAATTACATGGGTATGTATCAAATTTGTCACGTTTTATCATTGTATGTACTCAACTTATAAACTTACCATTGTATGTATCGAACTTTCTAAAATTGCCATTGTATGTATCCAACTTTATCAAAACCTCAAGTTCGATACATTTTCGTGACAAGTGGAATACATTCAATGATTGGTTTTGATAAAGTTGGATACATACAATGGCAATTTTAGAAAGTTCGATGCATACAATGGTAAGTTTATAAGTTGAGTCCATACAATGATAAAACGTGACAAATTTGATACATACCCATGTAATTAACGTGTTATAAAAACCAAACTTTTAAAAGAGTTAGTTTAATCGATTGAAGCAAAAGAAAATTTCAATCGGAAAGAAGTATATTCGACGAAAAGCCCTAAAAACCAACAAACATTCTTCCACCATTCCCCCACTTCACTTCTGAAGAAGCACTCTTCTTCTTCAACCTTCTCTCTTCTACTCATCTTCATCATCATCATCATCACGTCTGCATTTACCTAATCCAAGGTAATAATAACTTCTCCATCTTCACATTTCTCTCATTCTTCATTCAACTCACAATTTCTGTTTTTTGTTGCTCTCAGATGTCTGTGCGTGTTCTGAACCCTAATGCCGAAGTGCTCAACAAATCGGCTGCACTTCACATGAATATCAACGCTGCCAAGGGCTTACAAGATGTCCTCAAGAGTAATCTCGGCCCTAAAGGCACCATCAAAATGTTAGATTCTTCATACTTTCTCAATCGTCATTTTCTCTTCTTTATTTTTTTTGCTTACATTTGATGTTTTTATATTAACTTTTTTTCAAGGCTTGTTGGTGGAGCTGGAGATATCAAGTTAACCAAGGATGGCAACACTTTGTTGAAAGAGATGGTTAGTTCTTTGCTTATCATTTTTGTTTGGTTGTATTATTGACATTTAAAATGAGGTATAGTTTATAGAGAACCCTAGTAGGTGAAAATGTAATAAGGTAGAGGTAAAGCCACATAAGATTGAAAAGTACATGTAGAAGTTTGAAACCAAAGTAAATATGCAAAGTTGAAGGTACATATTTCGTACAAACTAAGAGGTGATTACCGGCAAGGACGTTACCCTCACTTGCATTATCCTATAACATTCTCGACCCTCAAAATTGATTGTTGGTAAGCGTCTTCAACCCTGGGTGAGGGAGGAGAACATCTAAACTGTATGTTATATGGTGTTACCTAACTAGCACTCTTCTATTCATGGTCATGTCTTAATTGACTGGTTCTTTCCTCTTGCTTATACGCATTTTATTTTCTCTTCGTTATAAGCCTTTCCACATGTTCACAACAATGCACCCAATGTCAACTTTACCGCACATGTCAGTTACTTAGCTTGTCACTTGGCAAGTTGACGATGCAACATAAATGCCCTTTACAAGTTGCACTCCATTTGCAAGGAATTAAGCATTATTTTTCCTTTTTTTTTTTTTGATTTCCTTCGGTTAAAGTTAAGAAGCATAAAGTAGAACGATTGTTACATTAAATAATCTAAAAGTGATTTTGAGAAGGGGATAGAGGGCAAATTATGTGGGATTGGTATGTTTTGGTGTATATGAAGAGGGTTCGATCATTACTTTATATAATATGAATCACCAATGCCTGATGTACCATCATTAACATTCAAGAAATGTCCATCATCATAGTCAGAAGTCAGAACCACATAGAAAAAAAAGGACAGGCGAAAGATCTTCAAATCAATACGGCTTTTTGGATCATCCACGCCAAAATTTCTGAACTTGTCATACAAATTGTGCATTCGTCCAATCGCTAACGGGGCATTAGTGACATTATTATTCTTCTTGAACTCTACCTTTTTAAGAAACCTAAATATGTTGATAGAATACTTGATGGGTGTTAGGGTTTAAATTTCACACACAATCACGCAAAGCAATAAAATCGAAAGCGATAAAGAACACAAGAGATTTTACATGGTTCACACGACCGGGGTGATCGTGCTAGTCCACGGGGGCAACTAGGGTTTAATTTATAGACAATTACAATTAGGGGTAATCTTCTAATTAAGGAAACTCAATTAGGGTAAATCTCCTAAGAAAGGAAACAGGTAAGAGAGCTAGGGCCGGCTCCTTTTTTCTGTGTCTCTCCCTCTCTTTGTCTAATCTAAGTGGGCCGAAGCCTACATCCCAACAATGGGGTGACCTATATTATTCCTCTTACTGATAGGATATAAGTCGATTATTTCTCTTAAAAGATAAACATCTTTTGTTTTCTTCTTCATTCTAGAATCGCCAACATGACATCTCTTCCAAAAAGTGTGTTCTGGCGGAGACA
Source organism: Centaurea solstitialis (assembly GCA_030169165.1). Lineage (NCBI taxonomy): Eukaryota > Viridiplantae > Streptophyta > Magnoliopsida > Asterales > Asteraceae > Centaurea > Centaurea solstitialis. The sequence continues at coordinate 66,390,176 of CM058041.1, forward strand.
CTCTAACCCCGGGTCCCATTGGACTGACGCCACTTTACCTCCATGAGCGCGTCCCTGGCAACCCTCTGTCCCGGTCTCCCGCAGCCGGTTGGAATTAAACCCAGGACCGTATCTTCCAAATAAGTCCCCAAACTGCGAGCCCCATAGGCATTTGCAAGGTGGAGGTACCGATCAAATATTGAGTAGTGCAAGGATCGAACCCTTGACCACAAGGAATCCAAGGGACAATCTTACCACTAGCCCAACATGACACCTCTGAGATGAGTTTTAAGTGATCTCTTACCCGCAATTATTGTAACTTTCGTTATTACTTCCATCTCCACCTCATAATTCATAAGGGAGTCTTGAAGATACTTTGGTCAACACGACTCTTCAACAAAATAATCTATTGGAAGTTCGAACTTGTTGTGAAGCTTTTTTCATTTTCCCAAACATGGTTGGTGCATGACCCTCATTTCTTTTTCCAAATAATATAGTGAATGACCATATTTCTAAGAGCTCTAATATTATTATCATCGATTCATCATACCATAGTCACAGGAGTCGCGCAAGAAGGCGCGATCTGCGTACCAGTCGCGGCGATCCCAATCGCGGGACGAAATCGAACCGAACGCTACATGGTTCGCGATCCAAATCGATGGTCCAATTGATCCAAATCGATGGTCCAATCGATCGATTTCAGGTTCAATTCGCGATCCAATAGACAATCAAGACGCGATTTTGATTTCAATTCCAACATCATACCGATCGGCCTTCCAAATCGATTGTCCAGTCGATTCCAATAGATGGTCAAATCTATCAATTAATTGTTCAATTCATGATCCAATTAAGCTATAAACATGATTTTGATGCTTAATTTTAACAATCAATAGCGAATTTGAGAAGTCAGTGCTCCAATTTCAAAGCTGGAAAAAAAAACAACAGTTTTGGCCATCAGACCCCTCTTTTTCTGTCTCTGATTTCAGATTAGGAACCAATGACTCCTCGATACTCTTAATTTCTACCTTTATTAATGATTCTCATTTACTTTGTCCTTTTAATTGTTAAGTTAGATTCCACATTCCAGGATCCAAACTCAATCCTCAGCTACTATGTCTTTTTTGCTACTGTGTCCTTTTTCTTCTGCACTATTTAATGAATTAAATTGAAATTCTGTTTTGTTAATTATTTAAGGTTTGGTTCCTAAAATATGTTTTTGGTAGTGGGTACAACGCACCGAAATGTAAGGTACATCGTACCGGACACGTACCGAAATGAACCTACCCCCCTCCGAACCGGATACGCCTAACCTAGCGAACCGCGTTCCCGGTCCTCGTTCCCGTACCGAAGCGATCCGCGAACTATGTGACTATGCATCATACTGTTGTTAATCCGAGTACTCGCTACAAGGGGGTCGACCGCTCGAGTAGTGCCTATCAATTTTTGCAACATTGCCCTTTAGCCATTGGATGAATGCATAGTTAGTATGACAGGCTTAGACCTTTGACGTGGATGATTCAACAAGTCGTATCGATTTAGTGATCTTCCATGTGTACTTTTTTTGATGACTATGATGCTGGACATTTCTTCATGTTTGACATTGATGATTCAAAATTTAGAAGTTATAGTTGGTTAAGAGGGAGTTCATAGGCAGTAAAAAACTAAAAACCCTTAAGCAAATAGAAATTTAGAACTCAAAGATCTTGGAAAATTCTACATGAAAGAAATGAGAATTCTAGAGAAGTAAATTGTCAATTTGGTGATCAGTTTCCCATTCTAGCAAATCATATTTGCCATGTCTTTGTTTTACCAATCTACCGCCTATGCATGAATGCTTGTGTTCCTACATCATTCTGGTAGTGCCATGCTTTTTTATGAAGTGTTTTTTTTTATATGGTTCCAGCAAATTCAAAATCCAACTGCCATTATGATTGCAAGGACAGCTGTTGCACAAGATGATATTAGTGGCGATGGGACAACTACTACGGTTATCTTTATTGGAGAGCTAATGAAACAAGCTGAGCGTTGTATTGATGAAGGTTTCTCATCTTTATAATCATTTCTGTGATGCTTTTTAATTCAATTTGCTTATGATTATTTCGAAGGACTTAAGCACATTCTCATTATTGTGCTTGCCATTTTTGTTTTGCTTTAAGATTCATGATCCTAAATTAACTATCTGATCAGCAAATCTGCCCTGACTGTGAGTATATGGCTTCTTGTACTTTGCTGCATATCTTTTACTTAATGCAGATGGGATGGTGTGTGACATTTTTGCAGTGTTATTGACAATCTTATGCCACCACAAAAATGTTTCACTGGCATGCAATTTGTATTATTTTGGTCATTTTACTTGTGCGTTTTTACGTAGTCTGTGTGGTCTTATTCAAGGGAACATTCTTGATCTACCCAGGTGTAAATTTCCATTTATTGACTTATATACCACTCAGTAATATGTATTTATTTGTTCAAAGTTGTAACATATCATTTAAAATTTGAAGTCAATTGATTTTATTATTGCTGTTATTATCATTTGAGCAATATGACAACTAAAAAGTACGTTTTATTTTTAATTCCTGTTGTTCATGCAGGGATGCATCCACGGGTTGTGGTTGATGGTTTTGAAATTGCCAAGAGGGCCACATTGGAATTTCTTGAAAACTTTAGGACTCCTGTATTGATACAGATGGGTGAGGAGGCTGATAGAGAGATGCTAAAGATGGTAGCAAGAACAACATTAAGAACAAAGGTATTTTGATTTACTTGCTCTTTTCTTTTAGTTAAGTTCTTGTTATGATGAAATGATTAATGCAAGTTCGTTTTGTAATTATCGTGCTTTTTTAATTGTTGTGCAGCTGTATGAATCTTTGGCAGATCAATTAACTGACATAGTTGTGAATGCGGTGAGTGTTCTACATTTATAAATCTACATTATAGATAAAAACGAAAAGTTTATGTCAAGGAGTTTGCTTGCAACTTTATGTTTAGAATAAGCTTTTCGTGTTTAGGTTTCATCTTTTTTTGTCTTTTGTAGGTGCTCTGCATTCGTAAACCTGAAGAACCTATTGATCTTTTCATGGTCGAGATCATGCACATGCGCCAAAAGTTTGATGTGGACACTCGTTTGGTATTGTTTTTATGTCATTACTTTGCTTATGATGATTGACATCATCATTTCATATACAATGGTGATGATGGATCCGTCTTTTGATTATGTTGTTCATTAGGTGGAGGGTCTTGTTCTTGATCATGGATCCAGGCATCCTGATATGAAGAGGCGAGCAGAGAATTGTCACATATTGACCTGTAATGTATCATTGGAGTATGAGAAAAGGTAAAATACATGTTTTTTTTTCTTCTTAAACTGTTCAGAGTGTTTGGACTTTGGAGTTTACAAACTTGTAGTCAATGTGTAGGTGTTTTCTTTTAGTGGTTTTAAACTGGAATTAGCTCTTAGAATTTTTATCTATCTTTTTGAGCTATAACCTATTTCAGTATTAAGTTAACCTGGCATTTCTTTTCCAGTGAAATAAATGCTGGATTTTTCTACTCAAACGCAGAACAGAGAGAAGCAATGGTTGCTGCAGAGAGACGTTCCGTGGACGAGAGAGTGAGAAAAATCATCGATCTGAAAAACAAGGTATTCTAATAATATAGGTGGTTGATAACGTTGATGAAATCAAGGGTTTCCATTGGAAGTTTGAATTCTCATATATCTCAATATCTCATGGTTTGCAGGTGTGTGCTGGTACCGATGACAACTTTGTTGTTATTAATCAGAAAGGGATAGATCCTCCCTCATTGGATCTTCTTGCTAGGGCTGGGGTAAGTTAATCATATATCTATACTAATATCCAATTCTTGTACATCCAAGAGATGCCCATGTTATAGTTGATTGTTATCTTTTTTTTTTCCCACAAAAAATTTCTCTCTCCACAAGCTGCTATAAATAGGTGTTGAAACTTTGCCTTTTGTTCTTTTTTGGTTTTCAGTTATGCATAGGCATGGTTTAAAATAAATCTCTTGTGGAGTTTTTTCTTCTCCATTCAGATTGATTTATTCAAGCATTATCCAGAGTTTTTTTTTTTTTTTTTTTTTTTTTTTTTTTTTCATTTGATCATATGGTACTTTGTGGAAGACTATAATTGAACTTTTATGCTTCAACGGAAGTCCAAGATAATGTCACCGAGAATAGTGATGTTAAACCTGATTATCACTTGCATTCTCTTAGACATCTTACCTATATCAATTCATCACGTAGACGAATAACAGTTTTGTGCGCTATTGATAGCCTTGGTAGTAATTTTTGGTTTTTACATTCTAGGATTTTAATTCAATTTGTTAAACCTGTATCATTTTGTGGATAGTTCCTACAAAGCATGCTGCTTCTCAAACTCATCTGATCTTTTTCTTGGAGTTGATAATCATTGTAATATGTGTTTCTGTACTAGCGTTCAACATTATAATTTAGTAATTTCTCAGATAGTTGCTCTTCGAAGAGCGAAAAGGAGAAACATGGAACGTTTGGTATTGGCATGCGGTGGGGAGGCTGTGAACTCTGTGGATGATCTAACCCCTGATTGCCTTGGATGGGCTGGACTGGTCTATGAGCATGTTCTTGGGGAAGAGAAGTATACATTCGTTGAGAACGTAAAGCATCCCAACTCTTGTACAATTTTAATTAAAGGTAAACTTTCAATGTTAAGTTTTTTTTTCTTCTTTCTGTGTTGTCCATTCTCACTAGTCATTATGGAAACATATCTCAGGTTGGGATAGACTGGGGCACTGGGCTCATTTTGTTTGGTTTAAGGTTTTTTGTGCTGCAAATTATCTGGCTTTAGTGGGTTCTATATGTTGGTTTATCATGTTTGTTGTGCTATTGAAGGACCAAATGACCATACCATTGCACAAATCAAGGATGCTGTTAGAGATGGTCTGCGATCAGTCAAAAATACCATTGAAGACGAAGCAGTTGTACGAGTAAGTTTTCTTTTACATTGAAAATACATGTGTGATTCAATGGATTATGTTGGTGAACTTTTGTTGAGCTTTTATTTCGTTAGGGATGTACTTTGGCATAGCTGCTTTTGCTTAATTGCATGTTCTGGTAGATGCTTCAAGTTGCTGGAATTGTCATTTTTATTGCAAATTGACTGCTTTTGGCTGTCAAAGGAAAGGGAAGCACTGAAGCAGTAGGGCATTTTGGAAAGCATGCAAAAGGGCTATATTGCTATTAAATTTGCATGAAACAGGGAAGGTCAATACTAAGGCCATGTTTTGCAACCATAAGTTAACTTGTAAACTAGCTGATTTTTTCAGCATATTGAAAAACCCCCATTTTCTTAGCCTTAAACTAAGTATTTTAGAAGCCACTTCAAGTAGCTTTTCAATAAGCTCCAAGGGTTCTTTTGTCATTTTTTTCCCGGTTATGCCCTTGTATTCTTTTAACATGTATTTTTATGTCATTTTACATTGTCGTCTAGCTTATCAACTAACTTTTACCGAAACATGACAAGTTTATCGGCTAGCTAATTAGCCAAAATATAGCTTTTTAGCTAACAACTAGCGTATTAGCTATTTTGCCTATCATAGCTTAAGTTTTGCCAAGTTAATTGCTTAACCCGTTAAGCAATTTCTTTAACTGCACTGGTGGCAGGTTCTAGGTTTTAAGAGGATAGGTATTACCATCGTTAATTTTGGTGTTGGGTGATGTTAAACATGATTATAGTGCTTTCTATGTGTGAAATTCATCTCTACAAGCATCTTCTTACCTGTATTCTGAATTTAAAGGACATTTAATACATATTTCAGGGTGCCGGCGCTTTTGAAGTCGCTGCTCGACAACACTTGGTTAACAAAGTGAAAAAAACTGTTAAAGGGGTAAGTTGCACATTTCCTCGACTGATCCATGTTAATCCATCCTAAAAATAACTGCGAACATTTTTAAGTTAGTGTGTCCTAAAATAAGTATCCACTTTCAAAACCTTCCAAGTCTACCCTTAATTATGAGATGAAGAAATTCATTACTTCTAGTGTTAAGGTTAAATTGTTTAGTTAAGTAAAGATTGTAATAGTTACACATTTCTAAAATTGTGCGCTAACTTATGCATTTGAGCATTTCCTAAACTTTGGTGGTTACCTTTGTGAGCAGCGTGCTCAACTTGGTATTCAAGCTTTTGCCGATGCGCTTCTTATTGTGCCAAAGACACTTGCTGAAAACTCAGGACTTGACACTCAAGATGTGATAATTTCTTTGACTGTAATTCTTCTATACCCTTACTCTTTCTTTTTTTTTTCCTTTCAAATGGTACATTTGTGCATTATGGTCTTACTTGACTAATTGACCAGGGAGAGCACGACAATGGGAATGTTGTTGGACTAAATCAACACACAGGAGATCCGATTGATCCTCTGATGGAGGGCATTTTTGACAACTATGCCGTGAAACGTCAAATCATTAACTCAGGGTATGCAAATGGTCTACAACCTTGCACTAGTGTTGGATAGTTTCTTACTTCCGAGAGAACACTACTATTTACTACTTATGAGATATATTTCTGCTTGCAATTGTCTCGCCAATACTCTTCTTCCTCATCTATATACATATGCATAGATACGTCTCTGTGTGTGTATGTGTGTGTGTATATATATATATAGAGAGAGAGAGAGATAGGAAGACCCTTTTTCATGAAAAGGTGAGGAGGGACAACCTTCACACAAAATGATGTAACCTTACATATGCATTTTCAGGTCATGTGTAGGTTACAACATTTACACGTAATAAAGATACCTTCACTTTTTCTCATCTTCTCATGAAATGAATTTTTTTGCATGATCCTGCCCTCTTATACACACACACACATAGGGGAAGGTTCAAACGAAAACTCATCTTTCATTGTGAATGTGAGGACAGCCAAGAGCGTGCCACATGGCATATTTAGTTTGAATAATCATGTTTTATTCGGATTGAATAAGAATAATACTGAATGTTGTATTATTCAATCTGAATAATACATGATTATTCGGACTGAATATGTCACGTGGCGCGCTCTCGGCCGTCCTCACGTTCACAATGAAAGATGAGTACACAACCGAACTTTCGTCTATATATATATATATACATACATATATGTGCATAGGCAAGGATCACATGAGAAGAATAGTTGAAGGTAAGAAGGGTGAGAAGGGAACAAGACTATTGATCACTTTTAATCTCAAACACATCCCATGAATTGTGCTTTAGAAGGGAATTGATTCCCTGCATCTCATCTAATCTGCATCCAAGGGTGGAGATACCCTCTTACCCCTCTTATAACTCCACATATATGTATATAGAGGAGAGTTATTTTGTTAACCAATGAATTTGTGTTAACCGTGTTAACTCATAGTTGCATACATAAATCAATGAATTTTTTTTTGTGGGGTTGTTTAATATGATGAAAATGTTCCATAAACTTCAATTTTTGATGAAATTGTTTCATATTTTGGTATTTTTATTCTTATGAAACTTTTATTATTCTTATGAAACTTTTTTCATTTCTATGTAAAAAACACCTTCATATGAAACAATTTCATCAAAAAATTTAGTATATGAAACATTTTTATCGTATTAAACAACTCCACAAAAAAAATTCATTGATTTACGTATGCAACTATGAGTTAACAAGGTTAACACAAATTCATTGGTTAACAAAATAACTTTCCTCTATGTATATATGCATATTGGGTTGAGTTCCGCCGAGAAGTGGTTATCACATGTTACATGAGAAATGGATGTAGATTAAGATGAGATGCACTAGATCAATTCCCTTCTAAAGTGCAATTCATGGCATGGTAATAGATTAAAAGAGATCAAGGTTTCAGATCCACTTCTCAGTGTTAACTCAATTTCTCACACGATCCTTCGTCTATACACATAATACATATACATATATCGGGGCAAATTTGCATCTCCAACTTCCAACTACACTTTTTAGGGGGTTTTTAATTGAATGAAATTTGTGTGATTTATTGGCAGGCCGGTAATTGCATCACAGCTGCTACTTGTTGATGAAGTGATTCGTGCAGGCCGCAACATGCGAAAACCAAGTTAAATGTTTGTTATAGTTGGTGGTGCAGGCGGTGAGGTTTGTTTCGTGTTGATGGGCGATTCAAGGCATCATACCCTTGAATAATCCCATAAAGATTTTGTTTCGAGATTTTTTTGACCAATCGTAGGCTGTGTTACATTTTTTAGCCGTCAGCTGTAGATGGCTGTGGCTAACCGATCTGCTCCTCCTATTTCGTGATGCTACATTTTAAGTTCAAGCTTTATGCTGTAATGGAAACACAGTTCTTTTTGGTTCATGCCAGGCTTTTTTTCTTTTATATATTTGTTCAATTAGTTTGTTAAGTTAATACAATGTTAAGAGTTATGTAGGAGCCTCTCATCCATTCAGAGTGTTTTTTTAGAGAATTTAAATGGGGTTTTGGATATTCTAAATTAATACAATATTCTTTGCACTATTGATTTACTTAATAAAAAAACAATTTTGCGGCCTTTTTTTCTTTGCATTTGTTATTGTGGCATATGTATTTTTGGTTTTTAAAAAAGTAACAGTTTGAAACGTGGTTAGGTAGGGTTTGGTTATAGAAAATTTTTCAATTTTCTAAGAATTTTTTTTCATAGAAAATGAAAATTTAGAAAACGTGTTTGGTTCATTCGATCTTCAAAAGCTTTTCATGAAAATGAAAATTATGTTTTTTAATTTTCAATTTTTATATAAATTAGAAAAGTGATTTTAGTAGTTTTCAAAATTATCTAAATACGTTTTCTAATTTTCTAAAATAGAAAATAAAAGTTCCATCATTTTAACAAAACACGTTTTCTAAAATTTCATAATAAACTGAAAATGAAAACTCAACTTAATTTTTTAAAGACGTTTTCTAAAAAAAATGAAAATGATTTTTCATAACTAAACGTACCATTAATTATCTGAAATAATTTTCTTGAGTCGTTGGTTAATTGACATCAAGTTTGTAAAAGAATCAAATTCTTTTTAGTTACTATTGTCCGTTTAGTATTCTTTTTCTACGAGATATTGGGAGTTTGGGAGTTCCTTGCACAAAAACTGATATTTGTAACAAGATATTTAATTTAACCTATATTTTTAATATTTTATTTATTAGTTTTAAGTATATAACTTAATTTAACTTGTTTGTTATCATAGATCATTGAGTAATAATAGAAAAACATATTTTTATGTATATAATATTATATGATGATAGAGATTTGTCGTCATAAGTCACGCATTGAAAAACGATATAACCTCGTCTTGGCTTCTAAGGTTTGGTCTTGCAGCCACACCACGTCCCATGCTATTTAGAACCTTGATCATGTGAGACCGACACTAGACTGTTTTCATTAAACCTATGAGACCACGTAAATAATACAAAATTTTCACAACAAAACACTGTAAATTCATAGTGTTTTTGCTATTGAAGTTTGATATATATATATATATATATATATTTGCCAATGTTTTATGAAATTACAATGTTAGTATTTGGTCACACACGTTCACAAGAACAATCTAGTCTCATGGACGGGTGACTCAAGAATACAAGTAGAAACAAAAATCTCATTAGATAAGTTTTATTAAATAATTTGGTTAAAGTCCCTTTAGTTCTAAAAAATGTTTTACAAATATTTAAGCACTTCTATACTACGTAGGTGCATTCAGGTCTTTCATTTTTTTTTTCTCTCTAACGATCATGAGAGGTCTTTCATTATTTTTTTCTCTCTAACGATAATCGAGAGAGCATGTGCACAGGATACCACACAACTCTCCTTAAGGCCATCCGCAATGGCATTGGTACCGGACCGGTACCGCCACCGGCACCGGCGGTAACACCGCTGCAGGTGACCGGTAGGCGGCCGGTACCTAAGCCGAGCGGTACGCCCACACCGACGGCCGGTATCTCTTCTTTCTCTCTCTCTTTTCTTTTTCTTATATTTTTTAATCAATTAATTGAGGGGTACGGTTAAGGATGAAAGATATGGAATTGGTAGGGTAGTGACAAAGATAGTGGAAAGCTGATGTGACATCAGGTATGGCCTGTATTGCCTGCACGGTTAAACATGGCCTAAGAGCGATTAAAAACATAGGGACTAGTTCATTTAATTAGAAATCTTAAATATTTTGAGAATCCAAGTACCACCTATTTTATGTATTAGATGTATGATGAAAGTTGTGCCAAACAGTCATGATATTTAAGATTCCCAAATGAACCCCCTCTATATAACCATCATTTAACGATTCGTACTACGCACAAGCCCCACATAAGTCCGTTTAATGAGACCTACTTCATTCACAATACATCATGTGGTACATGAATACCACATGTTAAATGCTTTAAACAGGTCGCCATTCCTTCCAATGCTTGAGTAAAATTTCCATACACTAATCACAATTAGTGAAGATTAATTCTTTTAAAACAATAACGAGTAGCGGTTATTTAGCAGGCAAGCAATAAAGTCTCTTCAAATTAAAGAAGCATAAATTGCTTAACGTTAAACTCCTAACGGTCCTTTCGCATCCTGTTGAAGTGTGTACTCTTTCTTCATTTCTTCCAGCTGACTGTCATTCGTACTGTAAAACGATATATTGATAACCATTATAATAAATTAACATCATAGGCACATAACATATGTATTATAATTTATAACAATCATTCTGGTTGTCAGATCTTATGTTTCACGTCATAACAATGCAGGGGCAATATAGTCCTTAGGATTAGTCCTTTAGCTACCCTAGGAACAATACCCCTATCTACCTTGACACTGCAAGTGAAGTACCCATTCATCTAACTTACAAGGGTAAAAGTGGAATAGAATTCTGAAGTAATTATAAATTAGCTGCATTCATCGCCACTCTGGAACATTAAATAACCAACATTTGGATCATATGGAGCACTCTATTTTTTCTTCTTAAGTTAAGATGGACTCTAAATCAACCCCACTACTTACATGATTCCGTAATCAACACCACATCCATGTTTGTTACTAGGACTCTTAAAAATAAATACACACACATACACACATGGGGTAGGTTCATTTAGGAACGTTACATATTTTGAAAACCCACCAGTCACTTTTTTGTGTAGTATATGAATAACGTGATAGATATTCATGCTGAATATCGTGACAGATAATATTCATCAGTATTCAAAGTTATTCATCATGAATATTACATAAAATAGAGGTATCTGGGTTTCACAAAATATTTAAGAATCCTAAATGAAGCTCCCTCATATATATATAAGGAGACTCTATATGTGTGTGTGTGTGTATCATAACTTTGAATAGATACATCCATCAGAGAAAGTGTCTGGCATCATTTACGTTTAGGAACTAGACAGAAAACTTTGTCATTCTATCGGGCTATGAAAACCAGTTTCTTACAAAACTTGGATCCGGGACATAATAATCCGGTTTATAGTCCAACTTATGATCCATATCACCAACAATTCCATTGTGATTCTATATTGTTCCCCTAGCCATCATGATTTAGAAAAAACCAACATGAAGATCCTTAGCTGGTTTATAGAAAGCCACGAAATGGCATTCTTCTATGAGGATCACATAGGTGAACAATCTATATAGGGCTAATTGGCTATTGAGCTATAACCAATTACTTATAAAACAACCAATTGGTTGAATGTATAAAGAATGATGCATGAGTCTGCAAAAAGTTTCATAAAAATAGACTTACTACTGATGAAGACACGTATTTAGTTCTTGAGCTTGTTTACGACATTTCCAAACAACTGAAAACGTTCTCCCTGAAGCACACTCTGCATATTTAGCAGTGTAATAATCACACTCCTTTAGCGCCTTTGCCTTCATTTTGCTTCGTAAAGCTGCAATCAATCGATATGAGTTTATTTAAAGAGTTTATAAAGGCATAAGTTAAAACATACCGATAACGACTAGAACTCATAGAATGGGACATGAGAGAAAATAAATTCATTTAGAATTTGATGAAGCAAGATAATCTACTAGCAGTAGGGATTAAAGTGACAACTTTTCTACATCACCATCTACCATATCGGTGTTAACTATGATGCTGTAAAAAAGAGAACTACATACGACTTTGTTAATGGACCTAATTTTACTCTATTTTCAAATGATATCGGGTACTCTCTCCAGTTTATAAAGGGGTCAACTTTTCAATTTGTGATGAAAACTTAGGGGCTGTTTACCAAATGCTTATTTGGATAAGCACTTACCAGGTCACATTACCTCACCACATGAATATGGAAAGGACCAAGAATCTTACCCGGTACAATGGTCAAGACTCTTACCATGGTTAGTGCTTGCCGGAAATTTTGTAGCATGTGATACCGTTTTTGTGGTCTAGAATCTTACCTAGCAAGTAAGTGATAGTGTTGAATTTTATTGGTAAGCTTGGTAAACGGCCCCTTAGACAGTATGACATTCCATTATTGATCATCCCACTAAATGGTTAAAATTATACTGCAATTTGACACAATGGTACCGTTTCATGTTTTACTAGTTGTTTACTGTTTTATGCTCTATGGCTTCTAATTGATTTCAGTAAGCCCCCTTCGCTAACTTTACATTCACACAACCGACTTCGCTAGATGAGGTGGACTCCTTCAACTATGGGACCCTGGCAACTAGTAGACATACAATCTCACATATATAGCCCCCTTGCCATTTATCATCCTGTTTTTTGCTCATAACCAAGCATATCAGAAGAGCCTCAGCATTCACGGATCAGCCAACCAAGAACGGTGCCAACACTTTTCTAATCACTTCACTCTTATACATAAAAAGAGTTGAAAATGGCCACTAATATGTAATATTAACGATAAATGATTAATGCTTCTTGAGCTATCATGATTAACTATCTTCTACAGCTTAGTAACTCAATTGTGAAAGATCAAATGAATTATCTTCATGACATTGGTTCAGAAGCATGGAATTAGAACTTGCATTAATCTACACATGACTAATTGCAGAAAGAAAGAAAAAAAGTTGCTTTAATATCTAACATAATCATAGTCCATACACAAATCCTTCAACTTCTATTTGGTGCATTTACCTCCTTTAAAGCAACATTCGTTGGGTTTTTTTTATATGAAACAAAGCCGCATATATACTCTATAAACAACAGTTATGTTCCTAAACAGCTTCTTGCTTCATTCATGATGCAATGTCAACAACTATGGCAGCTTATCACATCATAATACTCGAAATTTTAGAAACAATTATAATCTGAAACAAGCCCTAAAATTTCAATTGCAAAATTCATGTGGCAAGTTTACAGTCGTTGCATAAGGGATGCCAATCGGAAGTAGAGAGTAATGAGAATTAGGGTTTCTACCTTCTTCGACTTTCTTCTTGACGTGATTTTCTCTTGCTTCTTCCACGAAACCCATTTTTCTCCAAAAAATTGTCGGTCTGAGTGAGTATGTGTGTACTATTACCGCCGGAGGGAGGGAGGGAGGGGGTTGGAGGGAGTTATTTACCTAAATAACCTTTTGCTTTTGGGAATTATAAATGGATCCTACATGACACCGGAACTGCGTAGGACTAGGTTACGTGAGTATACAGTTGAGACCTATATGGAATTTATTTTTGTGAGCGAATCAAAAGCTAAAACGATCCATATAACAACACCTTAACGGGAGAGGATGTGGTCTATGATGTGTGATGGGTTGGTTAACGACTTGGGTGGTCGGTATGGTACCACTCCACCATGTCGTGAGCATGAGAACTTGACCTCTTTTATGAAAATTTTGATGCTAGGCGGAAAAGAGGTGAGAAATTACTATGAACCATAGTTTAGGTGCGGAGGATGTGATCATTACGAATGTGAATGGTAAGCAAGTGATGAGAGAAGAACATGATGCGAAGTTGATGTTGAAATATAATGGATGTGATAGCATGTGATCATTCCGTTTACTCTAAGTTTTAAACCCCATAAAAATACAAAAATAATATCCATAGTTCAACTAGTACGACACTATAAGGTAATTTACTTGCAATCTTAGCTTTTCTCACCCAAAAAAAAGGAAAAATATATATAATATAATAATAAAATCGCAAGCCAAAAACTAAAACTATAAGGGTGCGTTTGGTACGCTGGATAGGACGAGACATGACAGAACAGGTTTGTCTTATGTTTGGCAAGCATCTATGTGGGATACACCAGAACTAAGTAGAACAAGAGTGAGACAAGTCTGTCCCATCCTACCTCCTGGAACTAAGTAGGACAGAGTCAGACTTACCATTATACCCCTCAAAATACAGATTGATTTTTTATTTCTTTATAATTGCCTCATACTTAGGGGTGAACAAAACTCGATCAAATCCGAAAATCCGGTTAAAAAATCTCGACTCTACCCGACCCACATAAGTCGAACTAACTCGATCTTCGAAATCCAACTTTATAACGAGTTACTCGGTTCGGGTCGAACCTAGTACCCATTACGTGAACTCACCCGAAACCTGAATAAAACTTTTTATTAATATTTTTTGTAACTTTTTTATGTAGATTTTTGAGATTTGAACTTATTTTGATTAGTTTAAGTGTTTAGTTTAATTTTTAATGTTTGAAATTTGGATCTTGGAGTTTGAATTAATTTTAGTCTATAATGATTAAACATTTAAAACGAAAGGTTAAGATTAAATTTATAGTCATTATATTTAATGTAGGAGGTAATTTTTCATTAGATATTTTTTATTCAAATTTTCTTACTTAAAATATATATATATATATATATATATAATATTTTTAAATTTTCGTTGCACACTATTTCTATTTTTTATTAATTTGGTGGAAAAAGAAAAGAAAACATGTATTGTTAAAATCCGAAGTTGAACCCGATTAAATCCGAATCTGACATGACCCGAAATACTTCACACCTAATTTTGATTTCGAGGACAACATTTTTCATACCTGAAACTCAATCGAAAATACAATTAATAATGTTATATTGTTACTATTTATCTTACAAGTTATGATTTTTGATTATATACTCGATTATAGTTTTGTTGATACATAGATTGAATTTTTTTGTTTTTTGTTAATTTTCATTTATATCGACTATTAGGTAAAAAAATACTAAAAAATTCACCAGAGATAAAATGGTCATTTAATTAGTCATGTTATGTCCATTGCTGGCCTCCTTTCCTGTCTTATTTGCGTACCAAACGCATCCGTTGTTGTCTTGATAAAACCGTTAGAGTAGGTGTGAAGTGTGATGCTAGAAAATTATAACTTGGTAATCGCACAGGTTACGGTTTTCACTTATTATTTATTAGGATTTTTGTTTCTTTCGTACACAATCAAGAACAGATCGGGGAAGCTTCAGATTGCCGATGATCGCAGGGGGGACCTAGAAATTTTTTCAAACGGTAGCACAATTTAACTATAAAAAATGTATTTAAAAATATTTTTACAAAATCAATATTGGTCTATTGGTTAGTTCATTGATTTTCAATGATACAAGGCTTAAGTTCGAATCTTGTTAGAAGCATTTGAGAAAAATTAAAAATATAGTAAAAAAGAGTCCAACTAGGCTTGGACCCATGACCTAAAGTTTGAAAAATAAGAAACTTAACACTCTGTCAAAGAAACTTAATGTTTTTATTGCAGTTTCAAAATATATATGGTGGCACAGAACAAATTAATATGGTGGCACCCTTCACGACCGTATGATTTTTTACACTGCGATGGAGAAATGAAACGGTGGCACTTGCCACCCTATGCCCTTAGCTAGCTCCGCCCCTGGATGATCGCCGGAGAAGTGGTTGAAATAGACGTCGGAAACTGATACTATGAAACTGGAACTACAGAGGTATTATTTTTTGATCAATTGCTTTTGTATTTCATATTCTCCAACTATCTAATCGGTGTTTGTCTCTTTTTAACTTTCACATTTTCATCATTTCATGGCTTCGAGTATCCAATTTGGCATCAAAACAATGCGATTTTGAATTCTATTTTGGTATCACAAAGCACACATAAACGAACTCCATAACTTGATTCTCTGATTAATGTACTGTGGCACCAGTAGAAAGCCAAAGGTAATTTTCATGGAGGTTAGGTTTGGTTAGGTTAGGCAGGAAATAGATATAGGTAGAGAAAAGTTCAAATGAGAAACATAAACTTTTTAAGAAAATGTGAGGACGAATCTCAGCCACTCATCCGGTCAATAAAGGCGGCTTTGACCGGTCCCCTTTTAATAATCTCTACCCTCCCATGAATTGCGTCAATCCTCTGTGATCACGTCCACCGTAACCGAAGATGTGTGGCTTAGATTTGTCCTCAAGTTTTCCTAAATCGATATGGTTCTCGTATGAACCCACCTCGATATTAGGTATACCATAATTTAGCTGTAATCATCACCTTCTTTTTCAAGAAAATGTTTGAAATCCACACATCAGAAGCGACTGATTGGTTATTGGTAGATTGTTTTTTCTAATGGAATTGGTTAATTGATGATTCAACCATAATCAAATGGATTTGCCTGATCTACTAGTCCATTGTAATTTTTTTCCTGAATTTACGGTTGAAACTTTTGCTGGTATGTAGTTCTGCACGATGTTTGTTATGTATCTATTACAATGAATTTGAAGCTCGTTAAAACTTAAACAAAAGGGTGAGCTAGTGCATTTGAGCTTCTTGGCTTTGTGAGCGATAAGAAGAGGACTCTTAACCTGCAGACTGTTGCACTGTTGACCATGTCTTATTGGTCGAACTCTGCATGGCTAATGAGGAGGTGTCTTGGGCAGGCCTTATGGGAGATGGCCAGAAACGGCTAGGTGGAACTTGCAATGATTCTAGGCTTCCTTCCAACATCTCCAAAACTTTAGTTATCGATGGCCGATCTGATGGACCAGATTGGATGCACCACAGGCTCACCATTACCATCTTCCTAGCCATTTCATCTTCATCTTCATTTGCTACCCCATAAACCCCTAGATTTTCTCCTGCTTCTACTTTCTTGTATATCCATTCCGGAAAATAGGCTTCACTTGCGCCTGTGGGGAAAGAGTTATTCTTTTCACGGGCACCTGTCATTTCAAGAACCATCATCCCATAGCTATACACATCAGATTTGTGAGATGCCCCTCCAAGACTTTTCAAAAATACTTCAGGGGCCATGTATCCCGCGGTACCTCTTGCACCCATTACAGACACAATACTCTCTTTCCACTTGCACAACTTCGCCAGCCCAAAGTCAGATATTTTTGGGACAAATTCTGTGTCCAAGAGAATGTTGTGAGGCTTTATGTCAAAGTGCACGATTCTTGTGTTACAACCTCGATGCAGATACTCTAGACCTCGTGCAATACCTTTTGCAATTAGGAATAATGTGTTCCAGTCCAAACGAGAGTCATCACCACGTAGAAACTTATCCAATGATCCATTTGGCATGAACTCGTAAATTAGGGCTCTTCTCTTTCCCTCAATGCAAAAACCTAAGAGTGTGACTATGTTGACATGAGAAGTTCTACTGATGCTTGCAACTTCGTTAATGAAATCTTCTCCGTCTCCCAGGGATCCGGCCAATACCTTGACTGCAACTAGTTGGCCATCAGGCAATAGTCCTTTATAAACAATTCCATAGCCTCCTCGTCCCAGTTCTTCTTGGAATGAGTTGGTCACTTTCTTGATTTCTGAATACTTGTATCTTTTTGGGGCCAGAGTTCCGTGGTCTCTTATGAACATTTCTAGTTGATCATTTGTGACTTTTTGAGCTCCCCGTAACCTCCTTCTCCAGCAGATAATCACAAAGCTGAAGAAAATAATTACTGCAATGCTGCATGAAATGCCTGCACGAGATGTTTTAATGGATGGTTAGATAAGATGCATCTCGAGAGAGGTACGTTTCTATTTTGATTGTAAAAGTTTTGTAAGTCTGCTTGATTAAACAATGTCCTCAACTGAGATAGAAGTTATTCTTCTTACCAATTACAAGCTTCCACTTCATGTTTAGTTTCTGCACAGCTCCATTGTATACTACTGTTTCAAAAAGAAGGTAAAATATAGGTGAACATATTGATAGAGATCAGACTATGAAGAATAATAAATTTTGAAAGGAGTGAGACTGATCAACCTGCAATGATTCAAAAGGACACTTGCATCATACAGACTGAAATAGTTACTAAGAAAACTATTCAACTTTAGCTCAAATTTGCATTTGACCCACTCCATACCAGTTTAATAGTTACTTTGCAATTCTTTTTGCCATCTTTCTATGTGTATTTTTTTTGGGAGTTAGAGGCAAATTTTTTTTTTATTCAAAAACCGACATGGTCAACATTTTGAAGAATTTGTTGAATAGGATGGTTAGAATTTCACCTGCTGATGCTTCATGCTCTTCTTGAAGAACGTTGTTGGAAAAGAGAAAGCAGATAGGTTAAAAGCCTACGTTAACTATAACAAGGACTTTAATACTCTAGCTCTTTCATGGTCTTGTTACACCTTTGGTGCAATAAGATATATGATCTAAGCAAGCACCCCATTAGTATTTAGAGGGAAAGCATACCAACTCTTATTGAGTTGATAAATGATAATACATGTGGGATTTGAAAATGAGGTCTATCAAACCAAGTCTCGACCTGACTCTTTATGCCGACTGCTTCTTGTGATTTCTATCCCTAATTCTCAATAGGGATACGTGACATGCTTTTCTATTTAACCTTCTGTCTTAATTTTGATACTAGTGGTGTACATGTCGCACATGCTGCCTGTTGATTAGAGGTAGTTTAATGAATATCAAAAAATGTGGACGGACTTGGAACTTCTAAAAGGGTATCCGGAAAGGCTAGAAACGTGCGGTTGATAGTAGGAAGTTTATGTTCATTTCTAGCTTAATGAAGAATCTTCATTAAGCCAATTAGCAAGCAAACAACAAGAACGATGGTGACTTTTAGTTAAATCCGCATCGCCTTTTAACATAAATTTTATAGTTAACTGAATATTATACTAGTATAAGATTCAATTATATAATTGTTTGTGTAAACAAGTAACCCTAGTCCCTATCTAGGGGTTGTGTTGAGCTTCGGTCACGTCTGTAAGGGACCAAAACTCTCCACATATGGGATTTCAAGTTGACAAAGATCAAACGAATAATTTGAGTGAAATATGAATGTGAGATTGGAGAATGACTTACAGGAGTTACTTCTATATACATCCATGTTGTTGCAAGTTAATGAGAAATTCCCAGTATAACAGTAACAAGCAAACAACTCTGGCCGAGTCCGGTTGGACCCACACCAACCACCAGATGATAAACACTGACCACACTCGTCGTTATTTGCTTTCGAACGTAAATCGAAACCCGCCCTCAGAAGTGTTGTCAGATCACGCTCTGTAGCATTATTTATCGGTAATATTTTAGTGTTATCCCACTTAACCGGTACAAAAATATTAGTGTCGCACTCTAACTGATCCATGATATGGTAGTCGATATTCTCGTATCTGTTGAAATAACCATAATTATTGGTGCCATTCACATGGCAGCTGAATCTGTTAGTCAATGACTTACTTTGCTCACATCCGTAGTACAAAGATACGTTCACGGTGCTTGAATAATTGATATCAAAGAGCGTCTTATTGTAGGAGGTGTTGTGTAGATATTGAGGGCAAATATCTAGGTCCCACAGATCGTCTCTAGCAATTGTGACATTTTGCTTATTGATATCTATTGCTAGGACTCGGTAGTCTAATGATTCGTATTTGAGTATGAAAGAACCATTTCGGCAGCTGGTTACCTGAAAACCTGAGTGGCCGCAGTAATCTGGGCGTCCTAACCCCCAGAATGGGTAGCTAAGATAAAGGTTTCCACAATGGACTTGCGGACCACAAGGGTCAAATGATTGGAGTTCCCGGCATAAGATGGTCGAGAAACGGATGGTGGTGGCTAGAATCACGAACAACGGAAAGAGGTGGAGATTGGATTTCATGTTGGTTGGTCTAATTCATGAAATTGTAAGCAGGTTTGGAGGTGGTGTTTAATCCACATGATTCTAGTCAAAGAATCATCAATCAAGTAGTATATTGAAGTATCATTCACGGCATGGTGAAGTTAGAGAGAAATTTTCAAATCTTGAATTAAGTGTTAAGTTGCTATCCTAAATTAATGAAGAGAAAAATATGTCAAAGGAGACATGGATAAACCCAGGCTATAATGGCACCAACCACCATATTGTCCCTCCATAGGCTAAGATTTTTAAATTTGTGCGAGTTACAATCATTTTATATGGTGTCACCTTATGGAAAAATCTCCACCTCTAGAAAGAGATCACAATCATATTTTTATTAAAACATCAACTTATTAAATAATAATAATAGACTTTAAAAGAAATATTTGTAGTAACTAATTTATATTCATCTAATCGAAATATCTAATAAACTTACAGTTTACAAGATTGAATTTTTTTTAAGGAGTGATTCTTATAAAAGTTCACAAACTTGGATGGTATTTGGGGTTAAAATAGAAAAAATAAAGTTTTTTTAAAATAGAAAAAACAAGAAAAAATTGTTAAAGTTTAAAAAATTCTCTAAAATGTGAATGAAAGTTACAGAAATTTTTATTATTTACTTCATTTTCACAAAAATTACACTATTATTATTTCATATAATTCTTTTTATGGAAGTGCATTAAAATGATAAAATGATATAATATTCTAATAATATATATAATGTTGAAGTCTCTAAAATAATACATCTTTTAGAGTGCAATGAAATTTTTTATAGATTGACTTTTAATTCTTGATTCTTGTTGGAGTTGTTCCTACTAGATTATTAAAGCATTTACAATAACATTTGCTAAAATAGAAAACAAGTTTGGATTTTTGTTTGCTATAATGTTCTAGGAGGTTTGCTATCTCATCCTTTAGAATAGAAAATTTTGAAGAACAGTATAATTGATAATAATCCATCAATAGTATAATTGATTGTTTAAAGATTTTTTTAAAAATGTATTAAAACATTATATATAATGTATATTTTAATAAAAGTAACGATGAATTTTCTAAAATAAAATAAAAATGTTGGAGTTGAAAAAAAAAAGTTTTAGAAATTTGGACTTTTCATTTTCTATATTAAATAAATCATAGAAAAATTGTTGGACAAATCATTTTTTGACCAAAAGTTATCGCTAATTTTGAAAGAATAGTTGTTTATTACCGTTCGGCTCGACAGGATAATGTTGGGACTGCCATGAAGGTTATTGTAGAGGTGTGGGTTAGAAATGTTCCCTCCCTAACCTAATTTAGGGGTTGTTTACTTGGTGTTGATCGAGTCCGCATTGCTCACCAAAATCTGACCGAGTTTTGACCAGGCCTGAGATCTGACTCACATATGACCGAGATCTGATCGGGGTTTTGATCGAGATCTGATTGAGCTAAAACCAAAATGTTGCTTACCCAGGTCAAATCTGTTTACTCCATGTTTGCCCCCTTCTTTTCCTCCTCCCGATTTTATGTTAAAATAGTCTATAAAAAACATATGGTAAATACTCTTACCAAAACAACAGTTACCTGAGTCAGCCACTTTTACTCGGATATGTCGTTAGCTAGTAAGCGGCCCCTGGGTTTAATCCTTCTATTTCCCTCCCTGTTAACGGTTTTTGTTTCTTTCATACACAAAGCAACGGACCAGAAGTTTCAGATTGTCGATCTCCGGAGAAGTGGTTGAAATAGACGTCGGAAACTGATAGCGATGCTGCCGTTGCATGAAACTAGAACGACTGGTAATTTTCTGATCAATTGCTTTTGTATTTCATATTCTCCAACTATGTAATCGGTGTTCTCTCTTTTTGACATTCACATTTTCATCATTTCATGGCTTCGAGTTTCGGATTTGGCATGGTAACAACGCGATTTTTGAATTCTATTTCGGTATATCACAAAGCACACATAAATTAACTCCATAACTTGATTATCCGATTGATGTATTGTGGCACCATTAGAAAGCTAAAGGTAATTTTCATAATTTTTTGGTAGATGAGTTGGTTTGCTATTATTTTTTGCTTGGGAAGGTCGTAGGTTCGATCTTTCTTCCTGCTAGAAATAGAAATTGAAAAGGTGATAAACTAGGGGTGTGTTTGGTTGTGGAAAACTGTTTTCATCTTCTAGGGAACATTTTAAAAAAATCGAGTTGAGTTTTCATTTTAGTTTTCTATAAAAACAATTAGCGGTTTTGTCAGTCTATCAACTCCAACCGTCTAGCAAAGAGAATTTGATTTTGCAAGGGATGGGAGACAAATGGCAAATATGTTGTTCTTCTGTTCAAATGGTGAAAATGTCGTGTGCTTGGAGAAGAAGCGAGTTTTGGTGTCTATGACCACCAATTTGCCATTTAGGGTTGGAGTTGGTCTTGGTAGGTCCACCACTCATGATGTGGTTAGGGATTGACCTAGGGGTTAGGTTAGGCAAGAACTAGGTATAGGTAATACTGTAATTTAATTGTAATCACCACCTTAATTATTCCAGAAAATGTTTGAAATCCACACATTAGAAGTGGTTGATTGGTAGATCAGTTTTCTAATGGAATTGGTTAATTGATGATTCGACAATAATCGAATGGACTTGCCTGCTATTAGTTTGTCATTTTTAGTCCACTGTACTTTTTGTTTGTGAAAATCGTCTCCTTGTTTGTTGTTTATTCTTCTAAGTCCTTTTCTGAATTTATTTCGGTTGAATTTTAGCTAGTATGCAGTTATGCATGATGTTTGTTATATAACTATTACAATAGAATTTGACGCTCGTTAAGACTTAAAAAAGGGTGTGGTAGTGCACTTGAGCTACTTGGCTTTCCGAGTGTTAAGAAGAGGACTCTTCCCCTGCAGACTGCACTGTTGACAATGTCTTATTGGTTGAACTCTTCGCAGCTAATGAGGAGGTGTCTTGGGCAGGCCTTGTGGGAGATGGCCAGAAACGGCTAGGCGGAACTTGCAATGATTCCAGGCTTCCTTCCAACATCTCCATAACTTTACTTATGGATGGCCGATCTGATGGACCAGATTGGATGCACCACAGGCTCACCATTACCATCTTCCTAGCCATTTCATCTTCATCTTCATTTGTCACCCCATAAACCCCTAGATTTTCTCCTGCTTCTACTTTCTTGTATATCCATTCCGGAAAATAGGCTTCACTTGCGCTTGTGGGGCAGGAGTTGTTCTTTTCACGGGCACCTGTCATTTCAAGAACCATCATTCCGTAGCTGTACACATCAGATTTGTGAGATGCCCCTCCAAGACTCTTCAAAAATACTTCGGGGGCCATGTATCCAGCAGTACCTCTTGCACCCATTACAGAGACAATACTCTCTTTCCACTTGCACAACTTTGCCAGCCCAAAGTCAGATATTTTTGGGACAAAATCTGTGTCCAAGAGAATGTTGTGAGGCTTTATGTCAAAGTGCACAATTCTTGTGTTACAACCTCGATGCAGATACTCTAGACCTCGTGCAATACCTTTTGCAATTAGGAATAATGTGTTCCAGTCCAAACGAGAATCATCACCACGTAGAAACTTATCCAATGATCCATTTGGCATGAACTCGTAAATTAGGGCTCTTCTCTTTCCCTCGATGCAAAAACCTAAGAGCGTGACTATGTTGATATGAGAAGTTCTACTGATGCTCGCAACTTCGTTAATGAAATCCTCTCCATCTCCCAGGGATGAGGCCAATACCTTAACTGCAACTAGTTGCCCATCAGGCAATAGTCCTTTGTAAACAATTCCATACCCTCCTCGTCCCAGTTCTTCTTGAAATGAGTTGGTCATTTTCTTGATTTCTGAATACTTGTATCTTTTTGGGGCCTGAGTTCCGTAGTTCCTTATGAACATTTCTAGTTGATCATTTGCAGCTTTTTGAGTTCTCCATAACCTGTTTCTCCAACAGAATATCCCGAAGCTTATGAACGTAATTCCTGCAATGCTGCATGAAAGGCCTGCACGAGATGTTTAGAGGATGGTTAGATAAGATGCATCTCAAGATAGTTACGTTTCTGTTTTTCTTAGTAAAAGTTTTGTGACAGTCTGCTTGATTAAACAATGTCCTCAGCTGAGATAGAAGTTATTTTTCTTACCAATTACAAGCTTCCACTTCATGTTAAGTTTCTGCACAGCTCCACTGTATACTTCTGTTTTAGAAAGAAGGTAAAATGTAGGTGAACATATTGATAGAGATCAGATCATGAACAATGTTTGAAAGGGGTGAGACTCAACCTGAAGTGATTCAAAAGAACACTTGCATCATACAAACTGAAATAGTTACTAAGAAAATCACTCATTGCCCATTCAATAGTTACTTTGCTATCTTTTTATGTTTTCTTTTTCTTGAGTTAAGAGGTAAATTTTTTGTTTTATTCAAAAACCCAACATGGTCAAAATCTTAAAGAATTTGTTTAGAATTTTACCTACTTATATATGCTCTTGTTTTTCTTGAAGAACGTGGTTGAAAAAGAGAAAGCAGATAGGTTAAAAGCCCACGTTAACTATAACGATGACTTCGGCATTTTCTGTTTTTTATTTCCCTTTCATGGTCTCTTGCAATTAGTTATATGATCTAAGCAAGCACCCCATCCATAGTTAGAGGGCAAGCATACCTACTCTTAACGAGTTGATAATATATGTGGGCTTTGAAAATGGGATCCATCAAATCAAGTCTCGGCCTGACTCTTTATGCCGACTGCTTCCTTGGGTTTCTATAATTCTCGATAGGGGTACGTGACATGCTTTTCTATATAACCTTCTGTCTTAATTTTAAAACTAGTGGTGTGTCGTACATGCTGCCTGCTGATTAGAGGTACTTTAGTGAATATCAAAAGACTGTGGCCAGACTTGGAACTTCTAAAAAGGTGGCTGGAAAGGCTAGATATGTACGGTTGAGAATAAGAATTTTATGTTCATTTCTAGCATACCGAAGAATTTCCATTAAGCCAATTAGCAAGCAAACAGCAAGAATAATGGTGAATTTGGGTTGAATCCACATCGCCAGCCAAACTGCCATGTAATTCCTTTTAACATATTTTTATAGTTCACTGAATAGGTGAAGGATCGTGTGAGAAGTTAACGGTGAGAAGCATGAGAAGTGGTTCTAAACCCTTGATCGCTTTTAATCTCATGCCCTCCCATGAATTGCGCTTTAGATGGAAATTGATTTGGTGCATCTTGGTGAATCTTATCTTGGTGCTTCTCATCCTAATATGCATCCAATGGTTGATAACCACTTCTCAAGCTTCTCACGTTAACCTCAACTTCTCACCGGAACGCAACCTTTACTGGATATTATACAAGTATAAGATTCAATTATATAATTTTTTATGTTAAGAAGTAACCGTATCTAGGGGTTGTTGAGCTTCGGTCACATCTATAAGGAACCAAAACTCTCTAAATACGTGTTTATTGGGTTTGATCTGGCTCAGCTATGTTGTTATCTTCAGCAAATTAGGATTTAAAATTGACATAGAACAAACTAATAATCTGAGTGAAATATGAATGTGAGATTGGAGAATGACTAACCTGAGTTGCTTGCATTTACATCCATATTGTTGCAAGTTAATGAGAAATTCCCAGTATAACAGTAACAAGCAAACAACTCTGGTCGAGTCCGGTTAGACCCACACCAACCACCAGATGATATACACTGATCACACTCGTCGTTGTTTGCTTTCCAACGTAGATCGAAACCAACCCTCAAAAGTCTTGTCAGATCACGCTCTGTAGCATTACTTGTCGGCAATATTTCAGTGTTATACGCCTTCACCGGTACAATAACATGGCTCTCGCACTCCGGCTCCGATATATCGCGGTCGATATCACTGGTTGTTTTGTTTTGAAATAACCGTAGTTATTGGTACCATTCTTATCACAACTGAATCTGTTATCCAATGATTTAATAGGCTCATGACATCCGTAGTACAAAGATACGTTCTGGTTGCCAATATAACAGTTACCGAAGAGCGTGGAGTTGCAGGAGGTGTTGCGTAGATATTGAGGGCAAACATCGTTCCACAGATCATTTCTAGCTATGGTGATCGCTTTGCGGTTGCTATCTGTTTCGAGGATTCGGTAGTCTATTGATTCGTATCTGAGTATGAAATAATCATTTAGTTCGGATGGATCAAACTGACATGTTAGCTCGAAACCTGAGTGGCCGCAGTAGTCTGGGCGGCCTAACCCCCAGAATGGGTAGTCAAGATAAAGGTTTCCACAATGGACTGGCGGACCGCAAGCATCAAATAATTGG
Organism: Centaurea solstitialis; assembly: GCA_030169165.1. Lineage (NCBI taxonomy): Eukaryota > Viridiplantae > Streptophyta > Magnoliopsida > Asterales > Asteraceae > Centaurea > Centaurea solstitialis. The sequence continues at coordinate 66,416,440 of CM058041.1, forward strand.
AGTTCCCGGCACTCGATGGCGGGGAAACGGATGGTGGTGGCTAGAATTAGCAACAAAGGGAAAAGGTGGAGATTGGGTTTCATGTTGTTTGGTTGGTTGGTCTAATTCATGTAATTGTTAACAGGTTTGGAGCTAGTGTTTAGTTAATCCATATGATTCTGGTCAAGAGATCATCTATCAAGCAGTATATTAAAGTATCATTCATGGATGGATGAGGTTTGACAATTTCTCATATCTTGGATTTAGGTGTTAATTTGATTATTCCATATTAACAGCAGGAATAAAATTGGGAATTTGGACAAACTAGCCCAAATACATATTAAAATTTGAAATTGACCTCCTAGTCATTTCTCTTCCAACTTTACGAAACTAGCCATCAATTCTGTGATTCCTCTCCATTCCATGATAATAGCTCGATTCCATCCCGTCTTGACACGTGTCCAAATCAAGGAGTCGTGACTCCGTGATTTCCCCTCAATCCTTGATTTCCACTACTTCGTGATTTCCTTGATATGCCAATTCCGTGATCATGGAATTGGCACTTCCTTGACTCCGTGATAATTCCCCTTAATCATTGATTTTCACTACTTTGCGACCTCCTTGATATGCCAATTCCATGATCATGGAATTGGCACTTCCTTGACTCCTCGACAATTGACTTTATTTCACCAACTTGATTACGATCACGGAATGGAGAGGAATCAAGTAATTGATATCATGGAATTGATGGCTAGTTTTGTAAAGTTGGGAAAAAAATGACTAGGAGGTCAATTTCAATATGTATTGGGGCTAGTTTGGCCAAATTCCCAAAAAAATTGGGGGTTGCTACCGTCGTAAGTGCCACCATATTGTCCTTCCTTCATAAGCTAAGATTGCGTGAACGATATTGTTTTGGAAGGTGCAACTGTTTATATGATGCTACTGTATGGAAAAATTCTTGGGTCCAGTCTCTATGGAGGTCGCAAATATATTTTTATTAAAAGCACCAAACTTATTAAATAATCATAATAAACTTAAATAGTAATATTTATTAATCGACTAATTTATATTCTTACTTATCTAAATATCTAGTAAACTTGCAATTTACAAGATTGAATTTCAGAAATTAAAATTTTAAAACTTTGATATTGGAGGCTAAAAGTAAAAGGTAAGCTTTATGAATAATTAAGGTCTTAATAATATGTTTAATTTTTAAAGGCAAAAGGTTGAATTCATTGACATGATCATGACATGCTTATATAATTTGACTTGCGCATTTTCTTTTAGAGGAAAAAATGGCCTTGGTGGTCGATGGAAAAAACCCAAATTTGACTGGTAGCCAAATTCTTTTTAAATTATAGCTTATGGCCAATAATACGTTAAAATTTTTACATGAGTTTGTTAAGAAAATTTACACCATCAATTCATTAAATGAGTCCGTTAAATGCATTACTTGTGTAAATAAGTCTTTTTAAATTTTTTTACACTATCAATGCATTAAATGAGTTTGTTAAATGCATCATTTTTGCACCATTAAAAATTAGTCGGGTCTATTTTAACGAATTGGGTGGCCATGAGCTAAAAATTGAAGAGAATTTGGCTAGAAGGCAAATTAGGTTTTTCCTTTGTCCATCATAGCCAATTTCCCTATTTTTTTTCTTTACATAAAAGGCATCCGCAACATTGGTTTTTTGTTGTTGTTGTTGAGGTTTTTCCACGTAGTGGCCGTTTTTCTCTGGAGGTTTTTATTGGTATTTTGTGTTTGAGAAAATAATTAATATACCTATTTGACAACAACCATTTAACCTCTTACCCTTTCTCTTCCACTTATCACCAAAATACCCATCCGGCCGCTCTCCGGCGAGTTTCCGTCCGCTCCGGCGAGGTTTCCGGCCGCTCCGGCGAGGTTTCCGGCCGCTCCGGCGAGGTTTCCGGCCGCTCCGGCGAGGTTTCCGGCCGCTCCGGTGAGTTTTCCGGCCGGCGAACTTATGAAACAATAAAGTCATTTCGCCCTCGAGTTGCATCGTTTTTTACGATGATCACCAGCACAAAAACCATGACAGCTTGAAAACAGAAACAATCAATGGTGTAGGGTGTAGTTATCATGCTCCGGTTCAGTGCAGCTCTCTCTGGACTTGGTAATGGTGTAGGGTTTCCGGATCTTCTTGGAAGCGTCATCGGCCGCCGATGAGGAGGAGGAGTTCGTCGACGGCAGAGCCACGGCGGCGGTGGGGGAAGAGAAGGAGCCGCCGATATTAGGGAGAGCCATGCCCATTTCTCGATTCAGTGCCCTATCTCTGTGTGTGTGTTTTGTGTGTGTGTTATCAGAGAACGATGATGATGAAGAAGAAGAAGAAGAAGAAGAGGGCTCTGGTTAGAAGCTATGCGGGCCTACCGTAAGGACCCTGTGCGCTCAGAGATATTTTGTTCAATAAATATCGCCGGAAACCTCGCCGGAGCGGCCGGAAACTCGCCGGAGAGCGGCTGGATGGGTATTTTGGTAATAAGTGGGAGAGAAAGGGTAAGAGGTTAAATGGTTGTTGTCAAATGGCTATATTAATTATTTTCTCTTTGTGTTTTTAGAGATTTTCGTATTTAATCAATTTTGAACATATAAGTTTTATAAAATTTTGTATATAATCAGTTTTACTTTTTACCATAATTAAAGTAATCATTGCAATCTTTATTTGTTTCGCTTTTAGTATAGCAGAGGACATATTTGTTGGAGTAAAAAAATACTAAAATCTATTTTTTCTTCATTTTAACATAGTTATTGGAGATGCTCTAAAATTCACGAGTTAAGGTTAAAGCTTTAAGATTTATCTTCACACCAAAATTAAAGTTTACTCAAAATTTTATGAAACTAAAATTAACTTGCAAGTGGGTTTTTAAGAAAATTCTAAAACCAAGCTAAAATGTGATACTGTGTTTAGGTAAGAAAATCGTTTTATTTGAATTTTTATAAACCAAGGTTATTCTTGAACTTGTGAATTGTTGAAAACGAGGGGTTTGCCCGCGCTTCGCTGCGGAGAGTTTTGTTAATATTGTAAAGGTCCGTAGTTGTGAACAATATTTTAAAGAAAGTTACCTATTAAGAGTCAGGCTTCGCGCCGAGTTATAAACTGTGATAGATTTGATCGTAAGTTGTAACATGGATTTATATGAAACATAAAGTTTGTACAGATATTGTCATACGAAAGGTTTAATACAATAAATGAAAAGATTTAAGAAATCAAAAAATTTAATTTTAGGAGATTTTAATAATACTAACAATTACCAGGAAGTCAAAAGACTGTTCATGAACAGTAGTTACCGACATTTTAATATATTTCAGTCAATATACGATATATGACTAAAACGTAAAATGAAATATAGAAAACTAAAGTGTATAAAGTGAATAAATATGTTCATGAACACTTTTTTGGAGCTAAAATGTAATTTATCCAATTGTCGGTACCTACTGTTCATAAATAGTGTTTTGGTTTCATATAATCGTATTATATATGGTGTATAATAAAATAATTACATCAAAAATATTCAATATTAGGCTCATTTAGAACGTACCAAGTGTACGATTATAATGGCGTTTTAACATGTTCCAACCAATATACGATATATGACTAAAACGTAAAATAAAATATAAAAAACTAAAAGTATAAAATGAATAAATATTATAAGTTTAGGAGTTAAAATGTAGTTTCTACAAATCGATTATAATGGTGTAATTGTTAAAATTAAAATGTATTTTTTAACATGTTCCAACCAATATACGATATATGAGTAAAACTTAAAATGAAATATAGAAAAGTAAAATATATAAAGTGAATAAATACTATAAGTTTAGGGGCTAATATATAAATTTGAAAATGGGTATCGGATTCAGGTCGGTTGGAGTGTATATATAGTATCTGATAAAATAACTACATCAAAAAGTATTCCATATTAGGCTAATTTCGATCGTATCGACGATACAAATATAATTGCGTAATTTGTTAAAATTTGAACGTATTTTTTAACGTATTTTAGCCAAGACACGATATATGACTAAAAAAGTAAAATGAAATATTGAAAAGTAAAAGGTTTACAGTAAATAAACCTTATAAGTTCTAAATTTAGAGGGCTAATATGTAAATTTGAAAATGAATATAAGATTCGGGTCGGTTGGAGCGTTTATATAGTATATAATAAAATAACTATATAAAAAAATATTCAATAATAGGCTCATTTTGATCGTATCGACGATACGAATATAATGACGTAATTTGTTAAAATTAAAACGTATTTTTTAACGTCTTTTAGTCAATACACGATATATGACTAAAACGTAAAATGAAATATTGTAAAGAAAAAGGTATAAAGTAAATGAACATGATAAGTGTAGGGACCAAATATGTAAAATTGGAATTGGATTTAGAAATTAACGGGTTGGAGCAAAGCGGGTTTGGGGCGGGTCGGCTGGAGACATGGGTTTGGGGCGGGTCGCCTCATAATTGTATAGTTATATAATATGACAAATGTGATATTGTGCTTAGGTAAGAAAACGGTTTATTGGAAGTTTTGAGAACTCTGATCTATGTGATGAATCTTGTCTCAATATAATTTTTACAAGGACGTTTGAATGCTATATAGTATACGTGCGATTATAGTCGATCACTTTTAAGTTGTAACAATTATTAGACTAATGCAAATGGAATCACAAGCGTAAAAGTCAATTTATTTACATATACGATGTGTTTGTTCTTTACATTTATTTAGCTAGATACAAAAAATGATTCATCAAAACATTCAAACTATAGATCATGGATGGTTGATTTTGATGAACATATGGCCCGTAATGATTTGATTATAGCAAATGAGCATATCTTAGATCATTGGAGGACTTGATCTATCGACCGTGGATGGTTGGACTTGACGACCAATGTTTCGTAATAGAAACTCTAAAACATGGATTCATGCTTACTTTTTGTTCCCGCACAATAAATGGAAATCCGGTCTCCCTGTCATCGCAACTCGTAACACTTGACTTGGACCTAGTGAGTAATGACCCACATTTGAAATATATGGACTTTGGAATTTGTTCAAGTTTATAAAATATTACCTTCAATTGGTATTTGCTTTATTTTATAAATTGTTTGGACTTACTAATCGTCAAACCTAACATTTTTTTTAAATGTCATGAATATCAAGTTCTTTTAACGATGGGCTCCAAAGTCTTAAGTAAAGTGTTTGGATGTCACTAAAGGCACACTATAATATGTACGTATCTAGTTTATTAACAAAGTAAAGAATATTACCTTTACAAACTAATATAGTCTTTATTTTTTTGACAGGAATTTATAATCTTATTAAAAGGCTCTTTTGGAACAAATTGTTTTTATTTCTGGAATGTATCATATTCTTTTTGAAAAATAACCATCATCCTACTATCTTCTTTCTCCCATTTGAATATTTCAACCTCTTCCTCTTTTCTTACTTTTGAATTTGCGGGTGGCATCGCCACCATCCACAAACCTAATTAAGTGCCAACGATAGCATATACCATCGTATCATCTTTTATCACAAAGTAAAAATTCTAAGATCATAAAAAGAATTATCGTATAAATTTATTGTATGCTACCATATATATTTGAAATTACAATAAATATACAAACTTCTCTGTTTGACTTGGTTAATTTATATTTCTAAAAAAATTTTAATAACAAGAATCGAGCATGAGACGTTTCATTTAAAAAGCAATGAACCAACCACTAAACCAATACTAACTTTGTGAAAAATATATTTATATATGTTCTTATAGTTAAATGGTGTCACCGTTTGAAAATTTATTTAAGTCCATCGCTGACCATCACACGTTGCCTAAAAACACAACGAAAGCTATCATTCATTGCGCCGCTTAATGCTCATTACCATTTAACTTTTTTGTATTCGGGATTACATCATGAATATGCTTATCTGGAAAGCTCTTGTTTCGTCTATGAAAACTGCTACTATACCACCTACATAAAGGAAAAACACACAAAACCAGTGCCAAAACGGTTTTTTCTGTTTAAGGATTTGTTTTTTGTCTGATTCAATTTAGGTTTTTCATTTGCAATTATTTTTTGTTTGAATTTAATTTAGGATTTTGTGTTTATTTCTATTGATTATATCAGAAAATATAATGAATTTGATTTAGAAACTCAAAGAATCTACTCCTCCCATGATTATATGGTGTTCCTGTAGAGTTCACATTGTTTTTTTAAGGCTATGTTCGATAAACCAGCTGATAAGCTAGCTGGTAGCTGATAAACTAGTTAGTAGCTGATAAACTAGCTTATGAACAAATTATGTTTGGTAAAAACTAGCTTATGAATATGTAAAATGATTAAAAAGTGTATGTTCAAATTTAATAATTAATATTAATAAGGGTATAATTGGAAAAAACTCCCAAAAAGCTAATCAAAGCAAGCTTTTCAAAAAGCTAGCTTATGGTACATGTTTGGATGGACTAGCTTATAAGCTAGCTTATTTTTACTAAACACAGCCTTAATTTATGATCTAAACTTTAATTCTTCTACTATTCTTTTACCAAAGTTCATAGATGAAACAATTAATGATTTTTTTTTTCTTAAATTAGGTGAAGAATAATGGTTTTTATTTAAAATTTATAATATCATTTCGTATATGAACTTCGGTTTCCGCGTGAAACCAAAAAGTAAATGACATAACTAAAGATGTTCAAAAAGTTCTTAGATAAAATCCGAAACTTAAAAAATTGGTATCAATACATGAAAAATACGAAAATACCTGATTTAACAAAAGAGATGCATCCATGTATATAAACTTAAAAATTAAAATAGTGGTAATTATAAAACATCCCTTTCATGTGGCAACATCAAACTTAATTACCCGGAATTAACGAGTCCTAATCATTCGTTATATTTTATATAAATAGATTGGGACTATAGATGACCAAGTCAGTCAATATATATAGAAAACGGTCAACAAATGCTTCCATTTTATTAGAATTTTTTCTCAATTCAAAATGTTTTGTTCTTAATTAGTTTATTTATGATATTGACTATGAAACAATCAAACTTCCTTATGTTTTCATCAATTAGTGTCTTCCTATTCCATTATTTATTTGCTCAACACTTTACTCTCCAAATTAACCATCATGAAATCCAACTTCCACCCATGCCACACCACCTTTTTTCCCTTGACGCTAATTCTAGTCACCACCATCCATTTTCCGGCCATATGGTGCCAAGAAACCGAATATAATGTTTGTGGCCGGTTAGTTCAATGCGGAAACATTGTACTCGACTACCCATTCTGGGGATTAGGCCGCCCTTCGTACTGCGGCCACTCCGGTCTTCAGTTAACCTGTCAATCTAATATTACCATACTACGATATGAATCACTAGATTTTCGAGTCCTGCGAATGGATGGCGATACGCAAACAATCACCATCGCTAGAAATGATATTTGGGATAGCTTTTGCCCTCGATATCTCTACAACACCACCTACAACTCATCACTCTTCAATGCCAATAAATTTGACCAAGAAGATTTATCTTTGTACTACGGGTGTGATTCTAATGACCCATCAGGTTGTGATGTGAATGGTTGTAGGCCGACCTTATTACTTAATAACCAATTTAATTGTAATGTGAGTGGCACCGAACGTTACATGAGTTACTTCTTCATAACCAATCTGATACCCAACGACACATCTAGTAGCTTGTTGGTGCAGTGCAACAATCATATGATTGTACCTCTGAGTCAATCTTCGGCTGATCGATTGGCGTCACCCAATGCTACAAGAAGTGACCTGAGGGAAGCAATCACTTCTGGTTTCAATTTACAGTGGACGGCGTATAAAGAAGAGTGTGATCTATGTGTTCGGTCTCATGGTCGGTGTGGGTCCAACTCAACTTCACGAGAGTTGTTTGCTTGTTATTGTGATAGCGGGGAATATTCACTAACATGTAACAGAAGCCTAACTAGAAATGAAGGTATACCTCCCGTCTTCAACCTCTCATTTTTCCCCTTTCCATCCATCTTTTTAGAAGTCCGACAACTTTTTTTTGATATCATGAAAGTACCTATAATAAGCAACATATACCTGCCTTGCTCTATTAATAATATCATGGTTTGAAATTAGAGTCAATGCATGACACAAACGGGAAATTGCGGACTGGGTCGATAGACGTCTAAACCCTATAAAGCATAAAGAGTCTAACAACATAGAACCTGGAAAATAAGAGAAAACTCTTATAAAACTGGAGATAAAACTCTAAAAGATCTAATTTCTTATTCAATACTCTTCTACTAGTGAAAACAAAGAATCCATTTTATAGTGTAAGCTAACTAAGAGATAACTTATAGATTCAAATCTAATTATAAATCAACCAGGAAAAGGAAATATAAAGGATTAAATAAAACATTAACTAGATAAAAGAGAGAACTCCTAAAGAAACAACTCAAATAAAGAGATGAATCCCCTTGAGAAGCAAATTCAAATACGTGAAAAGCTAGGCTATTTTAAGTCACGCTGGGCTCTGTTTACCCCTTTTTCGATGCTAAATTCATAGCTACTTTCGAGCTCGTTTTGTTCTTTTTGAAAGCCTTATTAACACTTGAATTCTCTATGTAGCATTGCATATTGAGTCTCACCCTTTTATAACACTACTTAATTATAATTATTCATGATTTGATTATCAATAAACCCACCTACGTTTTAACTTCTTTCTTAAACAGGATCTAAGGGAGCTTTTAACATGAAATGGAAGCTTGTAATAGGTAAGCAGACAAACTTTCTCTATATTGACTACTTTATTTAATTGAGGAGTTATTTGCGAAAAGCATTCGTATGGGAGCAAGATTATATAAACATATCTACCCTTTTTAATATACCAAGAGAAAAAGCATGCCCATATTTTCTTTAAATGCATACGATCCTCTAAACAAGCATCTTGTACGTGCATGCTTATCATGTGGTATTGTAGGGATTACGCTCTAGTTGTTTGTGATTCTCTATCGAAAAAGGAGGTTACTGAAAAGTCAGAATGCCATAAATCATCACATAGAGAGCTTCATAAAGAACTACGGAAGTCTGGCCCCAAAGAGATTCAAATATTCAGAAATCAAGAACATAACCAACTTTTTCTTAGAGAAACTAGGACAAGGAGGATATGGAAGTGTCTACAAAGGACAATTGCCTAATGGAAATTTAGTTGCAGTTAAGCTCTTGAATGGAGTAATGGGAGGTGGAGAAGATTTCATTAATGAAGTCGCGAGCATTAGTCGAACTTCTCATGTCAATATAGTCACACTTCTAGGTTTTTGCATCAAGGGGAAAAAAAGAGCCCTCATGTACGAGTTTATGCCAAATGGATCCTTGGATAAATTCCTATGTGGTGATGGTTCTCATTTGGATTGGAACACATTGTTCCGAATCGCAAAAGGGATCGCAAGAGGCCTAGAGTACCTGCACCAAGGTTGTAACACAAGAATTGTGCACTTCGACATAAAGCCTCACAATATTTTGTTGGACGAAGAATTTATCCCAAAAATATCTGATTTTGGGTTAGCCAAGTTGTGCAAACGGAAAGAGAGTATTGTGTCTGTAATAGGTGGAAGAGGTACTGCAGGATACATGGCCCCTGAAGTATTTTTGAAGAGTCTTGGAGGGGCGTCTCACAAATCTGATGTATATAGCTATGGCATGATGGTTCTTGAAATGACCGGCACACATAACAACAACACTAATGTGACAAGCACAAGTGAAGCATATTTTCCAGATTGGATATACAAGCAAGTAGAAGCTCGAGACAATCTAGGGGTAAATGGGGTGACATCGGAAGAGGAAGAGGAATTAGCTAGAAAAATGGTGATTGTGAGCCTATGGTGTATCCAGTCTGATCCATTAGATCGTCCATCTATAAGTAAAGTAGTGGAAATGTTGGAAGGGAACTTTCAATCGTTGCAAGTCCCACCTAGACGTTTCTGGTCATCTCCCACAAGGCTTGCCCAAGGCACACCATCATCACTCACACAAAGCTCATCTGGTTAATAATTATTAACGCTTTTGATCATAATACAGAACCATCAAATTTATTGGTTACTAAATATTGGTCTCCAGCTCTATACAAAAAATCTTCCAATGGTTGATTGGAGTTTCATTCATCTAAATTTACGTTTTCTACTTGGTTATGTAGCATGTTTGGATATGACAACTCATGATATCAATTTCTAAAGGGATGCAAAAATTATAATCCTATTTGTTTCAGGATGTAGTTTCAGTTGTGGTATTCATTCTTAAGGCTGCGTTTGGTATGCTAGAATGTTTTTGAAGGAATTGGAATCCTGAGGAATGTAGAATCCTGAAGGAATTGGAATCCAATTCCATTATCTGTTTGGTTGGCAGAAATGTCCGATGGAACTGGAATTAAGATATGCAAAATGACAGGATTACCCTCCTTTTGTTCTTATGTCGAAGCGGTAGCGGTGGGTCGAAGCGGTGGCGGCGGTCGGCGGTGGGTCGAAGCGGTGGTGGCGGCCGGCGGTGGGTCGAAGCGGTGGCGGCGGCCGGCGGTGGGTCGAAGCGGTGGCGGCGGCCGGCGGTGGGTCGAAGCGGTGGCGGCGGCCGGCGGTGGGTCGAAGCGGTCGCGGCGGCCGGCGGTGGGTCGAAGCGGTCGCGGCGGCCGGCGGTGGGTCGAAGCGGTAGCGGCGGTCGGCGGTGGGTTGAAGCGAAGTAGTAAGTTAGGGCATCTAATTGAAGGGTAATCTGGTAATTTGGCAATTCCCATGTCAAGGGATTTTAAAATCCTTCCATGTACCCAAGGATTTCAAATTCCTTCATATGAGGGATTTTAATTCCTTCCCCCAATTCCAATTCCCTTTTTTAAATCTTACCAAACGCAGGAATCTTTGAGAAATGGATTCCAATTCCTTCAGATTTCCAAGGAATCCTGCATACCAAACGCGCAGAAGATTTCATTAATGAAGTCGCGAGCATTAGTCGAACTTCTCATGTCAATATAGTCACACTTCTAGGTTTTTGCATCAAGGGGAAAAAAGAGCCCTCATGTACGAATTTATGCCAAATGGATCCTTGGATAAATTCCTATGTGGTGATGGTTCTCGTTTGGATTGGAACACATTGTTCCGAATCGCAAAAGGGATCGCAAGAGGTCTAGAGTACCTGCACCAAGGTTGTAACACAAGAATTGTGCACTTCGACATAAAGCCTCACAATATTTTGTTGGATGAAGAATTTATCCCAAAAATATCTGATTTTGGGTTAGCCAAGTTGTGCAAACGGAAAGAGAGTATTGTGTCTGTAATAGGTGGAAGAGGTACTGCAGGATACATGGCCCCTGAAGTATTTTTGAAGAGTCTTGGAGGGGCGTCTCACAAATCTGATGTATATAGCTATGGGATGATGGTTCTTTAAATGACCGGCACACGTAACAACAACAACACTAATGTGACAAGCACAAGTGAAGCATATTTTCCAGATTGGATATACAAGCAAGTAGAAGCTGGAGACAATCTAGGGGTAAATGGGGTGACATCGGAAGAGGAAGAGGAATTAGCTAGAAAAATGGTGATTGTGAGCCTATGGTGTATCCAGTCTGATCCATTAGATCGTCCATCTATAAGTAAAGTAGTGGAAATGTTGGAAGGGAACTTTCAATCGTTGCAAGTCCCACCTAGACGTTTCTGGTCATCTCCCACAAGGCTTGCCCAAGGCACACCATCATCACTCACACAAAGCTCAACTGGTTAATAATTATTAACGCTTTTGATCATAATACAGAACCATCAAATTTATTGGTTACTAAATATTGGTCTCCAGCTCTATACAAAAAATCTTCCAATGGTTGATTGGAGTTTCATTCATCTAAATTTACGTTTTCTACTTGGTTATGTAGCATGTTTGGATATGACAACTCATGATATCAATTTCTAAAGGGATGCAAAAATTATAATCCTATTTGTTTCAGGATGTAGTTTCGGTTGTGGTATTCATTCTTAAGTCTTGAATTAGAAGAGAACTATTTTGTAGAATCCAAAATTTGATACATGCATTGTTGAATGCATAATACAGTTTAAATTTATAAAACTCTAACTTAAACCATAGAGGTAGTAAGTCAACTATCCTGTTTTTCTCAAAAATCAATGCTCAAGTCAATTGTCTGTGTTAAGGCAAATGTATGGTGAGATGTAGCATGGCGGCTAAAGCATCAAGTCTCAAAATCTATGTCAAAACCATGATGTTTTTTAAGGCGTGGTTTAAAACGACAAATATGTATATATGTGTATTTAGTTGGTAATTCGAGGTGGTAAGTTTGCAATAAATATCAAATGGTCTAGGTTCGAGCCTTGGCTCGTGCATGAATGCCCCATAACCACAACAGCTGAGTGAGTAAGAAATGCCCCCTACAACGAGCATTGGCAATCCGTGGTGAGCCGGTTGGGGTTGCCGGAATCAACCTTTTGCAACAAAAAATATACACACATGTATAACTGTTTGTGTATGTTACTCTGATCAACACGTATGATTTAATATAAAACTATAAACCAAAGAAGAACCATCCATTAATATAAAATATGTACTCTAAAATTCTATTATCACATACAAAAAACATATTAAAATGGATAATTAGATTAGATATATGTATCATATAAAGAAACTATCATTCCACTTGATCTTCATCATTTATATATATCTAAAAAGTTATTTAAAAACAAAATGCACCAAATACGTTTTCTGAATTTTCATTTTGTTAGTTTTTTTTTTGGAAAACTAAAAAATTTTCCACAACCAAACACACCTTGGACTTTTATTTTCTATTTTAGAAAATTAGAAGACGCGTTTAGAAAATCTTGGAAACTACTAAAATTTCCATAGAAGTTTGAAAACAAGATATTTTCATTTTTTTTTTTTGAAAAACTGTTTAAAACTGGATGGCCCAACGTGTTTTTTAAAATTCCATTCTTATTGAAAAATTGAAAATATTTCCACAACCAATTACACCCTAAATTTCTATTTTTTATTGATGGAATGAATAAAAAACTCATTCATCTATGATCTTTTTAGGGGTATTTGGGATTGTTTATTTAAAACAACTTATGTTTTATTTTTGTAAAAGTGCTAATCAACTTATATGGTTTTATAAAAGGTTTTTAAATTAACTTACAATGATATCAAAAACAATAAGATGATAAATTGAATTTTAAAGGATCTTTGAAATTATTTATATAAAATAACTATAAAGTAAATAAGTTATTTTAAATAAATTGATAAGATAGAGTTATTTATATCGAGAGTTTTCTAATTGATTCTCTACCACTTTAAGGTGTGTCGTCGGTGCTCCCCGCCGCTACCATTGAGAAGTACCCAAGGCCCAAGGGTACTAATGTTGTAAGAGGATTAAAGTTACTAAAAATAAGCGAAAAATTGCTACAAACTTTTAATATGATGATTTTGTTAGGAAGCTTAGTAGGGGAAGAATCAAGTGACTTGTTGTTTATATCGTGGATTAAGGCTAGTTTTCTTTTTCACCGTGATCATGTTTTCATATAATTTTTCTCTTTTCGTCTCTATATATGTCCAGATTAGGTTTTATTTTAAGAGGATTTTGTCCTATTATTAGACCATCCACATTGGCAATTGGCAAGGGCTCGACAAGAAGGTTTTGCCGATCGGTACCATCGGCAACACCGCTGAGGCCAATCGGCAAGGACCAAAATCGGTGTGGTGTTGCCGACTGCTTAGACTATACCCACACACGCCACCCCACCTTCCTCTCCTTTCTCTCTCTTTTTTTATTTTATTTTAATTATTTAGATTAGCAAGGAAGTCTACGAATGGATATGGTTTTATAATACAACATTACATTTATGCTTCTAATGGACCGGCCTTAGGCCTAACAAGCTGTTTGTCATTTAGCAATCTTGTTATTTTGATTCACACCTATACATTTTGAATGTATAACTATAAGCTGTATTTATTATTTTTTTGTAGGTATTGGTGTTTCACACTATAATTTTGATTCATTTGTAAAAGGTTGTATAAAACATTTGTGAGTTTAGCTTTTCCTGTTTATTCCTTCTTACTTGAGTTCACGATTTTTCAATTTATAGTGATATGTGTTCTATGAAACAAGTTCAAGCTTTTTATTGTTGATTTCTTCATGTGGCATTTATATATGAATATGACATTGTTAAATATAGGGATAAGTTCACGAAAGTGTATTCAACTTGTCACGAAAAGCTTTTGTATGTACTGAACTTCAATTTTTACCTTTTGACGTATCAAACTTTTAAAAAAACCTCTATTGTATGTATCCAACCTGTTATACCAGGTTACCTGCTGATGTGGCACCTGTTTTGATGACGTGGAAGATGACTGTATGCTGACTTGTTTATTTCCTATTTTAAAATAATTGCAAATACATAAAAATTAAATTAAAAACCCAATTAGGGTTCATGTTATCTCAGGCAAACACAAACCAGATTAAAAACGCACCACACCAGAAGAAAACCATCGTCGCCGGTCGCCGGTCGCCACCGTTCGCCGTCGCCACCGTTCGCCGTCTCCACCGTTCGCCGTCTCCACCGTTCGCTGTCACCACCAGGCACCATCGTTACCGTCGACACCGTTCGTTCGCCGTCTCACCAGCCGTCACCACCACCGGCCGTCACTCTTCTCCTTTTTCCCCGATCTCCACCATCTTTGTTCATTCCGTTCACAGATCCACCCTCAGGTTCTTGCCCTTCATTTGCATCATTTTTACTGATTTTACCCCAATAATTTGTTCTTGATGTTACAGATTTTGCACCATCTGATTTACATCATTGAAGCATTTGGGATTTTGATATTTGGGTTTTGATTTGAGGGTTCTTGGTGAAAAATTTTAAATTTTGATTTTGGTAATTAATTCTATATTTTGATTTTGGTTTTAGGGCTTTTGGTAAACAATTCCAAGTTTTGATTTTATGGTTCTTGGTAAAGAATTTCAGTTTGATTTTAGGGTTCTTGTGAAACCATTTTAGGGTTCTTGGTAACAAGGATGAGGATGTTAATGAATATTCAATAATCTGGAAATAATTAGTGATATGGCATTTTTTTTAAATCAAAAATTATAAAGTTACAGGTTACCTGCTTAACAGGTAACCGGATACATACAATAGAGTTTTTCTTAAAGTTTGATACGTCAAAAGGTAAAAATTGAAGTTCAGTACATACAATAGCTTTTGGTGACAAGTTGGATACACTTTCGTGAACTTATCCCTTAAATATAATATACTAATGTGGAAACATAGCTTTATATGATGGTCCAAAGCCTTTCACATTCATAGATACATATTGTGTAGAGACATCCTACATGTGACATTTGTTTATTACATATATGATTGGTTTTCACTATAATTTATATATATATATATATTATCTTAGTATAATTTATGAATGCTTTTCCACCATACTCTGTGAATTGTATAATTTAAAACTTTTGTCAAGCTTTAACTATCAATTCACACAAGACTGAGGATAAAGCGGTAATTTGTGATTATTTAGACAGAGGATAAAATGGTAATTTGTGACTATTTAGACAGGTGATTCAAAACTGTTTCCAAACAATCATGTTATGTCTGACACCTAAATCATACAGAGTCTCTTAACCATACTGACCATTTAATCATCATTCAGACAGCCCTGTTCTCGAGTTTAATAAGGGAAGGAAAGGGGAGGGAAGGGAAGGGGGAATCCTTTCCTTTTCTTCGAAATCCTCCCATTTTTTGGATGATAAGTTTTACGCCAAAATAAGCCTAAACTCTCCCCTCCAAACCCCTCTTTTTCTTTCCCTTTCCTTCCTTAAATCAAACTCCAAAACACATAAGGGCATTAGATTTTTAGTACGTATAGATTTGGGCCTAATATTATTACTTTTGCTGTTCTCCGGTTCATATACCCAAATTGTTTTTTGATTTCGATTTCTGCATCATCAATTTCAGCCATCGACTTATTTCTGATTTCGATTTCTGCATGACGGTTTTTTTGACTTGAAGTCGGCTATGGAGTATCGATTGATTCCTGCCATCGAACCTACGACCTTGGTTTTCTGCTTTCGATTGAAGCTTGCTGCCAAGTGCCTTCGCCTATCGGTTTTTGCCGGTGCCCTTTGATTCGTGAACTACAATGTAAGTTCTATTTCTTCAAATTTTAATGTTTTGTTATTTTATTTTTGCCATTGCCTATTAGGATTTAGGGCTTAGGTTTGGATTTAGGATACCCAAATAGCCAAATAGATGTAATTCAAATATTTGTTCTTTTGTTGGAGTTTTATAGCACTCTAATCATGTGGATAAATGCTTTATTTTACTCAAAAACGTCGATTAAGATTGCAATGTTAGCCTCTATGAAAGGTTTTCGTTCCTATGGTTTAATGAGTCATGAAATATTTGTTTGGTTATCATACAGTGATATAGATTCTTGGAATGATTGCTGGTGTTATTTTTATATGGAGCCTTGTGATTGTAATCCCTTGACTAAGGTTGTGTTTGGCAAACTAGCTGATAAGCTAGCTTATGAATTAATTATGTTTGGCAAATACTAGGCTATTAGTATGTGAAAATGACCAAAAAAGGGTATCTTGGGGTACAATAATTAATATTAATAAGGGTATAATTGGAAAAAAGCTACAAAAAGCTCCTAAAACGCTACTCCAACTAGCGTTTCAATAAGTTAGCTTATGGTCCATCCAAACATGTACTAGCTTATAAGCTGGCTTATTTTTGCCAAACACAGCCTAATGGGGTAATTGACCCAAGAAATTAAGAACATAGTATTAGGAAATGATATAGATTATTTGAGTGGCTTATGGAGGCTTAATTAAAGTTAACAATCGCAAACAAGTCTAAATAGCACTGCGAAAACGTATGTTTCATTTGCCTTTTTTTTACATACGAGGGGCATTTTTCTGGTCATACCGCCCAGGGCATGGGAAACCTTAGGACTGGCTATATAAGTCATACTTATTACTACGTATAATGGTGTCAAAGAACTTCAATTGTTGATGAATCTTACTGATAATAAATTTTCTGTTTTATCTATGTTTACTGAAATTTTTGTGATTTATAGTGAATTATGTGCTCAATTCAAACTCAGTCCGTTTAAAACTTTGGACCGAATCAAACAAACCAAACTTTGTTTGTGACCTTTTGGTTCTGTAAGTCTAGCATTCAAAGTACAGGGTTAACTTGTACTATGCTGTTTTTGGGAATATAGTTCTTTAAGATTGTAAATCCACTTCTACTGATTGGTTCTCTAATCTTATCCAAATTGGAGAACCTTTCAATGGCA
Source organism: Centaurea solstitialis (assembly GCA_030169165.1). Classification (NCBI taxonomy): domain Eukaryota; kingdom Viridiplantae; phylum Streptophyta; class Magnoliopsida; order Asterales; family Asteraceae; genus Centaurea; species Centaurea solstitialis. The sequence continues at coordinate 66,433,775 of CM058041.1, forward strand.
GATCATGCGACATGTAACTTAAGTCAATAGAAACCATCATCTAATACACAATTTTGACGTAGATTATGACTAATTTTGCTCATTATTCTTAAGCCAATACAAATACTTCGTGGCTATTTGATTTAGAATGAACTAGGTTAAAAGGTTCATACTAGTTGAAACAATAATTCTCTACCATATGGTTCATGGGTATTCGTTTTTTAGCTGGAAACGTTAGAAAGTTGGCTAAAAAGCTACTTATGTCTTTACTATTTTTGTTAGTATTTTTTTTTATCATGTTATTATTACTTACTACCGACAATCTGGACAGTTCGCATCTGGAAGTTGGTGTGTCTACTGGTTGAGAAATCAGTTGGAGATTTTTATCTAGCGGAAATAAATGGAAGTGTCTGCTGCTTGTGAAGATGCCTTGGTTTCGATTCCTCATGGTGGTCCTATATACATCTCTGATATGGTTGGTCCACTCACTAGTGTTTCTAGATTCCAGTCATGCGTTGAAGAAGAACTGACGGTATGGTATCCTTGGTGCTTATAAATCCTAAATCATTATCATACAACACTAATTTCTTGTATATCTTTTTATTTATTCATGTTTAAGTTAATTTTTTTTGAAGTAAGTATAGATTCCACTAAATTCAAGATCTATCCATCTAATTTACTTGTTTTGATAGAATGAGTAAACAATGCTCTTTGTACTCTAAGCCTCTAAGGCGCTGTTTGGTTCGAGGAATTCGAAGGAATTTGATGGAATTGGAATGAGTCAATGACAATTCCTTTGATCAAATTTGTTAGTGATGTTCTGATTCGGGGGATGATCTTAATGGATCCCCTTGAGTTCCATTGAATTTCACAATTTAAGGAATTCATCATTCCTTGGCTTAAGTGAAGGAACTAAATTCCTACCGACCAAAGGTGTGGTCAAATTCCATTCCAATTCCTTCAAAGTTAAATTCCTTTGATGGATTCCGATTCCATCAAATTTCATTATGTGAACAAAATGCCCCCTAAGAGTTCAAACTTACATATTATTAGGACTAAACTTCTCTATGGTAGTAGGTGACAACCTTTGCAAACCTAATTGGAAGTTATTTAGTTTTTCTTAGCAATGCTAAGCGTTCAAAAAGGCGCGCCAAGGCGTGATGCGGCACACGTTTTTTGTAAGGCATTAATCTATTTTTTTTTTACATTTTTAAGTTTAGAATTTACACTTTTATAGATTATTTAATCTCATTACTAACAGTTTTACGAATTTATACACGTTACGGACTCACAATTAAAGGAAGCTGTACAATTACTTTTTTAAGTTCTCTTTAAATATTTCATCAAAAAATATTTTTATAGTAATGATCTATATGATCTTTTTTCTTCTAATTTGAATGTACATTTTTTAATATCATTATTTGATTAGAATAATATATAGAAAACATACATGTATATATAATACGTACAAATTTGTCACCTTATGTCACGCCTTGAAAAACACCACGTCCTCGCCATGGCGTGTAAGGCTTAAGGCTTGACCTCACTGCCACGTCATGTGTCACGCTATTTTGAACCTTGACAATGATATAGAAACAGTCCCAGGCTAGTAGCTGGCAACCTTTGGTATACGTAATTGGAAGTTAGTATATTTTGCCTTAGAAAGCTATAGAAACACTGATGGTATTGATTCTAAATCCTACTAATCTTTGGCAATTTAAACGATAAGCCTGAAATTCTGTCATGATTTTAAAATGTTTTTTGTGCAGGGGTTTTTAAACAATCGCAGCCACTTTGGATTTGTTTTATCTGCAATTTTTATACATAAGAAACTTGGATAATTTATTTCATAATATAATTGTAAAGGAAGATGATATCAGTGATGTCCTCTGCCTTGTCACAAATGGAGAGCCAAATGAAGAGCATTACTGTCCAAAAACTAAACGCAATAATATGTCAATGTATGTTGTGATTGGTTAATCTATTTTAAATTTTCCTTTGCAGCTGTTTTTGACCAACCATAAATCCATAATTAGTTTGATCAATGCAGGATCTCAGAAACGAGCTGTGCTTGGACTTTACTGAAGAACATCATCATGAAATTGTGTATGTCGCATTACATTTGTTGGCTATACGGTTCACTACTTTCGAACAAGCTCTAGTTATTTGGCCCCTTAACATAGCTAGCTTGTGCTTGCCATATCCCTTATTTTTTGTATATGTCATATTCGTTTGGTAATAGTGAGGCAGTTGAATGTGTAAGACTTCAGCACCACCTCTTATTAATCAGAAGTGAAATAAGACTTCAGACCTCATAAGAAAATGACACTGTAGTCTTGGATTTGCATCAGTAAATTTTTATCGACTTGTTTTCTTGAAATAGCCTATTTCTAATTAGCACCTTCGTTCTTTGTCTTAACTGAATATGGAAAGGATAAGAATAATTTAGAAACCACTTTTATTTACAAATATAGCTACTTGTGCGCTGTGATATATGGACTCTACCTCGAGAGTGTTGAAACAATGGGCTTGTGATAACTAGGTTTATTTAGGGTTTATCATGTTTATTTGTGTAGGCTGATAGACTCATCTCTATGATTCATATTGATATGTTTTTAACTCTGTTTCTTCAAACTATCGTCTTATTCTGAACCATGCTACAATTGCTTATTCATTTGGTCGTTAGAATATTGGGTTGGGTTCCGTGAAAATGACTAAAGTATGGAAAACCAGGAACCAACAAAAAGATGAATGAAAAAGTATTATCAATATGGATGTCAAGTTAAAGAAAATAAAAATGATGGCTTTTGTGTAACTTGTATCACTCAAAATTTGATTTATTTCTTCTTTTTATCAATTAACAATATGGTGGCGGAGGTTCTTAAATCTCATTTAGTCACATCCGTAGTATGAATTAATCTATCAATTGATGTGGTGTTTTCTGGTTTTCCATTTTTATCATTGTCCCTCAACTTGAGTGGTGAAGTATTATACAAGTAAATATCATAAATAAACCATAATGTTACATGTAAGTTCCATCTAATAATTATTTTGATTCTTGTACTTATTGCAATGCCTTTTATAGGGTTGATGAACTTAAAATCCTCAGCGAGGAGGAATTGGTGGATATAGCATTTCAAGCATCGCTCAAGGTATGCTACTAAAAACCATTTGCTAAAGTTGGCTGCGATGTAACAGCATTGTGAATTTTCTTGCAGGGTGGTAACTTGACAAGAGATCCTTCACCATCATTAGAAGATTCCTCCAACGGGTAACTAATTGTCTCCAAAACATTATATATAGAGTAAACTCTAATTTTGGTCCCCGTGGTTCGATAAAATCTTTGAAAGTGGCACTTAAACCACAAGGACCATTTCTGGACTTATCAAGGTTTAGGTCCCACTTTCAAAAATTTCATCAAACCACACGGACCAAAATTGAAGTTCACTCATATATATACATACATATATATATATATATATTATATATATATATAGTATTAATTAGGTTCAAATGAGAAGTGCTAAAAGATGAGAAGTAGAGAAGTGATCTCCACCACTCATCCGGTCAATAAAGGCGGCTTTGACTGGGTCGCCCTCCTTTAATCGTCTCCACCCTCCATGAATCGTGTCAATCCTCCGTGATGGCGTCCACCGTATGCGGTCAAAGCCGCCGTTATTGATCGGATGAGTGGTGTATATCACTTCCTTACTTCTCATTTTTTTAGCACTTCTCATTTGAACCTCTTTCTCTCTCTCTCTCTCTCTATATATATATATATATATATATGTATATATAGGGGTGAGTTCAGTCAAATTTTTTATTTAATGTTAGTCGTTGAAGGAAAGGTTGTCCTACAAAACTGAGTGAGATTATTTTATTTTCTGTTTTAGGACAAGGAATGATGTAGATGTTTCATGCTCTGTAAGATCAAGAGATGAAGATTATGAACCTTCAAATGATATTCCAAAGAGATCTAAGACAACCAGTGAGGATGGGAAGACGAATAGCGGGATATCTAAGAGGAGAAAAAGAGCGACACAAAACGATACAACCCATGAAGTAAGTTGCTTGTTTACTCGATTACTTCACTTCTAGCCTTTTTATAGTCAATAAGCACTACTCAGATTTATCATACAAAATGGTCGAAATAATTGTTGAAGTTGGTTATTACGTCAAATTCCTCTAACAAATCATTTTGATTTCTTAATGAAGAACACAAGCTTTGGCTTTGTTTTAGAACGGATAGAGGTGTCAGTTTCTCTCTGAAAAGCGGAGAAGGGTCTGTAGTAATATAAATCTCTTCTTGTGTGGATGAATAAAGAAATTCAGTTATGTTAGGACTACTAAGTAGTAAGTACGATAACCATTATGATCATTGTGTTAGATTTATTTAGACCTTTTCTGCTATTTGCTTTTTTCATAACCTATGACATATATCTTAAAGAAATTTTTCTCTATTTGCCACAAAAACCCATTAGGCGACAAATTTGTTCACATTTATCTTACCTTTCATAACCTGACATAAATATTAAAGAACTCCTTCTATTAGCCAAGGTTTAAAAAAACGGAAACGAGCCTCGAGGCGTTTTTTTAACTAGTACGTGAGGCGTAAGCCTCGAGGCGGTCGAGGCGTATGCCTCAAACAATAAATAAATAAATCATAAATTCATAATACTTGAGCATAATTTTATATTTCCATACCAAAATAACCAAGCCATAGAAATATAAAATTCATAATTCAATAATACTACTAACTACTAAGAACCAACTATTATCTAAAATAACCAAGTTGATCACTGGTACTGTTGGCCGGATCTGTTGACCGGAACTGATCACCGGAACTGATCAGTGGAGTTCTTATATCCAGTATCTTAGAATAGTGTATTTTAAATAAAACAAGAGATGAGAGAAGTGAAGTCTTTGGGTTTTTTTTGAAAAACCCGTTAGAGTAGAAGAAAAGGTAATAGAGGAAATGAAAAGTCAAAATTGAAAAAAAGGCATGTCAAATATCAACTTTTGGTTGGTAGACATATATAGGTTCTAAATAGGTGAAAGCTTTATCTATTAAAAACAAATAAAAGGACAATGAAGTACAATGCCCTTACAAAAGCTGGAAACTCTACAAAAATAAAATAGAAGTCTAACAATTTTTTAAAAAATTTCAAAAAGATCATCGAGGCATACGCCTCACCGCCTCAACGCCTCAACGCCTCGCCTCGACCAAAAAGCGTACGTACTATACTAAGGGTGTGAGGCGGCGCCTCAGACACGATTTTTGGGCGCCTCGCCTCGAGGCGCGCCTCGAGGCGTACGCCTCGACCGTTTTTTTAAACCATGCTATTAGCCACAAAAACCCATTATTTAGACCTTTTCTATGGAGCTTAGGCTAATCTATTTCTCAATTTTATGCTCATTTTTTTATCCCCATATCATTTTGCTTTCATATTTGATGTAACTAGTTATTGCGTCTTTTATTTATTTTTGTTATGTTTTTTTGCTCTGCATTGTCAGGAAATTTATATGGCAGAGGTAGAGAAACTTGCTAGAATTAAAGAGAAACAAGAAGAAGATAAATCAGCTGCGAGATTGCATTCTTTTAGGTATGTGTTAATAGGATTTTATGCTAGAAAAAGTTGGTACGGTTGTGTTCATGTTTGGGTGGGTAAATGGGGAAATTATTAACTAATTTTGTTTTTTTATGTTGATTTGATCCAGTGGTGCTAGTGGGCCCGTTGCATGTGCGACTACCTCCTCAGAGAAGAAAGAACGAATGTCATCCTTCAATTCGACAAGTTACTCAACCAAGGTTTGAATGCCTTAATGCATACAATATTGTGAATTGTTTGATTAGTTGGGTTTGTTTGTTTACCCTTTGAAAATCTGTCGCTCGAGTTTAGAAGCCATATTGCAATCATAAAGCATTATGTTTAAGTTTGCGACTTGTAGGGACTTATATACAATTAAATATGCCAGATTTAACTTATCAGTAAGAATACATTTCTGTTTGCAAAAGTAAGAAAACTACTAACTTAGCAGTAAGCAACTTCTGGAGATCTGTTACCTGTGAAACATACGACTTGTTATTCTCAATCGGGTTATATAGTGCTGTACAGCTAAGATAACTTAACTTGTTATCAAGCACACAAGAGGTTGCAAGTGTCAAACATGTAAAATAAGTGTGGGCATTATGAGTTTTAAGTTACCAATTTTGACATGGTAAATTCAAATCTCTAATGATAACATGGTTTTTATCCTCTTAACAGGTGAAGCCATCGAGTAATCGTGAAAACATACCTCTACATAGTGGCGAGATCCTTCTTTGCATAGAGGTGTATCATAGTCGAAAAGCATGGGTTAAGGTGAATATTTTCTTATGACCCAACATTTCATCTTTGCTTACTCGTTGACAAAAGACAATTTTGATAAATTATATTACAATGGACCTCATATGTGTAATATGCCTACAGATTTTAACATTGAAGTTCCCATGGGTTGCATCAAGCATAAGCTCAAATGTTGATTTTAATATTCTGATGTGAAAATTATGTTTATTACTCTAGTTGAGATATGCATATGAGGTTCTGTGTTATTCTAATAATAATTGTATATATGTTCATGGTATGCGTTTCTTGAGTTGTAGCTAATGTTCTTCTGGGCTTTTTTTTTTTGTAGACTCAAGAAATCTTGGTTCTTGGACAGCAATTATTAACTGAACTCAGAGACAAAATATATTGTTTGACAGATGAAATCATGAAGTTATCCAACAAGAATGATCCATCTGGATATTTCCTCATAGAAGTAATTTACTAAATCTCTATTCTGTTGTTTGCATATGTTTGTTTCTATTATTTCTCACCCTTGTATCGAAAAATTCTATTTTTGCAGGATATATTTTTTAATGATTTGAGGGCAGCGGGTGCTACGGACTACAGTAAACCCATACTTGATTGGCTTAGAGGATCTGAAAAAACTGCACTTGAAAAGTGGGAATGCATTATATCTGGTGAACTGCAGCAGAAGCAGAAGGAATTTTTAGGCAGTGGAAATGGACCAAAATTGCCTCGCCTTAAAGGTCATCCGATGCAGGCAGCACGCTTTTGTGATTTAAATTTTCGACTTGGTGCAGGTTATCTGTACTGTCATCAGGTATAGATCCTATTTATCATGATTACATGTCTGTTTAATTGTTTTCTGACTTTTCTCGTTTGAACTCATTTTGTTGTTTATCTTAGAAGAACTGTTTCACCAAGATCAACTTGAAACCTGAATGAGCACGTGTTAGTGGCATCTCTAGCGGAGGTTGTTACAGAACCTCATTTTTCTACCTTTTTTGCCACATCAGCACACCTTTGTTTACCTTGTAATAGTTCCATTAAGAGGCAACCTCTGAATCATTAAGAGGTGAATCTTTTTTTGGCAAGAAATAGCCTGCCTATTGATGGTTATCTTGGGCCTCCCTTAACCATTTATCATCTTAATTTCATTCTAAACGATTACCCACCAACTATATTTTATTTTGCACTATATATAGGAGCCTCTTAATCATTCTGACCATTTAATCGTTCTGCACCAAATCATTCTGCAACTGCCAACTGTCAAAAATCCCTCCATAAACGGCCATTGTGGATGCTCTAGAGTCTAGAAACCCCAACAGAACTACACAGTAGTGGTTCATATTTCATATTTCATATTCCCATTTTTTATTTGTTTATTTACATATAGATAATTACATACATTTAATTAGAGTAAATTACAATTTTCGTCCCTGTGGTATCTTATTCTTTTATAGTTTTGGTCCTTATCAAGTTTTTTTGCAAGAAACCCTTGTGGTACGCAAAAACGCTTGGTTTTGATTCTTCTCACTAGTAGAAGTTAAATTCCATCCATTAAGTTCCCATGTGCCTTGCACATGAGGGTAAATTAGTCATTTAACTTTGAAATATAAGGGTACGTTATAAAACGGTTTCAGTATATGTTGCTGCCATCTCATTTTCAAAGATAAAATGACTACTTTACCCTCATGTGTCTAGCACATGATGGACTTGATGAATGAAATTCAACTTCCGTCCTGGGAGGGACCAAAACCAAGCATTTTTGCATACCATGAGGGGTTTTCTTGCAATAAAGTTTTTTGTAAGGTCTAAAACCAAGAAAAACAACAAACCAGACGGACCAAAATTGCAATTTACTCGTTTAATTATTAATCAACTATCTTAATTTACATACAAATAAGTAATCCATACAAAAGTATTTGCGTAGCTAATTCAGACATCTTGTTTTTGATGTAGGGTGATTGCAAGCATGTAATGGTGATTAGAGACATGAGATTAATCCATCCACAAGATGTACAGAATCGAGCTGCTTATCCCTTGATTATGTTCCAATCGAAAGTGCGTTTCCAGAAGTGCTCAAGCTGTAAGATTTACAAAGCCATAAAAGTGACCGTGGATGACAAATGGGCTCCCGAAAACCCTTGCTATTTTTGTGGAATTTGCTATTACATGCTTCACTATTCCAACAATGAACTCATATACAACGACTTCAAGGTCTTTGATTATATTCATGATTAGTTTCAAAAGAGGGATTTATCCAATTACATAGCTACGGCTCGGCGCAAAGGATGAGGTTCAAGAGAATGATGGTGGGTTTGCCGGTTTGTGTCAAGTTGAAGGTTATCATGAGTTTTGTGGCAAATTTTCCCTTTTTGTTATATGAGCTCCCTTCGGGCTTTTTTGGTATGTGTACTCATGCAATGTAGCGTAATGTAAAAAGCGGGATGTAAGATAGTAAGGCAAGAGTTGAAGATTAAGAAAATATCTGAAATTTATGTTTGAACAGAACGGAAATTATAATTTATTTGAATCATACATATTCGGTACACAAATAATTAACAATGTTGAATTGTTTTGTTTTATTACATTGCCATATTATAACCGTAAACATGTAAACATGCATTTAAGACTGGATACATGTGTGGGTTGTCTAGTTTTGGTGTAAGATTGGAGGGCTTATGTCAATTGAAAGTTGAAACAAGTTGGATCAATCATGACAGTTTTATTTGGCAGTGTCATGGTTTTGTTTCTGGTTGCGTGACAAGAGGACCAAATTGCCGAGGATTAGTCTGGGTCCAATGTGGTCTGGGATACCTCTTCCAAAAAAAAAGGACCAAATTGTGTGAGAAATGAATCACACCTTATTCACAATTGTAAAATTCTAGTGTGAATTATGCAATATAAATTAAGTTGTTTTTTGTGTGATGGCATCCTGTTGAAATAGCATATGAATTTGATAAAATGTGAAGAATGAAAAATTATTTAACAATGTAGTTGAATGAAAAATTATTTAACAATGTAGTTGCTTAAAAATATGCCAACATGTCGTAGATTAAGAATACAAGCTGAATCAAAGGGTTTGAAAAGCTCAAGGAAATGGGCTCGAACGAGTATTGACACAAGAACGTTTGTAAAACCATGTTCGATACAACGATAGCTTTCGCGGTAATGTCCCACACACACACACATGTGGGGACATGTTCTAACAAGAACACCTTCATTTTACGAAAATGCGAGAACACCCATAGGCATAGTACACCACAAATGATACTAAATCATAGATGCAGGCGAGACACGACCTAGGTTACAAGCTAAATAGTGCCCACTCTACTAGTTCACATCACGTGCATTATCATATGTGGTAAGGGTGTTCTTAACGTGATACTATAATTCATCACATGTGATACTAAAATCTCTAACATACGACCTTTGGTGCGATCAAGATCGCAGGCCAAGTCGTACACACACCACCATCTCTTCTCACATGTATTATTACATGTGATACAATTGTTATCATGTTTTCATAAAATTGAGATGTTCTGATTTGAAAACGGACAATATCGCATGTGATATTACATGAAATTACGAAACATGGTCAACTCAAGGGTGAGCGGACGACCTAGCCCATGACCTCAACTCATGATCAAAATCAGATGAACCACATACGAATTTAGTATACAATTACATTATTGCATGCGATTTTAGCATACAGTTACATACGAATAATTTATTACTCAAAAAAGAAAGAAAAATATTTGCATATGAGGATGACTAAATCTGTCATTAAGGAATACTGGAAGGACTAATGTTGTAATTCACTGTTCTTAACAAGAACAGAAGAAGGGGAGAAAGAAATAAGCCGATTGTTGTTTATAGGAGGAATCAGAGTAATAATCAAGCCGACTGGTGGTGTCCTTATCGAGGATTGAGGTTAGTTTTCTTTCTCATTTCGAATACCTTTTCCTATTGTTCTTCTTTGTCTTCCTATTATCTCTGTGAGTTAGGGTTTCAAATTCTATATTTGTTCAACTTAAAAATTATATATAAGTGGATGCAACTGTGATAAAAATATGATATTTATGCATGTATAAATCATACTCGTTATACATAAACATATAACGAATTTTAATTTCTAATGAACCCTACCATCAGCAATTTTTACCTGTTTAATTTCGGTGTACGGAAGGTTTTCCTGATTTATAGTTGAATTCAATGCTCAGTTCAAAGTTTTGAAACACATCAAAAAAAACCAGACTTTGTTTGTGAACTTTTGGTTCTGTAAAGGGGGAAACTTCTAATATGGTGGCATACTTGCATATTAGCATCTTTATAAGTTCACTATAGTGATTTTGTCCCTTAGAAGTTCTATCCTTTTTGAATATATTTTTTTCGTCCACGAGTATTAATCGTTATGTTATTGAACTTTTCAGAAGAAAATGATAATTATACTATATTTCATTAATATGTTTCCTGAAGAATGAGTTACTACTAACAGAGTCTGCTTAATTATTAATGGGAAAGGGATCATGGTTTAAGATATTTTAATTTTTGGATTTATGGTGCAAGAAGATGACATTGGACTAAACCTATAAGCCAAGGATTAGTTTAGATCTCTAGGAACCCCTTCTTTTTCATTTACATTTTACACTGAACTAAAGGCTTATTTAGCAAAAGGCCCAGGCTAGACGTAATGATGCAAAGATATCACTTGGGCATTAAGCTACAGCTGGATGATCGTCTTTTCTTTTTGCGCGTTCATCTTTTCAAAATAAGTTTTTTATTTTTATTTTAGTAGTTTCAAAATTAACCCCTAAAAAGCCTCTTATTACAAACTACTTGCATAGGCTATAAAATGAAACCTAATAAAAAATTGAAGAGTTGAACTGCCATATCTAAATCAAATTTGTATTCCACTCACTCTGAATACTGTCATATGTGTGTTTCTGGTTTTTGTTATTGGTTTGTTTGAGTTTTTTTTTGTTATAACAAAATTTGAGATGTTTTTTTTTTCGTTATTTGTATTGTGTATCGTCATGTTGGTGCTAATTTTCTTTTGTTTGGTGTTGGAGATGAGACAACCTGGGCAGTATGTTGACTCCGGTGGCAATGCATATGGTGCTGCCCAAATGCAGCGCATGTCTGGTCCGAGAATGGAGCACAAATCTAATAATTACCAAGGGCGAGCAGATCATCCGAGCTCTGAGAATGAGAAGTCATATGGTGGTGTAAAAGGGGAGGGACAATGGAGATGGGAGAGGGATGGGTCATCCCACATGTTCAACGAAGGCATGAACTACCTATACCTTTATTTTACTGTTACCCAATTTTGTGTATCCTTAGTCCTATATGTTAGTGTGTTTAACATATGTTATATATGATTGCATGTGTGGATATCTAAACATGCAGCACAATATTTCTATGTATTTCTCACTGCATTACTTCTAATCCATGCAATTAAGAATTATAGGCCTAATCTAATTTATTTTTGTTGTAATTATATCATATAATATTAATCCATGATGAAGATTATTCTTTTATTAGTGTAGAGACATTATGTATCAGTCAGATAGTTTTGTTGTTAATTTGTTTATCTGAGAATTATGTATCTTAATAACCTTTGAAATTAGGGAATTTCTGGAAAAGTTTAATTTCACAATGTGTAATGAGGAAGCTAAAAGAACCTGAGTATTACCTTCTGTTCATTATATATGATATAATTTCATTTTATCTTTTACCTATTTAAATTCTCATAACCGTGGCCTTGGTATATGACCACTTTTTGTTTCTAATGTTGAATAAAATCTAGAAGTGCAATTTTCATTTCAAATAGAAGCAGGGGAATGAAGTACTAAATTCAAGCATTAGGTATTTTAGCAGGTACGCATTAAAGTATAAATTACATACAAAATTTTTTCTTTGGCGAACACTTGCAGAACATAAATGCTCCTACCTAATTGGTGCTCTGTTTTGTAATATGAAAGCATTCTCTTAAGTAATTCATGCTATAGAATTGGACTATGGTTGCATAGCTATTGACTACCTCTTTATGGGTTGGTTGGTCATAAAGCAATTAGTTTGGAGCTATATCTATGCAATGAGATTATCATGTTACATGCCTTAGGCATTTAGCATACTTCATAGCCATGTTATATACATTTTAATCTACCAGTCTCGTCATTAGGATTTATATTTAGATTTCCTATACACAAACAGAAGAGAGCTCACACTCCTCTTTTACTGTTTAAAATGTAAATGAAACAGTTACCTATCTGGATGACTGTCAAATGCATCTATCACAAGACATGTCATGGTAGCTGGCATAGCTTACTATAGTCTTTACCTGAGGTTCTCATCTCAGAATTAAGTTTCCCAAATCCATCAAAGCATACAGTTCAAGACCGTGTTGGTTGTTTCAGTGTTTTTACATGGCATGTGATTTGGATAGTGTGTGTTACTGATGTGTTGAGTAGGCATTGCTATTACTAATTTTGTTCAAAAGTTTCCGTTTTAGTTTCTAGAACTTTGTTAGGTCTTTCTGTTATTAATTGTTGGGCTTCTTACAGTGGGTCCTATGTTCTTGTATATAGGTCAAGGGGGTGATGCGTCTAGAGCTTATTACCAGAGCCAGGGGCAAAGGTCTGACCAGAGATTGGCCTCTGAGAAACAGGGCAATGATCTTAGATCTCAGTCTCGTGAGGAAGATATGGAGATAGGTTATGAGGATAATGTTGGAGGGCAGACTTTTGAAGGTCTTGAGCAAAGATTTTATGATGACATCTTGAAACTGACCAAAGAACAGAATGATGCAGAGGATGCAGAGAATGCGCGACACCGAGAGGTTTGTGGAATATTTATTCAACTTCTCTTTAGTGTCATCTTTTGTCAGCTTTTTGTAGCTTCACATAAACACACACATATACGTAAGTATATATCCAACTTCCTCACATTTTTGTGTAGATATCTGTCTTGCTAGCTAGTTATAGATAAAAGTGATTAGAAACTTCTGTAGAGGTTGTCATCTGTTGGATCATGGAGGAATGATTAACAGTTCTCATAATGTGTAGTAGATACGTTTCATGTTTCTTTGCCATTGGTGCTTGTTTAGGATGTGAAATTTTGGATCAATGAAAGATCTATAGTAGTTCCCATGAAATGAGTGCACACTAGATGATATATGACTTCTATGAATATAGGACATCATGGCTGTGAATGCCCATTCCTTGCGGCAAAAACAAACGTATATTATGTCTGAAGTGAAAACAAACATACGAGTATATGATAGAGAAGGATAAGTGGATAACTGAAGTCTGAACTGAGAGTTTCTTGGAGAAGTAGGGTCATATGTTACATGACGTGAAGGTCATTGAGTAGTTGTGCTGTGGTTATGCCATATGCCACTAATACAATGAACTACTGCCACTAATAGTTTGTGGTCACATACTCCCCCCACCCCTCTCTCAAAATTCCACCCCTTCCCTTCTTTATTTAATCTCACTTAACAAACTCAGCATCTGGACCGCAAGAGAACCGGGGGCTTAACAGAAACCTTACCAGGTTAAGCTTCAAGTTAGGAGGGATTAACCACAGATCTTGATAGAAAACCAAACAGGCCAAAGCCCAGTATATCCACCCGGAGGTGGGGTTGGGGTTGGTTGGGATGTACACAATTGTCCTTAACCCCGGAGAGTAGAGCGGCTATTTCCGTGTAGACCTCTGTCTTGCAAAAAAGTATCTGCGAAAAAGAAAGCTTGTTGCTTGCCCGAAATGTTTGAACAAAAATGAAAAAAAGGACAAGAAATGGAAACAGTAAAGATCAAGGCTAGAGACGAAAAATGAAAAGAAGACTGCCATATTATAAGAAACAAGTACAAATGAACATAACAGTGGTAAGATAGCGACATGTCCTTAACTCTATCTTTGGACTCTCAGTAGTCGCTAATCCCACGTCCTTGTTGGCCTACACCTCCTCCTTGCCCCTGTGACTGTCTCACTTTCTACCCTCCTCATCGGAGCCGCTAACTATCTCATCATGTGAACGTGTGCGAACCATGGCAATCTTCCTTCCTCAACTTATCCGTGATAGGTGCAACTCCCAACTATGCTCGGAAGACGTTCAGTATCCAATCTAGCATGGTCCGATCACAGGTCCATCTAAGAATTCCTATTTTCTTTCACAGGCCTTTCTTGTTGCCCAACACTTTGACCCGTACAACATAGCTCCGTATAGAACGAAGTGGCAAAAGTCTATATGACCCAAGGGTGTATATGGGGGATTGAACTAATCTGCTGGTGGAGGTGAATTTTTGAGGGCTGTGACACCATGTAGGGTTTTTGAACATCAAGGAGAGGAGTTGGGTTCCGGTGAGACCAAGCTGTTTTAGTGAGATCGGTGAGACCAACACTTTTAACATGAAACTTCACAGCAAAACACTGTGAAGGTTAAAAAAATTCAAACATTCATCGTAAAAACATACTAAAAAACACTATTGAGGAAAAAAAAATCCAAAAATAGGTCAAAAAACGAAACCTTCACAGCTCAAAAAACTGTGAAGGTAACAAATAAATAATTCGAACCTTCACAGCAAAAATGTTGTGAAGGTAAAAAAAATCGAACATTCACCTCAAAAAACACCGTGAACGTAACATTTACAGTGTTATGAATGTTCGATTTTTTTTAACCTTCACAGTGTTTTGCTATGAAGTTTCATGTAAAAAGTGTTGGTCTCGCCGGTCTCATGGAAACAGCTTGGTCTCATCTGATCCTAAGTCTCAGGAAGAGTATTGCATACATAGAGGGGATGAAGGGGGCTGTGGGACCAAGAATGACAACATGAAAAGAACCTTGGATATTGAACATGGCAAGAATCATATGAAGGCTAATGAAAAACAGTTATACGAACAGTTTCGATTAAGTAGTATAATCTTATACAGGTGGCATTTTCTTCTTGAATATTTAATCAAATGTGAATACGCTAATTTAAAAAGCACTACATAGAAGTGCTGAAGTATATGCTATATGAGAAGCACTACATCTGTATGGGTGCGTTTGGTAATGAATGAAATGAAATATAAATAATATTTTTTAAGTTTTTCCTGAAAATGAAGGAAACGAATGAAAACTAAAAAAATATAAGATAATAGAATAAAATATATATATTTTTAATTTTGTATAACAATTATATAATAAAAAATATCAAATAACATTTTAGGGGCAATTTCGTCATTTTAACAGTTTTGTCCAGTTCTGTTATAGTTGTACCAAATTGGGACAAACTATTAATTCAATTTTGTTCTGTCTTGACTCCTGTCCCGTCCCGTCCCGTCCCATCTAGTCAGCATACCAAACGCTACCTATATGCTACATTTGTGTTTTGTTGAATGCAAATATGTTTTTCATTTTCTTCACCCTTTCACTGTTGCAAATTCGCATTAAGTAAATTACATCCGATTTATTCCTACATAATAATTAATCTTAAGGCATACTACGTTTCCCATGTCACTTTCCTACTTTCACAGATTTATTCGTGTACATGGAATTGTAGCTTTCATGATCCCTATTATGATTAACATGGGATGTTTCTCCTTAATTAAGTAAGCATGTTTGATTTTCTTCAATTATTTCATACATATCTTGTGTTTTCTTTTATCCAAATAAGCATGATCAATTGTGCAGGCCTTTAATGGTTAATTATGTTTCCCATGGTTGATCTAGTTGTACCTAATACCAATGCATGTCATATTTGCCACACATGTATCATGCAACTCATCTAAATTCACAATCCCATGAAGCTAAAAGTTGTATATTTAACCACAAGGGTTGCGGCGTACTGGTTGAGTCCCTGGGGATGTGACAAAATATCCCATCTACCCAAGGTTCAATTTCAGACATATGTGGCAATTGTGGCCATCGAGTTAATTCACATTTTTCCGGGATTAGTCTGGGCATACCCAAGGACACCCTTCCAAAAAAAAGTTGTATATTTGCATGCTGTGCCAGAATGAAGTACTAAAAAGCAATGCAAATTCCCACATTAATGTTGGGAAAAATGCATCAAATTGTAATGAAGTTTGCAAGGTTCCTATTTAGTATAATGAAGATTTTTTTTTCTCGTTCAAGGTAATGCAATTCCAAAAATTTCCATTTCGTACCCATTTTGATCAGTTATGTGCAGATCTTGTTATATTTGAAGAACAATAATATGCTAAGTTGTTAAATAAATATACTTATCATTAAATGTTACGGGATCGATGGGATCCCTATCAAAATGGGCACAAAACATGAAATTCTGAACGAGAAAAAAACATTATTCGTTACATCACATAAGAACTAAAGCAAGTTTCGTTGCATTTTGATGCATTTCACGATATCGACATTCGATCAAAATGTGCTCGATCATTCATTCAAGTCTGTCTGGCTAATTGGTTTTCTAATACAACAAAGATGTGTGCAGAGAGTAAATGCAATCAATGCACAATACGAAGAACAGTTGGCTGCACTTCGAGTTCGGCACACTAACCATAGAGACGAGTTCCTGAGGAGGGAATCACATGCACGGCAGCAGCAGTACCAGCAGTTAGCAATGGAACAGCAACAATACGCCAACAGTGCGATGGGGTTCAATGAGCCTCATGGTTACAACAGTGGCACCGGAGAGTCGCAAAGAGCGTATAATGTTGATTCTTATAGAGACAGACCGCGGTTTAGTGGAGGAAACAGGGATTCTAGGGACCCTGGGTTTGAGCCCAGAGGACAATACCCTGGCGGCCGGGTTTATGGTTCGGGCTCACGATATTACTGATGATGATTATCAACCGGTTTATTTAATTTTAATTTCCCGACCTTTTTGACGCATGTCTTGCTCTTTGTACTACTTGTTTATGGGATATGGGAGCTTTCAAGAGTTTTAAGTGTTGAATGAGGTATTGAGTCATCTTAAAAATCCATCTCCAACATCCGTTTTGGATCTCTGATTATATGTAGTATTTAGTTATTGTTATTTGTTTTGGTTAGTCTTATTTGGTTACGAACAATGGTAATGTTACAAAACATGCAAATTAGTCTCAATCGTTTACCTAGTCTAACAAATATTTGGTTTCATAATAAATATATTGATTGTTTCTTGTTTCTTAATATAAAGCGTTTGATTGTAATTAATTCTAATCACTACACATTTAGTTGGTAGGAAATGGAATATCCACCCTTGTTTAAGGCCATGAGAGTATCCACAATGGAGGTTCTTTCAAAGGTTTTTCATGGGGTTTTCATAAGAAATTTCACCGTGGGACAGATGTTCTTTCCTAATTAGAGGTTTTTATTGAAATTAGGTGTTTGAACAAGAACCCAAGTTCTTGTAATAGTTTCCTTTTCTGTTATATAATAATTTACATAAATAAAAAAATATTATAAATACGAAAAAAAAGGTGAGGTCTTTGTAAGAATCTTCATTGTAGAGTTTTAAGGAGATTCTTAGTTTGTTGAGATGAAAATGACGTGGTAGGAAAAAAAATGGTAAGTAAGGTTCTTGAAAGTTCCACCACTGTGGATGCTCTGAGTACCACTATGGGTAGAGCCCAAAGCTCAAATCTGCCACATCAACGACACATCAGCTTTTCACTATCTTATTCACAAATCACTATCCAACTTGTGGCAATAGTGGCCTATGATGGTGGTGGTGGTGGTGGTGGTGGACCCCAATTCCAACTTTGCCCTACCACCCATTCCAACCACATCGACCAATATGTCACTACTGTCGTCATCACTGTTGCCACCCCCACCCTACCAACCACCATACCACTATCGTCATTGTCACAATTACCACACCTCCCTATCCCGCCACCCACGTTCGTAGGTATGATGGCGAGGGTGGTAGTCGTGACAATGACAGTTTGGAATGGTGGTCGGCAATAGTGGTGTGGTGATTACTGCAGGTGAGGGTTGTAGAGTCTACATACGACTATGATGGAATTGACATGGATATTGACGGGCGGTAGCTGTGACAATATAAATGGTGATAGGTTGGTCTCCTGGTCGGCGACTCAACTTAGGGGTATTATGGGTCGTTGACGGGGTGGGGGTGGGGGTGGGGTGGCATTTGTGAAGACAACAATAGTGGCATGTTGGCCGGTGATGGATTAACATAAGGTGGGTGACAGTTGTGACGATGACAATAGTGGTGTGGTGCAATAGATAATTATAACATGATCGTGGTGGGGGTAGGGGTGTTTAATTGTTTATTTCCATTTTCTCAAACTTTTGGAACCATTTTTTCCCCTCGAGATCTTTTACCCTTCCCTATCATTACTCTTTTTGTACAAAAGGTTGATACCGACAACCTCAATCGGTCTACAATCTTCTGTCAATTCTATAATGTGAGGGGTATACTTGACTCACTCAACGGTTATGGCTACGGGGTGTCATGGGCTTGAACCTGAAAAGATTCGATTTTGAATAAACACTACCCCAGTACCCCCATTCATTACCAACTAAGTTATGCGTCATTGGTCCTGTCATTACTCTTTTACCTCTTTATTTGATTTAAATTTGATAATTTGGTAATATCATCACATTATCTATTGATATATATTTTTTTATTTATCGTTATTACTAAATTACAAAAACACATGTTTTCATGTTATTGTCATTTTGAACCTCATATTCCACAAAATACATTTAAAAATCTATAACTATAAAGTGTTCTTTTTTAATTGAAACATACAACTTTCTTTTTATGCTTCATCAACCATATTCCAATGGTAGTGTAGTTTAGTGGTCAGGACTGCAGGAGGAGGATACACCACCACAGCTTATCTCCCCTACCTTCTACTCTCTGGTACTATTTTCTTTTCATTCCGTCTTTTCGATCCATAAGATCTTCGAATCCACTAGCTTGTAATTTCTGTTGTTTTTCTAATCACAACTACTTTTTGATCCCCAATTCTGCCTTCTTTTAGGTCCGATGTCAATTTGTTGCATTCAATTGTAGTTTTTGGCTGAATTTACTTCATTGAATTCTTGTTATGAACATTCACCCAATTTTTTCGTTTTAGGGTTAGTGTGAAGTGCGGTATCTTGTTTTTATCGATCGTAGAGACAACTACGAGCACAATTTTATCAGTTTAATTGCTCACATTCGTGTTTGAACTCTTTTATGAAGTGTTGACACTAGGGCTGCGTTTGGCAAACTAGCTGATAAGCTAGCTTATAACAGATAAAGGTAGCTGATGACGGATAAGGTAGGTGATGACGGATAAGGTAGCTGATAGACAAGATGCATTTGGTAAAAACTAGCTGATAAGGTAGCTTATGACGGTAAAATGACAAAAAATGCATGTTTAAATATTGGTATTGTAAAACTTAGCAGGGGTATATTTGGAATAAAAAAATAATAAGTGGAAAAGTCACCAAAACACTAGTGAGAGTAGCTTTTCAAAAAGCTAGCTTATGGTCCATCCAAACATGTACCTGACTTTTAAGCTAGCTTATTTTTACCACACAATGCCTAGGTCTAAGGCTATAAGCTTATTCACTGGTCCAACCTTTTAGAGATACGAGTTTGAGCCTTAAAAGTTGGTGTTTTTTGTGAATTGACCTATTTCACAAGGTTTGGTAGTCTCCATATGTGCTTAACGTGATGTTTGGTTCGGTGGAATCCATCGGAATTTGAAGGGATTAGAATGCTCAATTCCGTTACTTTTTTAAAGATTCCGTTACAATTCTTGCTAACCAAACGCATGGTCAAACATGATTAAATTCCATTCAAATTCCTTCAGATTCCAATGCTGACAGAGTCCATTCGGTGAACTAAACGCCATCTAAATTTCTGGTAACTGGGATTGAGTGAATCATGGAAAGCAATTTAAGATCCCTTAAAGATAAGAGAGTAAAAGATATACACTTTTAACTTTCAAGGTCAAATAGCATTCGAGTGTGACAAACGTTGTTGTAAATTGAACATTTAAATTAAGTTTTTTCTCTATGTTATCTTATTACCAGCATCTTTCTGCACATGAAAAACATTAATGTAGATGAGTTTGAAAATTGGTTCACTAACCTTAAAGTCAAAAGCATCCTCATTTGGCCTTCTTTTGTAACTTATGAAGATCTATTTAAGATTTGACCATGTTAAAAGTGTCAACCTAGAATGTCAAATTACTTGCCTTTCATCTTGTTGGGATGTGATCTCGGAACTAACCTCTTAAATGTTCTAATTACCTCCGAAACAGCTTCTCTGTCTCTTCAGATAGAGGTAAGGTCTACTTGCATCCTACCCTTCGGGAATCCTACATTTTAGGTGAGATGTATTGGGTTCTTTTAATTTGGGTTGGTAACATGTTTGTACCAATTTAAAATGAAGTACATTAGCTTTGGTGACTGTTATTAGTGTATGGATGCATTATATTGCATATCCACCACAACTATCTTACTAATGAACCAATGTTATACTCTTTAGAACTAATTTCCATCAAGATCAAGTATTATTCTGAACTAATATTAGACCAAGGCTATGGTAATCTCTCTATGTGACTAGTTTGCAGTTATAAAGTTGTAATTGTACCAAAATTAGTACTCCCTGTGTCCTAACATAAAACACAACATTTAATTGTGCATGTAGTTTAATGGGTGTGTTTGAGTGAGTGAGACCTAGTCTAATGAAAATGTTGAACTATGAATAGTTACAAAATAGACAAATGTTGTGGACCAAAATCAGTTCTATCAATGTTTTACAATGATCCTGGAAGGGTATAGAGGTGACTTTGGATTTAAACTTTACCGAAAGGGTACATTTTGCAATGATTTTGGTTGCATTTTCTTGGGTTGTTCAAAAGGGAGGTTTTTGTATTTGTTTCGAGACAATAGAGTATAACAAATTTTAGAAACTACTCAATCAAGTGTATACAACATATATTCAAATTTGACCAACAAGCTTATATGCTTAGCAAGCATATAAGCTTAACACTATGTAGCAGTGAAAATGATGTGTGACTTTGAAGAATATTTAAATGGCTATAAAGCCCAGCAATGAAATGCAAGCAGAGACGGAGGCAAGATACATGTACATATGTCTATATACATACATGTGTCTCTTTCTAATTGTAACATTTCTTTAAAGTTGGAAAATCGATGCCCTCAATACACCCGCTCGTCTTGTGCTTATTGCTTACCGAGGCAATGTTTGGCAAACTAGTTGTTGGCTTATAAGTTAGCTGTTAGTTGAAAGGCTAGATGTTGGCTAATAAACTAGATGATAAGCTAGTCATGTTTGGTAAAAAGAAGCTTGCCGTGATAAGCTAGACGACAATGTAAAATGATTTAAAAGGTCATGTTGAAAATATAAGGGGTATAATTGGAAAAACACGTGGACCTTTCAAATTTGATTGTTGATAATATTTGCTTCGAATCACCATTGTTTTCTGAACTTCTAGTTGTTCATACTTATCAGGGGTTCTATACATTTATATGTTTTTCCGATTTTATAAATTTAAGCAGGTGAGATCAAGATGGGAAACAAACCTGCAAAAGAAAGTGATAAAATACTTGTGAAGGTTGTGCCACCATTGGACCATGCATATGTACGTTGGCTTGCCAAAGATTTGGAGAGGATTCATGGCTACGTTCCCAGAAAACCTTGTGCTGTAAAGCCACCAGATCATTACATTGAATACATGCAGATGAATGGATGGTTAGATCTGGACTTAAACGATCCTGCTCTCGCGCATTTATTCAAATAGCAACTCTGTCAAATCATCGATATATCAAGGTAAAGGAAAAACAACCAAATCTAGTTCAACTTTTGTATTTTCTACTAAAAACAACCAAATCTAGTTCAACTTTTGTATTTTCTACTGCTTTGTTTATGCCAAACTAACGAAATTTAATAAGGTTTCGGTGCTGTTTATACATGATATAGTCTCAACCTTGAGGTGGTAGAATCCGTAAACATTTTCCATTTGATATTATATTGTACTTCTTATGACATGAAGTTTCAGAAATCGCATGTTGTTTAGTGAGAAAAAGGATGCAAAATAATCGGATGTTGAATCCCAAAGGCACAATCGTGTATAAGTTTAGGGTTAAAGCTACAAGTATTTGTTGGTTGTTAATTGATTGTTTTTAGTTTGATTCCATCAGGTGAATAGGTGTTATTGGTTGTTGTTGTGGGTTATGTTAGTTTATAAGGAAAAATATTTACTTTGTTAAGTGTGTGGCAATTGTTAGACTCCATCAAGATATGTCTGAAATTACTTTTGTTTCAATTTTACTGGCATTGTAAGGTTTTGTAAAAGAAAAAAAAAACTCACTCCAAATTACAAGTCAAGAGTTATTGCCTCCAAAGGGATCCAGGGCCCAACTACTGACTCCTCCTGGAATTGCGTTATAGGAGCCAAGCCAGAAATGGTCGTTAGTGGACACCCACCTTCACTGGTTAGACTTTAGAGAGGCCCTCTTTAATACATATAGCTAGGACTATTTTGTTTTCATACTAAAAGTTTTGTAATTTCATCAATCCTAATCGAAGATGAAAAAAATTTAAGGTGATGCACCAGATTAATTCCATCATTATGGGTGATGTGAGATTAAAAGTAATCAAGGTGTAGATTCCTTCTCTACTCTCAAGTCTCATCATTAAGAGATGCGCAAGTCTCGGACTTTTTCCATTTGTGAAATGGAAAACTGAAATTGCAGAAGGCGTGGGTAAAAATGATCATCTATAGGTATAGAATTTGGTCGTTCTTTCCCCTTGATGACAGTTTTTGTTGTTTCTTACCGATTGATTTTCTATTTCATATTCTCCAACCTATTATTGATTTCTGTCATTCTACATTCACGATTATTGTGATTTATAGCTTCCGATTTGGCATCAAAACAAAGCGATTTTCAGTCCTAATTTGATTTCTTATGGAGAGCTGCTGGTTAGGATGAACCAGGGATTAGGTTTGAGAGACAGCTTATTCGGTCAGCTATATATGACTGTGTGCTAGTGGCTTAATATATAGAAAATGGCTTATTCGCCATTCAAAAAAAAAGAAAAAAAGAAAATGGCTTATTCAGTAAGCTTATAGGGGAGAGCTTTATGTAGAAAGCCAAGTTTCCCCATGCCTGTCACATTCAATTAAAAACAAGTTCCATCTATTTATGAAAAAACTCCCCTAAACAAAAAACTTCTCAATCTATATAAGATAGATTAATCCACACGGACAACTTTATCCATACATGACTTAATGGAAAACCAACCAAATATCTACTTAGAGTTTATTGGTGGAATTAACGCATACCTTAATGGATGATTCAACCATAGTTGAACGGCTATTACTATGTCATTTCTTGACATAACAACGCTGGGTTTCTCCTGAATTCCAGTATGCTCATTCATGAACGTAATGGTTGTGGACTACTAGTCCATTGTACTTTTTATTTGTGAAAATCAATACTCTCAATCAATTGAGTTCATCATCAAAATCAATTTTACACATATTTTTGCATATAACTATACTCAAAGCCCAACGAACTTGAAGTAATCCGGAATCCGAAACCCAAAACCCTTTCCAGGGCTTACTTTCCATATCCGAAATCCGGCTGGGTTATTAGTTTGCCCACCCAAACATGCCCGATACGCCTGATGCAAACCCCTAGAGCCAATGCAATGTAGCTACATGGCTTTGTGAGCGTTAGGAAGAGAAATTTTCCACTACAGACTGCACCGTCGATAATCTATTACTTGAACTCTGTGTGGGTAATGGGGAAGTGTCTTGAGCAGGCCTTGTGGGAGATGACCAAAAACGTCTAGGTGGAACTTGCAACGATTCTAAACTTCCTTCCAACATCTCCACAACTTTACTTATGGATGGTCGATCTGATGGACCAGATTGGATGCACCACAGGCTCACCGTCACCATCTTCCTAGCTAATTCCTCTTCCTCTTCAGATGTCACCCCGTTTACCCCTAGATTATCTCCAGCTTCCACTTGATTGTATATCCAATCTGGAAAATATGCTTCACTTTTACTTTTAGGGCTAGCGTTATTGTTTTTACTGGCACCTGTCATTTCAAGAACCATCATCCCGTAGCTATACACATCAGATTTGTGAGATGCCCCACCAAGACTCTTGAAATATACTTCAGGGGCCATGTATCCGGCGGTACCTCTTGCACCCATCACAGACACAATACTCTCTTTCTTTTTGCAGAGCTTAGCCAAGCCAAAGTCAGATATCTTTGGCACAAATTCTTCGTCCAAAAGAATGTTGTGAGGCTTTATGTCGAAGTGCACAATTCTTGTGCTACAGCCTCGATGCAGATACTCTAGACCTCGTGCAATCCCTTTTGCAATTTGGAATAATGTGTTCCAGTCCAAACGGGAGTCATCACCATGTAAAAACTTGTCCAAGGATCCATTCGGCATGAACTCGTAAACGAGGGCTCTTTTCTTTCCCTCGATGCAAAAACCGAAGAGTGCGACGATGTTGACATGAGAAGTTCTACTGATGCTAGCGACTTCGTTAATGAAATCTTCTCCATCTCCTGTGGCTCCAACCAGTAGCTTCACAGCAACTGGTTGCCCATCGGGTGTTAGTCCTTTGTAAACACTTCCATACCCTCCTCGCCCCAGTTCTTCTTGGAAAGAGTTGGTCATTTTCTTGATTTCTGAATATTTGTATCTTTTTGGGGCCAGAGTTCCATAGTCCCTTAAGAACATTTCTAATTGTTGATTTTCGGTTTTTCGAGTTTCGTGTAACCTCTTTCTCCAACAGAGTATCACAAAGCAAAGGAACATAATCCCTGCTATGCTGCATGAAAGTCCTGCACCAGATGTTTAGAGGATTGTTTAGATTAGATGCATCTTCAGACAGAAAAAAAAACTCATGTTAACAAAGATAAAAGTTATTCTACTTACCTGTTACAAGTTTCCGCTTCATGTTAACTTTTTTCCTTGGTCCATTGTTTGCTGCTGTTTCAGAAAGAAGGTAAAAGATTGGTGAACTTTTTGATCTATATCACACTATGAACAACAAGAGATGTTTGAAAGAGTTGAGACTCAACCTGGAAGTGTTCCAAAAGGACACTTGCATCATACAATATTATGTGTGGAACCTAAAGCATGGTCAATGTTTTGAAGAGTTTGTTTAAGAGGATCTTTAGGATTTCACCTACTTGTGCTTCTTGTTCTTCTTGAAGAACTCATTATAGAAGAGAGAGGACCTCATCCATATATAGAGGAAAACTTTAGGCTAAATTCAACTTAGGCTTTCTGACAAGCATACCGGCTCTTTACGAGTTGATAATACCCGTGGATTTGAATATAAGGGCTATCAAGCCAAGTCTCAGCTCTTACTCATCATGCCAGGTCTCCATCACTAATTTGAGATATGACATACGGTTGACATGCTTTTCTATATAACCTTCTGTCCACATTTTAAAACTATTGGTGTGTCGCATATGCTGCTTATTACTTATTAGAGGTACTTCATGAATATCTGATGCAGAGAAGATCACCACCAGTATTGGTTTAAATTAATATTTATTTAGCGTTTGGTTCTACTTAAGATATATTTCTTTCCTAATTAGATTAGTTTCGTAAGTTTTAGAACCTGATTCCCTAACTGTAATCGTTTCCTAGTTAGGATGTATCTTCTAGGCTTGGAAAGATTTGGGTTGTTTAGGTTATTATTGATTATGAATTTTGATATTAAAGTTGATTCAAGTTTTCCTAACTACTGGTTTGTGAGTTTGGCCATTCAATCATATTTAGCGTTTTATTCAAATGCCAACCAAACTGCCCTTGCAATATTGTCTTTTAACATATTTTTTTGATAATTTATTGGTACAGGTATAAGATGCAACTATATAATCTTGCAAGTGGTAAACAAATGCACTGGGTCTAGTAGATCGATGTTGAGCTTGGATCAAGTCAAGATAACAAAACTCTAAATGTGGTTGCATTGGTATGTATGATTAACTAAGTTCAGCTATGTTTGTCATTTTGAGCAAATTAGCATATCTCAAGTTGACAAAGACCCAAACTAATAATGTGAGAAATATGAATATGTGAGGTCGGAGATTTCATTACCTCTGTTTAGATGCGTATTGTTGCAAGTTAGCGAGAAATTCCCATCGTCACAGTAACAAACAAACAACTCCGGCAAACTTGAGTTGTAACCACACGAACCACCTGATTGTTTACACTGATCACACTCCCCATTTTCATCCCCATTGTTACAATCTAACGAGAAATTCCCAGTATAACAGTAACAAACAAACAATTCTGGCCAAGTGGAGTCGGACCCACAAAAACCACCGGATGCTACACACTTATCACACTCTTCATTATTTGCTCTCCAACGTAGATCAAAACCGGCCCTCAGAAGTCTTGTCAGATCATGCTGTGTTGCATTAGATGTCAGCAATATATCAGCATCAGCTGCCTTTACCGGCACAATAATATGATTCTCACACTCCGGCTCTGATACATAGATGTGAATATCACTGGTTCTGTAGAAATAACCATAGTTATTGGTGCCATTCTTACTGCAACTGAATCTATTACCCTGCCAATTACTAGCTTCACATCCATAGTACAAAGATAAGTCTACGTTGCTTAAATACTTAGCATCAAAGAGTGTGTTGTTGTAGGAGGTGTTGTGTAGATGTTGGGGGCAAATATCTAGGTTCCACAGATCGTCTCTAGTGATTGTGATCATCTGCTTACCGATATCTGTTGCTAGGACTCGATACTCTAATGATTTGTATTTGAGTATGAAAGAATCATGTGGGCAGCTGGTTACCTGAAAATGCGAGTGGCCGCAGTAGGCTGGGCGGCCTAACCCCCAGAATGGGTAGTCAAGTAGAAGGCTTCCACATCTGATCAACTGGCTACAAACATTATATGGATCGTCATCATGTTCGGTTTCCTGGCATACGACGGTTGAGAAACGGATGGTGGTGGCTAGAATCATCACAAAGAGGAAAAGCGTGCGGTTATGCAAGCGGAGATTGGGTTTCATAATGGTTGGACTTGGACTAGAGTAGAGCCAACCACAAGGAATCATTTATAAATTATAGTGTTCGTTTAATCCACATAACAAAGGGAGAAGTGCACGTTCCTGTTGATTAATGAGTTTGCAAGTTGACTGACTTTGTCAATTAATTGCTCCCATTCTACACTTCATCTATCGAAAAGGAAAAAGGCTATTAATTTAGGTTTTAGGGGCCACATGTTTACCCAGTAAGTGCTTACGGCTTGTCCTCTGAGTTTAAAAATTAAGGGAAAGAAATGGAAGGGGAGGAAAGGAAAAGAAAGGGAATCGGAAAGTTATCCCTTCAAATCATCTCACTTTTGGGAGGAAATGGCAGGATAACTTTCAAGAGAAAAATAAGAAAGAGTTATCCCTTCAAATCCTTTCCTTTCCTTCATTTAAAAAACTCTAACGACACACAAATCCCTCCAAATCCTTTTTTTTCCTTCCACTAAAAAAAATCTCGAGAACACACTTTTATTAGTTTCTTTAGAAATCATTTCATTTCCCTCATTTAAAAAAACTTGAAAACAGGACGTTACAAATTAATAATCTAACTTACCAGTAAATGGTACCATCTAGAGATCTTAGGTTCTAACTGAGTTTGCACACCTCCTAATTATGTATTATTGTTTAACTAATGATACATTCATTCTTTTATTAATCCAATTGTACATAATAACCCGATGATTCACTAAATCATCAATATTTAATCGATGTTTTTTATAGGTTATTTCTTGTTATAGTGGTGCTCAATGTCCTGCATTATTTGGTAGTCAGAGATGTAAAATAGTCTACTTTAAGTTATATTGTTTCGGTTGTAAAATTAGAAAAAAAAAAAAAACTATTGCATTTATAGTTTTTTTTTCTTTTACGATTATTTTCGTATATAAAATCTTGCCATTTTTAGATCGAAATAGATTTTACAGTTGATTCAAAATGCACGAGCTATGTATTTATAAATTTTTGATCAAATTTTCATGAATTTAATTGCATATGTTCATCGTGTTCAGCTTTGTACTTGTACAATCTTTTTGAAAAAATTATTTATATAACCATTTAATAAATACCTCTTCATCTCCTAACCAATCTTGCACTCCGATTCACAAAATAACCCAACCCATTGCCCCACAAACCGTAGCCCCGGGCGACTATGAAGTTTCCGGCCATCTACTCCCTTTTCCGGCCATATTTACACAACCGTCGCCCCACAAACCGTAGCCCTGGGCGACGGTTTCATATTTAAGGGGCCAAGGGGTACATATTGGAATCTTGCAAGGGGCCGTTTATGTAAATATGAAACCGTCGCCCGGGGCTACGGTTTGTGGGGCGACGGTTTGGGTTATTTTGTGAATTGGAGCGCAAGATTGGTTAGGAGGTGAAGAGGTATTTATCAAATGGTTATATAAATAATTTTCTCAATCTTTTTCCTAGGTTGATAAATATTTATGGGTATTAATTTAAAATGTTTGCAGAAATAGTACTCTTAATTTTTTTCTTGACTATTTGTGTGTCCAAGAAAAGGGTAAAATGATCAACCTAGTGGTGGATCGAAGGTATGTAAAATTAAGTTTTGACTTGAGAGAAACGTATTACAATTTGACCAAAAAAAAAGTTAAGGAATAAAATAAATCTATGTGTCTTGAAAATGTGATAAAAAACGACAATTTTTACGATGAATTGGTATTTAGAAGGACACTAAATCATGAAGAAATACAATAAAATGAATATAGAAATTTTTTTAACAAAAAGCTGCTTTGTCATAGTGTAGCTATGTTAATTACTAGACGTGTGTTTGCGCGCGATGTAGCACGAATAATCTTGACATTGAAACCTGAGGTGACAATCATATTTTATCTTTTGTCTATTTATTTCTATCGATGTTAATTTTTTTAATATGTATCATTCTATAACACAAATTGTATAGTATATAAATCTAGTCGATCTCGAACACAAAATAAAACACCCGTTCAACTTTAAAGTTGAATATTTTGTTAAACTTTAAACTTTAAAGTTGAATACATATTGACGAGACGATTACAATGGTTTAATTTGTAAAAAGAAGAAATGTATTTTTTAACATATTTTAGTTCACATGTGATTATTTATCTTAATATGATAAATGTTTAAGTGAAAAGTAAAGAATTAGTAATAATGGGAATGCAGGAGAATGAGAATGAAAATGAGCATTGTATTGATGCTGCTTGGTTAACCCACTATAATCAATGAAAAATTGTTTTATATTAAAAAAATATTTTCATCCACTTTGAAAATACAAAAGATGTTTCTTTTAACATCAAAAGATGGAATGACATATGAAGAAAAAAAACCGAGTATTCCCCCTAATTTGATCAGGAATGAAAATTAATGGACCTGCAGAAATGATTCCATTATATAATATCAGACCAAACAACAATTTTCATTATCATTCTCACTCCTTACCCTGCAATACCCCAAACCAAGCATCCCTTAAGGGTGCGTTTGAGGTGCAAACTAGATGGGACGGGACGGGACAAAAATAAATAGCTTCATGTTTGGTATGTCATGAGACAAAAATGAGATGGGACAACATGAGACAAAACCTTGATTTCATGGGACAAAAGTTAAAAAAATTTGTTCCACCAAAAGAGGTGGAACATGGGACTAATAACAAGGTTACAATATTATCCCTTTTTTTTATAGACACCGATAACAAAACACCAATCCAATTGACTACTCCATCTTCTTCTAGATTTTTTCATTGCCTCCATCTTCTTCTTCCAGATTCATCTTCTTCTAGATTCGTTACTAATAGTCAGCTTCGTTTGGATTAGTTTTTTTTGGCCGTATGGTGGGTTTTGGGCCTTGGGGAGTTGGGAGGTTTTGGGGTATAAACTCTAAATACGTCCTAAACTATTTTAGATTAATAAAATAATAAAAATATGAGTCTTGTAATTTGTTTTGGTTTTGATGAATAAACAATTTTAATATTTAGTTAATTTTCTTATTGAAAATTATTATATAATAGAAAGTACAAAATAATGTTTAGGGGTAATTTGGTCATATTAACTAATAAGTCCTGCCATGTTCTAATCGTACCAAAAGTAAAACAAACAATTAGTTTTGTCTTGTCCAGTCCTGTCTTGTCCCGTTCTATCCAGTCTGCGTACTAGACGCTACCTAAATAACTAATCATAAGGGTATTAATTGTAACTTCTAAACTTATAAATAATATAACTTTTAGGCTATGTTTGGCAAACTAGCCGATAAGGTAGCTTATGACTGATAAGGTAACTTATGACTGACAAGGTAGCTGATGACTGATAAGTTAGCTGGTGACTGATAAGGTAGCTGATGAATAAATTACGTTTGGCAAAAACTAGCTGATAAAAAAATAATAAGTGTCATAATTACAATAAGTCACCAAAACGCTACTCAAAGTAGCTTTTCAAAAAGCTAGCTTATAAGTTAACTTATAAGTCAGCTTATGGTCCATCCAAACATGTAACTGACTTATAAGGTGACTTATAAGCTAACTTATAAGCTACCTTATTTTTACCAAACGATGCCTTAGTGTAGCAATATATAAAAAAATTAATTCATATGGGTTTAAAATGAAAAATGAGAATGTGAGAAACATAAAACTAATTATTGTTGGGTTTTTCTGTGATCCCCGAATCAGACTAATCCGAAAAACACTAAATCGAGCGGAAGCGGTTGTGGATAAAAACCCGAACCACGATCTTTCCGTTTTAATTTTGTTTAAACAATTAATAGGTTTAGGCTTTTACCTGGATAGCTTGAGACTTAATCCACCGGTGATCGACCTTACGAGTGTTCCTCTAGCATAACTCAAAAACCCGAAGAATAACCGAAAACACGGACTGGTTTCGGTTAGGAGAAGCGGCGCCAAGGAGAGAGAGGGAGAGGGAATTTCTGGTGGAAACTTTTCTGGGAATTTTTCAATGAATAAAATCATAAACCCCTAAGGCTTATTTATATAGTTTATCAGATAGTAGAATCCTTATCTGATTCAGTTTCCTTATTTATGTAATCTTTTCTTTTTCTTTAAGAAAAGATTTTTCTAGATAATTATCTTAATTAATTAGATTATCTATTATATATTTATTTTACTAATAAATATATAATTATCTTAATTAATTTAACAACCCTCTAACTTTGGGATTTCTGACTGAAATTACCCAACTGATTTATAATTGACTATTATAAATCCAAACTCTCCATTTATGAGTTTTATTTATCTTACTCGATTTATAGGTCCTCACAGGTGTGACCCTCAAGTGTCTTGTAACATTGGATGTGTGATTACTGGTTTGTCAACTTCTGCACACAATTACTAACAGACCCCCACTTGTGCAAGTTGGCAATACCGCCTTGTTCACACGGATCTAAGGAGGCCCCTAGACAGGCACTTAGGCTAACCATGTTACAAGAACTCTTATACCCAGATAGGTGATTTAAATTTTTCATAAGGAAATAACATTTATGAAACAACTGTTCATAAAATTACCTCAAAACCATATAATCTTATATCTTGTTTGCTAACTAATTAGACAAGAGGGTTGTACCTGGATAAGTTTTTAAATGAATTAGGTTTTTTTAGAAGGTATTTCTATAAATTATCATTGATTTATTGGTTGGTTCTTACCGGTATCCTGATTGTTTCTTTCTTCTTTCTCAGAGGAAGAACCTCTTGTTCAGAATTTTGCATAGGCCTTGTTTTTGAAGAAAATAAATTAAACCACAAAAACTCTAGAATGTAACACAAAGGCCTTGTTTTTTAAGGAAAAAAAGTTAAAACACAAAAGCTCTAGAATGCAACACAAATCTTAAACTACAAACCTCTCGACGAAAAAGGGTACCATTACTAGGAATTTGTACCATTATTATAGTTTAAAAGAATATATATATATATATATAGGGGTGGGTTCAAATGTGAACCACGTTTTGGTTGTGAACGTGAGGACAACCGAGAGCGCGACACGTGGCAGATGACTAGGCTCCATGTCAAGTCTACGACGGATGACTAGACGCGATTCATGGGGAGGGCATTGAATTAAAGAGGGGGACCACACTCAAAGCCGACGTGGCGCCTAGTCATCCGCCACGTGTCGCGCTCTTAATTGTCCTCACGTTCACAACCAAAAAGTGGTTCCCATTTAAACTTTCCTCTATAGGTGAAAGTTCAATTGCTAACCACCTTTTCATTGTGAACGTGAGGACAAACGAGAGCGCGACACGTGGCAATTTGAAAAAATTTCGACTTAGTTATTCAGACTGCATAACACTAACATGCACTCTGATGCAATTGGACGCGGGCGGGTCAGCCGCGGGTCATCCGCGGGTCAAGCGTTGTTCAGTATGAATAACACTAACATGCAGTTTTATTCAGACTGAATATGACTTGACCCGCCGTTTCAGATTGCCACGTGTCGCGCTCTGGGCTGTCCTCACGTTCACAACGAAAGGGTGGTTTGTATTTGAACCCACCCCTTCCTATATATATATATATATATATATAGAGAGAGAGAGAGAGAGAGAGAGAGAGAGAGAGAGAGAGAGAGAGAGAGAGAGGGAAGTTCATTTGTAAACCACAAAAAATGTGTAAACCGTGTAAACTAATCATAGCCGTTGATCAAAAAAATCAAAGGAGGATATGGATTCATAGAAAACATGGAAATGTGAAATATATGGTAAGTCATTGATTATTAAAAGATGAAAATGTGAAATATAGAAATGTTTTTGAAAATCAAGGGTGTGGATTGGTTTACATGGTTTACACATTTTTTGTGGTTTACAAATGAACCTATATATAGAGGAATAATCAAATAAAAACTATTTTTTTTTTTGTAATAATCTGTGAAAACAAACTATCAACAAAGACATTTTATATATCAAACTATAAACTATCTTTGACTTTAAAATGACGTTAATATACTTTCACATATAAAGAGAGAGGTATACATACAAAAGTGTACTTGGATTGAAATATAATAATGGATACGTTTAACAATAATTTGTTATAAAAATATTAATTAACTATTATATTAAAACTCAATGATTATCTTCATTATATTTAAAATGAAATATTTATTTTTTATTTGATGACGTTTATCAATTAGTTAGATGAATACAAATATAAATTATTATATAATGTGGAGAAGAAAACTTAGTTATGCTTCTACTGATGTAGATCAAAAAAATTAAAAAAAGTATATCAGGAGAAAAATCAAACCATATTGAAATTTAAAGATTATATCTTTTTAATCTAACTATTTTTATTGATTATTTATAAGTAATTAATTTTTTATTTAAAATTCTACAAATAAAAAACACTACATATTTTATTTTTGAATCCCTCCCGTTATAAAAATAGATATAAATTAATTTGTTTAGATTTTATTACAATTATATTCTTCATATTCTTGAAACTTAAAGATTTCATCTTTTTAACCTAATTAGTTTTATATATTATTTATAAGTAATGAAATATTATTTTATTTAAAACTCAATTGCTAATATTCTTGAAATTTAAAGATTCCATCTTTTTAATCTAACTATTTTTGTAGATTATTTATAAATAATTATATTTTTATTTTATTTTAAATCCTACAAATCAAAACACTACACATATTTTATTTCTGAATCCCTCCAGTTTTAAAATCATTCACGAAATTCAAATCTTTTGACAAAAGAATAATAAATTTTCAATTTTTAAAATTTTAACAGCTATTAGATAACTAAAATATCTATTGTAGTAAGCAATTATAATGGCAATTGTCGTATAACATATAATTTACACAAGTATTTAAATGGTAGGGATTTTTGTACTAGTTTTGATCCCATGTAATACACGGGATAATTTTAAGAAATTAAGTCATGTCGAAAATCTTATACTACAAATATGAATTGTTGTGCTATTGATCTTTTAACATCAATATTATTTTATATCAAATACATTAGTTATATTAAAAAAAAGTACAAACTTTATTTATTTTTAATTTAATTCAATTGATATCAAATTATCAACAATAAAAATATAACAAAGACATTTTATAGATCAAACTATATAACTATCTTTGACTTTAAAATGACGTTAATATACTTTCACATATAAAGAGAAAGTTATACATACAAAAGTGTACTTGGATTGAAATATAATAATAGATACCTTTAACAATAATTTGTTATAAAAATATTAATTAACTATTATATTAAAACACAATGATTATCTTATTATATTTAAAATGAAATATTTATTTTCTATTTGATGACGTTTATCAATTAGAATTGCCACGTGTCACGTTCTGGTGAGCCGGTTTCGATTATGAAAACAATAAATAAAATAATGTAAAAGATAAATACCACTTTAAAAAATCCTCCTCTACATAATTAAATCAAACCTTTTAAACCAAACTATAGATAAATATGAAAACAATAAATAAAATAACAATAAATTATTATATAATGTGGAGAAGAAAAAACTTAGTTATACTTCTACTGATGTAGATCAAAAAACTAAAAAAAAGTAAATCAGGAGGAAATCAAACCATATGATTTAGTTCATCATAAGAAAACAATGACACAAATTTTCTTACCATTCTTCAAATAATTGCAAAAACAAATAATAAAAAAATTATGTATGAATGTTCTTCAAAAAAATGGTTGACGAACTTACCTAAGACGTTTGCAAAAAGAGTAATAGAGGAACTTGAAAAATTAAAATGGAAAAGGTAAGGTTTATACGGTTTTTGTTGTATCTGCTTAGTATTTAAATATCAATTTAGGGGGAGAGATAAAAATATAGATGACTTCATACCAATAGATAGAGATAAAGTTTGTTATATTTAATAGATAATTTTGGATTAATATAGAGATATAGATGACTTCATATCAATAGATAGAGATAAAGTTTGTTATATTTAATAGATAATTTTGGATTAATTTTTAATAATTTTAAATTTTGAATCAGTGCCATATAGAGATAAAGTTTGTTATATTTAATAGATAATTTTGGATTAATATAGAGATATAGATGACTTCATATCAATAGATAGAGATAAAGTTTGTTATATTTAATAGATAATTTTGGATTAATTTTTAATAATTTTAAATTTTGAATCAGTGCCATGTGTCAACATATGACACATGACACATGCATATGATGTGGCAATGGCTCACCAGAGCGCGACACGTGTCAATGAGTTACTCAGAGCGCGACACGTGTCAAAGCAGTTACTCTTTTATTATATATAGAAGATATATTTAAAATGAAATATTTTATTTTCTATTTGATGACGTTTATCAATTAGTTACATGAATACAAATATAAATTATTATATAATGTGGAGACGAAAACTTAGTTGTAGATCAAAAAACTAAAAAAAAAAGTAAATCAGGAGAAAATCAGGAGAAAATCAAACCATATGATTTAGTTTATCATAAGAAAACAATGACACAAATTTTCTTACCATTCTTCAAATAATTGCAAAAACAAATAATAATTTTTTTTTTTTGCATGAATGTTCTTCGATAAAATGGTTGATGAACTTACCTAAGACATTTGCAAAAAGAGTAATGGAGGAACTTGAAAAGTTAAAATGGAAAAGATAAGGTTTATACGGTTTTTGTTGAATCTGCTTAGTATTTAAATATCAATTTATGGAGAGAGATAGAGTTTATGGAGAGAGATAGAGATATACATGACTTCATACCTATAGATAGAGATAAAGTTTGTTATATTTAATAGATAATTTTGGATTAATTTTTAATAATTTTAAATTTTGAATCAGTGCCATATGTCAACATATGACACATGACACATATGCATATGATGTGGCAATGGCTCACCAGAGCGCGACACGTGTCAATGAGTTACTCAGAGCGCGACACGTGTCAATGAGTTACTCTTTTATTATATATATATATATATATATATATACTAGTTTTGATCCCGTATTTGATAAAAAATTAAGTCATGCCAAAAACCTTATATTACAAATATGAATTGTTGTGC
The DNA here is from genome assembly GCA_030169165.1 of Centaurea solstitialis. Lineage (NCBI taxonomy): Eukaryota > Viridiplantae > Streptophyta > Magnoliopsida > Asterales > Asteraceae > Centaurea > Centaurea solstitialis. The sequence continues at coordinate 66,470,118 of CM058041.1, forward strand.
TATTGATCTTTTAACATCAATATAATTTTCTATCAAATACATTAATTATATTAAAAAAGTACAAACTTTATTTATTTTTAATTTAATTCAATTGATATCAAATTATCAACAACAAAAATATAACAAAGACATTTTATAGATCAAACTATAAACTATCTTTGACTTTAAAATGACGTTAATATACTTTCACATATAAAGAGAAAGGTATACATACAAAAGTGTACTTGGATTGAAATATAATAATGGATACGTTTAACAATAATTTGTTATAAAAATATTTATTAACTATTATATTAAAACTCAATGATTATCTTCATTATATTGAAAATAAATATTTATTTTCTATTTGATGACGTTTATCAATTAGTTACATGAATACAAATATAAATTATTATATAATGTGGAGAAGAAAACTTAGTTATGCTTCTACTGATGTAGATCAAAAAACTAAAAAAAAGTAAATCAGGGGCAAATCAAACAAATAATAAAATAAATTTTATGCATGAATGTTCTTCGAAAAAATGGTTGACGAACTTACCTAAGACGTTTGCAAAAAGAGTAATGGAGGAACTTGAAAAATTAAAATGGAAAAGGTAAGGTTTATACGGTTTTTGTTGAATCTGCTTAGTATTTAAATATCAATTTAGGGAGAGAGATAGAGATATAGATGACTTCATACCAATATAGATAAAGTTTGTTGTTATATTTAATAGATAATTTTGGATTAATTTTTAATAATTTTAAATTTTGAATCAGTGACATCAGTCAATATATGACACATGACACATATGCATATGATGTGGCAATGGCTCACCAGAGCACGACACGTGGCAATGGCTCACCAGAGCATGACACGTGTCAATGAGTTACTCTTTTATTATATATAGATATATAAGGAAATAGGATGAAAAAAATTACGGTGATATAGATTTTAACTAGGTCTACTCTAAAATTTGTTGAATTTAGATTTTTTTTCCTTATATAGATTTTTTTTTTGTCAACCTAACGAACTTTTGAACCCCAAAAAATGCCGTTTAAGCTACTTTTTGGACATTTTCGTGTTTATTTTTTTGTCTTTTTGGGCTTTTATTTTGATCCTTTTATGTTTGGCCCATTGCATTTGTCAGACCCGACTCGTTTTGGTTCTCTTATTTATGCTCCTGCCTTGTAATTTGGATGGACAAACTTTTAATCAAAAACTTCTTGTTTTCCTCCCAACTTTTGAGTTCTCTGACTGAATTTAGATTTTGAAGCCTAATGTTTGATATTCGTTGACAAACCTTAGAAGAACTGAACACGGGTATTCGTAGAATCAACGTGTTAAGTTTTGTTTCATCCGTATACGCTGCATCACAACCCCAAAACCAAAAATAGTCCAGAAATCAATCAAAAAGTCATAAGAATCAACAAATATTCTGAAAAATCCTTCAAAATCAACCAAAATACTTAATAAAAACCTTGAAGTGGTGCGATTCGATTAAAAAAATCATCAAACGACTTTGTGGACGATTGATCCACCTGCACACTCCTTGGGAAATTTGACCACTGGATTTGAGCATGAACAAAATTTGACCATCATAAAGAGATAAATTTACCCTACCATCTTTCATTTACGTGGTCGTCTTTATTTTACTTTCTTCATTGTAGTAGATTGAAGAGTTCTAGGACAAGTTCTTTAGAGAAACTATATAATCACTTAGGAGAAAAGTCCATATTCGTAAGGCCTATCTCACTGGATGCCATCATTTTCAATTTTTAGGAGAAATGTCCATATTCGTAAGTCCATAATTGAAATGACAATTTCTTTGCGAATTGCTTGCTATTGTTTGATTCACATATTAATTAGATTGGAGTCTTTTAAATATTTCATTCCTTAGCTAGAGTCAAGGATTTCATAATTTAATATAAAAAACACATAATATTTGAATCCAACAACTGCACCCACTAGATCACCGTCCACATCCATCCACCATTGTTGCCACCACCACCTCCACCATTATTAATTCAGCATAACATCCACCATTGTTGCCACCACCACCTCCACCATTGCCTTTGCAACCACTAAACACCATGGCCAGTGCAATCACTTTCGCTGCCACTGTCACTGTCACCACCACTATAGTGCACGGAATTTTGATCGATTATCATTATTTCAGTAACTAATTTGAAGTTATATCACTAAGCAAATAGATAGTTTCCGCTCTTATCATTTGATAACACATTCCAAAAACATTATCTAAACCAAACACAAATAAAAACTTTTCCACTGTCTACAAGATCATATGTTGTTATCTTATTCTGACGATCCAACAAACTAATAATTTAATATTATCTTAAACAATATATTGACTCGTTCTCTCACTCATTGTGAGGGTGACGTGTGTTAAAAAAAAAAAAAACCTAAAAAGATCCCAAGAAAAGTATGAGTAGCAATACTATATACATACGTTTACCGGTAGGAGTTTGTGTATTCTTTTAATCGATTTTTGTAAAGTAAAATCTTTTTTTATAACATGAAAGATGCATATGCTAAATCATGCTTTGGGATACTATTATACTAAAAGATATAAGGGGCATAGCCAACAAACCGAAAAAAGTCCTAAGTGTTGTAGGATAAATGTGCCATCGTCTAACGGATATGACGATAGAGTTATAGATACAGATAGAGATAGAGTTAGATTAGAACTGAAATATCTGGTATTTATCTACTTGTATCCATCACTATATAAATGGCTTTTGATTAATGAGAATGATATCTCTTGTCTCTCTATTCTTTGTTGTTATGTTTCGTTTTTCCTTTAACACGTTATCAACACGTAAGCTCGATACTTGTTATTCAGTCTCTATGATTTTTCTGTCTATTCTTCGACATTATTGGATGGCTTGCTTTCTACAACTTCAATCAAGTAAGTTTTTCTATGTTTTCTTATTGTTATATGGATAACTTAAAAATTACAAAGCCTACATTCATTCATCATCATTCGCTGCTGAGCAAAAGAAAAAAGTTTGGATTACTTGGAAACAACCATCAAGGTAAGTAAATTATTGAAAGACTTATTAATTTTATTTTATTTTGGGTGCATACATGAGTTATACCATGATATTTGTTGCAATAATTGAATGACCACTTATAGAATCTTTGCTTCTCCTACTGATTTGATAATATATTTTTTTTTCCTAAGTGCAATATGCTATATATGCATTTGTATCTTGATTGATTATAATTTATGCTCTTAAATCAAGAAGCCATAGCCATATTTAATACCCAGAAAATCTTATGTTTCCTCAGGTTTGTTTTCTCCCATATCCACTAAAGGAATTTTTAGTTGTCTTTCAGTACTCGTATGTCTTTCATGCTTTAATAATTAGTATGCTGATTTTTCTTTTAAAGTATCCTTTTGTTAAAACTCTTTTAAAGTGATGCTCCCGTTATATTTTACTCTTGGATCACTGTATCTATTATATATAATTTATTTGTTAAATCTTCCGTTTATGGTTTTAAATTTTTTTTTATTTAACCTAAAATATATTTATTTGATAAGGTTTAATAGTTATAAAAAAAATATTTGACTAAAAGGATGCAGATGTACTCAAATTTATGAATATCTTTAATTAAAAAAAGAGTTAGAAAAAAATATTTAAATATTAAAGTTGTCTATTTGCTTAATTGTGTTAGCCCATTGATTATAGTATCGGCCTAATTTATTATTTTAGATATATTATTATTTATTTGTTTAGAGGCATGTTGTGCTATGTTGAAAATCACACTATGCATTTTATTTTTATAATGCTAAAGATTTTGATCAACATCTTAATTAATGATAATCTTTTTGGATAAACTAGATTAACTTGATAATGATTTAAATTGCTAACTTATTTATATGATCGAGTCTTTAGTTTTATTTAATGATTGAGGTCGATTCACTTTTATTAATTTAAATATATATATATATATATATATATATATATATATATATAGTTCTTTTTATTAGTTTTTGTATAATATTAATGGTTTATCTTGTATAACTGTTTACCCAGTCTAAATGTTTATCCCAATTATAGAATTTTACTTATAATTTTCAATCTTATAAATATTTGGATGTTACACTTCCAACCCCAAAAGCTTCAATAATGTTATTAAGATATCAACACCTTAAATTTGAATTTATGTCAAAACTAATATTTATTTTTCTAGTGGCAAAATATTTTAAAATACAATTAAGGTGTTAAAGTATTACAATTGGGTTCATATGCCAAACACACATCTTTTGGCCCCTTGCCAAAAACCTACAAAAATGCCACCATGGTATTAATTCAATCTCACATTTTAGCCTCATGCTAAAATAGACAAAACTATTAATGTTATTAATGTATTTTATAATCAAAGTGATTGCAAGATATCTAATGGATTTTGTCAAACGGGTGTAAATAGCCTAAGGTTAGTAGGGACTCAAGCAATCCACGTGATTCCCCTTCTTACCTGGAAGTCCAAAAGTGTTATTGCGATTTACCTATGAATAATGAAATACCAGTATAACATTTTTTTTCAACAAAAGAAACGTTTGAAAATACCAATTCTTAAATCTTATACTGCCATGATAACGGGATTTCATGATCACCATAGATTTTGTCTTCATAAATTACACCTTATCTATTGTTTATGTATATGGCTGAACCAACAAATGCTGAATTTGATATCTTGGATTCAATATGCTAAACTCAAAAGAACTTGAGCACAAATAATATAATAGCCATGTAAAAGACTCTTTGTTAAGGTACAAGAATATACCTAAAATCCACCAACTTCATATTGACTCTAAACCAACCTCGTGAAAAGGTACAAGAAAATGCCTAGATTTTTGAGACGACACATCAATCACAAACTTCATGTGGAACATCGATACCTAGAATCCCCCAAGTACCGTGGGACATCCTGAAAAAGAAAATTAGGATGTATATTATCGTGTAATCATATAGTGGAATGAAACTCACTCGATTAGAAGGTGGTTGATTTCAACAAAAAAAAAAAATGTTGTGTCTCAAAAAGCAACTCAATCTTCGTGAGATGGAACTCACATAAGATTATATAATTTATAACATTATTTCTACCCTTTTATATACCATCACATTTTGAGACCGCATGTCGGTCTTAGCTTTTATAAGAAATACGTTCAACTAGAAACATCAAAAGAACTGTTGGACGTCCTAAAAAGTTGAATTGATAGTATTGATGGATATATACTAATCGTACAACGGAATGAAACCCGCTTACTCGATTACAACAAGGTCATTTATTTCAACCAAGAAATATTGTGTCTTAAAACATGTCTTAGTTTATGTGGCAAGAAACTCACAAACGATGACATAATCCATAACATTATTCCCCTAGTTTATATAGCAAAAACATACTAATGAACTAGTATGAGTTGGAATATACATTTTAGACATAATAATCAACCTACTGCAAGTGGATGAGAGACGTAACAATGCCTTTTCGAGTAACAAGACTAAGACATTTTGGAAAAAAGAAAATTCCCAAGACCAATAATGAAAGCGTTAGAGGTGGAAATTAGCAACTCCAAAGGATCGTGAGTTTAACAAAATTTCACACATGTGACATCTATGAACCATGTGGATGAGATCCTTAAAGGATCGGGGTCAGGGTAAGAGTCATAAAGGATTTCCAATAATTAGAGCAAATATACAGCTATTGTCTCAAGTGATAACGTACATTTTAATTTTTAAACATTGATATATGTATGCTTACACTGAATGCTAGCTTTAAAAAACATATCTTATGAACTAGATCATTTTTTTAAATTTTGAATTATCAAATTAAATGTATTTCCATATCTTTTGTGGATGTAAAGAAATACATCAAGATACATACAAAACTCCAAGATTCTCCGTTCCATGTAGGAATGTATCAAGGAGATTTTAAGTTTGTAGGACCTCCCACATAATCTAAAGTAATAGATTAATATTAATTTCCCCCCAACATAAGACTTAGACAATGAACTGTCATATTAATAGGAACCTTGTCAACATATTCGTATCAATTGGAAATCGTAAAAGTGGAAATGTGTATACGTATCTTAACTCTAATGATATAAAAGGAACATATATCTTAGAGAAATTAATGTGTCAAAATGGATTATCTATGTCATTAAATCATATTTTGTCATCAATAAAGAACTTTGGGACAATGACCACATAGTGATCCATGTTTTACACAATACAGATAGACACATTCTCTTTCGAGTGAAAGGCAAAATAAGGCAATTAACCAAATTGCAACTCTTGACTTCTGCAGCACAAGAAGCAACACCATCATCATAATATGCTTTCTCGAATACTTATAACTTCTATATACCCTAATCGCTAGCTAAGACATGAATGAGACCATCCTAAAGCTAAGACACAATACACAAATATTCCATTTTTACAACAAATACAAGGTTATATTTATGGACATAAACAGCCAGAATGCGGACCATTAGAGTACTTTATGGTTCTGGTTTCGACACGATGAATGCATGTCGTATTATTGTCCACATAAATTGTTGCACTCCTAGCACTAGTTGTACGTTTAAGGGCTCACCACCCTGATTGTCTCATAAGTCTACATGACTTAGAATGCTAGAGAATTTACATCATAAGGATTTGATGATTATTGCATATATATTGAGATCAATGCAAAGTCTCCTATAACCCATGTGTAGTTATAAAATGGTCTATAGAGCGTTAGAAGTTTTCATCAAAAGAATATAGATGATAGCTCGAGTATTGGTTATGCGCACCAATTTACATACATATACATGGGGGATGCAATATTACATGCAACTTTACTAATTAGTTTTAGACCCACTACTAGCCAACCAATCATGCATACCAGTTGGTAACTGTATATAAGTCTGATCTTGTACATTTATGCATGTTAGGTTGTGTAGTATGTGCCAATTGCGCCCCACCAGCGCACCAAAATGGGTCATTAAAAACGATAAAGTATATATATGTTGGTTATGAATCGCCAACATTTATCCGCTAATTAGAATCTTTGACGGGTGATTCTTATACCGCATTATTTGCGGATTGTCACTTTGATGACAGTCTTCCCGTCGTTAGGGGGAGATAGGAAAAAGTATTTTCTGTTAGGATTATGTGCGAGACAGTAACAAGGTTACCGTATCCAATGTTATAGGACACTAGTAGGTCACACCGCTGCACACTAAATAAGAGGACGTTTGGATTACTTGGTTGAGAGAAATAATTAATCGTTTATTAATTATAAAAGGAGAAAGAAAGAAATAAATAATTAGTTGAATTATTTATAAATTAATTAATCAGTTGAATTAATTAATAAAGAGATAATTATGGAATATATATTTAATTATCAGGTTGATAATTATAAAGGTATTCCATATGGCATCAAACACTGCCTTATTAGTTAATATAAATAAAGGCATAAGGTTTGATTGAAAGAGAACTGAATTAAAAAAATTCTCAGAAAAACAATCTCTCTCTTTTTCTCTCTTCCACCGCCGGCGATCATAGCCTCGAAGCGAGAACCGGAAATTTTCGTTTGCGGAGTAATCTTTGGTGGTCTAGCAACCGTTCCTCGAGACGTGTCAGTAGCGGTGTATCCCCTACAAGCATTCTGGAAGTTTATTCACAAAGGTAAACCATCGAACCCACTTTAATTGTATCTGTTAAGGTTAGGATTGGATCCTCGATTGGGAATCAGTTTTTGTTATCCGCTGCGCATGTTTATGCCCTTGGTTCCCAACAGTGGTATCAGAGCCACTTCCTAAACCTAACAGATCAGGTTTAAACTGTTTGTTGATTATTTAGGTTTTGTAAAAATCATTGTTTTTCGTATTTAAAAATCTGATTTTTGTAAACCTAACGAAACGACGATCGGCGGCGGAACGGCGGCAGTTAGCCGACCGGACCTCCAGGCCGATCGCCGTCGATTCTCTATCGGCCGCACCACCCGATTGGTGGCTGCGGTACCGGCTGTCATGGTAGTCGCCGGCCACACCACCCGTTTGGTGGTTGAGGCGTCGGCCGTAGTAAACCGCGAACGAAGAACCACCACCGCACCACCGATTGTGGTGGCGGTGGTGTCGATCAAACCCAAGCCGATGATCGGCGAAAGGTAGCCGTGATCGACCACCTAGGCGGTGGCGATCGATCGGAGTGATTTGGGGGCAGCGGCGATCGCCGCCTGCCTGTCGAATCGAAACCGGTCGCACCACCAGATACGGTGGTGGCGGCGCTCTCGTCGCGGAGATCGCGGCGGCAGTGGTGGCCAAGTCCACTGCTGTCGCCGGTGGACTATGGTGGCGATGGTGTCGATTGCGGCGGCGGTGGTGGCTTTCCAGCCGCTGCTGTCGCCGATGATTGTTATTGCGGTGGGCGGCGGTGGTGGCTCCTTAGCTGCTGCCGTCGCCGGTTGAATTAGGTGACGGCGGTGGTTGCTGCGGCGGTGGTGACTATCGAAGTCGCCGCTGCCGGCGGCGATTGCGGTGGTAGTCCGGGCGGCGGTGGTGGCGATCGGGTCATCATCATCGCCGGCGTTGAAAACCGCCGATCGACGACCGAGTTTCGGTGGATCGGTGGTGATTCGATGACGTTTTGAGTTTCATTATTATCATTAACGGGTATCAGTTTGAAATCCGTTTCCGGATGATTTTTCGAATTAAGAATCGTTTTTATCAGATAAGTTTAAAACGATTCAGGATTAGTTTAATTAATTTGTTTTAAATTAATTTATGTTTTTATAATTATCCGGTTAAAATTCAGTTGTATTTTAATTTGTTTAATTATGATAAGTCATAGCTGAACCCTTTTAGACCCGTGGTTGTGTTTATTTTATTTATCCGTTTTAGAATAGTTGGGAGGCCTGCGAGCCATTTACAACCCCTTTTGTAATTTTAATGTTTTATTAGACTAGTTGGGAGGCCTGCGTGCCATTTGAACCCATTTGTAATAATTATTTTAATTACATCGAGACGGAGACAAGGAAGACGACCATGGATCTCGGAGCCAGTGGGAGTGCCAGAAGCTGAAGACTTTTGTCACTTAGGGATTGAGACCGTTGTTTTTGTGTTGGCTCACAAAACAACATTAGTTTAAGGGTTTAAGCTATGACTGTGCTTTTTATATTTAAATTGCGTGGTTGTTTAATTTACGTAATTGTTATTAAATATAAATTGCCCTTTTGAATGATTGTTTTAAAAGGATAAAAGGATACAAATACAGTTAGTGTTTGGATCCAGTTTTTTCAAAGTTTTTTGAAAAAGGAAAACTGGCAATTTAGACCCTTGTTAAAATCATAGATTAGTAAGTGCAACCCACTTTAGGGGCACTTCCGGTGTAAGGTACATAGGGCGTTGTAAGTGCACACACTATGAACGCCCGTGTTCAAACCGAAACTGGAAGGTGATAAAACTCTGCGAATTATCTCCGGGTGGTACCGGCCAGAGTTTGTCCAGGTCCCGGGTGGTGCAATCTATTTTGGTAATTATTTATTCACTGGGTGGTACCAGGCCAAAATGCACTAGAGGGACTAAATATGCACGGATTATTAATATCCGATGTCCCGACGATCTAGAAGTCGTATTTTCAGATAGGAATACGATTGGTATAGTGTTACCTACCATAGATCGCATGAGTCGGTTTGACATGATCACATGCTTCCCGACACATGTGAAATATGGATTCTAGTCTAATAAATTTATTTTAAGGGTAATAATTTATTAGAGTTATATAATTATAAACTAAATTGGAATTTATATTCTTCTGTAGATGTCTCCAATTAGCATTCCGTTTTATTCACCTGAGGAATCACTTCGCCTTATTACGGGCAAGTGGAAGCTTACGGGCCAGAACTTTCCAGTTTGGAAGTTGCACTTACAGAATGTTTTGAGTGCCCAGGGTAAGCTTTATGTGATCAATAAGCCCATGTCACGACCCAAAAGCAATGCCCCAGAAGAGGAATTTGCTGAATATTTCAGATTCATGGCAGACGAGTCGGATGTAATGTCCATTCTAGTTTTCTCTATGTCACCCGAGTTCACGGGAGACTTAAGAGTGAAATTCTGTCACGAAGTCGTAAGGAATGTAGAAAACCAGTTAGGTTTCTACAAGCACACGGGCAAGCTTTTGATCATGCAAGAGATTCTCTCCCTGAAGCTACAGAAGGGTCAGTCAGTTAAAAACCATCTTATTGATATGAGAAGGCTTTTTAAGTGTTTATCACGTCTGGGGTACAAGATGACTCAGGAGGAGTTAGTGTATCTCATGTGGTTCTCCCTCACAAAGGAAGTTCAGGACACAGCTAGTGCCTACATGAAGGAACCAAAGAACGACGTGGATAAAGTTCATGAAGATATCCTGGCCAGTCTAGAGCCAGTACCCGAACCTGCGAATCTCATGGACACTGATATAATTGATGAGCTGGGAGATCTGAGTTGCCCAGAATGCGGCAGCGAGGATATTTGCGAGCACTCGATGAACATCGACCAGATGGATATCGGTTTACCCGATACTCCAGGTATCTTTATGATAGATTGCTTAATCACTTCTTATGAATCATGGGTAATTGATACAGGCAGTGGTAACCACATTTGTAATCATTTACAGGGATTCACTAGAAGAAAGACTTTGAGGAAGGACCGTACGAACCTACGAGTTGGCGAAGGCACTCCGTTGATTGCTGAAGCCGTGGGATCTTATAGTCTTAGTTTACCCTCGGGTCTAGTTTTGGAACTGGATAATTGTTATTATATTCCAAATATGATTAAGAATGTATTGTCTTTTGATTTGTTGGTAGACCAAGGCTTTTATTATAAATATTCTTATAAAATGATTTCAGTCTTTAAAGATAATATTTTCTATTTTAAAGCTACACCCGTAGATGGTCTATACATTGTAAATCTTAAAGACAACAATAGTGAAATCTATCATATAAGTAAGCGATCCAAGGATATTGAGGATCAGACTTACCTCTGGCATTGTCGTTTGGGCCATATGAACAAGAAACGCGTTGAACTACTCCTAAAAGGAGGTTTTCTCGGCAATTTCGACTATAAACCTTTTGATAATTGCGAATCTTGTCTATCTGGCAAAATGACAAAGCAACCTTTCAACAGTGAGAATGAAAGGGCTACTGACTTGCTTGAAATAATCCACACAGATGTATGTGGACCTTTCAGTCATGTAGCAAGAGGAGGATACCGGTACTTCATTACCTTCACTGACGACTTCAGTAGGTATGGTTATGTCTACTTGATGAGACATAAATCTGAAACCTTTGAGAAATTCAAAGAATATCAGAATGAAGTACAGAATCTACTTGACAAGAGGATCAAGTTCTTACGGTTAGATCGTGGTGGCGAATATCTCAGTGATGAGTTTGACAATCATCTGATGGAGTGTGGGATTGTATCCCAACTTACACCTCCGTATACACCTCAGATGAACGGTGTATCAGAAAGGAGAAATCGTACATTGCTTGACATGGTACGAACGATGATGTGTCATTCTTTGCTGCCAATATCATTCTGGGACATGCGCTCGAAACAGCAGCACACATACTGAACAGAGCGCCAACAAAGTCGGTAGAAAAGACTCCATACGAGTTATGGAAGGGTAAGAAACCCAACATATCTTTTCTGAAAATTTGGGGTTGTGAGGTTTACGTCAAACGACCTACCTCAGAAAAACTCAAACCCAAATCCGACAAGTGTTTCTTGGTTGGATATCCCAAGACCACCGTGGGATATTATTTCTACAACCCTGAAGAGAACAAAGTGTTTGTTGCTCGAAATGGAAAATTTCTGGAAGAAAAGTTTCTCAGTTTAGAGAACACCAGAAAGGATGTAGATCTACAGATAGTAGACGAAGAAAGCACTACACCAGTTGTTGAGCCAGAAATTCAACATAACAATGTTGAACCTCAATCAGAGCCGGTTGAGGAAGTGCAAACACAGGACCTTCGCAGATCCAGCAGGATAAGACAAGAACCAGATAGGTATCTTGGGTTCCTAGTCTCTCAAGATAGCGGAGACTTAAATGAACCAGCATCCTATGGAGAAGCTGTGTCAGGCAGTGAATCTGAACAATGGCAGGAAGCCATGAAGGCCGAGATGCAATCCATGTACGACAACCAAGTCTGGGAGTTGACTGATTTGCCACAACACTGTAAGGCTGTTGGACGCAAATGGGTTTTCAAGAAGAAAACCGACATGGATGGGAACGTACACACCTTCAAAGCTAGACTGGTTGCAAAAGGATTCACGCAAACTCATGGCATTGACTATGATGAAACCTTTTCACCAGTGGCAATGTTGAAGTCAATTAGGATTCTTATGGCCATCTCAGCGTACTTTAATTACGAGATTTGGCAAATGGACGTCAAGACAGCCTTTCTAAATGGAAAGTTAACAGAAGACGTCTATATGGAACAACCAGAGGGGTTTGAAGATCCTAAGAATCCTAATAAGGTGTGTAAGCTGCTAAAATCTATTTATGGATTGAAGCAAGCATCTCGAAGCTGGAACTTACACTTTGATGAGCGAATCAAAGAGTTTGGCTTCACTAAAAGTGAGTTCGAGCCATGTGTTTACACTAAGTTCAGTGGGAGCATAGTAACCTTCCTGGTCTTGTATGTAGATGACATACTACTCATAGGAAACGATGTACCAACTTTACAGAATGTTAAGGAATGGTTAAGTAAATGTTTCCAGATGAAAGACCTTGGAGAAGCCGCTTATATACTAGGTATAAAGATCTACAGAAACAGATCTAAGCGGCTTATCGGACTTAGTCAGAGTACATACATTGACAAAGTCCTGAAGAGATTCAGGATGGATGAATCCAAGAAAAGATTCATTCCAATGCAGCATGGCATAGTGTTAAGTAAAACACAGTGTCCTGTTTCTAGTGAAGATCAGGACAAGATGAAATCGGTCCCATATGCTTCTGCAATTGGATCGATTATGTATGCCATGCTATGTACTAGGCCCGATGTTGCTTACTCAGTAAGTGTTACGAGCAGATACCAACAGAATCCGGGTGAGCCCCATTGGGTGGCTGTCAAGAACATTCTTAAATATCTGAGAAGAACGAAAGAAATGTTCTTGGTCTTTGGAGGTTCTGAGGATGAAATTAGTGTCACAGGATACTCTGACGCTAGTTTTCAGACCGACAGAGATGACTTCAGGTCACAGTCAGGGTATGTCTTTACCCTAAACGGAGGTGCGATCTCATGGAAGAGCTCGAAGCAGGACACAATTGCAGACTCAACTACAGAAGCAGAGTACATTGCAGCATGTGATGCGGCAAAGGAAGCTGTCTGGCTAAGGAATTTTCTATCGGATCTCAGAGTGGTTGCCAGTATCTCGAGACCGATAGATATATTCTGTGATAACTCAGGAGCCGTGGCGCAAGCAAAGGAACCTAGAGAGCATCACAAGTCGAGACACGTGCTCAGAAAGTATCACCTCATCCGAGAGATCATTGGAAGAGGAGATGTGAGAATATGCAAGATTCCAACAGAAGACAATGTCGCAGATCCGCTGACAAAGCCACTAGCAAGGGCAAAGCATGAGGCACATGCGAATTCCATTGGGATGCAGTACCTGGAAGCCAGTAGCTAGTACTTAGTTTATTAATGGACTATCTTCATGAAAATGTATCCAACTTTACCCTTATTCCTATTGTGTGTACCCAACTTTAAAATGTGCTATTGTATGTACTATACTTTCAAAATGTGCTATTGTATGTAATATTGTACTTATTTACTGTTGAAATACTACATGCAATAGCATGTTTTTTTAAAGTACAATACATACAATAACACATTTTTAAAAGTATAGTACATGCAATAACACTTTTTTTAAAGTATAGTACATACAATAACACATTTTGAAGTTGGATACACACAATAGGAATAAGGGTAAAGTTGGATACATTTTGGTGAAGATGGTCCTTTATTAATTATTACTATAGTCTAATTTAGAAACAATGTAATCATGTAAAGTTTTTATTTCACAGTGTGTTGGAAATAAATGGAGGTTTTTAATTTCATGATTGTTCTAAATTAACTATTTTTGCATATTTAACGTATCCATGATTCTACAAAGTCTTGTATGAAATCTAAATTTCCATAGCCACTTATTGAAATGGGAATTTCAATAGGGAGTTTGACGCTATTATAAATACTTGATGATTTGTTCAAAGTAGAGAATAAAAGCACAAGTGATGTGACCAAGTATTTGTAGATACTCATCAGAGTGTTTGGGTATTGGAAGTGACCAGTAATCAAGTCTGCTTCATGGAGCCTTAGTCATAGGCACTGACTTGATAGGTTGTCCTTAGACCTGAGATACTTGGTTTGGGAACACGAGGACCACTGTACTCTTAGCACGTACTAACGCTGCACCGTAACTGGGTGGCCATACGGGACGTGACTAGATGCAGCGGAAGCCGTGGATCCAAATGCAAGTAGTCAAGAAGGGATTTGCACCTCTTTCAAAAGAGAGATATTTCCGGGCCCCTTGACGATTAAGATTGGCAGAAAACGCGTGGCCACGCTCGGATAGAATAACAGAGGTTATTTAGTAATATCCGTTACTGCAGGCAATCGAAATCAGAGTCAAGAAATACTTGATTTTAAGAAATGAATCCTCCACTCCATGTCTTAAATCACTTTAGAAATATCGTGTGCAAAAGGAATGAACCTGTGTACAAATTCAAGCGTGAATTGTATCTCTGGATATAAGAGATCTTATAACCTGGTTAACCTAAGCGTCTGGCTAGGGACCTCCTTAGGCTAATGGTAACAGTACAGTTACATGTCTAGCACAAGTGGGAGTCTGTTAGGATTATGTGCGAGACAGTAACAAGGTTACCGTATCCAATGTTATAGGACACTAGTAGGTCACACCGCTGCACACTAAATAAGAGGACGTTTGGATTACTTGGTTGAGAGAAATAATTAATCGTTTATTAATTATAAAAGGAGAAAGAAAGAAATAAATAATTAGTTGAATTATTTATAAATTAATTAATCAGTTGAATTAATTAATAAAGAGATAATTATGGAATATATATTTAATTATCAGGTTGATAATTATAAAGGTATTCCATATGGCATCAAACACTGCCTTATTAGTTAATATAAATAAAGGCATAAGGTTTGATTGAAAGAGAACTGAATTAAAAAAATTCTCAGAAAAACAATCTCTCTCTTTTTCTCTCTTCCACCGCCGGCGATCATAGCCTCGAAGCGAGAACCGGAAATTTTCGTTTGCGGAGTAATCTTTGGTGGTCTAGCAACCGTTCCTCGAGACGTGTCAGTAGCGGTGTATCCCCTACAAGCATTCTGGAAGTTTATTCACAAAGGTAAACCATCGAACCCACTTTAATTGTATCTGTTAAGGTTAGGATTGGATCCTCGATTGGGAATCAGTTTTTGTTATCCGCTGCGCATGTTTATGCCCTTGGTTCCCAACATTTTCCAAATGAACGACGGGAACTGTCACGAAATATTTTCATTTTGATCCCCAAACTTCATAAAGTAAAGTTGAAGTCAAACGAATCAGACTCGATACCTGATATGTTTAATGTTATACAAGAAGTGACAATATAATATATACAAGCTGCAACTATACCCGTAAAGTCAAAAAGTCCCTAAACAAGGGCACAACGCCGTTGGAAAGAGCGTTGCGATCACACATGGTGGAGGTGTGGTTGAGGCCATAGCTCCCAAAAGGAAATGGGGGAAGCTACTTGGTTCGATAGACACTCATCTAAAGGAAAAGACGAGTAAGGCACAACCATTTATCATCAAGATTTTATGAGATTATCTCTGATTATAACTATGTCCATGAATCATTACTGGAGGACGCTCCAAAGTTAAATTGATTCCAGAGAACTAAGAATTCTCAAATGAATATGAGTCGTTGGATAGATCATACATACTTAATGATGATATATTTGTATATATTGTTGCTCATGAAATGATAAAGCACAATGACATCGAACCATGCTTAGTTGAACAATGTCAACAAGAGCAAATTGGCCTAAATAAGCAATCCAGGATAATTATAATATTTGACAAATGAACAGGTATTTGGTTCGGTAGTGCTAACCCACCAAGTGTAAAACCTGTAGGACATAGATAAATCAATTGTCAGATAATCGTAATGAGAATAATTAAGTCATAATGTATAAGACTTTCCTTTGGCGCAAGGTTTCTCACAACGCCCTGGATTTACGAAGAGAATTACTCTTTTGTGATAAACGTTAAAATGTGTGGGTTCCAAATCAACCACAATGAACACTTAGATTTTATATTGTAAACTTTAAGTACAAGATCTAGAGTGATGGAGTAATGATCATGATGAAAAATATACTAAGCGTAAAAGACATCAAATGATTCATAGCTCTCAAATGATTACAAGGGAAGTGGAAAGGAGAGGAAGGAGTGGAAGAGTGGAAACTACAAATGAAATCTAACACTCCTATTTATACTACTCCTAAAAGGCCTAAAAGGCTTTAAAATGGATGGGCCCTAAACAATGGGCCTAATCCACAATTTACATAAAAGGAAAGATACTTTAAAGAAATTACAAATTGACACAACTAACAATATTTCTAACAATTTCCCCCTTTGTGTCAATTTCTTCGCTTCCGACGATGATTGCTCGATGACTTTCTCTTTGAAGCTTTGGTCTTCTTGTTCTTCTTAGATGGTCCTTTATTTCTCCGAGGCGGTGGTGGTGGCGATCTCTCTTCTCGCTTCTTGGCCGGTCGTCCCTCAATCTTCCTTAAGCCATAGTAAGACTTGAGTTGACAAGGAACATTGCTCAGATAAACAATACCCAAGGCAGGTTTGTCTAACACCTTGTACATCGGACAGTGGTCAATGTCGGGGAGATGTTTGGAACTGGAGACGGTGATCGAGTCAACACACTTGGAGATTCCCAAGGTGTAGGAGACGGCATGTGTAGGAGAGGTGATTTGTGAGGTGATGGCGGAGGAGACTGATACAGAGACATAAGAAGTGGAGAGTCGGAACTGTTGCTCTCCATGCCAGACTCATAGTCATCTGAAGAAACATCTTCCGATTTAACACAGGTCAGCTCGGAGACTGGCAACTGCGAGTACTCATCGTCGTCGTCTGAGGAGATATCATCAAGGTTGATAATCTTCTTGAGCTCATCATCAGTAACGGGAACGCATGCGACAGGAATCAAAGAAATGTAATCCGGTTTTGAGCTAACATAAATCACAATCTCTCGACCCATCCCAATGTCAGTCATCGAGTTCCAACCAGGCTATGAGTGGTGGTCATCGGCGCCGATATGAGTGTCGGACGCGGCGCCGGATGATGTGCCTGTCGGAACTGAGAATTCGAGCCGAGCCTTCTGTCGGATTTCCCCCTCACGGCGATCGGGTTTACCTCGGTCGTCGTGTCTACGCTTTGGTGGCTCGGCTGATGCACAACAAGTAGTCGCAAGGGCTCGAAGCTGTGACCGCATAGCCGATATGGAAACCTTGACCACTTTCAAATCACCTCGTACCTCCGTCGTCAAAAGGCAAGCTTCCCTTCGAGCCGCTGGATAGATGAAACTACCTCTTGAGAAGAGGAGGTAGCCGGCTTGGATGGTTCACGGAAAGTGATGTGTAAGCCGACCGCCACAGATAACCCAGAAGATTGGTTTTATCCTCGTGGAGATTCCCACGGGAGATCAATTTCGCCATAAAAATATCCCTCAACTCATAAATTTGAGTAGTCGGGTGCAGTCGGTCTCAGAGGTGGTGATGTACAAAATCGTCACGGACAGCCTTTAGGGCGTTGTCCAAAATTTCCCTGACAACGGATGCCGAGTAAGTAACTCTGGTGTCACATAGACGTTCCGTTTGCACAACCGCTGAATCAACGGTGTGGCCTACGTTCATGGCTGGCGTGATAGTGACCATGGTAGGACCTCCCGCCGGTCCTCGTGAAATGCCCGTCGTGGACACCACTCTCGGGGTTCCGATCACGTCACTAAGAATCGTGATTGGTGGAGCAGAGACTGCGTCATATAGACTTGCAGTATGTGTACCTAAGAGTGTATCAAGCTCTAGACTCTGGTGCACATGAAGGAAGTATGGGGATCGGGGTAGGGATCCTCCAGTTTCAATATCATTACCCTCCAAGTGAGGGCTTGATAGCCGTTGTGCTTTATCCCCGTGGAATGAAACATCCACCTTTTGAGATATGGATGAGTGGTTAGGTGGGGCGTGCAGTTGCACCTCTGGGTGGGAGGTGTCTACTTCAATACCCGTATTCAACACATGTATACGGGTAGCAGATGTGGCTGCCCGGCGTCTACCTATGGATAAGGAAGGACCGGTTAAAACCTTTGGTCCTGTCTCCCACTCATCATTTCTTTTACTTCCCTCCGCTCTGCTCACTTTCTTCGACTGTTAGGTCTCCCTCAAACCTTATGTCGTCCTCATCTTCAGATGGGTGGTCATCACCGGAGTCATCAGAATCATAGTCCACCAAAAGGTAAAGTGAAGGGCTTTGGCGAATGTCATAAGCATGTAAGGTATTAGCTCCGGAGCGATCATCATCACCGCCTAATCTACCCCCGTCACATCCCCCCGACTCTTCATCCTCACACCCTTGGTCATCACCCCTAGATGAATGACCACGCTCGAGATCGTCACTCACTCTCCTAGAGGATACCTCCGGGGTGCCAGTCTCCGGATCTGAAGATGCTGGTAGAGGTGATAAACCTAAGTATGCTCTCACAGTGGTGAATGATGATCGACAGCATCAAGTAATGCAAGTGGCATCGCCATCAGTATATCATGAATCTTTGGGGATTGCTAAAGGAGTTTGGGGTAAGGCATAAGGAGTTTGGGGTATGGCATATGGAATGATGGGTAAGGCATAGGGATGATTTGGGTATGGCATATAAAGTGCTGGTATCCAAAAGAGGTGTGGTGATGGTATCCATGATAAGTGTCGGTATCAAAGAAAAGTGTTGCATGCCAAAGAAAGGTGTTGGATGCCTTCAGACAAAGCCTGGATGCCATTAAGAAAGGCTTGGATACCATTCTGAATCTTACTCCGAACCCAAATACTGAATTTCCATTTTTTTTTGTATTTTTTTTGATTTTTTAAATATATATGTATATATATTTTTGGATTTGATTTTTTTTCGTCTGCTATGTCCTCCCGTTGTGATTGGGAGCAAGTGGTGGTGTGATCATCATCAGAATAATGAGGATTTGAGAAATTCGGGTTTGCCATTGTACCTGAAAGATAGGATGTTAGTATTGAGGTACCGGCATAAGGGAGATAACATGAGAAATAGGACACACAACATTGAGATGTGTTATTGTGTACTAAATCATTAGATTCGGTAAAGAATAGCACAACACATTGAGTGTAAATTATTTTCAAGTCTGGAGAATATGAAACCCAATAGATCTTACCAACCGAGCATATGATGATGCTAGATCAATTAATTCCAATGCATACACACAAATCAATTCCAATGCATACACACGCGCAAAAGTCTAAGTTCACCCACCACTCATGCAATTCAGATAAAACACAACGCTGAAGCACACTTAAGAAAATTAAACACATAGTCAAGAAACCACGACACATTCAAGTTTGAGATCTGCGGTCCGGGATTTACTCACAGATCCGGGATTTGACTGTTTCCGGGATTTGGTTTCTTCGAAGGAGAGTGACAGATCTGGGAAGAGATGGTGGTCCACGACGGTTGTCCTCCATCTTCTCTTCCAAAAACTCACCGGAAAACACACAACACAGATCCGGAATTGGTGACTTCAAGACACATTTTTTTTCGTTACTGAGAGAGATCAGATCCGGGATTCAAACCTTTTTTATTTTTTATTTTGTTTTCTTTTCTTCTGAGAGAGAGACGAGATCCGGGATTCGAACAAACCCATCATCGCAACCATTGCAGATCCGGAAATGAAAAAAAAATCAATTCCGGGATTTCACATTACATACTTTTAGAATTATACACACACACCTTCGGGAATTCTAAGCACACAAACACGCATCATAGATTCGGGATTGGGGGTGGGGTTTTCGGATCCGGGTTTCTTGTGGAGACGATCTCTGATCAGATCCGGGATTGAGCTTCGGGACTGAGTTTATTCGGTCCAGGATGCCTTGGTTACGGGATATGGGAAAACAACACCTCATCGACTCAATCATTTCAGTTCCGAGAAACAAAGGGACATGGTGTTTTTGATATATGGTTTCGTATGGTTTCGAATCGAATCCGGAATTGGAATTGGCTTCCTTTGATGTTTAAAACTGGGATTTTGGTTCAGATCCGGGATTAAAGAAAAGCAATCCAACTCATGTTGTTGTTGTTTTTTTTTTTTTTTTTTTTTAAACTAAGTTAATAAACTAAGTTAAAAAAAAACTAAGTTAAAACCACCATAAGGAGTCCACCAAAAAAAATAACTAAGTAGAAAACTTTGGAACTTGATGTTGGAAAAAAAAAAACCTTGAAACCAACCCCAATTCCGACATTTGGTTTCTCAAGAACCCGAAAATCAAAATTTCGAGAAAACGAAGGTTCCACCATTTGTGAGGAAATTTGACCATGTAAAAACACAACCTAAGTTTCTCCTACTACAAGTTCGTAAACCCGGAACCTCAACCCACAAACACGAACAATTTTGACGAAATGCCACTAAGTTAAAATCCCATTTCCGAGCCTCACGAAAATTATCACCGAGTAACTATCGAAACCACAAAACTTAGGATTTTTCCAAGAGATAAGATTTTCCAACCAAAAACACATCCAACTTTCATAAACACCAAAAACCCAAAACTATTTATCTTTTAAAGATCAAAAAGGGTTTTTACTTGTGTTCTTCATGAAAAACATTATGATACCTTGAAGAACACCAACAATGGTGTAAAAACCCATAGGGACTCCAAACCTTCACTAATTCACACATTAGTCTCACAAACAACTTTTGACAAAGATTTTCAAAATAATATGGATCAAAAAGTGGGTTTTCTCAAGAATCTTAAAGAACCCACATGAGTTCTTCAAGAGCTCCAACAATGGTGGAAATCATTCCAAACCTCAAAACATCACCAAATCACAAACAATTTATATGAAAAGAAAGCTCCAATCACGATTTACAACATTAATAAACACACTTAGCACAAACAATCAACCCAAAACCCTCAAAATCCAAAAATTTTGAGTTTGGGGTTTTTGAAAAACCCTTGAAAAAATTCAAAAATGGGTTTTCAAAATCTAGTTTATATAAGAGTAAGATATGCAATAAGATCAATAAACTAAATGGAAGATGAAGAAACTAACCTTAAACAACAATGGTGATGAAGAAAATTGAAGACGATGAGAAAAAAAATTCTTGAGGTTGAAGATGATGAATAGTGTAGGTGGGAAAAAAATGGGTAAAGTGTAAAAAGGGAAATGGTGAAAAATGGTTGAAAAGGAAAATGAATCTTTTTTTTTTTTTGGCTTTTGGCTTTTAAAACTAAAAAAAATATAAAATAAAAAAAATGAAACAAAACTAGTAGTTATAGAAATACACACACACACACACACACACACACACACACACATATATATATATATATATATAATGGAGATAGAAAACTTACCTGAGTTTCTTACCTGTTCCCACTCAGTTCAGGCAAAGGCAGGTAACGTTCCCCCTCGGAACAAGCATGTAGGGAACGTTCCCCCTTGAAAGATGCACACTCATGACAAATTATTAGTAACGCATATAAGTATGAGAAAAAAATAGATGCGAAGACACTAAGATCAATATCAAATCTATCAACAATTGAGTCCAAGACAACGATGACACAGTGGTCTAGTACAGATGATTGAACACTGAGTCATGATTATGAAGGACTTAGAAGTTGAGAGACGATCACTCTTGAGGATCATACATACCAAGCTTGGAGATTAGGAAATTGAACCGTTTCTCATCTAAAGGCTTGGTGAAAAGATCCGCAAGTTGATACTCGGTATTGACAAAGTAAAGTTCAATTGTACCTTTCTCCACATGGTCCTTGATGAAGTGATACCTTATATCAATATGCTTAGTGCGTGTGTGTTGAACCGGATTACAGGTGATGGCTATGGCGCTCTTGGAGTCGCAGTAGATGGGGATGTGATTGAAGTTGTAGCCATAATCACGTAGTTGGGTCCTCATCCATAATACTTGGGAACAACAACTGGCAGCAGCGACATACTCCTCTTCGGCTGTGGATGTGGAAACACAATGTTGTTTCTTTGACCCCCAGCTAACCAACTTATCACCCAAGAACTGGACATGCCCGGAGGTGCTTTTCCGGTCCAACTGACAACCTCCATGGTCCGCATCCGAGAATGCGACAAGCTCAAATCCAGACTCCTTGGGATACCACAACCCACGGTTGGGTGTGCCTTTCAGGTATCGGAGGATGCGTTTGACTGCCATCATGTGTGATTCCTTTGGGTTTGCCTGAAAACGAGCACAAAAACAAGTAGCGAACATAATATCCGGTCTACTTGCCGTCAGATATAACAAAGAACCAATGATGGCTCTATAAGTCTTTTGATCGACAGGCTTCCCTTTTGGGTCAGCACCGATCAAAGTTCCCGAGGCCATGGGAGTTTTAGCAACCGAAGAAGTGTCCATGTGAAAACGTTTTAAGAGATCACCGATGTATTTCGATTGATTAATCAAAATGCCATCAGGTTTTTGTAGAACTTGAAGTCCCAAAAAGAAGGACAACTCCCGGAGCATACTCATCTCAAACCTGGTGGTCATGAGATCACTGAACCAAGTGCACATATCTGAGTTAATAGAACCAAATTATCATCGACATAAATTTGAACTAACAAGATATCATCACCTTCGTCTTGATGAAAAGAGTAGGATCGATTTTACCTTTGTAGAAACCATTGTCTAGTAGCGCATTGGAGAGATGATCATACCAGGCACGGGGAGCTTGCTTCAACCCGTAGAGAGCCTTATCTAGGATGTAGACATGATTAGGCTTGGTACGATCAACAAAGCCTTCAGGTTGAGTGACATACACTTCTTCTTTAAGTTCGCCGTTGAGAAAGGCCGTTTTCACGTCCATCTGGTAGATAGTGAAGTTCTTGTGAGCGGCATAGGCTAAGAAGATCCGAATGGCTTCAATTCTGGCCACCGGTGCGAATGTCTCATCATAATCAATTCCCGATTGTTGCTTAAATCCCTTGGCTACTAGACGAGCTTTGTTTCTGGTTACAATCCCATCTTCATCCTTTTTGTTCTTGAAAATCCACTTCAGATCGATGATTGTCTTGTTCTTTGGTCTCGGTACAAGTCTCCAGACACCCAGGTGTTCAAACTGATTCAACTCTTCTTGCATGGCGGTCACCCAGTCAGAGATATCAAGGGCTTCCGTCACGTTCGAGGGTTCGTGTCTGGATAAGAAAGCTGCAAATAGGCACTCATTTTGAGTTGCAGACCTTGTCTTGACTGGCGCGGATTTGCTGCCAATAACTTGTTGGAGTGGATGAGCTCGCGTCCACTTGGTTGTATGGGGTAAGGTTGGAGGGGTAAAGGTTCTATCTTCAGATCGATATAGAACTCGGGTTCACGTCTGGTCGTTGCTAGAGTGGTAACAGTAGGTGGTACTTGAGATTGTACCACAATGGGACCAGGAGTTGCTGGTGTGTCTGAAGAGACAAGTGAAGGGCCAGCAGCTTGTGGAGCAGGTTGAGTAGTTGTACTGGGACCTGCCACTTGTGGTGCAGGTGTAGGAATGTCTTGATGTTGACTTATAGTAGGCATTGTGGAGGAAGCACCACTCTGAGGACTTGGAACATTCACCACCGGAGCCTGCTGGAAGGTGTGGAAAGGTTCCCCCTCAGCAGGTGCAGGAGATACTCTAGTACTTGGTGATGCTGAAGCAGAAGATGATGATGAAGTGCCTTGGAGGTTGGAAGATGAAATGTCAGTGGTAGAGACCATGACATGAGGTGCCGGTTGTACAACTGCAGGAATAGGAAGAGCAACATTAGCAGGTGCAGGTGAATCTTTATAAAAGAATTCAAACAATTCATCCAAATCACAAGTATTAGAGTTAGAAGAAGATGGTTTGTTCGCCGATGAAGAAGAAGTCATGGGATTGCCATGAAGTTGATCAGAAGCCAGAACACCAGAGATTCCTGGTGTAACTGGAGCTGGTGTAGAGTCTTCTTCAATGCCTTCTTCAAAATCCACATTTGTGCTCTCAACCACACATCTTGTTTTCTTGTTGTACACACGGTAGGACGGAGAGTCCTTGGCATATCCAATGAAAACACCTTCATCACCCTTTGGACTGAACTTGTCAAGATTGTCTTTATCATTTTTCACGTAGCATTCACAACCAAAAACTCTGAAGAATTTGATGCTGGGAGGTCGATTGTACACCAATTCATATGGAGTCTTCATGAACCTTTTGGTAATGAGAGACCGGTTTTGGGTGAAGCAGGCAGACGCAACGGCTTCAGCCCAGAAGTGTAGCGGAAGCTTGGAGAATGTCAACATGGTGCGTGCAGCTTCCACTAGGGTACGGTTCTTTCTCTCAACAACACCATTTTGTTGAGGTGTTCTGGCAGCTGAAAAGGTGTGAGTGATACCGACAGAATCAAGAAACGAGTCAAGCTTGCGATTCTTGAATTCAGTGCCGTTGTCGGTGCGAATCACTTGAACAGGAAGTTGTAGTCTGACCTGCACATTTCTGATGAAAGAAATGATGATGTCTGAAGCACCATCCTTACTTCTGAGAAAGTTCACCCATGTATACCTTGAGAAGTCATCCACAATTACCAGTACATACTTCCTCCCGTTGATGCTTTGTACACGCATTGGTTCGCACAAGTCCATATGGATGAGCTGAAGTGGTTTGGAGGTGTTGTGTTCCACTTTCAGCTTGTGCGAAGATTTCTTGATCTTCCCCATCTCACATGCTGAGCACAACTGTTCTTTGGTGAACCTCAAGGAGGGGAGACCAGTCACCAATCCTGTCTTAGCTAGTTGATTAATTGTAGCATAATTCAGGTGGGATAGTCTCCGGTGCCATAACACGTTCTGATTGAAGGTTGCTTTAGAGAGAAGACATACTTCTGTGAATGGTCGTTGTTTCCGGAAATTGACGGTGTAGAGATTCGACCTGCGAGTACCCTCAATGAGTTCCTGTCCATCATATGTCCTGACACAGCATCTTGTTTCCCGAAAGTTAACCTCAAGTTTCTTGTCACAGAACTTTCCAATGCTGAGCAGGTTGTGACTCAGGCCTTCCACATAGGCTACTTTATTGATGGTGATTTTATGATGAAGGATATCACCATATCCCATTATTGGTGCTGAAAGCTTATTCCCAAACCGAACGTTCCCGCCATATTTTTGTTTGAAGTTAGCGAGAAGTTCCTTCCTTCCGGTCATGTGCTTGGAACACCCTGAATCCATGTACCACACATGACCGTCCTGCAATATCACGGAGAAACATTTTTAGGTACCCATTTGGGAATGGGTCCTTTCTGATTAGGATTAGCATGTTTGGATACATGTTCCTGTTTTCCCTTAGGTGGAGATTTTTGTTTGGGTTTTGGATTAGGTTTCTTGTTATGAGTATGATGATAACCATGATTGTAGAATCCATGATAGTTAGGAACAAAGTAATCATTCACGAAAGCATTTGCACAGTACCCAAATCTAAATTGATTTTGACAACGAAAATTGCTATGACATCCATAAACTATATGTTCACATTCATAACATTGAAATGGAGTTCGTGGTACATGCCTATTAGTTCTATGATATACAAAATTGGAAAAATTGTTTTTCATATAACTAGGCTTATGTGCAAATGGCTTCGGACGACTGCCTTCTTTTGATCCACTCTCCTTGTTCTTACGCCTACCATTTCTCATATATTGATCTGTCACATTTTGAGAACCACGGTTAGTACCTTTGACATTTGGAGAATGAGTATGTGAGGGTTTTTTCTTTGGAGTGAAGTTGTGTGATTGTTCCTTTGGTTTGGTAGCATTCTTTCGTTTTCGAAAACGTCTGTTTTTCTTAGGAACATTCACATTGGTACGAGATGAACTCGCAACTTCAGACTCAGGGGTGACCAGTTTGTCCTTCCCTTTGTCTTTCCGGGATAGTTTAGGAGGAGCATTGTTTCCTGGTTTAGACTGGCCCGATGATCTACCGTTCTCATCAACCCTATTGGTACAATCATCCGATACAATTTCAGAAATTTGTACCGTCGATTTAGGTGCCATATAAGCTAAGTCTTCCATGTATGAAATGGTGGTGCAGATTGGAGACCTTAGTACCATGGATTTAGAGTTTGTAGAAGAGGTACTTGAAGGTCTGAAATCTAACGCATTCACATTCCATCTATGGTGATGATGACGTGAGTTATCACGAGTTCCAAAGGTGGATTGACTTGCTGTTGGTGTGCTTTTGGATTTGAGGGCTTTCTCCAATTCATTGATTTTACTCAAGAATAGGTCCTTTTCCCTAAGGCTCATGCGCCTCTCATCCTCTAGTTCAGCCTCCAGTTTAGCAATCCTTTTTTCATAAAAGGTTTGGTTATCTTTGTAAACTTTTTCAAGGATTGGAACTTCCTGATTCATCTCATCCTCAGTATAGCTAGGCGTGTAGTCCTTAGACAAAGGTATCTCACGCGTTGCATAACTGGCATTCAGAGATGAATAGTTGAAGGGAAATGATTGTTTGTTTTTTCTAGCTTTTTCTTTCTTCTCAATTTCCTTCAACTGTTCAGGGTCATCAGACTCTTTCATGAAAATAATTTTGTATCCAAGACTCATGTACCTCAGATCATACAAGGTAGGAGTCTTGGATATGGCACGCTTCAGGTAGCATGGACTTTTATATCCAATGCCTTCCTTTGGATTGTAATAATTGAACTCTTTGGGTTGATTCATGTGAATGGTTTGATCAGTCTGGCCTCTTTTTAAAAATTTGTCCTCCATGTCTTTTATTTTAGCAAAAAGACATGGAGTTATAGATACAGATAGAGATAGAGTTAGATTAGAACTGAAATATCTGGTATTTATCTACTTGTATCCATCACTATATAAATGGCTTTTGATTAATGAGAATGATATCTCTTGTCTCTCTATTCTTTGTTGTTATGTTTCGTTTTTCCTTTAACACTAACAAATCAATTGAAAAATAAATAAACAATCCCTTAAGAAAACCAATTCTCAAAAAAATTCTCTTGGAAAAGTAAATGTCAACTAAAAAACACGGCTTCATAAAATTTTAATCCAACTTAAAGATAGCACGTTGTCGACAAAAATCCGTTGTTCGTATCGTACGACGACGACCTAGAATCACAAGATATCTTATAGGATCATAATCCTGTATTAAGATAAGACCCTGAGATAAGCCGCATATATCCTCGAATGATTCTGTCAGACGATCGAATGATTGTAACAAATAAATCGTACGACGTCTTCAAGGAAACGTACGATATCGCATGATTATTAAACTTACGGTAATCTTATCTTCAGTTTGTTCATTCATAACAGGTAAACAACAGTTTCCGAAGATCAAGCTAACGTTAAAGACCAAGATACATGTGCAATAATAACTCAACCGTTACGACCATGATTCTCGCGACCATTATGACCGTTACATTGAATGAGCCATTATGAGATAGCGGTTACAAAATGATCAACTATAAAAGGAGACCAAGCTCAAAAGATGTTGATCCAGCTCTCCTAAGACCTGATGAAATGATAATGATCCTGAATCTTTACTTAGTGAATAGGTTTTTACTTCTGTTATAGCTTGAGGAATTATCACTGAATCTGTTCAGTGTGATTCCATGTTACTTATGCTGTAACTTAATTTTATAGTAATCAGGATCAGGATCAGGAGACGAACGAGTCTGTTCTGCAGTCGACTGATCCTATCCACTGAAGTGAAGACCTCCTGAAGACATCAAGATCATACACAAAGAACCATCAGCGACGTCGAAGAAATAGCTGATGACAGGAACAGCATGCTCGTGATCTGAAGACGGAACTCAGTGATAGCAGGCTGCTCAATATCGTATGACATCCTGAAGGCTCAACAGGATACAAGTGACCCTGAACTTAATCAGTATCAGGACCCTAGTCACTGATCAGTATCCTGATCCTAAAGGATTAGAAAAGTGTCTTAGTCTAATGCACAAAAGGATTATCCGCCTTTACTGACACAAAAGTACATAAGGACAGTCTCTTTACTGTTCCCTCCGTACTTATCAGACCTTAAGGCAACTGTTTACAAACATACTCCTTTTGCACAACATGCAAAGAGTATTTGTTTATAGTAAATAGTACAACAGACCAACTACAACGTGACACGTCACAAAAGTAGGTCTGCATGCATTTAATGCATGGAGTATAAATTGGACGTGGAGAAGATTTTCTCCATACTTCTTCTGCATCCAAAATACTCAAGTCCTTTCTTTCTTATTCTCCTCTATCTTTCTTTCTTACATCTTCTCACTTAGTGCATAGTGAAAGAACTTAGATTGTTTAGTTTAGACTATTTGTCTTTTCTATTTCCGCAACAATCTGTAAATTCATATTGTTAATATAACAAGAATTTAAAAGTGAAAAATTGTGTGATTATATTCAACCCCCCCTTCTATAATCCCAAACACTATCCTAGCTTGAAGGTCACCTACTTGGGACCAACAAGTGGTATCAGAGCAGATACAAGCTCTCATTTTCTTCTTAGAAAAATCTTGTGATCCTCTCTTCTTATTCTATGGCTCTTCAAGCTAAGGATAACTACTTTGATACCGGCTCTGCTGGAAAGCCTCCTCGGTTCAACAAAGACAACTTCTCTCTTTGGAAAACCAGGATGGAACTCTTTCTCTCTGGTTCTGATCCCCAGATCCCATACTTTCTGGAAAATGGACCACATGTGCCTACACAAACCGTCCACCCCATTCCTGCTGCTGCTGGCCAACCAGCTGTTCCTGAAAGGCAGCTGGTGAAGCCCGTAACTGACTGGAATGATGAAGACAGACGCCTGGTCAACATTGACACTAAGGCTAGGTCTCTCATTGCCATGTCACTTCCTGACGATGTATTCCACTCTGTCTGTCACCTTCGCTCTGCTAAGGAGATATGGGACACTCTCTGTGTTCAATATGAAGGTACTGCTGTTCTCATGGAATCAAGAAAGATTTTCTTGGTTCGACAGTATGAAAGCTTTATTCATCAAAAGGATGAAACCCTCTCCCAGCTACATCAGAGATTCAACTGTCTTCTGATTGATCTGAAGACTATCAGTACTACCTACTCTAACTCTGAGGTGGTTACCAAGTTCATGGAAGCTCTTCCTGAACATTGGGAAATTTACACCTCCTGCTTAACTATGTCAAAGGACATAAAGACACTCACACTAAGTGAGCTGTACGGTATTCTTCTTAACCGAGAACAACAGAAGAAACTGAAAAAGAATCTCATAAGAGACTCTAAAGACACCAAAAGCAACTCTGTTGCATTGGTCTCTGACTCAGTTCCTACTGTTGCCACTTCTTCTTCAGTAACTATTACTGAATTAGAATCTTCTGACTCTGACATGTCAGAAGATCCTGAATTCAATGAATCTCTTGCTCTTTTAACCAGATCTTTCAAGAAGTTTGCCAAAAAGGGAAACTTCCACAAAAAGAAACATCTTACTATTACTGACAAGCCTAAATCAGACCCTGTTGATAAGGCTACTACTATCTGCTACAATTGTCAGGGCAAAGGACACTTTGCTAATGATTGCAGGTACAGGAAAAGTCAGTTTGCTCCTTCCTCTGCTAAATCTTCTTCTAAGAATCCCAAATACCAGCGCCTGAAAGAAAAATACAAAAAGATGAAAACTCAGCGCAAAGGCAAAGGCTTAATCGCAGAAGACTGCGACTGGGATGATGTCTCCTCTGATGACTCATCTGATGAGGAAGACACTCAAGTGGCACTGATGGCCATTATTGAAGAACCTACCTTAGCTCTCATGGCTAAGATAGAAGAGGTTCCTGAAGAGATTCCTCCTCAGGATCCTGAAGCTTCTTCTTCCACAACTCCTGAAGCTTCCACCTCTGCGACTGATTCTTCCAGTCAGGTACCTATTCCTCTCATCCCTCTTGAAAGCTTAACTCAGTTGGACCTGGTCACTCTCGATCTTTACAAAGCCCTTAATGGTAAAACCTCTGCTGAAAAAATGAATATTGATCTTAGAGGACAACTCAAAGAATGTCAAGAAAAAATAAAACAGCTTACCATTTTGGAAGAAAATTATAAGGACCAGGTCACTGTAAACAAAACTCTCTGTATTGAAAGAGAATTGGCTCTTGCTGCCAAAGAAAAAGCCCTTGCTCAATTAAATGCTGAAAAAGTCACCATCAAAGGATGGAGTGACGCATCTGAAAAAGTTGATGAAATATTAGCTTCAGGGAGATCTGACAAAAGCAAAAGAGGTCTTGGATTTACTCATAGATATAAGTATGAAGAACCTAAATATGAAAGTTCCATGCTCAAATTTGGAAAATCTGTTTCTTCTATTCCCATTCCTAATGCTTCTGAAAATATCTCTTCTTCTTCTAACACACACTCTGAAGGTGCTCCTAAGAGCAAAAAGTGCACAGTCAAAGAAAAATCTAAGACTGTAACACCTTCAAAGACCAAGAGTCCTAAACCCAAGAATAAAGTTCTGGGTGGTGGTCCTTCAGTCTCAGGATCAAAATCTTTCTCTCAAAATCATGCTCCCAGACTGAAGATTGACCTGAAGCAAAAGACTCAGGAGAAGAAACCAATTCCTCCAATGTCCAATGCCAAAGGCATACTTGGTGCTGGTCCTGCTCACCTAAAGTTCAAAAACTTTCTGGACCACACTAAACGCTTTCAATATCGCAAATGTTATCACTGTGGATTAAATGACCATATTGCGAGTAAGTGTCCTGATGCTACCAAAGCTGAAAAATCAGCTAAGGTAAAGAAGATTCCCATGACTGAGAAATCAGTCAAAGGAAAGAAGGTTGTCAAGACTGTTCCTTCAGTCAAGACTCCAGCCTCCTGTACTGATACTTCAGTAAAGGCTGACACTGACTCAACCAGTCCTACTGATACTTCTGGATCCATAGTTCTATGGGTACCAAAGAAAACTTAAACTCTAATCTTTACAGGATAAGGGCATCTGGTACTTGGACAGTGGATGCTCTCGACATATGACTGGTTCGAAATCTGTCCTCTCTAACTACCGTGAAGAAAGAGGTCCTGCTGTGACCTTCGGCGGAAACGGTAAAGGCCAAACCCGAGGGTATGGCACACTGACCAACGGAGTAACTACTTTCAAAAGAGTTGCTTATGTTGAAGGCCTGATGCATAATCTTCTGAGCATCAGTCAACTGTGTGATAAGAATCACAAAGTTTCTTTCTCCAAGAAAAAGTGCAAAGTCAAGAACAAAAGAAAGGAAGTTATTCTCACTGGAGTGAGACATGCTGATATCTACATCATCAACATGAATACTTCCACTGACAACTTCTGCTTTGTATCTCGTGCTTCATCTGATACAGATTGGCTTTGGCACAAGCGTCTTTCTCATCTCAACTTCAAGACGCTGAATCAACTCTGCATCAACAACCTGGTCATTGGTCTTCCTGACTTTCGCTACACAAAGGTGTCTCTTTGTTCAGCATGTGAAAAAGGAAAGCAGACCAGGGCTAGTTTCAAGTCCAAGCAAATTTCCTCCATCAGCTCTCCTCTACAACTTCTCCACATGGATCTCTTTGGACCAGTCAACGTCCAATCCATTGCTGGAAAGAAATACACTCTGGTAATAGTTGATGAATATTCCAGATACACTTGGGTATTCTTTCTTCGTGCCAAGAGTAATGCTCCTGAAGAAATCATCCTGTTCGTCAGGAAGATGGAAAGACTCAACAACCTTACTGTTCGATCAATCAGGAGTGACCACGGAACTGAATTTAAAAACAGTACCCTGGAAACCTTCTTCGAGCAGAAAGGTATCACTCAAAACTTCTCATCTGTAAGAACTCCTCAGCAAAATGGTGTTGCTGAAAGACGAAACAGGACGCTGATTGAAGCTGCGAGATCTATGCTGAGTGAAGCCAATCTTGCCACTCAGTTCTGGGCAGAAGCTGTAAATACTGCTTGCTATACTCAGAACAGATCTCTGATAGTCAAACGCTTCAGAAGAACTCCTTACGAACTCTTTCGTAACAGGAAGCCATCAATCGAACATCTCCATATCTTTGGTTGTGTTTGCTACATCCTAAACAACAAAGATAATCTTGGGAAGTTTGATTCCAAATCTGATGATGGAATTTTCCTTGGATACTCATCCATTTCTAAAACCTACCGTGTGTTCAACAAACGAAGACAAGCCATAGAGGAAACGATTCATGTCAAGTTTGATGAATCGGGTCCTACTTTTCCTCACCCAAATGATAATTCTGAAATCAATCAGTGGGCTGATTCTTTCTTTCAAGTCCCTGAACCTCCTATTGCTGATCCATCTCCTCAAGACCTTCCTGATGGTTTTGAAGAAGATCCTCCTATACCACCCACTGAAACATCCTCTCCACCTCTGATTAATGCCACTCCAATTACCCAAATCACACCTTCTGAACCTGATCAACCCACTAACAGTGAAGATTTCTCTCAAACCACTGTTAGTGAGCCTACTCCCACTAATCTTCTCCCTGATCCATCAGTAAATGAAGCTTCTACTTCAGGACAGGTGTATCAGCCACCTGCTCTCCGATGGACCAAGGATCATCCCATTGATCAAGTTCTTGGTAATCCCTCCTCTGGCATTAAAACTCGACGCCAATCTGGTAACGTCTGTCTTTATGTAAATTTTATCTCCGAAAATGAACCTAAAGAAATAGATGATGCTTTGCGTGATCCTGCCTGGGTCTCAGCCATGCAGGAAGAGCTAGCAGAGTTCATCAGAAACAATGTCTGGCTTCTCGTCCCTAGGCCTCGAAAACGTACTATCATTGGTTCCAAGTGGATTTTTCGAAATAAACTTGATGAGATTGGTACGATTATTCGAAACAAGGCTCGCCTTGTGGCTCAGGGATACAGGCAGGAAGAAGGCATTGATTACGATGAAACCTTTGCTCCTGTTGCTAGGCTCGAAGCAATTCGACTCTTCCTAGCTTTTGCAGCACATATGAACTTCAAGGTTTATCAGATGGACATTAAAAATGCCTTTCTGAATGGAAAACTTAATGAAGAAGTCTATGTGGCTCAGCCTCCTGGCTTTGTAGATCCTAAGTTTCCTGATCACGTCTACAAGTTAAACAAGGCTCTCTATGGGTTAAAACAGGCTCCTCGTGCCTGGTATGATACCCTCTCAACCTTTCTTCTCTCTAAAGGTTTTGTACGTGGAAAGATCGATAGCACCTTATTTCTAAAGAAATATCCTAAGCATATCCTTCTTGTCCAGATATATGTCGATGACATTATCTTTGGATCCACAAATCCCAAACTCTGCGAAAAGTTTGAGTTGCTCATGAAATCTGAATATAAAATGTCTATGATGGGCGAACTAACATTCTTTTTAGGACTTCAGATCAAGCAATCTGAAAAGGGAATTTTCATCAATCAAGGCAAATACGTACATGAGATGCTGAAGAAATTTGATCTCACATCTTGTACACCGATGAAGACTCCAATGGCTCCTCCTCTGACACTTGACAAGGATTCCAAAGGGAAATCTGTCGATGTGACTCTCTACTGAGGAATGATCGGCTCTCTGCTGTATCTCACAGCTAGCCGCCCTGATATCATGTATTCCACATGCTTATGTGCTCGTTATCAGGCTGAACCCAAAGAATCCCATCTGACCGCTGTAAAGCGGATCTTCAGATATCTGAAGGGAACTCCTAATCTGGGTCTTTGGTACTCCAAGGACTCCGGGTTCGATCTAACAGCTTATTCTGATAGTGACTTTGCAGGATGTAAGATTGACAGGAAAAGCACCACTGGTGGTTGTCACCTGCTAGGTGGCAAGTTGGTGAGTTGGACTAGCAAAAAGCAGAACTCTGTGTCCACATCAACTGCTGAAGCTGAATATGTTGCAGCAGGAATCTGTTGTGCTCAAGTCCTGTGGCTGAGAAATCAACTTCAGGACTATGACATACAACTTTCTAAAATTCCTATCTACTGTGACAACACTTCAGCGATAGCCATCGCCAACAATCCTGTCTTACACTCCAAGACAAAGCACATTGAAGTGAGATATCACTTCATCAGGGATCATGTGATGAATGGTGATATTGAACTCCATTTTGTCCCTACTGAATATCAGCTTGCTGACCTCTTTACCAAACCACTGGATGTGACACGTTTTAATATGCTCATCAGTGAACTTGGGATGTTAAATCCTGATGATTGAAGTTTATCAGGACAAACAGTTGTTAAATCCTATAGAATAATCATTCTCAAGACTCTTTCTTTAACAACTCCTGAATTAACTCTCATCAGAGGATGACTCTATTCAGTACTTACAAAATCTTTGTTCAATATCCGAATACTGATGATTCTCAGGTAAGTATTTCTTCCCTCTGCTACTGAAACCTTATCGCATTAAATGTGATAAGAGGATTTTCCCAAAACAGTACTTATCTGATAAGTACTCTGATTCCTATAAAACATATCTTTCACCAAAATGGAATCATCCCCTGAAAAGGCGGTTTTTATCTTTTCAAATAAAACAAACTTTTCATCTGCACTGACACGTAATGGGACGTTTCCTGTTCCCCACTATGTGTGTCAGGCGCGTGAATGCGCGTAGAACCTCCTTTATTCATCATTACGTTTGAATTTAGCCGCTCTTTTCTCTCTCATCCATTTTCTCTCTCCTACCACGAGGTATAAAAACCTCACTCGTAATCCTTCACACTCTTTACGCTCACAAAATTCTCTCTAAGCAATCTAGCAAGAAAAAGCAAGAACTATTTTCTCTCAAGAACACCAAGAACACACTCACCACTTTTCTTAACAAGATCATCGTAAGTGTTTCTTTACTCTTGTTCTTTCCACATTTTAAGTTGGTCTTCTTCATCTAAACAACTTATTTTGATAAACGTTCTTCCAAAAACCCTAAGATCACTTCATTTGATCTTAGTTCTTCCAAAATCTTCTAAGATTTTTGTTAAAACATTTTATGTGATTTTCTTATTTCTTTTAAGAAAAATCATAAACTCTTATTTTGATATCTTCTCATCAAAATAAAAGTTTCTTTTTAATACCAAAACACATTCCTTTTGTGAATTTTGGTATCTAATCCATTCCAAGTATAAAGGATTTCACCATTTTTATGA
The DNA here is from genome assembly GCA_030169165.1 of Centaurea solstitialis. NCBI lineage: Eukaryota > Viridiplantae > Streptophyta > Magnoliopsida > Asterales > Asteraceae > Centaurea > Centaurea solstitialis. The sequence goes on from CM058041.1 coordinate 66,505,568, forward strand.
ACATATTCTGTGTTCATTGAAAAATGAAGAAAAATGCATATTTTGGATCTTTAATCATCCACATATGTTATTTTTGTGTTTAACAGGATGGCGGCTACTACTTCCTCCTTGGACGCCTAACTCTCGTCTGAAGCTACACCACTGCAAACCGCCACTGAAAGTCTGCCGATCGTCATTCCGCAGCACGACGTACAATTCAAACAGAACAACGTCGTTGGTCTGTTTGACATTCCAGAAGGCAAAGAATATCTGCTGCCTGCCAAGAACTTCCTCCTAAGCAGCCCCCTGAAGACGGCTTTTACAATAGACCCGAAGCCGAACAAACCAATGCTGCAACAACTGTGGTCTACTGCCACTGTTGCTAAGGAAAGGAACGCCAAGGGTGTCCTAAGGGAGGTCATCAAGTTCCAGATCAAGGAAAATATAATTTCCTTTGGTTTCGGAACTCTAAGGAACGTGCTGAACTTCCCAAAGAAGAAACGCTTCCCTCCTGCTCCTACGTCCGATGAAATCATCGAGTTCTTGGACGCCATTGGCTACAGATGGCCTGTGAAGGATGGCGTCATGCTTCCCAAGACTGCTGCTACTGTCCATAAGACAGGCTTGAACGCCACATTCTATTATATATGGAATACGTTCGGCCTGTGCTTATCGGGCAAGACAGGAAGCACGGAGCAGTTCCCCACCGTGATTCAGCACATGGTCTTCTCTGCGATCAAAAATCGCGAGTTTGACTATGCTCGCTGCATATGGGAGGACATGGTCAAGAAGGTCAGGAACACGAAGCGGGTCGCCAACGTCGCCTTCACCAGGTTCTTCTCGGCAGTCCTGGAACTGCATATGGGACCAAACTACCCCAAGATCGGGAACTCCAACAACTACGCCCTCGGGCCTAAGTTCCTGGATCAGGTGTCTCCAAAACCTGACGACGTCCCTCTCTCCACTGTTCTGGTTGTTCCTGAACCAGTTCAGGCGGATGAAGAGCACTCCACCTCTCCCACTGAAGGTATGTACTCTCTCTTCTCTTCCAAACCCCGTTCTTCTATTTTTCTGCATGCTATGTCAGTAGCTAACCCCATACTGACTTCCCCAGCTGCAACCACTTCATCTGCGCTCCTGAAGCGCCCCCAACCTTCCTCTGCCACTCCTCCACCTCCTTCAAAACGCGCCAAGTCGAAGGCGCAGAAGAAAAAGAAACAGGCAGCCGGTAAGAAATACTATATTACCCTGCCTCAACTCTTTAATAAACCATCTCCTTTATCTAAAACTTCTTCACCTGCAGATGCTTCCATCTCTGCTCCTGTACAACAAGAACCTGAGGTTGTTCACCTCGAACACTCAGAGAACATGGGGGGTAATCGCTCTGATACCCTCCTAGCCTCAGGTAATACTTTTAAGCAAAATATTACTGTCTCTTCTTTTATGAAAGCTAATGAGTCCTCTAGTACTCACTTAGCTACTCTGTCTACAGGTTCTTTAGGAGCAGCCTCTGAAGGGCATCCCCAACTTCATCAGGATGACCCCTTCAATGACTTTGTCTTCACGGACGCCGAGCGTCAGCTGAATGCAGCTGAGCTACGTCGGCAGTCTGCTGAACGACAATTGCAGGAGGCACGCACAGCTCTCCAACAGAAGGAGGACGAGCACCAGACACGCCTCCAGGCGTTGGAACTGGAGCTTGCCGCTGCAAAGGCCGCTGCCAGTACCGCTGAAGCTGCCGCCGCCAATGCCGCTGCCGCCGCCGTCGTCGCCACTCTCCCGCCGCCTACGGCTGTTACCCTTACAATTCCTTGTCTGGATAACATCGATGACAAGGTCTCACAAGTGGCCACCTCCTCCAACAACCTTCAGGCATCTATTGATGACCTGAAGGCCTCTGCTCTGCCTGCACTCTACACCACCATCAACAACAGCACCAACTCTCTCACCACTTTCCAATCAACAGTGGTTCAGAGGTTGGATGCTCAGGAAGCAGGCCTCCGCGCCCTCCAGGAGCAGGTGACTGGCCTCACCACTGCTGTCAACGCCCTCACCTCTGCTCATGCCCCGCCTCCGTCCTTCACCACGGCAGACAGGGATGTTTTGCAATCCCTGATCTCATCTTCTTTCATCTCACGCAAAGTCCTTAGTGACATGGCCTCTCTCCTCCAGAGGAACTTATCAACGGCCGCCTTACTCCAGGCACCTGTTGAGGGGGAGAGACAGCCTAGAGACCAGTCCGTTTATTCCCCCTCCACCAACTGGAGAACCAACGAACAAGGGGGAATGAACGAGGAAGATGAAGAAGATGAAGATGATGATGATGAAGACGACGATATCTTCGTCGAGAAGGCTGCATCCCCAACGCCCACTCCAGGGCCTGCACAATCTCAGGGGGAGAACCTCCGTGCACCTGGTACGTTACTATTACCATCCTCTCCCTCATCCTCTGATAACCAACCAATTTCTTCTCTCCTTAAACCTAAACCTACACCTGAAACCATAACCCTCGACACCTCCTCTGATGACTCTCCAATAAACAATCTACAAATGGTTGTCTACCAACCACCAAAACAACCCACCCCTGAACCAACACCCCATTCTTCTCCTAAACAAACCTCTGAGCCTGAAAACCAAGAAAACTCTGACTTTCAGGATTGCGAACTTTGGCTCTGTCACTGGTGAGATTATTCGCCTCATGGAGAATAGTCCATCAGAACAGACAAGAGCTGAATTAAGCAGAATGACTTTCAGAGTAACTCCTCTTAACCCTGAAACCATTCCTTCTAGACCAACCCGCTTTAATCCTGAAGCATCCTCTTCTAGAACCCCTGAAATCCGAGCCCCTCCTGAAACCATTTGCCTCTCATCAAATGATGAATTCATCTCTGATGACTTCTCTACCCCTGCCTCTTCTCCCAGATCTCCTCCCTCTAACTCTCCTAGATCTGAAGGTGAGAATTACCCTGACAACTCTGCTATTGTCAACAGGGATGGGCGTTTAAACGCCGTGATAGAGCGACTCGAGAGTACAAGAGTAAAAATTCCTCTTCGTACCTCTTGTGACTCCGAGTTCGCCTATCTCTCACAGGAGGAATACAACGCTGCTGTACAGGCTCAGGAGGAGCATAATAAGAAGCAGAAGGAAGCCTTCCTCTCTGCTCAAGCCGCTCGAAGGCTTGCATCAGATTTTGTGGATGAAGATGCTGAAATAAGTGCAGATCCTATTCTTGCACAGAAGGCTGCTCTGAAGGTCTTCAACAAAAATGCAGAGGAACAGACTGAAGAAGTAAACACTGAGCTTGACTGGTGCAGAGATCGTCTACACCTAAGAAAACATGGTGCTGCTATCTCTGGAATCCATCTCAGCCGAACTCGCGGCAAGAGAGCAAAAACATGGATCACCGTCAAACGCTCTGGAGTCAAGGACGTGCAACACACTCTGGACAAGTTAGATCGTTACAACTTGTCAGAGTGGAACGAAATCAGATCCCTACTTCCCAAAGCCAACAATAACTATCGGGCTGAAGTAGAAGAAGTCATCGAAGGACTTATTGCACGCATCAGAAGGACAACGGAAATACCTGATGACCTGCTCCACTACTCTTCAGTCCTACCTCAGCAACCTATTCGAAGATCTGCAGGCACCTCAACAAGAAGACCAACTCCCTGCATGCCCAGGGTGGTGGTCAAGCCTCTGGATCTCTCGATGCTTGATCTTTCACTCCCTTTAGGAGTCTCTCTCTCTGAAGGACAAGTCATCAGAGAACCTGTTCATGGTATTTGTGTAAGCGACAACTCAAAGATCCTACGCTTTCAGCGTTTCAGCGAGCTACACAAAGCACCATATGAACACTTGGTTTCAGTCCTCTTCACTGCTCACAAGGATAAAGAAAACCAAGACAATAAAGAGATCATTCGCACTGTCAGAGCTATACTCAATCACAGACTCGCATTCAGTGATACTCCAGTTCCAATACAAGTAAAGACTGAATATGTTAGCGAAGACTCTGATAGTTAGAATATTTTGTAATCTCTTCTTTCAGTACTTTATTCATGTACTCGTGTATTTTTCTTACTCTTGTAACCTTTATTAAGATTAATGAAAATGCATTTCAGTGCATAGTACTTCACTCTATCATAGTACTGAAAAAGATCCCTCAAAACAGTAAATGGGACATGTACCTTTATGAGTTCTATTTCCTACTGTTTTATCTAGACTTGGAAATTTTTTCTTCTAGACTTAGACAATTTCTCTGTTGTCTTATCATTATCATTTAGGGGGAGATTGTTGATCCACCTCTCCTAAGACCTGATGAAATGATAATGATCTTGAATCTTTACTTAGTGAATAGGTTTTTACTTCTGTTATAGCTTGAGGAATTATCACTGAATCTGTTCAGTGTGATTCCATGTTACTTATGCTGTAACTTAATTTTATAGTAATCAGGATCAGGATCAGGAGACGAACGAGTCTGTTCTGCAGTCGACTGATCCTATCCACTGAAGTGAAGACCTCCTGAAGACATCAAGATCATACACAAAGAACCATCAGCGACGTCGAAGAAATAGCTGATGACAGGAACAACATGCTCGTGATCTGAAGACGGAACTCAGTGATAGCAGGCTGCTCAATATCGTATGACATCCTGAAGGCTCAACAGGATACAAGTGACCCTGAACTTAATCAGTATCAGGACCCTAGTCACTGATCAGTATCCTGATCCTAAAGGATTAGAAAAGTGTCTTAGTCTAATGCACAAAAGGATTATCCGCCTTTACTGACACAAAAGTACATAAGGACAGTCTCTTTACTGTTCCCTCCGTACTTATCAGACCTTAAGGCAACTGTTTACAAACATACTCCTTTTGCACAACATGCAAAGAGTATTTGTTTATAGTAAATAGTACAACAGACCAACTACAACGTGACACGTCACAAAAGTAGGTCTGCATGCATTTAATGCATGGAGTATAAATTGGACGTGGAGAAGATTTTCTCCATACTTCTTCTGCATCCAAAATACTCAAGTCCTTTCTTTCTTATTCTCCTCTATCTTTCTTTCTTACATCTTCTCACTTAGTGCATAGTGAAAGAACTTAGATTGTTTAGTTTAGACTATTTGTCTTTTCTATTTCCGCAACAATCTGTAAATTCATATTGTTAATATAACAAGAATTTAAAAGTGAAAAATTGTGTGATTATATTCAACCCCCCCCCCTTCTATAATCCCAAACACTATCCTAGCTTGAAGGTCACCTACTTGGGACCAACAAAAGACAAGACAAGTGATTCTAAGCTCTCGAAATATTCTACAAACAATCTTTATTCTTTTGTATTCATAGTTCCTTCGTGATTATAGTTTTCATTCACTGTATCGTACGATCTGCTCTGTAATCATTAAGGACGTCATCCCTTATCGGTGATACATAGTACAACGTCGACTCCTAATTAAGTCGACCGCAGGTTTTTTCCTCGTCTTAGAGGTTTTTTCCTGCGTCATCAATTGTTTTGTTCATTTTCTTTACTTTGTCACACGATTTATCAAATTTGATTCTTTCTCTCGACGGTTTAGCTCCACAAACATCTTACGATATCAATCTGTGTAATTTTTTACATAAACAGTTGCTAAGACCATCCTTAGCCATAGACTCTCAACCCAATCAACACATCAGTTTTCCACTATCTTACCCAAACCAACCCAATCTTACCCAATCCATCCACAATGGTAGACTCTCAACCCAGTCTAAGGAATCGGTTAGGGGAAGCCGATGGACTCTCAACCAAATCATCCACGGTGGTGTACCCAAAGAACCCAATGAACCCGATGGCAAGCCGAAGCCATCGGTAGGGTGGGCTGCGTATGGTCTAAGGTCAAGGGCTGATCTAAACTTTAGGGTATATATATTTTATAAGTTTTTACGTAAATACCTAAGGCTATGTTTACTTGTGGAAAAATGTTTTCATTTTCATAGAAAACGTTTTCAAAAAATGGAGTGGGGTTTTCATTTCCAGTTTTCTATGAAAATTTTAGAAAACTTACTTGAAAATGATGGAGTTTTCATTTTCCATTTTTAGAAAATTAGAAAACTCGTTTTGTTGAGCATTTTTCATCACTTTTCATTTTTTCAATAATTCAATCCTTGGCGTCGGTGGACGGGGGGCCTCGGCGGTGGTCATTGCGGTGGTGGCAGTGGCCTCGGCAGCCACGACGGTGGGGGGGGGGGTGGCCTCGTAGACGACGGTGGTGGCGGCGGTAGCCACGGCGGTGGTGGCAGTGGCCTCGACGGCGACGACGATGGCGTCAGCGACGTCGGCGGTGGCCTCGGCAACATCGGCGACGACGATGTTGACGGTGGCAACGGTAGTGGTGGCGATGGTGGCGACAACGGGGTTCCGGTGGCGACGATGGGGGTGGCGATGGTGACGGTAACGGTGGTGGTGACGGTGGGGCGGTGGTGGTAGCGGTGGTGGGAGGGTGGTTGCAGCACCGGCGGTGGGGCGACGACGGTGGTCGCGACGACAAGAAGGGGACGATGGTCGCAACGGTAGCGGCGGGGGCGGGCGGCGGTTGCAGGCGGCGGCAGCGGTGGTGGTGACTGGCGGCAGCGGGGGTGGCGGCGGTGGTGACGGTGGTGGCGGTGGTCGGCGACGAGAAGGGGATGACAATAGAAAGTGAAAATGGAAAATGAAAATGGAAATCGGAAAACTATAAAAAGTAGTTTTCTAATTCAATTGTAAATTTTGAAAATGAAAATTTGGTTTTCTTAGAAATTTTTTTCTAAATTGAATCAAGTAGACAAGTTTTCTAAATTTTTATTTTTCGTGGAAAATTTTTTTAAAAATTAGAAAATTTTTGTACAAGTAAACACACCCTAAGTGATTTTTCGTGTGGCCCAACTAGCCACAAAACAATAAAAATCTCGAAATCAAACACAAGGAAATTCTTAAAATTAACCAAAGACACCTAAAAACCCCCCATTGAAATCGACAAAAATTAAAATTCTCTTTGAATCAACCAAAAATACTTTAAAAATCACTCGGCGGTAAAATTAGACTAACAACACATTGAACAACTGTGAGTCTTTAATTTACCTTAAAGGTATCTCCACTACCAAAAATCCTAATTCTACCATTGTTTTTTTTTTGAAAGGGTGTTCGAGCCTATGGCCCGACTAATCCCGGCAAGATCAAGGCTAAAACATGCCCTTTTAAATGTCACACTTTTCGCATGGAGGGTATCAAACCCGGGTTAGGAGCTAAGAACCCCGGAAGCCTTATCCACTTCACCACAACATTGATAGACTAAATCCACCATTGTTACTGGGTAAACAACATCACTCTCATTAATCGATTACATTCTCGACCAGTAGTGGTGTATTTTATTCATTGATGGATCTATTCTACCATAAATTGACATAAAATACACCTTAAAGCTCCTAAAAGTCAACTTTGCCTTGATTGACTTTTTATATGTAGTTGGGTGACTGACTGTTTCGTTCAGCACTACTGAGTGAAGAAAAACTAGTCTACAATCCATAATCCAAATTCCACCCATTTCTCTTGTATAAGCCATCCATGAATTCTCTACATTTGATCATTAAATTACTCATTTTTATCTTAGTCGAGCAATGTTCGAGAGCCCTGGATGAATCCAATGGCACCTGTGCTGATTCGTTCAGTTGTGGGACCATTTCTGGCATCCGATACCCTTTCCGGAAGCACCAGGATCCCTCATACTGTGGGTACCCGAGTTTTGAGCTCAACTGCGATGAACAAAAACCGCCAAGCATCGACATCACAAACATTACATACCAGATTCTGGGCATCGATCCAACCGCCCAGATTCTGAGGGTGATTCGAGAAGATATGGTGGACTCAATCTGTCCGCAAAATCTAGTCAACACCACGATCGATCACGAGCTTTTCGACTACACCTCGAGCTATATTAACATCAGCTTTCTCTTTGGATGTCCAATTTCTTCCAAAGTCATGGGTTTGGCTCGATTTTATGTAGTAACAATGATGAGGTTACTAGTCCGGTTTTTTCTGTTTCCGGGGATCCAAGGCCCCGGAAACTGTACAACTAGTGTTGTGACCCCAGCGCCAGTTGGGTTGGTGGACCCAACTGGACTGGGTCAAGTTTTACGTGAAGGGTTTGAGGTCAAGTGGAAGGTGGGTGGGGCTTGCACCGGCTGCGTGCAGTCTGGCGGCCGGTGCCTATACGATAAGGATACACGGCTAACCACATGCGTGTGCCTTGAATCAACTCTTCTGGCTGATAGGTGTTCCACTACGAATACAACTAAAGTTGGTTCATCACCATCATCAGGTATGCAGCTCTTTTATACCTCGTTTTCTTTTTGTCATTGGTACGACAAAATAGCGGTGTGTGCAATAAGGTTTCCATGTCCTAATGTTTTACGGGAGCGAGAAATGTTTTTTTTTTACTTTCTATAAGAGTTATCTGAAAACATAAATCATATAAGTTGTAGGTAGGGCTCAAACAAACAAACTTACAATAAAATCTTTGATCTTCAAATAACAGCATATTCAGGATTTAAAGAGATACTATACCGCTCGAGCTTTTTTCACGCTAAGTTAGTCAGAGAAAAACCCCAAGTTCGTTCTGATCACTCATATCTTATCATCATCCATCAATCATATAAAGACACATTATATAAAAATAGAATAAAATAATAACTTAAATAAATTTATATTTGCCGAAATAATGATGTATATATTTTGGTGGCATAAGGATAGAAAATAAATTACAATAAGATTTTATGCCCAAATTACTAAGGCAAGTTTATATTTAAACAATGTTTGATATTCTAATATTTGAATTAATATAACAATTATAAATATTTCTATTATTAGTAAAATATTCTACGAATGGAGAGAAAATAATTGAAATACTAACAGGTAAACCGGTCTTAGGTTTGGTCTCTAACCGGGCATGGCCTAATATGGTTACAAGGCTCATAATTTTAGGCAGGTTTAACCAATACTTTCGGGTTTGGTTTTTAAAGTTTAACTTATCTAGGGCCCAAGTTCATTTGCATCGAAGATCTAAAATGGAGGTGTACAAAATAACCGGTTATTCAATTCGTCCGAAAAAAAAATTGAAACCAAATTTTCAAAAAATCGGTTTTTTTTATAACCGGTTTTTTAGCTCATTGTCCCACCGGTATTTTTACCGGATATTTAACCGGTTAAAATTTTTAACCAGTTTTTTACAGGGTATCCGTTTTTTAACTGAACCTGTTCTACCATATATAATTATATATATAGAGAAAAGTTCAAATGTGAACCACTTTTTGGTTGTGAACGTGAGGACAGCCGAGAGCGCGACACGTGGCGTCTTTGAGTGTGGTCCCCCTCTTTAATTCAATGCCCTCCCATGAATCGCGCCTAGTCATCCGCCGTGGATCTGACGTGGCGCCTAGTCATCCGCCACGTGTCGCGCTCTCGGCTGTCCTCATGTTCACAACCAAAAAATTGTTCACATTTGAACCCACCCCTATATATATATATATATATTATGACTTACGATCGGGTGAGACCAAGCTGTTTCCGTGAGACTGCTGAGACCAACACCTTTAACCTTTTACTTGAAACTTCTCATCAAAACACCGTGAATGTTAAAAAAAAATCGAACGTTCATCGTAAAAAAATTGTAAATATTACGTTCACGATGTTTTTTCGAGGTGAAGGTTCACTTTTTTTTGACCTTCACAGCAAAAATGCTATGAAGGTTCGAATTATTTATTTGTTACCTTCACAGCTTTTTGAGATGTGAAAGTTTCGTTTCTTTACCTTTTTTGGATTTTTTTCCTCGATAGTGTTTTTTAGTTTGTTTTTAAGATGAATGTTCGAATTTTTTTAATTTTCACAGTGTTTTGCTGTGGAGTTTCATCTAAAAAGTGTTAGTCTCACCGGTCTCACGGAAACAGCTTGGTCTCACCGAAACCTAACTCATATATATATATATGGGTGGGTTCAAATGTGAACCACTTTTTGGTTGTGAACGTGAGGACAACCGAGAGCGCGACACGTGGCGGACGACTAGGCGCCACGTCAGGTCCACAACGGATGACTGGGCGCGATTCATGGGAGGGCATTGAATTAAAGGGGGGGACCACACTCAAAGCCGCCTTTATTGACTAGTCTCCGCCACGTGTCGCGCTCTCCGGCTATCCTCACGTTCACAACCAAAAAGTGGTTCACATTTGAACTTTCCCTCTCTCTCCCTCTCTCTCTCTCTATATATATATATATATATATAGGGGTGGGTTCAAACGAGAAACATGTCAATTTAAGAAAACGTGAGAAGCAATCTCAGCCACTCATCTCGCGGTTACAGTGGACATGATCATGGACGATTGACACGATTCATGGGAGGGTAAAGATTATTAAAGGGGGGACCGGTCAAAGCCACATTTGTTGAGCGGATGAGTAGCTGATATTGCTTCTCATATTTTCTTAAAAACTTATGTTTCTCATTTGAACCTCTCTCTCTCTCTATATATATATATATATATATATAAGAGAGAGAGAGAGAGAAAGGTTTAAACAAGAACAAAATCAATTTGCAAGAACAAAGGGACAATTCTGGATCACATGTGATGTGGGTCCCACATAATAAAAAATCATATATGATTCAGGTGGGTCCCACCACTTAATCATATATGATTTTTTATTGTGGGTCCCACATCAATGTGTGGCTCAAAATGGGTTCCTTTGTTCTTACAAATACCTTTGTTCTTGTATGAACCTACCTCTATATATATATATATATATAGGGGTGGGTTCAAATGTGAACCACTTTTTGGTTGTGAACGTGAGGACAACCGAGAGCGCGACACGTGGCGGATGACTAGGCGCCACGTCAAGTCCACGGCGGATGACTAGGCGCGATTCATGGGAGGACATTGAATTAAAGAGGGGGACCACACTCAATGCCGCCACGTGTCGCGCTCTCGGTTGTCCTCACGTTCACAACCAAAAAGTGGTTCACATTTGAACTTTCCTCTATATATATACATACACACACCCCCAAAACCGGTTTTTACAATACCCGGGTTTTTTGTTTCAAAAAATAACCACTTCGGTTTTAACCGATTCCGAATCTGTTTTGTAACCGATAATGTGCGTTTCTAGTCTCAAGTCATGCCAAACCCAAACCCTGCCTAGTCGCGAACACTGTTTGTTGTAACCAATTTCGGCATATTTGTTCTGCGCCAAAGCGGGCCCTAACCAAAATATGTTGACCCGATAATCTTTACAAGCCTAGTTATGACTTATGAGAACCGGTTCCGGTCTCGGACAGGGCATAAAATTGGTGCCACTTATTTTCTAACTGAGTTTTGAAAGAAGAGACCCTACTTTTTCTCACATAGGTGATCTTACTAAGACCATTATATGGCATGTGCTTATCTTGATGCTACTATCAGTAATCATGGAGAAGGACACTCACACCCCCCCCCCCCCCCCCCTCCAACTGACCTAATCTGGTCCATACAATTAGGTTGTTCGATTGAACCTAGATTGTGGGATATCCACTCAACTAGGTTAGGTTTCGTTAGTATAAACCTACTCATGCATGGGCTTTGGTCCCATTCCCATAGACCACTTACTCACCAAATCTCTATTTAATTTGGTTAGCGGATATGCAATGTTATCTTTTGACTTTACATAGTTGATAGGGATAACCCCAGTTGCGAGTTTTTTTTCGGATGGTGTTATGTCTTCTACAAATCGCTGATTCGCTGTCACAATGTATACATAATGGAGAAACTGGTTTAGGCCATCTTCGAAATTCTTCCAAGAACTGATGTACCCATTCAAAGGTATATAGTTTGCTTCAAATTGGTTTGTCCAAAGTTATGAATTCAGACTCCATAGTGACCTCGCAGTTTCAGTTTGCTTCAAAGATTTGCAACTCCAAGTGTAAAGATAAATCCACTAGTTGACTTGTACTCTTTAATATATGAAATCCAATTTGCATCAATATATCCTTTAATGATAGTAGGATATCCAGTATAATGTTATTCATATTCACGAGTGTATCTTAGGTATCTTAACACCCTGGTTATACCCTTCCAGTGTTCATGATTGAGATTACTCATATATCTACTCAACCTACTTACCACATAAGCTTACTCAGATCTGGTACAACTCATTAAGTACATGAAGCTTCTGATGATTCTTAAGTACTCCAATTGAGCAATGCCTTCTCCCATATTCTTGACAAGTATTGACTGATATCAATAGGGGTTCTAGGTACACCAAAATCACCCCAATTAAGCTTCTCCAGAATTTTGTCAACATAATGTGTTTGACTTAGGACAAGTCCGTCTTGTTTCCTTAAAATGTTAACTCCAAGAATTATATGAGCAGGACCCATGTCCCTTCATGTCAAATCTTGACTTTAACATGCCCTTTGTGGATCAAATCATCTTATCGTCACGTCCAACGATAAATATGTCATCTACAAAGAGACATAGTAAGACATAATAATCTATTTTATCCTTTACGTCACATTCATTAATCTTAACCCACGTTCCATCCCATCATGACTTGATCAAGCTTTTGATGCCATTGTTTAGGAGCCTGTTTCAAGCCATACAAAGACTTCACAAGTTTGCAAACTTTGTGTTTTTGACCCGGGGCATCAAATCCCTCATGTTGTTCCATATAGATTTCCTCATCTGGATCTCCATTGAGAAATGTTGTTTTCACATCCATTTGATGAACATCAAGCTTTCTCATAGCTGCAATAGCTAGTATCAAACGAATGGATGTGATTCAAGTGACTGGTGAGTACGTATTGAAATAGCAAGGCCTTCTTGTTACTTGTAACCTTTTATTACCAACCTCGTCTTTCAATCGACCCATCCACTTTCATCTTCCTTTTAAAAGTCCATTTAAGAAGTTGAGGTTTATATAAGAGGTGATTATCAACCGTTCTAGAACTTAATTCGTGGGAGGACATGAGATTAAAAGAGACACAAAGTTCATACCTACTTCTCACACTTTTTTATGTTAACTCAACTTTTCAATATCATATTGGGTAATAAATATTTTGTAATGGCTTAAATAAATATTTTACATCAAATTTATATCATTTTGAAGGAAGAAACAACACAAATGATCGGACATGGTATAACATCATCCTCATGACCCCCCCCCCCCCCCCCCCCCCCCCCCCGTTTCTGTATGGATTCACATGCATTTTCAAATGTATTTTTTCAATTATTTACATATGAACTACATGTTTAAGTTGATTTTTACATTGGTTACTTCTTGTAACATATGTCATCTGCTTGTAAACTTTTGAATTGTGCACACCCAATGAAATGTTATTCTACATGTTCTAATTCCCAACTACTGATTAGAATACCTATTTTATTACCCGGTTGTACACATACTTGCTTCGGCACAAAAGCCCGAACAAGGGGGAGTCTTCAAGAAACAACTCTTGATCCTTGTGGTTAAGGTGAGGTCTATGCACATTTGACCACATTTTGATTGGGATACACTAGGCTTATTGATTTAAAAAATCCCGAAAACTTCAGAAAAGATTAGTAAAAAGTTGCGAAACTAGGGAATATGCATTCTTATAGCTAGATCCATTTTTCAACAAAAAAAAAAGTAAAAGAACCACAACAACAGCAACAACAACAACAAATGGTATGTGTTGAATGCAATTTTTGCCTATAGTTGAACGATTTCACTATTGCTAATCCTTCTATTTCATTTTCGCCCATTATATCTTATGAAATAAGTGTCTTTTAGAGTCATTGTTGGTTGAGTCTCACATCTCGATAGCGTTACTTATATTGTTCATGGGATGATCTCCATCAATTAGTTCACCTATGTTTTAATCTTTTTCTGTGAAACAGGATTCAAGGGGGGTTTCCAGAAATTGGACACAAAATGGAAGCTTATAATAGGTAAGTAGACATACTTTTCTTAATGAACCAAATAAACAATGAATTATGAATGCCTTTATTTTTTTTGTGGATGCATTTAACTTAACCAAATCTGTTCATTTTTTTTAAACCTAACCAAAGCTGTAAACGTCTTGTGTAGGCTTTTCAGGATGCATTATAGGAGTTATGCTATTGCTGTTTGTGACACTATGTCTCAAAAAGAGGTTGTTAGGAACTAAGAAGACTGCAAATCATCAAATTGAGATCTTTATAAAGAACCATGGAAGTCTAGCCCCCAAAAGATTCAAGTATTCCGAAGTCAAGAAAATGACAAATTCATTCCATGAGAAACTAGGACAGGGAGGGTATGGAAGTGTCTACAAAGGAATCTTTCCTAACGGGAATTTAGTTGCAGTGAAGCTCTTAGATGGAGCCATGGGAGATGGAGAAGATTTCATCAATGAAGTTGCAAGCATCGGTAAAACTTCTCATGTCAACATAGTCGCTCTCTTAGGTTTCTGCTTTGAGGGAAAGAAAAAAGCCCTCGTGTACGAGTTCATGCCGAATGGATCCTTGGATAAGTTTCTACTTGGTGATGACTCTCGTTTGGATTGGAACACATTGTTCCGAATCGCAAAAGGAATTGCAAAAGGTCTGGAGTACTTACACCAAGGTTGTAACACAAGGATTGTGCACTTTGACATAAAGCCTCACAACATCCTCTTGGACGAAGAATTTGTCCCAAAAATATCTGATTTCGGGCTGGCAAAGCTGTGCAAGTGGAAAGAAAGTATTGTCTCTATAATGGGTGCAAGAGGTACTGCAGGATACATGGCCCCTGAAGTATTTTTTAAGAGTCTTGGAGGAGCATCTCACAAATCTGATGTGTATAGTTATGGGATGATGGTTTTTGAAATGACTGGTGCACTTAGAAAGAATAATGTTAATGCAAGAAGCACAAGTGAAGAGTATTTTCAAGAATGGATATACAGGCAAGTAGAAGCCGGAGATAATCTAGGGGTTTATGGGGTGACAACTGAAGATGAAGACAAATTAGCTAGAAAGATGGTGACAGTGAGCCTGTGGTGTATCCAGTCTGATCCAACAGAGCGACCGTCCATTAGTAAAGTTCTGGAGATGTTAGAGGGAAGCTTTCAATCGTTGAAGGTTCCACCTAAACATTTTTGGTCATCGTCATCTCCTCAAAGGCTTGCCCAAGACACCTCTCCGTTAGCCACACACACTTCAACTAGTAACAAATCATCAATAGTGCAGGTTGTCTAGGTAGGGTTGTCTTCCAAACCCTCAAAATCCATGTAAGATTGGTGCATTTGCTAAAAGTTTTAACATTTCAAGGACATTGAACTATGGTAGAATCATCAATTAACCAATTCAAATAAGATATTCACCAATTCCATTAATAAACCAATCTAAACAACATGTTTCATTTTTCTCTCCGGTTTCTGGCCGGTCATGACATCTCTCAATTGGTTTTAGCTTCCTATGTCTATTTCAAATCCTCCACTCATAGGCGATCTGAAAGTTATCTTGCCCTCTCCATTTGTCTATGATAGAAGCATAAAATGTTAACAAGAAAACAAATTGATCAAATTCTTAAGAAAGGAAAGGAATAGAAAATAAAGCAAAGAGAAGTTTTTTAAATGTGTTATTGACATCGAAGGAAAGAAAATAACATTTTCATGAACATGAGAGAAATGATAGATAAGAAAAATGTCATTATAATACCATACATTTACAAGGAAAAATATAGAATTCACCTTCAAACTTGATGAAATTACATATATGCCATTCTCAATTGTCTTTGGCGGTTGCTGTGGCTTTGTTAGATTATATTAAAATAAACTACGATTTTAGTTCTTCTTCTTTTATATTTTTAACAACTTTCATCCTTACTCTATAAAAATTGATTTTTTATCTCTACGATTTTTATTTTCATTCATCCATTCAACTTTGTTAAATTAAGTGGTTAACTCATAAAAAAAATGTTTGATTGAGTTACATATTTGTTTCATATACTATATCATCATTTATATTTTTTATTCTCAAGTTACATAATTCATAATTTGTTACTTTTAACTTTATTTATTTTATCAATATATTTTGTTTTATTGATTAATTATAAAGATTATAACTTTAACAAAAAACAATCAAATAATTTCATCGATAATTAGATGATATTTTTTTATCTATTAAAATTAATATCTTTTATTTATCGTTTTTATTAAATAAAATTTATTTATACTGGAAATCGTTTAAATTACAAAATTGTCATCGTTGTTAAATTAGAAGATTGCCATTTTAGTTAAAGTACAAAACTACGATCTTAGTCTATGTCGTTTGATATTTACAACGATTTTCATCGCTATTCGTTAACAACTATTTTTTTCATCCATGTGGTTTTTCTTTTCATTCAACTTTGTTAAATTAAGTGGTTAGTTCATAAAAAAAATGTTTGATTAAATTACATATTTGGTCATTATAGTAGACCATTATTTATATTATTCTCAAATTACATATTTCATATTTTTACTTCTTATTTTATTTATTTTATCAATACATTTTGTTTTATTAACTATTTTAAAACTATTTCAACTTTAATCAAAAAATAATTACATTAGACTATTAATAAGTGCATAGTTTTTTTTTTCTCAAAACTTTAGGTTAAAATCTCTTAAAATCAATACTTTTATTTATTTTATCTTACTACTTATGATACAATTTATTACAGTTTATAACCCAGCACAAAGTCCGGGCTCTTAATAACTAGTTTATATACATTTGTTCGAGGCAAAATGGTAAAAAGAAAATCAACTAAAAAAGAGTTATACCATCAATGGGAAAAATGCATCTGCTAAAAGGGTTCAACCAAAGCTCAAGTTGGTTTGGTCTTCATTGCTTCCTTCATGTTCTTTCCCAATCCTTGTTATTTACATATACACCCTTATATTTATAATCTCATTTTTTTTTATTTTCCTTCAAAAGAAATTCCGAGAACAATCAATTTGATAATGCATGATAAAGGGTAAAATGTTTCCCTGCCTTCAATTAATAACAAACACCCTATATATATAGAGAGAGGAAAGTTCAAATGTGAACCACTTTTTGGTTGTGAATGTGAGGACAACCGAGAGCACGACACGTGGCGACTTTGAGTGTGGTCCCCCTCTTTTATTCAATGCCCTCCAATGAATCGCGCCTAATCATCCGCCGTGGATCTGACGTGGTGCCTAGTCATCCGCCACGTGTCGCGCTCTCGGCTGTCCTCACGTTCACAACCAAAAAGTGGTTCACATTTGAACCCACCCCTTTATATATATATATATATATATATAGAGAGAGAGAGAGAGAGAGAGAGAGAGAGAAAGGTTCAAACAATATCAAAACCATTTTATAGGAACAAATAAACCATTTTGGATCACACATGATGTGGGCCCATGTGGGACCCACCCATTATTAAATCATATATGATTCTGGTGGGTCCCACCACTAAATCACATATGATTTAATTAATTGGTGGGTCCCACATAATGTGTGGCTCACATTTGGTTCATTTCTTCCTTTAAAATGGATTGTTCTTGTATGAACCTCCCTCTATATATATATATATAATAATATATATATACACGGAGTACAAAGTAACCTAAATATACAAAGATTCTAAATATACACAACAAGGGAAGGTTTACATAATTACGTATTATACCGGGAGGTTCAAGAACCATATTAATTTAAGAAAAAGCGAGAATGATCCTTAGCCATCAACTGCCACCCACGTCCACCGTCAACCACCACCACCATGTCACAATTCCAACGACTACCATCTACCGTCACACGCAGCAACACCACCATAACCAGCCACCTCCGCCGCCGCCACCACTAGCCACCTCTGCCACCAGTAGCAACCACCTCTGCCGCCGCTGCCACCACCACCATCACCACCCAGGGTGGGCCTAGAAAAATTTTCAAACGGTGGCACAATTTGACTATAAGAAACATACGGAAATAAATTTTTTCAAAAGCTATAATGGTCTAGTGGGTTGATCCGTTGCTTATCAAGTGTAAGTTCTCAAGTTCAATTCTTGTTGCAAGTTTTTTAATAAGCACAGTAAATATGATAAAAAAAACTAAAATCAAGTAAAAAATGACTCTAACAATACACGAACCCAAGACCTCAAGTTTGAAAAGTAAGAAACTTACCGACTCTACCAAAGAAAACTTGTGTTTCAATTTTAGTTTTAAAATATATATGGTGGCATAGAACAAATTAATACAGTGGCACCTTTCAAGACATGTAAATTTTTTACACTATGACGGATGAATGAAATGGTGGCACGTGCCACCGTAGCCACAAGGTTAGGTCCGCCTCTGCCACCAGCCACCTCCGCCACCACCAGCGGCAGCCCCCTCCACCACCACTACCACCCCCTCCACCACCACTACCACCCCCTCCACCACCGCACCACCACCATCACCAGCACTGCCACCAACTACCTTCGTTGTCGCCACCAGCACCACCCACACCACCTCAACACCAATGGGGGTTTGAGTTTGAAGAGGAAGAAAAAATGTGTGGCTGAAAATCGTCCTTGCGTTTTCTTAAATTGATATGGTTCTCGTTTGAACCTCCCTCAAATATATCCTATACATATATAGGGTTAGGTTCAAATGTGAACTCAATTTTGGTTGTGAACGTGAGAACCACTAAAATCATGCCACGTGACATTATTCACCCTGAATAATGCATGATATTCAGAGTGAATAAAGCTTGGGCACCTTTATTCACTCTGAATAAAGTCAATATTACCTACGTGGCGCGATTTTAGTGGTATTCACGTTCACAATTTGAACATTTCCTCTCTCTCTCTCTCTCTCTCTCTCTATATATATATATATATATATAGGGTCAGGTTCAAATAAAAACTCATCATTCATTGTGAAAGTAGGGACAACCGAGAGTGCACCACGTGACATATTCAGTCTGAGTAATCATGTATTATTCAAACTGAATATGCCACGCGGCGCATTCTCGGATGTCCTAACGTTCACAATGCAATTTGAGTTCGTAGCCAAACTTTTGTCTATATATACAATCAAAAATCAAAAATCAAAATATACAATAAAACTGTCCATTTTTTTTTTATCAAGAGTGTGGATTGGTTTACACAGTTTATACCATTTTTTGGTTCACAAACGATTCTCTTTCTCTCTCTATATATATTATCTTTATGTGAAAAGATTTACGAGTAATTTTCTTTTTTTTCAAGAAAAAATTTAATTAACCATTAACCAATACGTTATAGTGGAGTATATAAAGTAACTTAAATAAGTAAATATAAGGGTGTTAGTAATTTCAAATTTAAAAACTAATTAAATGTGAGTGGTGGGGGTATGCAGGAAATACTAGGGATGTAAATGAGCCGAGCTAAGTTAAGTCGAGCTTTAGGCTCGTTCGAGCATACACTTTGAGCTCAAGCTAATTTACTAAACGAGCTCTGTTTCAGGTTCGTGCTCGTGCTCAAGCTCGTTAAGGATTAGCTTGTTTCAAGCTTTTAATGATTGGAACTCAAGTAGCTATCGAATAGCTTTAACTCATTTACATCCATAGAAAATACCGAAAGAATTCACCTTTAAATTTGAAATATTGAAAGTTATGATTTGTCATTAGATGAGAGGGGTTACTTTCGTAGAAGAGATTTTTATGGGTGAAGTTTCGAAAGCACCCCCTTTAAAGTCAAAGGTTCTCATTTTCTCAATCTCGGCTTGTCCTGTGATAATTCTTGTACAAATCAATTTCAAAACAATTCGAAACTATTGAAACATGAATCTTCATCTCCTCATCTCTTCCCTGATTCTAACAATAATCACATCGCCATTGTCATCCTCCGCAAAGGCAAACTGCACACGGGTTTGTCGAGGCGGAGGTCGTGAAACCACAGTTCAATACCCGTACGGATTTACCAGTGATTGTGAAATCCCTCTTCATTGTTCAGAAGATGGAAACATCCAAATTGCCGGATACAACGTTCAGAATTTAACCAGGGATCATATACTTATTCATTTTCCGGCGAAATGCGACCGCCAATTCGAAGAAATCCGTTTCTTCCATGGCTCAAACTTCGCGCTCACTTCACGAAATGCGCTGCTGGTAGAAAACTGCAACTCGACGTTGAACAACTGTGTGGTGCCGGATTTAGATTTGAATCATTTCAACCTAAAGCAGTGTGATTCAACGAAGAATCGCAGCATGAATTGCGACTCGGAGGACACCCGAGATCCAGAGGAATTTATGCATTTGAAACGACTAGAAACCGCGGGATGTAAGGTTTTATTCTCCTCTTTCATCACTGCTGAGTTGGATAGAACCAGTTCGGAGAGCAAACCGGGGGTGTCATTGTGGGTTGAGTCACTGCAATTGGCTTGGTGGGTGCACGGGGATTGCAAATGCCATCGGGATGCCGTTTGCAGGAATGTCTCGTTTGAGAATACGAGGATGGGCTTTCGCTGCAACTGTAATGAAGGGTACGACGGAGATGGATTCGTCGACGGTGACGGCTGTCATGGAGGTTAGTTTCCTCTCCATCCCTCTTCCATGTTTACTATTGTTATCATCGATCATATTTCACTAACTAATGGTCTTTTACAAACCTTAAGTGGACAAACGTTTTCTAGGAAACTAGGTAAAAGTCGTCATTCTTGTTTATCTTGTCATTTTAGTAATCGGGATATTGTCTGGTAAGGTAAGTGAATTGTATAACATTTACTTGGTTATCATGTGTATGTATAAATTTAGGATCAGGTGAGACTAAACTGTTTTCGTCGGACCGCGTGAAACCAACATCTAACGTATGAAACTTCACAAAAAAACACTATGAAAGTAAATAAAACTCGAATACGCAGACCTAAAAAACAATTTCGATGCAAAAAAATATCTAAAACAAGGTAAAAAACGAAACATTCACAACTCCAATACTGTGGAGGTTACAAATTGTTAGCTTTTAATCGAATCTATTACCACATTCAAGCAACCAAAGCATATTTAAAAACTAGGGTTAATTTCGTGTATGCCCTTATTAAAACTCAAAATATCATATTTACCCAACTTAATCTATAAATATCATATATACCCTTATTAATTTATCAAAATATCATATTTACCTAAATCACAATTTTTATAGATTTTAAAATCAGATTTAATAATAAAAATAATTAAAAGACTATTATACCCCTTTCCAATTTAGTCCCTTATTTAAATATGTTTTTCCAAAAAAAACCCCATATGCTTCTTTTTCCTGTTCTTCATCATCAGCCCCTTTCCTGTTCTTCATCACCATTCACCACCGCCAAGAATTGGCTTCACAACGGAAAGAAGATTGCAGTTGGTAAGATTCCTTCCAAACAAGGTTAATTCAAGCTAAAAGATCTTGGTATAAAAATTGAGACTTATATAAAATTCATAACATCAAAGTGGGTGAATCCATCCAAACTATGGTATGTAGTTTTCTTTATCTTTGGAGTTTGCAAGATCTGCAAAGTCTTTAAGACAACTCAAGAACAATGTCATCGCCTTGTCACTGCAAAACAAATTCACTGTACCCAAGCTATGCCATAATAATAATCAAAAAGTAAAAAAAAAATAGAGAGAGAGAGAGACAGAGAGAGAGAGAGATGATAGATAAACAAATTCAGGCTACCCAAAATAGGGCAATTCGAGAATGACTCCAACCCCAGCGAATTTAGAGGGAAGAAAAGAATTGTAGCAAATCTGGATGACTCCCCATCCTTATCCATTCATATTATAATTATAAGCCAAGAGTTTATCCAAAATGGTTTAAGCAATCATACTCCTATATTTAAGAATTAGTATAACAGAAAAAATAGAACCTAAATAAAATAAAATACTTGCAATAATATGCTATTTCCTTGTTTGAGGATAACTTTGGGGAAGGATTTTTATTCGGTATTTATTTAAAAAGGAGATTAAAGATATATTGGTACAACAGGGGGCGATGAAGAAGAATAGGAACAAGAAGCATGTGAGTTTTTTTAACATGTTTAATTGGAAAAGGGTTTCATAGTCTTTTAATTATTTTTATTATTAAATCTGATTTTAAAATCTATAAAAATTGTGATTTGGGTAAATATGATATTTTGATTAGGCATGGGAATTGTCCCCGACCCATCGGGGAACCCGGTCCACCCGCCCCGGTCGGGGATGGGGATTCCCCGGTAAATCGGGTATTGGGGACGGGGATCCCCGTTTTCTCAAACCGGGGATGGGGACAGGGATGGGTTTAGCACTCCCCGCCCCGCCTCATACCCATACCCGTATATATATATATTAATTATTTATTTAAATTATATATTCACTTTCTATTATATCGGTATATGGTTGTTCCAATTTCGATAAATTATGAATATTCGTTGATTGGTATTGACTATTAATTGATACATTTTGGTACGTGTGTCATTAAAATTGTTTTAGGATTAAGTTTAATTTATTTTGATATTACGTTTATAAATTATTATACGATTACGTCTATAAATTATTACACGATACATTTTTAGTTTTATTGGAAATATGTGAGATTTAAACACGTAAGGTATCGCAAAACATTTAATTTAAAATAGATTTATGAACGTACATAAAATCCCCGTTTCCCCGTGGGGATCCCCGCTACCCGTTGGGGACGGGGATGAGGATATGATTAAATTCCCCGGTGGGGATGGGGATGGGGAAGGGGACGGGGATGACGATGAGGGGTCGGGGACGGGGATGGGGATTGGGGTCCCCGCCCCAAACCCGCCCCATTCCCATGCCTAATTTTGATAGGTTAATAAGGGCATATATGATATTTATAGATTAAGTTGGGTAAATATGATATTTTGAGTTTTAATAAGGGCATACATGAAATTAACCCTAAAAACTATGGTAACAATAAATTAATACCCTTTAAAGATACTCATGTTCTGGAAACTTTAACTACAAAAGATTGATCAAGAAAACTTACTTGAAGAACTCAGTTGTTGAAGAATTAGCTTGGTGAAAAAAAACAAACCTTTGATATTGCTTCTCGGATGTCAAAGACCAATAGTATGAATCCATCTAGTGGCTCACATTTAAGATCACCAAATACTAACAACCAAGAACGTTCAAACCTTTTGGCGATTTGGAGAGGGAAAGAGAAGGATGATGCCACAAAGTGAAGAGAGAATGAATGAACTGATGACTTGGATTTGATCCCAAGGCATCTATTTATAATCTCTTGAATTACGCTTCCTAATCCTACATGAACTGTTAAACCAATTAAAAAACAATTTTAATTATTATCAGTTCATTATCTCTAATATATAATTAGATATCCTAATCATTTTACAACTTGATAACTTAATTAAAAACTATTTTAATTATTATGAAGTTTTTATCCTTTATCTATAATTAATCCAATTAATTATTTATTTTTTTGAATATTTTCTAATTAATTAATCACTTTCACCCCCTCTAATTTCCTGATTGTTTATTTGGGTCTTAAGGGCAACCCAAAAGGAACCTGCCATTATTAAAATACTACCAACAGTTAATAATTTGGACACCATTTCCAACAGTCTCCCACTTGGACTAGCAGAGAGCAAACCATCCAATGAAGCTGTCGAACTCTGATAAAGATTTGGTCCAAAGATAATGTTCCTTTGTTCTACAAGATATCATATGAACCTGAGACATGGATAATAGTCTATCTCATGGATCAAAATTATGTTTCTCGATTTCTGATATGTGTTGAGTTCATCAGACTACTCAATCGAACTCATCAATTTTAGTCAGGGTTTGGCCAAACACTTAATGTCAACACCAAATCATCGAGGGGCCCATGGATATCGCTTCTCCTGTGTTAGGCAGAATGAACAAATAAACTTTGACTACATAGTTCATTTCTAGTCATCATATCATACCTAGGCATACCCTGTATAACTGCCAGTTACGGTTAGCACTGGAGCACACCAAATTAAGCATGACCGAATTGTAGAGCAAAACTCTATGTATCTCCGCTTGAAGAACATAAAATATTATCATCTAAAAATTACTCTGACTTAATCCTTGAAGTAAACTCTTAAAAACCATTTTTACATAAAGCGTTGTTTGATGTTGCATATTATTTAAAATTCAAGATTATAAGTAGATTATAGGTAAATATAACTAGGGGTGAGCAGGAAAAAACCGAAACCGAACCAAAACCGAAAAAACCAAACTGAAAAAACCGAACTAATACCAAAACCATTGGTTTTGGTTTTTAAAATTTCAAAAACCGACTTTTTCGGTTTGGTTCGGTTTTATGATTCAAAACCAAACCGAAAAAACCGAACCGAACCGAATAAATACCTTTTTTTAGTCTTACCCTAGTTATTTAGTAAATATTGGAAGATTTTGTTGAGTTCTTATTTATCTCCAGCTCTCTGATAATTTTCTTGTTTATGAGTTTTTATTTATCTCCAGTGCTTTGCTAATTTTCTTTTAGATTTCGACGAATTCAAAATTTTACCTTTTGCATTCTCCTTCTCATAATTACTTGAGTTAATGAATGACTTGACATCACATAGAAAATATTTATATTAAAAAATGATAAAAAAAATAATAAATTGAAGTCATTCTATGATGATGATAACGATTAATAATATAAATTAGTCAATATTAAATTGAAGTCATAGTTCTATAAAACACCAACTCTATCTTTTAAACATTCAGATGCGATAAACAGGAATTGATGATCTTGGATTTTGATTTTTGGACAAAAAATTGAAATTCGAAAACCAAAAACCAAAAACCGAACTAAAAACCGAAAACTGAACCAAAAACCAAACTTAAAACCG
The DNA here is from genome assembly GCA_030169165.1 of Centaurea solstitialis. NCBI lineage: Eukaryota > Viridiplantae > Streptophyta > Magnoliopsida > Asterales > Asteraceae > Centaurea > Centaurea solstitialis. The sequence continues at coordinate 66,530,369 of CM058041.1, forward strand.
AAAACCAAAAACCGAAAAACCGATTGGTTTTGGTTTTAGTTTTTCTAAAAACCGAAAATTTCGGTTTGGTTTTGGTTTTACCTCAAAACCGAACCATGCACACACCTAAATATAACTCATTAAAGCTCCGTGTTTGAATTCATATAAGAAACTGCAGATAAACATAATATCATATATGAAAAAAAATTCACATTTTAAATCTAAAAATAATTAAGATAATTATTGAATTTAAATATTATACTTAATTGTTATCCGTACAAAAATTACATTATTTATAAAAATAAATTACTTCCTTATTAAACTCAAATTAAATGAAAATGTAAACATTGAATCCAAGAAATTACACACAAAAAAGATTAGAAATTTTAAATAGTTAATTTGATACTTACGGTATACCTTTTTAAAATTTGTATGATACTTTCAAATTTATATTTTATTCAAACAATAAAGACATTATTATGGTATCAAAATTATATAAAATCGTATTATAACATTAATAGAGTCAAAGAATAAAACGAAACACTAAAAATAAAATTTTTCTTACTGCATTGCATGAGTACTGTTCTAATTTATATATAATAAAAAGAGTAACTAAGCTACCATGTTTCGTCGTCTAGTGAGTCCGTTTCAAGATTTTCTCAAATAAACATGTATCTGAACGCATTTTACACTTTCGGTTAATTCAAGTTTATCTAATTGACATGTGTTCTCCTATTTATTCCCTACTTTTATTTATTTATTTTATTCTTAATATCCTATTTTTTTTACTTAATATCCATTAATTAGTTATTTATTTAATTTTAATCCTTTAATTTTTCATTTTTTATTTCACACCCTTATCATATAACATAAATAATTGTATATTTTGAATTAAAATGCATCAAAATTACGTTTCTTTTTTTCCAATTTATATCATTATAATCGTCGCATCAATACTTTCGAAATGAGCCCAATATTGTCTTAAGAATATATAAGAACTAAGAAGTAATATATTTCACATTTTCTTACGTTTTTATTTTTCATTCTTATCACATTAAATACACAGAATAATGAATTAACTAGAAGACGTTTATTGTTTTTTTAATAAATTATGCCACTATAATTTTAGATTTGAAAAACTTTTGTCCTATATTGCGTGCGCATGTATAATCTAGTTATATAATATGATTAATATTTATGTTATTTGATTAATAAATAAGTAAATTAAAAATAATTATAAATGTATTATTGGATAAAATGGGGATCTAAAGAAAAGCGACAAGATGAAATGGGACAACTACTGATTGGAGACTGGGTCAATAGTCGACATGCAAACTAATTTTTCAAATGGGAAGGAAAGGAATATGTGGCCTATTTTCATCAAGTATTGTGTTCCATTCATGTGATTGGATTTATTCAAAAAGAGATAAGTTAGTGACACTTAGGTGTCGTTTGTTTTTTTACCTCTAAAACATAAGAGGTAGATAGTGCATCTTAAAAGTTCAAATGACGATAGAAGCGTGTTTTCAAACCTTTTCTTAAAAATAATACAAACACTCTTAAGTCTGCAAACCTTTTAATATTCAGACTTAAGAGGTTTTAAGAAGTAACTTTAAAAAACCAAACGGCTCCTTAGTGATGTAAAGAACCTCTAACGAGCTTGAACATACAATGGTGTTCTTGGTGCGTGTACAATACAAAGTCCTTATTATATATATAAATATGACGATTGATCATAAACCGAAAAAGCTCAACCTCAATCCCCTATATCCGTTTAATTTTCTTTTGCACTTACAAAACCATATACTTAAATCTTTGTTTGTATAATATTAAGTAAATTAACCATCATTCTTGTTATTGGCTAATGGGATTTTTTCTTGTACAAGAACGTAGATGGAAATTATATGAACATAAGCCTCCTGCTATCAACCACTCATTTTTAGCCTCTTTTGGCCACCTTTTTAGAATTCCGACCAAATTATTTTGATTTTCTAGTAGAAGTGAGAATTCAGATTCAGTTGTAACTAACATATGATCTTATCCATTAACGATTATTACAGTTAATTGTCAATAACAGCCGATCTCTGCTAATTTAAATATGTAAAACAATAATGTGGGTATACATGTGTTGATTTGCATAGTCTTTGAGAAGAGAGAAATCCCAATACGAAATTCATAAACCCAACTACCCAAGACTAATAGGGTCAAATCATTGTACGTATTCGGTAAGTGTTCTACAATGCACGATTCTTGAGATTATCCAATCCCTTATCATCTCCAAAATACCAGTCCCTAACATTAAGTGAAATCCTATAGATCCTCTTAATTTAACAGTTTATTTTTCCAAATTGTTGATGTTTTTGAGTAAAAAAACTGACCTCAACTTAGGCAAAATATGACAAAAAGATATAAAAAAGGAGCTGCAAATTAACTATTGCATTACTGTAAATTTATTCTCTCTCCTATCAAACATTTCATGCATATTGTTCATACTATGATCTCTATCAATAATTAAGCTTACCTACATTTTACCAGGTCTAAACATGAAGATGAAGCTTGTTATAAGTAAGTTGAATAACTTTCATCTCTCTAGTGAGGACATACATTAATTAAGCACACCTTAATTAATGAAATGATTAGTATGAAAAGAGAAACATACCTCTCATTACTATTAATGAACCACAAAAGAAAGCATGCCTTGTTTTCTAGAGATGCATCTAATATACCAATCCTCTAATAATCTTGCATGTGCAGGCTTTTTTTCTACCACTGCAGGTATTATCATCATGTGCTTGGTATATTGTTGTTATATGAATAGGTCATGTGAAACTCGAGAACCCATAAATCATCAATTAGAAATGTTCATAAAGGAGAATGGAACTCTTGCCCCAAAAAGATACAAGTATTCAGAAATCAAGAAAATGCAAAACTCATTCCAAGAAGAATTGGGACGGGGAGGCTATGGAAGTGTTTACAAAGGAGTATCCCCAGATGGGAAACTAGTGGCAGTGAAACTATTAGCGGGAGCCCTAGGAGACGGAGAAGATTTCATTAACGAAGTCGCTAGCATTAGTAAAACTTCTCATGTCAATATTGTGTCACTCTTAGGTTTTTGCATAGAGGGAAAGAAAAGAGCCCTGATTTATGAGTTCATGCCAAATGGATCATTGGATAAGTTTCTACATGGTAACGACTCTCGTTTAGATTGGAACACATTATTCTTAATTGCAAAAGGGATTGCACGAGGTCTAGAGTACTTGCATCGAGGTTGTAGCACAAGAATTGTGCACTTTGACATAAAGCCTCACAACATTCTATTAGATGAAGAATTCGTCCCAAAAATATCTGATTTTGGGTTGGCTAAGTTGTGTAAGAAAAAAGAGAGTGTTGTATCTGTAATGGGTGCAAGAGGTACCGTCGGATACATGGCCCCTGAAGTACATTTTAGGAGTCTTGGAGGGGCATCTCATAAATCTGATGTGTATAGCTACGGGATGATGGTTCTTGAAATGACAGGTGCTCGTAAAAATAATAACCCCAGCCACACAAGTACGAGTGAAGCATATTTTCCGGAATGGATATACAAGAAAGTAGAAGCTGGAGACAATCTAGGGGTTTATGGCGTGACAACCGAAGATGAAGACAAATTAGCTAGGAAGATGGTAATGGTGAGCCTGTGGTGCATACAGTATGGTCCATCAGATCGGCCATCAATAAGTAAAGTTGTAGAGATGTTGGAAGGAAGCTTAGAATCATTGCAAGTTCCACCTAGACGTTTCTGGTCGTCTCCCACAAGGCCTCTCCAAGGTACTTCTTCGTTTGCCACACAGAGTTCAACAGGTAAGTCACTATCTATGGTACGCTCTATAGGGAGAGGTTTGTCTTTTTAAATCTCTTAAAACAAGTAGCTAGAGTGTTGTATACACTTTGTTATTGTGTTTTCTTATTCCGTTACAGCGTGTGTTTCTTTTTATGTGTTTTTGATTTCCCTTGTTTTTTATTTACTTTCATTGGAGTTGTTGAGATAAAAGTTTGTATTTTGATGATTATATGTGTCATTTGTGAGAAAAATATTGGACTCTAGGATGTGGTGACAATTATGGCTATAGTGGCGATAACGACCCAAATTTATACACTCATGGGTCTCACTTACTTTCTATGTTGGTTGTAACAACCACAATTTTCTAAAAGTTCTAACATTAAATAAAATAATGCCAAATCGGCCCCAAGTCAACATTCTTAACCACGAGTACGAGTTAATGGGTAAAACACCCTTACAACTGAGAATAACACAAATTAACTACTAAGTTTGGATGGAAAGTATACGACTCTCTTCTAATAACACTAGCTCAAGCTATCTCTTTTGCCTTCCTTTAAAGCCCCACTAGCTGAAGGCAAATATGTTTTCCATTACCTTCACCCTTTCACTATTGCAAATTCGCATCAAATAATTACATCCAATTTATTCCTTCGAATTCATAATAATTAATCTTAAGGCATACTACGTTTCCCATGTCACTTTCCTACTTTCACAGATTTATTCGTGTACTTGGAATTGTGGCTTTCATGATCCCTATATCATTAACATGGGATGTTTCTCCATAAATAAGTAAGCATGTTTGATTTTCAAACTTATCTTGTGTTTTCTTTTATCCAAATAAGCTGCCTTAAATGGTTAATTATGTTTCCCATGGTTGATTTAGTTGTACCTATAATATCAATGCATGTCATGCAACTCATCTAAATTCACAATCTTATGAAGCTAAAAGTTGTATATTTAACCACAAGGGCTGTGGCATAGTGGTTGTGTCCTTAGGGGATGTGACGTAATATCCCATCTAACTAGGATTCAATTCTAGACGAATGCAACAGTTTTGGCCATCGAATTTATTCACATTTTTTGTCGGGATTAGTATGGGCATATGCAACATCCACACCTGACAAGAGAGTCATTTGTACTAGCTGTTAAATATTGTATAGTTCAGGGACCCTCTTGTAACATTTGTATCTTTATATTGTTATCAATACACGCAACCCAGCATGGGTTTTCCACATATTCTCACATGGTATCAGAGCCGACCTAAGAGAAACCCTAAGAAACCCTAATCTCTTTTTCTTTTCCAGCCGTCGCCGCCGCCGGTCAATTTCCGGCAGCCACCGGTCAACTTCCGGCAAACCGTACGTCTTCCCTGGTCGCTCACTCCTCCCGCCACACGTCGTTCCTCTGCTGCAAATGCCGGCCAACTGCTGCAAACGCCGTCGTTCCTCTGTCCACGGCGTTTCACTACCACCCGTCGCACGTCGCCGGAATCTGCAAATCCTCGCCGGAATCTGCAAACCCTCGTCGGCGTTCGTCATCCTGCTCGACGTTGTCCTGCTACCAGTCCACGCCAGTTTGCAACCCCTCGCGACGGAAACCGCCGCCGGATTTCCCCATCTCTGTTCGCGTAGCCTGCTGTTCGCCGCCTCCGTCGTGTAGCCTGCTGTTCGCCGCCGCACACAACTGCTTCGCCGGACCCCTACCGGCGTCTGAATCTCGCCGGAATCGCTTTCGCCGCCTGCTGTGTTTCCTGAGTGTCGCCGGAAATCTCGCCTGAATCTCGCATCTGAAACCGCCTGTGGGTTCACGCACGTTTCTTTGTACCTGCTGTTTGCAGTGAAAAGAAAAAGAAACTCCCATATATTTATATATTTAACAAAAAAAAAGGTGTTGCTCTCAGATTGCGTGTCGGTACCCTAGCATCGCCGCTGTTTTGCCGCCAGCTACTGTTTAGGTGAAATTTTATCATCGAACGATCGAACGATTAAAATCGTAAGATATCTTCCAGGATGATATTCCTGTATTAAGATAAGGTCCTGAAATAAAGATATAATTACCGTCAAACAAAGATAAGTAATTATCGAAGATAATCGCACGATATCATCTTATGGTCGTACGATTGAACTAATGGTATACATGTACAAGTTTGCTCTTATTGCAGGAAAGCTTATCCAAGATAACCACGAAGCACAGCCATCGTTCATCGAGCTTAAATCCGACCGTTTGATCAAGAAACACTTTTCATTTAAGAGCTTGGACGTTACGATCGTGAAATCAGCTTCAGTTATAGCCGTTGCATTTATAGCTCAATTATGAGATGACAGTTACGATCCAAGCAGCTATAAAAGAGATTCAAAGTTCTACACACAAGACATCTGATTCTGAGAGAGAAATAGCAATACTAATATTATTCTCTGTATTTACATTCATTGGCATCCATTTCCATATTGTAATCGTACGATACAACTGTAACATCAAGGATATCACCCCTTATTGGTGATCAATAGTGCAACGTCGACTATCCTAGTTAGTCGGCCGCAGGTTTTTTCCTCGATTCAGAGGTTTTTCCTGCGTCATCAAATTCTTTGTCTATTTGCTTTTTATTAATCGTACGTTTTATCGAACGAGAATTCTTTCTTTTGACGATTTTGCCTCACGACATCTTAAGATAACAATTTAAGTAAATTTTTACACAAACAGTTTGGCGCCCACCGTGGGGCCCGTTTTGAGAAAATCTTGTTCGATAAGGCGTCAGCTTACTAACCTATTTCTTCGAGCTTCTTTGTGAATTGAGTACAGGAACATGGCAAGCAGTTCTCAAACAACTTTGCAGCAACAGTTGGCAGCAGCACAAGAACAAATCCAATGGTTGAATGAGCAGAACTTACAAATGAATGGTGAACTGTCTAGATTGAGAGCATCGAATCCGCAAACTTCTCACATCCCAGTCTCCATTCATCAGCAAAGGCCATTTTTTCCTCAAAATCCACCCCCTGTTTCTCAACCTCCATTTGTCCAACCACAAATGTCACAATCTTTCATTCCACCTCAAGTATCGCAAGTTAACTTGCCTCCACCACCGCAGATATCGCAAGTTAGCTTACCACCGCCACCTCCAGTCAACAATTCACGTCCTATCTTCCCTCCGTTACCATCAGGTCCTTACCCAGGAGCAACCACGTTTACTTACAACCAACCTCAAACAGGGCCTCGTCCCTTTATACCTATTCCAGAACCGATATCGCACGTTCCCACCGCAGCTACCCCCATAACTCATATTCCAAACTTATCAAACGTTTCGGGAACCTCTAGTAATCCACCACCCAATGATATCGTGGATATTCGATTAAAAATGCTAGAAGAACAAAATAAAGCAATGCTCGCATTGTTAACCAAACTTCCTGGAGCTGCTGTACCCATCGAAGTTGAACCTAAAACCGGATTCCAAGCCTCACCCTATATCGATGAGATTGCTCTTGTTGATATCCCCAAAAAATATAACATTCCAGCTTTTACACCAAAATACTCTGGAATCTCTGATCCTGTGGAACACATCGCACAATACAAGCAGCTAGTATGGACAGTTCCTATTCCAACCCAGTTTCAAGAAATATGTATGTGCAAGGGCTTTGGATCAACACTTACCGGAGCTGCGTTGCAGTGGTTAATCAATTTGAAACCTAAGAGCATTGCATCGTGGTCCGAGTTAGTAAACCAGTTTACTCGACAGTTTGCAAGCAGTCGCAAGATGGAGAAACAAACAAGCGATCTCTACTATGTCGTGCAAAAAACAGGTGAAACCATTCGTGAATATTTCAACAGGTTCAACGCAGAGATGATCGAAGTCAAGAACTGCGATGTGCGGACGGCGATCGAAGCATACAAACGTGGATTAGACACATCCTCGGAGTTATACACAGATCTGACGAAGTATCCACCAGAAAACTTCGATGATGTACGAGCTCGTACGTTGGCACACATGAGAATCGAAGATGATGCCCTTTTCCGGCGTAAACATTCGAATGATAAGAAAAATCTTGGAGCGCAGAAACATGATTTCAAACCTAAACGAGTAAACAAGATTGATAATTCTCGACGCGATCAGAATAAACGTTCGAACCAAGGTAAAGGTAAAATAAGATATCCCGATTTGTCAACTTACCATTTTGCAGGTACAGCAAAGGACTTAGTGGATTCTCTTCGGAACTTGGAAGTCAACGTACGATGGCCCAAGAAACCAGAAAGTCCTAGCAAGGATAGAGACCAAACAAAATGGTGTGACTTCCACAGCGACCACGGACACAATACAGATGAGTGTATTAGCTTGAAGAAGGAGATCGCATACCTCAAATCGAACGGACATCTCAAAAACCTTCTAGGCGATGATTCAAAGAGACCGACGTCACCCGTTCCAACGAAAGTTGTAAATTGCATTACTGGTGGATCCGAAGTATGTGGTTTGACATACTCTGCGGCCAAACGACACGCACGAGAAGGACCTGAAGGGTATCCTGTTCCTGAAGATTCAAAGACTGCGGCTGAAAGAGAACTCGATGCAGCCAAACTAACGTTCGATCAGGATGATCTATCGGGCGTTAACCAAAAACACCATGATGCTCTAGTCATACAGTTAAACATTGGAAACTGTTTGACCAGGAGAGTATTGGTGGATGGAGGTAGTTCAGCTAACGTTATATTCTCGGATACTCTAAAGATCATGGGCATTGATCGATCCAACATCGTACGACGAACAACAACGTTAATTGGATTCAACGGAGATGCCACTAGTACTCTTGGAGAAATCATACTGCCAGTCTTCGCTAAAGGCATAAACAAGCAAACAAAGTTCAACGTCATCGATTGTCCTTCCGCTTACAATGCTATACTTGGAAGACCTTGGATTCACGATATGAAGGCTATACCATCAACGTATCATCAGAAGATCAAGTTCCCATCTCCCTGGGGCGTGCAAGAGATAGTCAGCGAAAAGAAAATTGCAAGGGAGTGCTACAAGATTACGATGAAGACTAAACCGCAAGATATCTAGCAATTACAGAGCTAGGATGGAATACGATCGTACGATGACCTTCAACTTGAAGAAATCGTGCTAGATCCAAAACATCCTGATCGCAAGGTCTTCGTAGGAGCAACTCTAACCCCCGATATAAAAAATAGTATAATTTCTTTTTTGCAGGAACACTCGGATTGTTTTGCGTGGTCACACGAGGATATGGTAGGAATTGATCCTAACATCATATCGCACAAGTTGAACGTGGATCCAACGTTTAAACCCGTTAAGCAAAAAAGGCGCAAGTTTGCACCAGAACGCAACAAAGTCATCAATGAGGAGGTAGACAACCTACTCAAAACAGGGAAAATTCGAGAAGTAAAGTATCCAGATTGGCTCGCCAACGTGGTGGTAGTACAAAAGAAGAATGGAAAGTGGCGAGTATGCATCGACTTTACAGACCTAAACAAAGCTTGTCCAAAGGATCCTTTTCCTTTGCCACATATTGATGCGATGGTCGATGCAACTGCGGGGCACGAATTACTGACGTTCATGGATGCTTATTCCGGATATAATCAGATCCTAATGCACAAAGATGATCAAGAGAAGACCGCGTTTATGACCGATAAGGGCATATATTGTTATAAAGTAATGCCATTTGGGCTCAAGAATGCTGGATCAACGTACCAAAGGCTTGTAAACAGGATGTTCAAAGATCATCTCGGACGTACGATGGAAGTATACATCGATGATATGCTCGTAAAGTCGGAACGATCACAAGATCATATCCAGCATCTGAGGCAATCGTTCGATATATTACGAGAATACAAGATGAAACTTAACCCAACCAAGTGCTCTTTCGGGGTGCGTGCAGGAAAGTTTCTTGGATACATGGTTACACAACGAGGGATCGAAGCAAGTCCAGAACAGATCAAAGCAATCTTGGAAATTCAATCACCAAGGACTGTAAAAGAGGTACAAAAGTTGACCGGACGAGTAGCAGCCTTGAACAGGTTCATCTCACGATCATCCGATAAGTGTCACTTGTTCTACAACGTGCTTCGAAAAAACAAAGGCTTCGATTGGACAGAAGCACACGAGGAAGCACTACAAAGCTTAAAGAAATATATGTCCAATCCTCCACTACTGACGAAACCAATCGAAGGTGAGAGCTTGCAGTTGTACCTCGCTGTAAGTAACAACGCCGTTAGTGCAGTGCTCGTACGAGAAGGTGACCAACATCAGCAACCTATCTATTACATAAGTAAGTCTTTTCTCGATGCTGAAACAAGGTATACATCTATGGAAAAACTTTTACTTGGCCTCGTGACTGCAGCAAAAAAGTTAAGGCATTACTTCGAATCGCATCATATAATCGTTGTTACTAATTATCCTCTTAAGATCGTACTTCGTAAGCCTGAACTTACAGGACGATTAGCAAAGTGGAGTATTTATCTTAGCAGCTTTGATCTAACATATCAGCCAAGAACAGCGATAAAGTCTCAAGCGTTGGCAGATTTCGTAGCTGAATTCAGTCCTGGAATCAAAGAACCATCATACGATGAAATCAGTAATGTGATGATTCATGACAACGAACCATGGACCATGCATGTTGATGGAGCTTCTAACGCACGAGGATCAGGATTGGGAGTAGTCCTGAAATCATCACATGGGGGCAATATGGTGTATTCAATACGATGTGAGTTCAAAACCACTAACAATGAAGCAGAATATGAAGCCTTGATTGCTGGATTGGATATGGCATATGACTTGGGGGCACGATGGCTACATGTACGAAGCGATTCACTACTAGTAGTGAACCAAATCAATGGCGAATTTCAAGCAAAAGATTCAAAGATGATATCGTACCTCAAGATCGCAAAAGATAAGATCGCACGATTTGATAAATTCTCGATAGAGCAAATCCCAAGAGACCTGAATATGCAAGCCGATGCCTTGGCTAACTTGGGATCCGCATTCAACGAACCAGCCTTAGAAAGTGTTCCGATAATACATCTTATGTCGCCCACAATCGAAGAAGCTCATTTGATCGAAGAAAACCACGATTGGTCGAATGATATATGGAACTATCTCAAAAACGACCAGCTCCCTGAAGACAAATTAGAAGCCCGGAAAATCAGAATTAAAAGCTCTCGATATACGATCTTCGATGATCAACTATATCGAAGGTCTACAACGGGTCTAATCTTACGATGTGTGGTGAATAAGCAACAAATCGACCGAATCCTTCAGGAGATGCATGATGGAGAATGTGGAAACCATTCTGGGGGCAGAAGTCTTGCTAACAGAATCTCGAGACAAGGATATTATTGGCCTACTCTTCGAGAGGACTCGATAAGGTATGTTCAAAAGTGCGATGCTTGTCAAAAACACTCAGGTACGTCACATTTACCTTCTGAACCCCTACACTCTGTCTTAATCCCATGGCCATTCATGCGATGGGGGATGGACATCGTAGGAAAGTTACCCCCTGCTCCAGGTCAAAAAGTATTTTTGCTTGTTCTTACTGATTATTTCTCTAAATGGATTGAAGCTGCAGCCTTCTCACAGGTTAGGGATAAAGAAGTTATCTTCTTTATTCAAACTAACATTATTTACAGGTTCGGAGTACCATTAGAAATAACGTGCGATAATGGATCCCAATTTATAAGTGAGAGAACTCGAAAGTTCTGCGATGAACGTGGGATAAAACTCATTACATCGACTCCGAGATATCCACAATCCAACGGCTTGGCCGAATCCAGCAATAAGACCATTATTAATTCTATTCGAAAGAGGTTGAAAGCTGCAAAGGGTCGATGGGTCGAAGAGTTACCATCTGTTTTATGGGCAAATCGCACGACACCTAGAACTGCAACTGGGCAAACTCCTTTTTCCTTGGTATATGGATGTGAAGCAGTCCTTCCAATCGAATCACAAGTTCCTGTTGCTCGACATCGTACGATTGAACAAAACTCGATAGACTTGTGTTACGATGTTGATGCTTTGGAAGAACTAAGAGAGAAAGCCTTTCAGAAAATGGCATCGCAGAAAGCTATAGTTGAACGCTACTTCAATAAAAAGGTAAAAGTCAAGGTATTTCAACTTGGAGATTACGTCCTACGACGTGTCTTCCCAAATACGCAGGAATCGAATGCTGGAAAACTTTCCATCAAATGGGAAGGTCCTTACATCATTACCAAAATCGTGGGAAAAGGAGCCTATAAAATTTCAACCATTGAAGGTATTGAAATCCCACGTAGTTGGAATGCAACTCATCTAAAAAGGTACTATTTCTGAAACCCTTTTTATTTCTTACTATTATTTCGTCGAACGATTACTGACTTAGGCATCGGAGCGCCGTTGGTCAATCCAACGGCCACCCCTTAGCCAATTTTACTCGCAGGTATCGCACGATTATCGCAAGACATCGCATGATTATCGCATCATATCGCACGACTATCGCAGACATCGCACGATCTATGGCAAACATCGCCCGATAAAACAATATGCTTAAAATCGCATAGAAATTAAAAGATGCATCAATTTCAAATCGCAAGAGCGCAAGTCAACACGCCAGACGCACGATTAACAGAAACGTTTCTAAAAAATTTTTTAAGTGCCTTAAACTCACGATAAACATCGCAAGACAAAACGCACGATTAATTAAGGCCTTAAATGACAGATTAGCTAAAAACGCACGATTATCTATTTACTAAAAGTACTTAGAACAGAAATAACAAGTACTAAAACATCGCACGATTGCAAAAATAGATAATTTCATTAAAAAGTACTTAAAGTACTGTGATTACATCGATTAAACTACAGGGGTAGCCTCTACGCTAACACCCTCTTCTACGCTAACTTCTACGATAGGAGGAGTGACTTCAGCAGCCTTGTCCACGATGCCGGATCCAGAGGCATCTTCATTTTTATCCTCCTCCTCGATCATCGTGACCTCAGCATCTTTGCTCTTTTCAGCACCTTCTTCCTCCTCATCGACATCCTTGGCGTCATCAGCATCCAGGAGCTCATCAGACCCCATCGCATCACGAAAAGCCCCCAGCTCACCTTTAGCAGCTTCGATGGTGTACGTGCCACCAATGAATTGGCGTATTACGGCTGCACGGGCCACCATCCTAGATAACACCATCTCGTCTTTGAGATCCTGGATCTCAGAAGACAAAGCCTTCTCTCGATCTGCCATCTCTACGCGCATTGCAGCAAGCTCCTCTTCCAATTTGGCAGCACGATTATTGGCCGCTGTCAACCTCGCACGTTGTTCTGATCGAACGTGCTCAGCCTCATCCAGCTTAGCCACCAAGTCATCTACTTCAACTCGCTTGGCTTCCAGAGCAGCAGCCATCTTCGATGCCTTATCTTGAGCCTTCTTAGCCTCGTTCACTGCCGCCCTTTCGCTGGACATCTTCGCCTTCATGTCCCTTTGAACAGTCTCTAACCTTTGATGAAGGCCGAGACACGCCTGGAAGGCCTGCGCAAATATAAAGAGTTAGAACAGTACATTTAATGTAATCATAAGATATAAATATCGTATGATAACTTACCATGAAGGAGTACCCAACAGCACCGGCATCGAGCTCGCCAATCCGACGAGTGTCCATGTGAGCCTTCTGCGATGGGAGCAGATATTGTTCGATGGCAGGGAATAAGTCATCCTGGTTAATGACATCGCCATCAAGGAAATTTGAAGGCAGGGATATGTTGATCGATGTTTCTCCCTCCTTCCCTCTTGGAGGCTTGACCGAAGCCCTTTTCTCCTTTGACATCGTAGGAGACATCGCAGGAGGAGGAGCAGTGTGGATCGGGGTTGCATCGACCACATCATCCGCCTGTCGTACGGCTTCCTTTGATGCGGTCGAAGTACCCGAAGAAGACCTCGTCTTCTTAGGTTGTGGCTCCATGCCACTCATTCCTCTCTTCTTCTCCAAAGCCCTCTTGGCCGCCGCTATGTTGGCCAGCTTCTTCGCAGGTTTCTTTTGGCCTGAAATAAGCAAGAAAACGTACGTTGATATCGTACGGTGCAAGAAAACGTAAGATAGAATATCATCGCGCGATTTACCTTCCATCTCTTCTTCTTCTTTTTCTTCTTCACTTAGCACCTGCACTTCGAACTCTTCGTCGCTATCTTCCTTTTGGCTTTTTCCCTTCGATTTCCCGTACGATCTTTCCTGAACGCCGTATTCCAAGAAACGATTGACAGCTTCAGTGGATTCCTCGAAGATAAAATCAATTTCTGCAAAAAGGAACGTACGATAAGAAATCATACGATAACATCAAAGCATAGTAAAAAATCATCCTATACCTAGTGGATTCCATTCTGGAGCCACCCATCCACCATCCTCCAAGACCGATGAGGATCGCACGAACGCATATCGAGCCTTCCACCCTCGATCAAACGCTTGAGTACCATGTACTAACATGGTATCACCCCTACCCTTGGGATAAATCCCATACCTATTGTAGTCCGAGACCTTTACGGTGTAAGCCGTAAGAAGATCATCGACGGTAAAAGGGGCTCTACCCCAATTCTCAGTTACACGTTCGATGACGCTCACGACCCTCCAGAATTGGGGCATGAGCTGTCCAGGAGAAAGACTGAAACGCGTCATGAAAGCACGAGACAGAGGACCGTAAGGCCAGGTGAATCCTATCTTAAACGGGTATTCAAATAGCGCAAAGAAACCTGCCGGAGCATCGGCGGGTCTAACCTCACCAGGTGATACGATCACCGTCTCCTTAGGCATCCTAGCAAGTTTCCTAAGATGCACTAAGTCGATTTCTGCTTGAATTGTACTTTTAACCTCCATGATTTCCCTAAAACAGACTCGATCTAGACTTCTACGCAACCTATCGAAACGTAATAAATCAAAGTTTCTAGGGTCCTTATCAGCCCTGATTTTCAAACGCATGAACTGAATTGAAACGAGGGAGAAAAAGGTACCTTATAGACGAATTAGATCTAAATCTTCTTAAAGAATGAAAGGATTCGGTTAGAGAAATTTGAATTCGAAATTTGGAAGAGATTTTGAGATAATTATGGAAGAAATCTTACCTTTATATAAAATTAAACTCCTTCCCAATAAATTAAGGTCGAATCGAGCATCGACACCTGTCCTAGATAACCGTTGTGTTGACAGCTAGCAATTAACCTGGTTAGTAATGCCGTTAACATGAAGATCGGTTCATATTCGACGAAATTGATCATGATAAAAACGATATACTAACGATTTGATTTTGCAGATATAAGATTCAGAAAATATACAATTTATTTTCTAAATCTTGGGGGCAAACTGTTTAGGTGAAATTTTATCATCGAACGATCGAACGATTAAAATCGTAAGATATCTTCCAGGATGATATTCCTGTATTAAGATAAGGTCCTGAAATAAAGATATAATTACCGTCAAACAAAGATAAGTAATTATCGAAGATAATCGCACGATATCATCTTATGGTCGTACGATTGAACTAATGGTATACATGTACAAGTTTGCTCTTATTGCAGGAAAGCTTATCCAAGATAACCACGAAGCACAGCCATCGTTCATCGAGCTTAAATCCGACCGTTTGATCAAGAAACACTTTTCATTTAAGAGCTTGGACGTTACGATCGTGAAATCAGCTTCAGTTATAGCCGTTGCATTTATAGCTCAATTATGAGATGACAGTTACGATCCAAGCAGCTATAAAAGAGATTCAAAGTTCTACACACAAGACATCTGATTCTGAGAAAGAAATAGCAATACTAATATTATTCTCTGTATTTACATTCATTGGCATCCATTTCCATATTGTAATCGTACGATACAACTGTAACATCAAGGATATCACCCCTTATTGGTGATCAATAGTGCAACGTCGACTATCCTAGTTAGTCGGCCGCAGGTTTTTTCCTCGATTCAGAGGTTTTTCCTGCGTCATCAAATTCTTTGTCTATTTGCTTTTTATTAATCGTACGTTTTATCGAACGAGAATTCTTTCTTTTGACGATTTTGCCTCACGACATCTTAAGATAACAATTTAAGTAAATTTTTACACAAACAGCTACCGTCTCCGCATCGCCTGTAGGGTTTGTGGTACATTACTATCCCTCTACCCACGGTTAAGCTTCACGCACATTTATTTTTTCGCACTTTATTAATTTTAATTTTTTGTGTGTTCCTCATTTTGTTGCAATGACTACCCCTTCAACAAACCAGTACCCCCGCTAGCCCTACTGCTAGCCAACTTGTCTTTGCTCTCACAAATGTCTACTCACAATTTAGTTTTAAACTTTCCACCGACGGTTCCAAATACAAACTTTGGCGTCGAATTTTCCTTGACATGTGTAAAGGTGCCAAAGTCCACGGCCACATCACTGGCAAGTCTAAACCTGTTGGTGATGATGATGAGGACTGGGAGGCAATTGACTCCCGCATCAAATCTTGGTTTTACTCCACCTGTGATGCAAATCTTCTGCAAATCATCTCTAGTGATAACTGTACTGCCAAAGATCTTTGGGATAAACTTGACGAGTTCTTTCTAAATAATAAGATGTCTCGAATGCTTCAGCTACAAGAACAATTCCGTAACACCAAAAAGGGTGCCTTGTCCATTACTGATTTTTGTCACCAATTAAAAAATCTGGTTGATGCACTTGCTGATTGTGACTCCAAAATCGATGAAATTGAACTTGTCATGCAAATCCTGCGTCAGTTACCTCCCTCTTATCATAACATTGTTGATGTCATCACCAACACCAAACCCTTTCCCTCTTTTCTAGAAGCGAAAAACATGCTTCTCCTTCATGAGTCTCGTGAAGAATCTCTTGAACCTCATACTGATCCTCCTATTACCTCTTCCGCTGCCTTGTATTCCTCTGCTCAAAATGGAAAACCAAAAAATAAAACTAATAAAGGGAAAAATAATGGGCGTTTTGCTTCCAAGGGGGGTCATACTAATGTTTCCGCAAGTTCTCAGTCTTTTGCTGGTAATCAGGGTCACTCTCAGGCCTACTTTGGGGCTCCTCCTCATGCTCCACCAGCACAACCAGGCCTTCTTGGTGCACCTCCTGTGCACTCCTTTGGGACAGGGCTCCTCAGCCATCCCCGACGATGTTCACTGCTCCTCAGCATCCCTCACCGCATACCTTCCATCCGTCGCCAGTGCCGTCATCTCCGTACCTTTACGGGCACCATCAGTCTCCACACCCAGTGCCAGTTCCGTCTCAGTACGGCCAGCCCATGCCGCAGTCCACACCTGTGCCACCGCCTCCTCAGCCTTCCTTTGGTGGCCATGCCTCTCAGTTCAGTCAGCCGTAGTATACTGATTTATCTTCTGTGTTTCAGGCTATGTCTATTCAGGCACCTCAGGACAACAACTTTTACATTGATTCGGGTGCAACCAGGCATATGACATTCAATCAAGGTACAATGCACTCTCTAACTCCTTGTAACTCTAATTTCATACAGGTTGGTAATGGTGCTATGGTTCCTGCTAGATACATTGGTCACTGTACATTACCCTATTCCTCTTACCCTCTTTATCTTAACAATGTTTTAGTTTCTGATAAACTCATCAAAAACCTTATCTTTGTTCGTCGTTTCACCATAGATAATTCTGTTTCTGTTGAGTTTGATCCGTTTGGTTTCACTGTGAAGGATCTTAAAACAGGGTCTTTTCTCCAGCGTTGCGACAGTGATCACCATGATCTTTATCCCGTTCTTCCTCCCACATCTCGGTCTGCTCTTGCCTCGGCTAACGTTGCTGTTTCCTTTGACGTCTGGCATAGGAGGCTTGGTCATCCGGGTGCTGCTATTTTCCAGTTTCTTGTCTCGCGCAAGTTCATTATCTGTTCTAGTCGAACCTCTACTTTATGTCATGCGTGTCAGTTAGGAAAACATTGTCGTTTACCTTTTTCTTTATCTACTACTAAAACTTCTCGTGTGTTTGAACTTATTCATTCTGATTTATGGACTTCACCTGTCTCCAATTTGAGTGGTTTTAAATATTATGTACTGTTTTTGGATGATTTTTCTCATTTCTTATGGGTGTTTCCTTTACGTGCAAAATCAGAGGTGTTTTCTGTTTTTAAAACGTTTCGCACCTATGTTCTAAACCAATTTAAAACGGACATTCAGCTTTTCCAATGTGATAACGGTCGTGAGTTTAACAATCAACCCTTCTTGGATTTTTTCAAAACTCATGGCATAAAAATACGCTTTTCTTGTCCTTATACGTCTCCACAAAATGAAAAAGCTGAACGCACCATTCGCACTATCAATAACATCCTCCGCACGTCCCTCATCCAAGCTTCTCTCCCGCCCAAATTCTGGGTTGAGGCTCTTCTTTCTTCCGTTCACACCTTCAACCTGCTTCCGTCCACCACAATTCAGTACAAGACTCCTTTTGAGGTGTTGTTTGGTTTCTTTCCTACCTATTCTCATTTGCGAGTATTTGGGTGTTTGTGCTATCCCAACACTTCGCCCACTAGTGTCCACAAGTTTGCTCCTCGATCCTCTGCATGTGTCTACCTCGGTCCCAGCACGGATCATCGTGGGTATCGTTGCTTAGATCTCACGCAAAAGGTCATCATCTCCCGTCATGTCAACTTTGATAAAACCCACTTTTCGTTTCCTGACTTCTAGCCTCGTCCCTCCTCAGAGGACTACGACGCGTTTGATGTTGATGATTCCCTTCCTTCCCTCTCTCCTATGGTCGATACTTCCTTCCCTCCGCCAGCTGCTGGTCCTTCTGCTTCTGTCTCCTCCTCTCAGCCCCCACCCGCTGAGCCCTCTGGCACCTCTTCTTCTCCTTCTGCTTCTTCTGATGCGCCTTCTCAGCCTCCTGCTCCGGCTGCTACCTCCGGTCATGCGATGACCACTCGTTCGCGCACAGGCTCTCTTAAGCCTAAACAGATCTTCAACCTTTCGGTCACTAGTGACACCTCCCCCATTCCGCGGTCTACTGCTCAGGCTATGTGTGACCCTCATTGGCGGGCTGCCATGGATGCTGAAATGACTGCCATTCTTTCTAACTACACGTGGGATCTTGTTCCTAAACCCTCTGATGCTAACATAGTTGGCAATCGTTGGCTGTTTCGCCATAAGTTTGACAGCAATGGACATCTTGAGCGTTACAAAGCCCGTCTTGTTGCTCAGGGTTTCTCACAGCAACCCGGACTGGACTTTGATGACACTTTCAGTCTAGTTGTCAAACCTGCCACTATTCGCACGGTTCTTAGCATCTCCATCTCCCGCAACAGGCCTATTCATCAGCTTGATGTTAAGAATGCCTTTCTTCATGGTGATCTCGCTGAGACTGTTTACATGCGTCAGCCTCCTGGCTATGTAAACAGTTCTTTTCCCAATCATGTCTGTCGTCTACGCAAGGCTCTTTATGGCCTTAAGCAGGCACCCCGTGCGTGGTATCATCGTTTTGCTGTCTACCTCTCCTCTTTAGGTTTTCTTAGCAGTAAGACTGACACCTCTCTTTTCACATATCATCGCGCATCTGATACTATCTAGCTCCTTCTTTATGTCGATGACATTATTCTTACTGCCTCCTCGCCTACTCTTATTTCCATGGTTATCTCTAAGTTATCCTCTAAGTTTCCCATGTCTGATTTGGGTCCGTTATCCTTCTTCTTAGGAATCGCTGCGTCTCGTAGCAAGTCCGAACTCTTTCTTTCTCAATCTGCCTTTGCTCAGGAGATTCTAGCACGCGCTGATATGGTCTCGTGCGATCCCTGCAGCACACCGGCTGACACCAAAACAAAGCTTCCTGTTGATGGTGAGCCTATTTCTGATCCCACCTTATATCGAAGCCTTGCTGGTGCCCTGCAGTATCTGACCTTTACTCGTCCTGATATTGCCTATGCCGTCCATCAGGTCTGTCTCTTTATGCATGACCCGCGTCTTCCGCATCTCAATGCGCTTAAACGCATTTTACGGTATTTAAAGGGTACTATGTCTCATGGTCTTCATCTTAAGGCGTCAGCCGTTGATCGCTTGGTTGCCTATTCGGATGCCGACTGGGCCGGCTGTCCTAACACACGTCGGTCCACCTTAGGGTTTTGTGTCTATCTGGGTGACAATCTCATATCTTGGTCCTCCAAACGGCAGCATGTTGTTTCCCGCTCTAGTGCCGAGGCCGAGTACCGGGGGATAGCCAATGTGGTTGCTGAAACGGCTTGGCTGCGAAATCTCCTCCTCGAGTTGTGTTGTCCTCTTTCTCGTGCCACTGTTGTCTTCTGCGATAATGTCAGTGCCATGTACCTAGCATCTAACCCTGTTCAGCACCAGAGAACCAAGCATGTGGAAATAGATTTACATTTTGTTAGGGAGCGTGTTGCGATTGGTCATGTGCGTGTTTTGCATGTTCCATCCGCCTATCAGTATGCTGATATTTTTACAAAGGGTCTACCTGCGAGTTTGTTTCTAGATTTTAGAAATAGTTTGAACATTCGTTTACCTCCCGATCAAACTACGGGGGTGTGTTAAATATTGTATAGTTCAGGGACCCTCTTGTAACATTTGTATCTTTATATTGTTATCAATACACGCAACCCAGCATGGGTTTTCCACATATTCTCACACTAGCTAAGTTGTAATTTGTGTTGTTTTTCTACTTGCAACTACTTTTTGATCCACAATTCTGCCTTCTTTTCCACCCGATGTCATGTCAATTTGTTGCATGAATTGTAGTTTTTGGGTGTATTTGCTTTATTGAATTCTTGTTAGGAACATTGACCCAATTTTTTTGGTTTTAGGGTTAGTGTGAAGCGCGCTATCATGTTATTATCGATCATAGAGACAACTATAAGCACAATTTTATCAATCGTCAACTAATAAATTGCAATTATAATTGTTCATTTAACTCTTTCCTATCGATGGGCATGGCCTTAAAAAGCTGATTGCAGTTGTGGATTTGAAGTGTTGAAACTAGGTCTAAGCTTTATCCACTAGTCTATTCTGGATGACATATACCATCCCCTAATAAACTAGCTCCCCGCTCAACCCGTTGTGTCTTCCTCGGTTACCCGACACATCACCGGGGTTACCGTTGTCTTGATCTCTCCTCCCACAAGATTATTATCTCACGACACGTTGTTTTCAACGAGTCGGTCTTCCCATTCGGGTCTGTCACACCTACCGCCTCACCCGATTACTCTTTCCTTGATAACCATTCTCCTATCTTACGCTTACTCCCCACTCCTACCTCCTCTCCTCCTTCATCCGACCCATCTAATACCGACGACCCTCCTTCCCCCTAGTAAAAATCACGTGTCTCATCCCTCCCTATTCCACCCCTGTCCCACCAAATTATAATAAATGAGGTGTCAGCATGGGATTGGTGGGACATGGGTGGAATAGGGAGGGATGGGACAGGTGATTTTTACTCAAATTTCAGAGGGTATGAAATGTTTGTGGTACTCCACTTTAGGGTTCAGGGGATAGGGAGAGAAAGTTGATGTCGCGCTCACGTGGCATGATGGTATTAGATTTTGGTGGTACTCATGATCTAAGTACCATATAATATCAAATGGAAAATGTTTACGGGTTCTACCACCTCAAGGTTGAGATTATATCATGTAAAAACAGCACCAAAACATTATGCAAATTTCGTTAGTTTATTAAACAACATCTAGCCTTTCAACTAACATAGAAGCCAACAACTAGTTTGCCAAACATTTCCTTGGTAATTAAGCAATAAGCACAAGATCTAACCAGGGCATTGATTTTCCAATTTCACAGAAAATGTTACAATTAGAAAGAGACATGTATGTAAATAGACATATGTATATGTATCTTGCCTCCCTCTCTGCTTGCATTTCATTGCCGGGCATTATAGTCGTTTAACTATTCTTCAAAGTCGCACATCATTTTCATTAGTGTTAAGCTTATATGATTGCTAAGCATATAAGCTTGTTGGTCAAATTTGAATATATGTTGTGTACACTTGATTGAGTTATTTCTAAAAATTTGTTATACTCTGCTGTCTAAAAACAAATACAACAATCTCCCTTTTGAATGACCCAAGAAAATGCAACCAAAATCATTGCAAAATGTCCCTTTTTTGTAAAGTTAAATCCAAAGTTACCTCTTTACCCTTCAAGGATCATTGTGAAACATTGATAAAATTAATTTTCGTACACAATATTTGTCTATTTTCTAACTATTCATAGTTCGGCATTTTTATTAAACTAGGTCTCACTCACTCAAACACACCCATTAAACTACATGCACAATCAAATGTTAGCACACACATGGAGTACTAATTTTGGTAAAATTACAACTTTTTAACTGTAAATTAATCACATAGGGAGATTAGCATAGCCTTGGTCTTATATTAGTTAGAAATAATACTTGATCTTGATGGAAAATACTTCTAAGAGGATAACGTTGGTTCATTTGTAAGATAGTTGTGGGGTATATGCAATATATATTATGTCCATAGATCAATAACAGTCAACAAAGCTAATGTACTTCATATTAAACTGGTACAAGCATGTTACCAACCCAAATCAAAAGAACCCAATATATCTCACCTAAATGTAGGATTCGGGAAGGGTAGGATGTAAGAAGACCTTACCTGTTTCTGAAGAGATAGAGAAGCTGTTTTGGAGGTAATCATAACATTTAAGAAAATCATCCCGAGATCACATCCCAACAAGATGGAAGGTGGACCAGTTATCATAAATCTTTTTTGCTCCGATGTTTCCGTCTCACAAAGTATTCATTCCTTTGTAAAATTTGAGTTATGACCCGTTTACCAATCCCTTACCCGGAAGTGCTTACCTATAAAATTCTAACACTATCACTTACCTAGTGGAGAAGATTTTAGTTCACAAAAGCGGTACGTATGCAACAATTTATGCAATAAGCACTAAACGTGGTAAGAGATGATGACCCTCACTTACTGGGCAATACTTTCGGTCCCTGTTTTCGCTCTTACGGGATATGATTCTTGATTCTTTTCATATGCATCCGGTAAAGAATTGTGACTTGGTTAGTGCTTACCCCAAGTAAGTGTCGTTAACTAAAGCTTGGGTTCCGACGAGAATTTAAGATTAAAGTTGTAACACCTCGGTTACGAAACCTCAAGTTACCAATTTCATAGTCTTCAGTTAAAATACTTTGATTAACCTCAAAACACGGGATATTATTTTTCTATAAAACTTCGAAATATCCGTTCTATTTTAGTGATATTTACCAACCAAAACACGATTTCAAACCAAACATAATGGACTTTTACTTACAAACCGAGTTAAGTAGCAAAATGAACGGGACATACATATAACCCGCAACCAAACTAACTACAAACTATTACATCTATAGGTAACAGAAATAAACTACTACATATCTATACCAAAAGTCGTCTGTAGTCTTCAAAGTCCACCGATAATCTTCCAAATCAAACCGCGGTTTCTTTCCCCTTATCAGCCTTCTTTCCTGAGAGGGGTTAACACTTAAAAGGTAAGCGAACGCTTAGTGAGTTAGATAGTTAAGTATTACATATCAATGATGCATATATATATACATACACGGTAGACTCTTATTAGTAAAAGAGTTCAAAACATATACCGAATGCAAACAGAGACTTACAAGAAACCGAGTGAACAAATACGTACCAGGTGCTAAGTTCATAGAATTTCATAGTCAAAACATTATAACATATCATACCAATATCACGCGATACAACGAGAAAACATGTTCAATAACCAAATGTACTCTACAACGATACGTATCAATAACGAAATGGTCGAATCGATAAACATAATGAGAACAGTGCATCACCCCGTCCTTCCTCTCCCGGGCTCATGCCAAAGTTCGAGTAAGACTATTACATTATGGGAAGCCTTGCACTGCCCGCCTTTCTCTACCGGGTATGTGTCAAGGTTCCCTACTCATTGCTCTTCCTCCTATCCGAGCAATGAGTATCCACAACCGCAGAAAGCCTCACCCGTCCAACCCCGGGATCTTGACTTTGCCATCAACTTTCGGTATACCACAGACAGTAGTACCCCGTACTATGATGTATAATCCAAGGAACAAAACCACGAATCCGGATCCGGAAAGCAAACCGATGTCACGGGATCATGATACGGAACAAACTCAAGGAATGAAAGCAAAGTCAAAGAAAGATGATGTAAATCAATTCAAGAATAGAAATATTCACATACAAATATATATATATATATATATATATATACAAAACAATATGTAACAATTAACTATTTAACTCACCGACTTAACCGTACAATACCGAAAAAGCTCCGAGATGAGCTCACAAAGCAAGTCCAAAGTACCACATACAAAATGCCTCCATAGCCTCAAATATGTCTTAGTTAGCCCCTGGAGTGTAGGTACAAAGTATCGTAAGCAACCAAGGAAAGAAACACAAGTTATACACAAATCCTTTTAAGCACTTTACATTAATTCCACTAGAGCTGCTACTTGCAGGTCTGTTTTACCCTTTTTAAACTCATATTCAGGTCTTGGTCATCAAATAAGAAAAAAAAACTAGACTCAATTATCTAATCATAGCACTTGGCCTCACCTCATTTGGAGATTTCAACAATTTTCTATAATGTTTACAAAACAGCAGCACTAAGCTGTCAAAAATCAGCTTTACAACTCCGAAAAGATGACCATTTTTACCCTTTCTAAGCTTGGAATTAGATTTCGAGGTCTGAATACAAAACAAAGTAGATAATCCAAGCTTTCCAATGCCGTTGACCTCATATTTTTCTGATTTTTCTATGATTTTATACGATTTTTGCAAAACAGACCTGAAACATAGTTTCCATAACATAAAACCTTCAATTTCCATCATCTCTTAGCCAAACTTTGTCCTAAACTTACCAAACTCATATTTCTACTATGAAATCAACTACATTTCATGAAATCATTGACAATCCAAGCATTTTCTCAATTCAAACCATCAAATTTCCATAGTTGAACTAAGAATTCAAACCTTCAAGCAATTTAAGCTCATCTTTTGCAAACCTTTCAAGATTGAACAATGTTTCTCTTAAAAAACTTCATATCTAGCTTAGATTTCATGAAATAAACATCTTTAAGCCACATGCAATCCATAATCTAAACTCCCAATTTCATGAATCTTGATGTAACACCCGTAATTTCGGTGTAATAACGACTCTTTGATAAAATATGGAAGTTTGAATTTTAGATCAAATCATGCATTTTATGGTCTATTATGTTAGGAAATTCAATTACGAGTCCAACGGTTCTTTCGGAATCGAAAACGGAGCTAAAACGAAGAAGTTATGGCCGAAACAAAATAGGACTGAAAATGATCAGATGCTAGCGATCGCTAGCCACAACCCTAGCGATCGCTAGGCAGATTTCCCTGATTCCTGTTTTTGCTCGCGATCAGGCTAACGACCCCGAGAGAAGGCAGCTAGCGATCGCTAGCCCTCAAGCCTAGCGATCGCTAGGTAGCTGTCAAAAGGGGAAAACGGGTTTTAAACCCTCCCAAACTTCATTTGTTCACAACACCTTCATTTCTCCACCACTTCTCCTGATTTTTCTCTCTACTTTCTCCAAATCCAAAACCCTACAAGATCTTAAAGTTGAATCCATACTTGGAGCTAGCTCGGGTGGAAACCACATTTCACCACTTCATCTTCTTCACTCATCCCTTCTCCACCATTGTTGCTCGAAAAGAGGGAAGCTCAAGATTTAGGGTTCTAGCTTGGATCTCACTCGGTAAGCTTCAAATAAACCTTTGTAGGTCGGATCTATACGTATAATGGAGGTTATGAACTAACTTAGAGTTCGATTTACTTGATTTAGGTTTGTGCTCGTTATTTGACCTAATCTTGGGATTTGGGGGTTTTATCACAAAACCCTAAGGTGAGTTGCTAAAACTATTTTGTTAAAACTGAGAGCACATCATTTTGATGGAGTCTATTCCTTGCTTTATTTTGTGGATACATGTGAATTTGGTATAGATGACTTTTCATGTTTAGTTGAGGATACTCATGATGTGTGTGAAGTGCTATACTAGTATGAATGACTTGGATGATGTACTCCTTATATGAGGTGAAATTACCGTATGCTATTTCGTATGTGTTAACCCTACGGGTTGTGTAATAGATATATTTGTACGAAATGCATGACATGATACATGACTTGAGATTATGTAAGAATGGAATTGGATATCCGAAATGGGGCATACCCGAAATGACATAAAGGGCTTGAGATCCCGATGTATACCTCTATAAATGACGCTATGCTAAATTCAGTGTCGAGGTTTATATGGAAATGATATGGACTAGACGCTATGCTAAATTCAGTATCTAGGTCTCGTGTGGAAATGACATGGACGTGACGCGATGCTAAATTCCGCCTCACGATCCTAAATGATAATAACATGGACGAACCAACGCAATGTGTCCACACCAAACAGTCTTGGGAGGTTCTGAAATAGGAATGCCCCTATGTCGCCGGCCCTCGGGTTGCTCCTTGGTGCGCGGGCCTCGGATGATGTTGCCATGCTAAATTCGGGACATCGAGGTGTTTGGAATCAGTGAATGTCGGGGCATTGGTTGGTGGAGGTGGGTCGCGCCCACTGTTTCCGCAGATAAAATAATAAACCGGTTTAACATGCTATTTTGTGCTGCTAGCATAATCTTGTATATCCTGCATGCATTATTACGTTCTTCGTGTATGATATTATTTGTACAACTCACTAGGCTCCTTTAGCCTAACACTTGTTTGGTGTCGATGTGTCTCTCAGGTGCTAGGGACGCGGTTCCCAAATAGGAGCCGGAATTAAAGAGTGAGCTTTGGGGGACGGGTGAGGAGTCCGGTCTTTAGACCGCGCGCACATTGATTAGATCAGACAACCCTTTTGTAGTCTTTTTCCTAGATAGGATTTAGATTAGACGGTTGTCGTACTCTTTAATTAGAATTACAAACATTGTAAATCATACACTATTTATACCCCTATTTTTGGGATGAGCTCACGCCTTGGCGTACATTGTATACCACCATTTGTGCAATTAAAAAGTTTTTGTTCGCCCTGATTTTTAGGGTGTTACACTTGAGCTAAACATCAAACAAACCAAGAACAAGTGTAAAGATGTATTATACCTTTGATTGATGATCATATCCTTCAAAATCTTGTAATTCCACCTTGATTTGGGTTAGATTGAGCCTTTGTGTGTGAAAATCGCACCTTAATTGAATGAGAGAGTTATAGAACTGATTTTGGGAAGAAATGAGACCATTTTCTTCATATTACCCACTTAAACCCGGTTTGGGTCGGGTTTGGCCCAATTGGGCACCCATTTGACCACTAAAGACTAAAAACGACATAACTTTTCGCTCGGAACTCCGTTTTCGATGAGGTTTTCGCCTACACGTTCATAACGAAATAATCTACAACCTCCAATTAAAATATTCCAGAAAATATCTCCCCAAAAATAAATCGGTTTTACGTCTCCGTAGCTTAGTTGTTGAAATTTTAACCCGTTTTCTTACATTTTCTCGTTTTTGCTCCATTTAACGAGAATATTTCTAGATCCTCTAATATACTCCAAAGAAATATAACTCTAAAATTTTCAAACTCAAACTCCCACTAAATCACAAATTTACATAGTATAAACACGTAATGCCCTTAATTTTAACATAATAATTAAATATACTTAGCAGGTAATTTAGGCATATTGAAAACAGGATGTTACAAAAGTGAGAAGTTGGTTATCAACCGTTGGATACATATTAGAATGACATACACAAAGATAAAGTATATTGAATCAATTTCCTTCTAAAACGTAATTGATAAGATGTGTGTTTTGGATTACTTATTTAAGATTGTTATTGACTTATTCCATTGTGAAAAAGAATACAATAGAAATGAATACAATAGAAATGGGTGATTTGAGCTCCTCAAATATTTGAACAACCCTTAAAATAGAAATGAATACAATAATATAATTTATTTGCTACACATTCAAATCAACCAATCTGAAACTCACCGCTTTCGGAGACGATGACGACGGAGAATTCTTCCTCAAGTATTTTATTTTAATATTTTATTCATAAAAGGAAATGGAATAAATAAAAAATATTTTTTAATAAAGAATAAAAAAAATCGTGAATTATATAAATTTTTAGAGCTAAACACTTTTGATCCCTATAGTTTGTTCAAATATTGATAAGTTCTTTTTAAGGGTAGTTTTTTAACGTCGTTAAATGTAGGGACCATGAGTGTTATGAAAATAAGAAGTTAAGGACCACCAGCGTAGATAGTTTACTTTAAGGACCAAATCCAAAATCCGAGTAAACCAAAGGGACCACCAATGTAATTCACTCTTTTTTTTTTCGTTATTTTACCTGGATAATAAATCCTAAACACCCAAAAATAAACCTTTTCCTCCGTTATCCCACCATCTTTGCCTTTTTAACAAGATGCCCCTTTTATCAAAACTAATAAATTTGACAAGTGAATTAGGTATATAAACTAAAATGAGATTTTAATTAAATTAATGATTTTTTATAGGTATAAATTAATTTTTTCGAGGGTGTTTGGGATTCCATTTTAAAACTTCTTTTTAATTTATTGACATCTTCAAGAAGTCAATAAGCTAAAAAGCCTGTTTGGCAAATACAAAATTCCATTTGAAACTCAATTTGGAGAAGGAAGGAAACATAAGTTTTCATAAGTAACAAAAACCTGACTTTGTAATACTAAAAGTGCTTTTTAATACTTAAAATACATAAATGCCCTTCATTGTGTTTGACCTTAAAAGACATAAATATCTAAGCATGTCCATTTTGGTTATTTTACACTTCACCATCTCAAATAACTAATTCAAACACCTTTCTTAAAACTCTATTTCCCCATCATAATAAGTCAATAAGTACTTTTGGTAAAAAACACTTTTGAACTAAAAAAACAATCTCAAACACCCTAGACAATCGACAGGCTTACACAGGTATTTTTTTCTTACTGATTGATTTTGTATTTCATCTTCTCCAACCTATTATTGATAACTCTCATTCTACATTCACGAATTATTGTGATTTAGAGCTTCCGATTTGGCATCAAATCAACGAGATTTTTTGTCCTAGTTTTGGAATCGCCAAACACGCTAAAGTGAACTCTATAGTTTGATTTCTTTTGGAGAGCTGCTGGTTAGGATGAACCAGGGGTTAGGTTGGACAGGAGATAGATTTAGGGCCTGATTGGTAGCAGCTTAATGAGACCCACCTTATTCAGTCAGCTATACAAGATCGTTTGGTAGTGGCTTAATGATATAGAAAATAGCTTATTCAGTAAGCTTATAGGGGGAGCTTTATGTAGAAAGCCAAGTGTTTCCATGCCTGTCGCTCTCAATTAAAAAACAAGTTCCATCCATTTATGAAAAAACTCTCCCAAACAAAAAACTTCTCAATCTATTCAATCTATACAAATAGATTAATCCTCATAGACAGCTTCATCCAGGAGTTAGGGTTTATTGGTGGAATTGACTCATGGATGATTCGACCATAGTTGAACGGTTATTATTGTGTCATTTCGTGACATAACAACCCTGGGTTTCTCTTGAATTTGAGTGTGCTCGTTCGTGAATGTAATGATTGTGGACTACCAGTCCGCTATACTTTTTACTTGTGAAAATCAAAACTCTCAATCAATTGAGTTCATCATCAAAATCAATTTTACACATATTTTTGCATATAACTATACTCGAAGTCCAACCAACTCGAAGTAATCCGGAATCCGAAACCCAAAACTCAAAATTCAGGGCTTAGTTTCCATATCCGAAATCCGGTTGGGTTATTAGTTTACCGACCCGAACATGCTCGATGCAAATCTCTAGAGCCAGAGTGCACTGGTGCTACATGGCTTTGTGAGCGTTAGGAAGAGAAATTTTCCACTATCGACTGCTCTGTCGATAATCTAATACTTGTTGAACTTTGTGTGGGTAATGGGGAAGTCTCTTGAGCAGGCCTTGTGGGAGATGACCAGAAACGTCTAGGTGGAACTTGCAATGATTCTAGACTTCCTTCCAACATTTCCACAACTTTACTTATGGACGGTCGATCTGATGGACCAGATTGGATGCACCATAGGCTCACCGTCACCATCTTCCTAGCTAATTCCTCTTCCTCTTCGGATGTCACCCCATTTACCCCTAGATTATCCCTAGCTTCTACTTGATTGTATATCCAATCCGGAAAATATGCTTCACTTTTGCTTTTAGGGCTAGCGTTATTGTTTTTACTGGCACCTGTCATTTCAAGAACCATCATCCCGTAGCTATACACATCTGATTTGTGAGATGCCCCACCAAGACTCTTGAAATATACTTCAGGGGCCATGTATCCGGCACTACCTCTTGCACCCATTACGGATACAATACTCTCTTTCTTCTTGCAGAGCTTAGCCAAGCCAAAATCAGATATCTTTGGCACAAATTCTTCGTCCAAGAGAATGTTGTGAGGTTTTATGTCAAAGTGCACAATTCTGGTGCTACAACCTCGATGCAGATACTCTAGACCTCGTGCAATTCCTTTTGCTATTTGGAATAATGTGTTCCAGTCCAAACGGGAGTCCTCACCACGTAAAAACTTGTCCAAGGATCCATTCGGCATGAACTTGTAAACGAGGGCTCTTTTCTTTCCCTCGATGCAAAAACCGAAGAGTGCGACTATGTTGACATGAGAAGTTCTACTGATGCTAGCGACTTCATTAATGAAATCTTCTCCATCTCCCGTGGCCCCAACCAGTAGCTTCACAGCAACTTGTTGCCCATCGGGGGTTAGTCCTTTGTAAACACTTCCATATCCTCCTCGCCCCAGTTCTTCTTGGAAAGAGTTGGTCATTTTCTTGATTTCTGAATATTTGTATCTTTTTGGGGCTAGAGTTCCGTAGTCCCTTATGAACATTTCTAATTGTTGATTTTCGGTTTTTTGATTTTCCCGTAACCTCTTTCTCCAACAGAGTATCACAAAGCAAAGGAACATAATCCCTGCTAAGCTGCATGAAAGTCCTGCACCAGATTTTTAGAGGATTGTTTAGATTAGATGCATCTTAAGAAAAAACATGTGTTAACAGAGATAAAGGTCATTCTACTTACCTGTTACAAGTTTCCGCTTCATGTTAACTTTTTGCTGAGGTCCATTGTATTCTGCTGTTTTAGAAAGAAGGTCAAATGTTGGTGAACTTTTTGATGGAGATTAGACTATGAACCATAAGATATTTTTATGTGTGAATAACTGTATTAATTAAGAAAAATTTTAAATAGTGAAACCATTCCACCTTAGGCTAGAGTTGCATTTGATCCACAACGCAACATCATTTGCAGCTCTTTCTAATATCTTTTTATCTTTTTATGAAAATTTCTTTCTAGAGTTCAGGTTAATTTTTGGTTTCATTCAAAACCAGCATGGTAAATGTTTTGAAGAATTTGTTAAAGATGATCTTTAGGATTTCACCTACTTGTGCTTCTTGTTGTTCTTGTAGAACTTGTTATAGAAGAGAAAGGACATAGGTTGAAGCATATGTCAATTTTGACAATCACTTCAACACTCTGTTTTGTCCTTTTTTATTGGTCTGATTAGTTATATGATCTATGCAAGCACCTCATCCATAAGGCCCTCGGTAGCGCAACCCACAAAGCCTATAAGCCCGAGTTGTCATATCAGTGCCACATCAAATTTACCCACTGCCCTCACCAAGCTCAAAATAGGAGTACCACTACCCACAAGCCCGAATACCCAATATATACATATATATATATAGAGAGAGAGAGACAGGTTCAAATGTGAACTCATTTTTTATTGTGAACGTGAGGACAGTTGAGAGCGCGCCACGTGGCATATTCAGTTTGAATATTCATGTGTTATTCAAATTGAATAACACTCAGTGTTATTCAACTGAAACACTGAATGCAGTGTTATTTAGTTTGAATAACACACAATATTCATACTGAATATGCCACGTGACGCGATTTTAGTGGGCCTCATGTTTACAACTTAAAATTGAGTTCACATTTGAACTTTCCACTATATATATATATATAATATAGTATTAGGTTCAAATGAGAAGTGCTAAAAAAAATGAGAAGTAGAGAAGTGATCTCCACCACTCATCTGGTCAATAAAAGCGGCTTTGACCATTTCCCCTCCTTTAATAATCTCTACCCTCCCATGAATCGCGTCAATCCCCCGTTATTGCGTCCACGGTCCACCGTAACCGGTCAAAGCCACCTTTATTGACCAGATGAGTGGTGGAGATCACTTCTCTACTTCGTATTTTTTTAGCACTTCTCATTTGAACCTTTTTTTTCTCTCTCTCTTTCTCTCTCTCTCTCTATATATATATATATATATATATATATATTTCAATAAAAAAAAAGAGAAGGAGAGAGGGAGAGAGAGCGGGCACAGGAGCCCTCGCCGGAATGCTGTGGCCACGCCCGCACGGGGGCGTATCGCAACCTAGCTAAAGCCCGAAGCCCGCATCAGCGAGCCCGTGGCCATGCCCGAAGGGGATACACAGGGCCTAAGTAGAGGAAAATTTTTGGTTAAATTAACTCAGGCCTTCTGACTAGCATACCAGCTCTTTAAATCTCTTTAAATTATTTATATAGAGTTTAACTATAATTAGGATTCCTTCCTAATTAGTTTAGTTTCATTTATTTTAGAGCTTGATTCCCCTAATTGTAATCATTTCTTAGTTAGGAAGCCTTGTAAAAGATTTGGGTTGTTTAGGTCTTCTGGAGAAGTATTAGTATAAGAATCAGTTATAAGGTTCAACAGAATTTAGCCAAACTGGCTGTGTAATCTTCTTTTAACATATGTTTTGATAATATATTAGTACAAGCATAAGATTCAATTATATAATGTTGGAAGTGGTAAACAAATGAACTGGATCTAGTAGATTGATGTTGAGCTCGGGTCAAATCATGAAAGCGGAACAATAAGTTTGGGTGCGTTGTTATAATTAAATGGGTTCAGCCATGTGTGAAATATGAATCTGTGAGGTCGGAGATTCCCTTACCTCTATTTAGATGGGTATTGTTGCAAGTTAGCGAGAAATTCCCATCGTCACAGTAACAAACAAACAACTCCGGAAAACTTGAGTTGTAACCACACGAACCACCTGATTGTTTACACTGATCACACTCCTTATTTCCATCCCCATTGTTACAATCTAACGAGAAATTCCCAGTATAACAGTAACAAACAAACAATTCCGGCCAACTTGAGTTGGACCCACAAAAACCACCGGATGCTAAACACTTGTCACACTCGTCGTTATTTGCCCTCCAACGTAGATCGAAACCGGCCCTTAGAAGTCTTGTCAGATCATGCTGCGTAGCATCACTCGTCAGCAATATCTTAGCTTCAGCTGCCTTTACCGGTACAATAATACAACTCTCACACTCCGGCTCATAATTACGGTTGGAGCCTCTGTGGAATGCACCATAATAATTGGTCCCACTCACATGGCAGGTGAATCTATTATCCAACGATTTACTATGCGCACATCCGTAGTACAAAGATACATTCACATTGCTTGAATAATTGATATCAAAGAGCGTGTTGTTGTAGGAGGTGTTGTGTAGATTTCGAGGGCAAATATCTAGGTCCCACAGATCGTCTCTGACGATTGTGATCATCTGTTTACTCGGATTCATTGCTAGGACTCGATAGTCAACTGATTCGTATCTGAGTATGACAGAATAACCTGGGCAGCTGGTTACCTGAAAACCTGAGTGGCCGCAGTAGGCTGGGCGGCCTAACCCCCAGAATGGGTAGTCAAGTAGAAAGCTTCCACATTTGATTAACAGGCTACAAACATTATATGGATCGTCATCATATTGGATTTCTTGGCATACGACAGTTGAGAAACAGATGGCGGTGGCTAGAATCGTCGTGTATAGAAGAAGGGTGCGGGCCGTGCGGCTCTGCAAGCGGAGATTAGGTTTCATGATGGTTGGACTTGAACTAGAATATATCAAGCCACAAGCAATTACTGATGAAAGTGGAAACAAGTTTAGAGTGTTTCTTCTGGACCATATGGCGGATTCGCAACAGCAAGATGTTCAATGGTGTAATGATGAAGGAAAAGGAGATCTTTGAAGATATCCAATACTTAGCTTTTGATTGGATAAGAGGTAGAGTTAAATTTGGGAATTTCTTGTCTTGGGAAAGCTGGATTTGTAACCCGATTACGTCTGTTGTTCACTGTACCTCTCTAGCTTCTCGCTAGTGTTTTCGTAATATATTTCTCTTCTTGCCGTCCAAAAAAATAAAAATAAAGAGAAGTGTTCGTTCTTGTTAGGGGCTGTTTGTTTACCTCTTAATTAATAGTTCCATTAAGAGACAATCTTTGAATCGCTAAGATGTGAATCTTGTTTGAGAAAAAAAAGACTATGTTTTTAATGGTTCTAAAACACTCTGAATGATTTTGTATCTTAGACGACCCTTAACCATTTAGCACCCTAATTTCATTTTCCATAATGTCGTAACAGTTTCTTAATTATTCTGCACCAAACCGTTTAACAATTAACAAACCACCACTAAAATTTGCAAGTTGACCGACTTTGTCAAATGCTCCCATTCTCCACCACTTCATCTAGGGAGTAACTTGGTAGTGGAGGGTAATCGAGTGGTTTAGTAGTGCATGGTAATCGAGTTCCATGTTACCCCCACACAAAAAATAGAAAAGGAAAGGCTATTAAATCACCTTCTAATTTACATATGTCAAGAATAAATATTTATTCCATATGTTTTTAATCCATTAACACCATTAATATCACAAGTCTAATCACCTACCTCTATCTTTTGTTATAACATATAAATATTATACATCTATAAAAGTAATTTCATCAATTAATTATAGATGTGGAAAGTCGGAAAAGCATTTCATTTTGTACTTGCTAAACCGCTAAATTTGTCATCTCACCTATAAAATGGTTATTGCGATAATATCATACCCGAAACTTTAGGAATTTTAGTGATAACTTGGATTATTTGGAAAAGGCTTGAAGAGTGAAGAATTGGCGCTAAACCGAGCGCTAAAAGAGATGATGAAATCGGGTGAAAAAGATTGGTGATCCAGTGTTCGAGAAAAGAAGTGAAGCCTTAAAATAGTGCCTAAATCAGTGGTCGGGGTGACTTGAAGTCACTTGGCAACCCACGTGAGCTACTAAGCCATCAGATTAGGAGGGTGACTTGAAGTCACGGGGCAACCCACGTGAACTACTAAACCATCAGGAGGGTGACTTGAAGTCACGTGGAATCCCACGTGGGCAACTGATCTTGCTAGAGCGCGTGACTTGAAGCCACGGGGCACCCCACGTGGACGTGCTGCAAGCATAAAAGGGGATTTTCAGCATTGAGGTTGATAGCTACGAATCTTCTCTCAAATGGGGCGTTAAATACATCCTCTTGGGGGATTTTTGGATGGAGAAATCAACAAGGAGAAGAATGATAACAATTAGAGAGTGAATTGCACACCGAAATCATCACCCAACTAACCAAAGTTCAAGGCTAGATCTTCATCTTCTTCATTCCAAGGTTCACCCACCATTGTTGAAGAGTTTCTCCATCTTAGGGTTTTGTTCAAGATCTTGAAAGGGGTGAGTTCTATCTATGTTTTAAGTGTAGATCTAGTCTTATATGTTGTAGATCTGGAACTAATTCAAGGTATTAACTCCTTATCAGTTTAGGTGTTCACTCAAGCATTAAGCTAGGGTTTTGTGGGAGATTTGGGGCTTTTGACTCTATAAGCCCTAAGGTGAGTGTCTAAACCTTTTGTTAAAACTGGATACATATCATTTTACTTGGTTTAGCATATTACTCTTGATTTATAACAATAAATGATTGTTGTATATTAAATGCTTAAATGGATGGGATTTGAGGATAAATACGTGTATTTGAGTAAATGGTAATTATGTTGATGTGTCGAGTAGAATATGATATACATAATGTGTGAACTAATCCATGTTTCCTTATGTTGATTGTTATGTGGTTGATACATGAAATGTTAAGTATGTCATGGTATGTTATGTATGAAATGAATTTCCAATTATATTGGCATGAGGTGTAGAATGAAGCTCATGAGGCCTTCGGGAATGTTCAAAGTGTATACATACATATAACATGAACAATTATGTTTGTGTGGATGTCGAAATAGACCGATTTTCATTAATACGCTAAATAGAGTCCGAAGGACTCTATATTTTGTGTTGTTGGGTGACTTTGAGAACCCAGAGATTATGTGCAGCTCTGTATGAGGAGGTTTTATATGCAGCTCTTTATGAGCAGGGACGGTTCGATATGAATAGAGATCGTATGTAGCTCGGTATGAGTAATAATTGTTGGTACCTAAGTGATGAGTAGGGATTTTGCTTAGCTCGGTTATGAGCATGTTATGAAATGGGAGGCTATGAAGCCAATGCCTAGAGAGGCTAGCATATGGGGTTTATCAGCCAATGTCAACTCTTTGGAGTTGGACTTGATTGGCGAAAGTGGAGTACTTCCACTATTCCTAAGGATAATTGTTAATCAATTAAAGAGGATCTCTTATTATGTTTCACTTGCATGTTTTAATTATATGAAATATGATGTATATGGTTGGTACAACTTACTAGGCTCTTTTGGCCTAACACTTGTTCGGTGTCGATGTGTATTTCAGGTTCTAGTGGCAAGCAGGCGTAGATGTGAGAAATTAGCATCGAGGGATGCTTATGGGATCTGGATCTTTGTACCAACCTTTCTTTTAAGGTTTTTGTTAGCTCCAATTTTTGGGGTGTTACACTTTCATACTTTAAAATTATGCCTATGGTAATTTTATAAACATTTAAATTCTTAAACTTATAACACAAAATAAATATACCATTTATCTATTGATGTATCAATATATTAGTAGCAAAGAAAATATATAATTTGTTAAAAGAAAAGAGATCTACCATTTGTCTTAATCATTCCAAAGTATAACTATTAAACGTTGCATTCAAAGGGATAAACTTATAATGAAAAAACTATTCCCTTTGCAAAATGTACAAAAGGTAACACTATACTATTTACAAAGTATTCCAAAAGATGTTTTCATTCCACAAAGAATATACTTAAGGGGGTATTTTTTTTTTATTTGTTTATAAGTATTAAGCAATAATTAATAGAAATGATAGTAGTAAAAAAAGAAGAAAAAAAAAACTATCTGGTTTTATATAATAAAAATGGGCTCATTCCCATTATATTAGGCATATACGATGTATTTGAGTTTGTTTTCGAGCACATTGCATGAAAGCACAATTGGTTTCTATTTTTTTTTATAATATACTTTTAAAACATTTATTTTGGTACATGACATATGATATCTCAAATATTTAGATACACAATTTACGTAACGATCTTAAAAATACCGAATGGCATCAAGTATTTTTTCCCAATTTACAGTATTTTTATAAATCCCAATTAATCAAAAAGATTCACTTCAATATTGTTTTAATATTTTAAAAGCTGAAATATTTGTAAAACTTTTTCTATAATAGAGAATAAAGAGTAAAAATTTCTAAAAACATTTTGTTTCATCTCCAACAGCTTTGCTATTTTAAAGAAAAAAATTAGTATTTCAATAAATATTTGATCAACTTTTGATGGAAATGCATTAAAAAATTATTTCTCTTTCTTCAATATAGTCTACCATTGGTTGGAATGTATTAAAAGTTGTTTCTCTCTCCTAATTTAGAGATTTTAGAGAAATCTCTATATTTAGGAAAATTTTCAAGTTTTTCTACTTTAGAGAATGGTTTAGCAAGTCTGTTGGAGAGGTTTAGCAAAAAAAAAAAGAATTCCACTTTTTGTTATTTTAGCAATGCTGTTGGAGATGCTCTTACAAAACGATGTGACTTCTTAGGTTAAGGTTTAATGACAAGTGTATGAGAAGAATGATCATTGTTCCATACATGGTATGTCCATGATGGCAGTTTCGTAACTTTTACAAGTAGACAACAAATAAGTTAATAAGTGAACTCGTGTAATTCGAAAATGAATTATATCTTTACTTTAACTGATTCACATATGATTGATATGTGAACCGGTTAAATAATTTATATATGTTAATACGTAAACTTGTTAATTATTTCACAAATAAATCAATTAATTAGTTTATGTATAAATCGGTTAATTAGGTCACATGAGAAACAGGGATGCATTTTTTAATATATACCATTTAGAGTCAGGGAGGGACCTCCAAGGGAAGCCTCGGTGGCACGGGCCACCGTATAATTTGTGTGTCAAAAGGTAAAATTCTAGAATTTTATGAAGGTACAACCATATTATTTTATAGGGTGTCACCGTATCGTTTTCAAAAGTTCAAGGTGTGCACCTAAAAACCAAAAAATTCTGTCGGAATCAACCAAAAAACCAAAAAAAAATCACTCGAAATTAACCAAAAAACCAAAAATTCTTGAAAATCAACCAAAAAATCTAAATATTCTCTCAAAATCAACTAAACAATTGAAAAATTCACTCGCAGTCAATCAAACAACCGAAAAAAAATTCGATTCAACAAAAATAATAAAAAAAGCCTATTGAAATCAACCAAAAAAAACCTCTCGAAATTAATCAAAAACTTAATTATATGATGCCATCGTTTTAAAATTGTCCTAAGTCCGTCCCTGTTTAGAGTGAAGTTTTATCCCTATGGTTTATTAAATGTATGGATCTCAACTTCTCATTCCTTGTTCAATCTAATTACAACTTAGCCCATGTGGTTTGTGTTTTATTACAAATATCATCCTTGGCTCTAACGAAGATTTGTATTAACCGTGAGGTCTTCTCATGTAGTCATGTACTAGTCACATGAGGAATATTTCATCGTTTTAGCTTTCTTTTGTTATTTTTTACGACGTATATGCTACATTTGTAATTTAATAAACTAACTATATTAATTATTTCCTAACAATAAAGAAGTAGTCTTCGCTCATATCGTATGATTTCAACTCTAACTCCAACACTAACTCCATACCTTTTAAATCAGAAAAATAATATATGTCTATTCACTTAATTATTTATTATGTTGAATATCATGTCAATAATTTAAATCAGGAAAAGCCATGAGCAAAAAAGAAATTTCAGATTTGAATTTGGTTTTGGTTTTGGTTTTGGAATGTTTAGTGGGATGATTTTGGAAGAAGTCGTGGTTGCCTTTTTAGACCACATGCTTGAATGAAGGAGAAGACTTTCTAAGTATAAACCATGGATGCAATAATTGAGATATATGTATACCTTGTCAGACCACAATTAACCTTCTCAAACCCTTTCTAATTAGTATCCAACCCTCCCAACTAGGGTTGTAAATGAACCAAACAAACAAACATGAACGAAAGCTTGTTCATGTTCGTTCGTTTAACTTAACCGAACAAACGAACGAACACGAACAGTAAATGAACAAATTTTTTTGTGTTCGTTCGTTTAGGAATTTGGTGTGTTCGTGTTCGTTCATGTTCGTTCGTTTAACATGGTAAACGGACATAAACGAACGAAGTAAAAGTTAAACGAACGAACGTAAACGAACGAATGTAAAAGTTAAACGAACACAAACGAACAAGCCTAAACAAACATAAAATTTGGTGTTCGTGGTCGTTCTTTTAAAATTTTTGTTTGATTGTGTTCGTTTAAATGTTTACCGAATAGTTAAACTGTCAAACAATTATAACCAAACATACTTAACTCCTACTTTTCGTAGAGGCTCAAGCTAAGACTCATGCCCCAGGATTTCACCAAATGGCTCACATATATAAAGCACGCATAGGATGGATTAAGTTAACAATTTTTAAACTTTTATAAATGTCAAGTTTTCTCAATAATCAAATCGTTATTATCGTTATCAATCATTATATAGTATTTGTTATTAATTAATTAATTGTTAATTTTCTAAATACTTGTTTGTCAACTTAATATATCTATCATTGGTAAACAAATTTTATTAAACGAACATAAACGAACGTAAACGAACGCTAACGAACATAAATGAATGAACATTCACGAACGTAAATGAACGAACAAGACCTTTGTTCATGTTCGTTCGTTTAACTAAAAAACTTGTTCATGTTCGTTCGTTTAATAAATAAACGAACATAAGCGAGCTTCCCGCCGAACGGTTCACCGAACGTTCGGTTCGCTTACAGCCTACTCGCGACCCTCTCACACACCACACACACAACACACACAACACACAAACTCAGCGGTGTGGGGAAACCGCCGGTGACCAAACCCGCTGAACCCGCCGAGGCTCGTAGCCGAACCCTCTGAACCTGCCTAAGCCGGCGGGCTTGAAACTGCAGCCCGCCCACTCCCGTTACTGATAGCCTAAGGAGTTGAATTGAAAGTTATGCCATTTTTCCACTAGGATTTTTTCGATACATTTACTTTTATCTCATTGATTTATGAATGAATCCGTCAATCCTTATATCTACTAGGCATCAGACATCCTCATTTACCACCACATCGTTACTACCGACACCACCATTGGTTCAACATGTCCATCGTCACTGTCAATGGACAATAGAAGTTCCTCTCAAGGTTCGTTGTTTAATAGTAATTCATTTTTTTTTCTTTTGTCATAGATTGTTTCATGGCTATGGGGGAGTTTTGTCCACCATTTAGCGATAATATTTAGTTGACGTTCATGACTGCAATTACAATGAGAAGGCTTTTTGGCCTCACACATTTGTATTTCTCGATTACTAGTCTTCAAGTTACGCTATCCCTTAAAAGTTAAAAACCATGGAGCCATAGGGGCAACAAAGTAATTCACTCTTAATTTATCTAAGCATAACTCTTATACATAAACTTGGGGCCTCTAGGCTCGACATGAGTAAAAATCATCTGTCCCAAGTTTTCCTATGCTATACCTGTCCCACTAATTAGATTTTGCCATGTCATATTCATCAATTATCTAATTAAAATTTAAACAAAAAAGCTAACGGAGAGGGTTACTCCGTCAAATCCTTTTATCTCTTTCTATTGATTAAAATATCAATTTTCTTTAAGAACTCTTTTTATATATTAAATAAACAAAATATTTTTTCCTTCTCACTTTTTATTCTATTTTCCTTTTATTTCATACAAACTAATTTTTAAATTTCTTTTTATTTTCAAATAAACTAATTTTTATCTTATATGTTTTATTTTTATACAAATTAATTTAAATTATCTTGTAAATAATTTCCTTCCTTATTAAAAAAAGAGTTAGATGTTAATTTCTACAACATGATTTATATTTTCGTAAATATAAACTTAGGTTATATGTTGTCTTCTGCAAGAGATTGCGAGCAAAGAGAAATCGTAGTAGAAAAAAAATAAGAGAAATCGAGCATAAAAATGATTGATCAAAGGAAAAAAAACGTCACTGAATACATGAAATAGAAAAGATATAAAATGTTCGAAAGATAATTAGAAATTAAATAAAATAAATTATGTAATTATACTATAAATACTAACATTAAAATCAATATAAAAACATAAGAAAA
This sequence comes from Centaurea solstitialis, assembly GCA_030169165.1. Classification (NCBI taxonomy): domain Eukaryota; kingdom Viridiplantae; phylum Streptophyta; class Magnoliopsida; order Asterales; family Asteraceae; genus Centaurea; species Centaurea solstitialis. Next base: position 66,571,703 of record CM058041.1, read on the forward strand.
ACGTCAAATTAGATAAACAAAGAAAGTCATTTAAAAGATAAATATAAAATTTAGATTATTTGTATACCATAAATGTAAAATAGAATTAAAAGGTTGAAAAAAGATAACTGTAAAAAAGTAATCATAAATAAAAAAGTAAATTTAATTTGTATAATATAAATTATAAAACATGCAATGAATTTACATTAAAACAAAAAGAAAAGAATAAAAAGTGAGAAAAATAAAAAATATTTTTTATTTAATATATAAAGTGTCTTTAAAGAAAATGATATTTTATTAAACATATGAAAAGAGGGAAAGAGTTTAACGGAGGTAAGTTAGGCAACCTTATCCGTTACCTTTTTTGTTTAAGTTTTAAATAAATAATTGAAGAATATGACGTGGCAAAATCTAATTGGTGAGACATGTATAGCATAGGAAAACTTGGGACTGAGGATTTTTAATTTTTTACTCGATAGACATGTCAAAAGATTCAATTACAGTCGATTCGCAAATTAAAGTTAAATATCCAGTTATATTGTTTAGGGTTAAGTTATTTTGTTAACCCAATAATTTATGTTAACCGTGTTAACCATATAATCACCGTTGATCATTTCAATCAATGGTTAAGATTGATTTCATAAATTAGAGGGAAGTTAATTAAATCTTAAAATAAAGGAGGTTGACCCACATATGCAGAAAAATAGGAAAATAAAGAAATCTTATTGGTTCATTTTGGTTAACACGGTTAACACAAATTCATGAGTTAACAAAATAACTTTCCTCATATTGTTTATTTACCATTGATCCTAATGTTTTAGGACTACTTTGTTTTTCTTTAAGAAAAAATTGATATTATTTCAAATCCATCTTAATATATCATATATTAACAGTTATCATGGCTTTCCACGTTAACATATGATTGCAATTTAACTTTTAATTTGTTATATTAAAATCCAAATTAAGCATAACTTAAAATTTTATAATATTAGCTAAATTTTATAATATTAGCTAAATTCAGTGTAATATTATAATTTAATTCAACAGTTGAATTTGGATCACGTTAAATTTTAAAATAGAGCGAGGATTACAATGAGTTGAGTTGAAGTCATTGTGGCTGAGGACAGTGTGCCTTGGGCTGGCTTAGTGGGAGATGACCAAAAACGTCTAGGTGGAACTTGCAATGATTCTAAACTTCCTTCCAACATCTCCACAACTTTACTTATGGATGGCTGATCTGATGGACCAGATTGGATGCACCACAGGCTCACCATCACCATCTTCCTAGCTAATTTCTCTTCCTCTTCAGATGTCACCCCATTTACCCCTAGATTATCTCCAGCGTCTACTTGCTTATATATCCAATCTGGAAAATATGCTTCACTTTTGCTTTTGGGGTTGGCGTTATTGTTTTTACTAGCACCAGTCATTTCAAGAACCATCATCCCGTAGCTGTACACATTCGATTTGTGAGATGCCCCTCCAAGACTCTTCAAAAATACTTCAGGGGCCATGTATCCTATAGTACCTCTTGCACCCATTTCAAACAAAACACTCTCTTTCCTCTTGCAAAGCTTGGCCAACCCGAAATCAGATATTTTTGGCGCAAATTCTTCGTCCAATAAAATGTTGTGAGGCTTTATGTCGAAGTGCACAATTCTTGTGTTACAACCTTGGTGCAAGTACTCTAGACCTCGTGCAATCCCTTTTGCAATTTGAACAATGTTGATGCAATATTCTTAGCAATCAGATTGGATCAACAAGAACTGGATAGGAATTCTCTCTTTATTCAATAATCAATCAATCAAAATAAACAAAAGAAAACTAGCAAATTTAAAGACAATTGTTAGGGTAAAAATCTACGATCGCACGACAACCGACTATAATCGTAAGGCAAATGTTAGGACAATAGTCCTGTATTAAGATAAGGTCCTGAGACAAAACCTAAAAGAACCATCGAACAAAGACCATTAGACATCGAACATATACATCGAATAAGTCGAACGATATCCACAATATCGTACGACAGTACTAACGAATAAATATACAAAGTTTATATGTTTGATACAGGTAAGCTGATTATCATATCTAACAATTGTCCACCTTTGAGGAAATCGGAAATTGAGTACTATGCTATGCTTGTTGAAGATCATCACTACATCGAACAAGTCGTAAGTTATGTATCGTTCGACAGCATCAAGATCGACCGTTACAAGCAAGATTCTCGCAGCAGTTACAATCTGGACATTAACTCTCAACAATACCGTTGGACAGTTACTCTCCAAGCATTAATTGAAGACAATAACGTTGGACGGTTACAATTCAATCATTGATGAGCCACAATACCGTTGGACCGTTATTATCAAGCCACTATATAAGAAGAATCAAGCCAGCATTGCAACACACGAAGTCTATCCGAAGCTCACAAGTTCTATAATCGTTATTCTAAAGAATCATCTGTAATTTACATTCGATTTCATAGTTCTCTCATTTGTAATCGTACGATCAAAGCTGTATACTTGAAGGACATCACCCCTGATTGGTGATCATAGTGCTCTGTCGACTTATCTTTTAGGTCGACCGCAGGTTTTTTCCTCCGTCGTGAGGTTTTTCCTGCGTCATCAAATTATTTGTCTTACTTTACTTTCTCGCACTTATCATTGATTGTAATTTCTTTCTCTCGACGGTTAAGCCTCACACAAATTTTATTCGACATCGAGTTGTGTAATTTTTTACATAAACAGTTTGGCGCCCACCGTGGGGCTCCGTTTTGAGAAAAATTTCATTCGGTGAAAAGTGCGCCTTAGTACTAACCTTTTCTTTGAGTTCTCTTTGAGCTATTTGCGCAGGACAATGGATAACGGATTCATAGCGTCACTCCAACAACAATTGCAAGAGGCTAACAACGAAATTCAACGTCTTCGAGCTCTACCTGGACCATCGATGACAATCCCAATGTCTATCCCTCCACCATATCCTCCTCAACATTTAAGACCACCACCTCGACCACAGTTCAATGCCTCAATGCCATTTTCAACTGTGAACCAACAATACGACAACGTACGACCATCTTTACCACATTTTACCCCACCAATACCTCATGGCCCGCCACCTATGCCTCGAGGTCCACCTTCTATGCCTCAAGGAGCACCCATGTTCACGTTCGAACCTTTTTCCCAACAAATTCCTATTCCTGGTCATATACCCACAGTTGCTAGTTCCACCATTCATACGACAATACCACCCAGTACCGGAATTTCTTCTAGCTGTATTCCAACGATCCCTATAAACGTTGAAGATCCTCTAAACGTACGACTGAAATCCCTGGAAGAACAAAACCAAAAATTGTTCGCGTTACTCACAAAGCTACCCGGAGCAGCAGTGCCCGTCGAAGTCGAACCTAAAACTGGATTTCAGGCTTCACCGTTCGTTGATGAATTAGCTCTTGTTGACGTTCCTAAGAAATATACTATACCAGCTTTCGCAACAAAATATTCTGGAATCACAGATCCGGTCGAACATATAGCACAGTACAAGCAACTTATGTGGACAGTTCCTATACCGGCACAATATCAAGAAGTCTGCATGTGCAAAAGCTTTGGATCAACTTTAACAGGAGCAGCATTACAATGGCTTATTAATCTAAAGCCAAAAAGTATCGGATCGTTTGCAGAATTGGTGAACCAATTCACTCGACAATTTGCTAGCAGTCGTAAGATGGAGAAGCAGACCAGCGACCTGTACTATATCGTACAGAAATCTGGAGAAACAATCCGCGACTACTTCAACAGATTCAATGCAGCAATGATTGAAATAAAAAATTGCGACGTGAAAACAGCAATCGAGGCATACAAGCGTGGATTAGAAGATTCCTCTGGATTATATTTGGAATTAACGAAATATCCACCAGAAAACTTCGACGACGTACGAGCTAGAACACTAGCTTTCATGAGAATAGAAGATGATGCTCTCTTCCGACGAAAGCATTCCGCAGAAAAGAAACCTCTTGGTGCTCAAAAACATGACTTTAAGCATAAAAGAGTAAACAAGATTGGAAATCCTCGATACGAATCGAAGACTCGACCAAGCAAAGGTACTGTTAAAATACGATATCCAGAGTTATCTACTTACAATTTTGCAGGTACATCGAAAGATTTGGTGGATTCGCTACGAAAGATTGATGCAAACGTACGATGGCCAAAGAAATCTGATAAACCAAGCAAGGACAAAGATCAGAACAGATGGTGCGACTTTCACGAGGATCATGGTCATACGACAGATGAATGCATCAGTTTAAAGAAGGAGATTTCATATTTGAAATCTAAGGGGCATCTAAAAGGCCTCATCCCAGAAGAACAAGGACGACCAGCGTCACCAGTTCATACAAAAGTCATAAACTGCATCACTGGAGGATCAGAAGTTTGTGGACTTACATATTCAGCTGCAAAGCGACATGCACGAGATGGTCCAAGCGAACATCCTATCCCCGGAGAAGTCAAATCAAAGACAGAAAAAGAGCTCGATGCAATGGCAATCACGTTCGATCAAGACGATACACAGGGAGTCCATCATAAACATCATGACGCTCTAGTCATACAGTTGACAATCGGAAACTGTTCGACTAAGAGAATATTGATTGATGGAGGTAGTTCGGCTAATGTTATTTTTGCAGATACTCTTAAAGTCATGGGAATCGAACGGTCAGAAATCGTACGACGAAGTACTACTCTGATTGGATTCAATGGAGACCCGATGAACACTCTCGGAGAAATCATCTTACCTGTCTACGCCAAAGGCATCAACAAACAAACAAAGTTCAACGTTGTGGACTGCCAATCAGCTTACAATGTTATTCTTGGAAGACCCTGGATCCACGAGATGAAAGCAATTCCTTCGACATACCATCAGAAGATCAAATTTCCTTCTCCATGGGGAATTCAAGAAATTGCTAGTGAGAACAAAATCGCACGAGAATGTTACAAGATTACGATGAAGACAAAGTCGCAGGACATCTAGCAATTACAGAGCCAGGATGAGAGGAAATCGAACGACGACCTTCGGCTAGAAGAAGTCGTCCTTGATCCTGAACATCCTGATCGAAAAGTCTTCGTAGGAGCCTCGCTCCCCCCTGACATAAAAAATACGATTATATCTTTTTTGCAGGAACATTCAGACTGTTTTGCATGGTCGCACGAAGATATGGTCGGAATAGATCCAAGCATTATATCGCATAAATTGAACGTGGATCCTACGTTCAAACCCATTAAGCAGAAACGTCGCAAGTTCGCGCCTGAAAGAAATAAAGTGATCAACGATGAAGTTGACAATCTGCTTAAAACAGGGAAGATCCGAGAAGTCAAATATCCAGAATGGTTGGCTAATGTAGTCGTCGTACAAAAGAAGAACGGAAAATGGCGAGTCTGCATTGATTTCACGGATCTAAACAAAGCTTGTCCAAAAGATCCTTTTCCTTTACCTCATATCGACGCCATGGTCGACGCGACGGCAGGACATGAATTGTTGACATTCATGGACGCATATTCAGGATACAACCAAATATTGATGCACACGTACGACCAGGAGAAGACTGCATTCATGACCGATAAAGGCATATACTGTTACAAAGTTATGCCATTCGGTCTCAAGAATGCAGAATCAACATATCAAAGATTGGTTAACATGATGTTCAAGGAACATCTTGGTCGAACAATGGAAGTTTATATCGACGACATGCTTGTGAAATCAGAACGTTCGATCGATCACGTTGCACATTTAAAGCAATCCTTCGATATCCTACGACAATACAAGATGAAGCTCAATCCAACAAAATGTTCCTTCGGAGTACGAGCAGGAAAATTCTTGGGGTACTTGGTCACGCAACGCGGAATCGAAGCAAGTCCAGAACAAGTCAAAGCTATCGTCGAGATACAATCTCCAAGGAATGTCAAAGAAGTCCAGAAGTTAACAGGACGAGTGGCAGCTTTAACCCGATTTATTTCACGATCATCGGATAAATGCCATTTGTTCTATAATGTCCTAAGAAAGAATCAAGGCTTCTTATGGACAGACGAACATGAGAAAGCTTTGCAAGAACTAAAGCAATATATGACATCACCTCCACTGCTGACAAAACCAGTCGAAGGAGAAAGTCTACAGTTGTACTTGGCAGTGAGCAAAAATGCGACAAGTGCAGTACTTGTGCGAGAAGAAGATCAACGACAACAACCAATCTATTATGTCAGCAAATCTTTCCTCGACGCAGAAACCAGGTACACATCAATGGAAAAATTGCTACTAGGTCTTATGACGGCAGCAAAGAAGCTAAGGCATTACTTCGAGTCACATCATATCATTGTTGTGACCAATTATCCACTCAAGACGGTGCTTCGAAAACCAGAACTGACAGGACGACTAGCCAAATGGAGCATTTATCTCAGTGGGTTCGACATTGAATTTAAACCCAAGACGGCCATCAAATCGCAAGTACTAGCAGATTTCGTGGCAGAGTTTTCTCCAGGATTGGAACCCACGACGTGCGACGAGGTTGTGATGATTTCAGACAACCAGCCTTGGATACTCTACGTTGATGGTTCCTCGAACGTACGAGGATGTGGATTAGGTGTTGTCTTAAAATCATCACAAGGGGGAAATATAGTATACTCCGTACGATGCGAATTCAAAGCCACAAACAATGAAGCAGAATATGAAGCTTTGATCGCAGGACTAGATATTGCTCTTAGACTGGGGGCAAAACAGTTGCACGTTCGAAGCGATTCTTTATTGGTCGTAAACCAAGTAAATGGGGATTTTCAAGCAAAAGACTCAAAAATGATGAGTTATCTCAAAGCCGTTAAAGATCGAATCGCACGATTTGAACAGTTCTTGATCGAGCAAATACCAAGAGATCTAAATATGCAAGCGGACGCACTGGCCAATCTGGGATCTGCATTTCATGATCCGTTCATGGAAAATATCCCATTACTTCATCTCACGACACCAACAATTGCGGTAAACGATGAAGTACAGATGAACGAGGAAATTTACAATTGGTCGCTCGACATATGGAACTACCTCAAGCACGACCAACTACCTGAAGATAAAATGGAAGCTCGAAAAACAAGATCGAAAGCTTCAAGATACACAATCTTTGAAGATCAACTTTATCGAAGATCCACTACAGGACTTCTTCTACGATGCGTTACAAATAAAGTACAAATCAATCAAATTCTCCAAGAGATGCACGACGGAGAATGTGGAAATCACGCAGGGGGCAGAAGTCTTGCTAGTCGAATCTCACGACAAGGTTACTATTGGCCTACTCTACGAGAAGATGCCATAACGTACGTCCAACGATGCGACGCATGTCAAAAACATTCGAGCATGGTCCATCGACCATCTGAACCTTTACATTCTGTTCTAGTTCCATGGCCCTTCATGCGATGGGGAATGGACATCGTGGGAAAATTACCTCCAGCCCCTGGACAGAAAGTCTATTTACTCGTGCTCACCGATTACTTCTCAAAATGGATAGAAGCTGGTGCTTTCTCACAGGTCCGAGATAAAGAAGTCATATCTTTCATTCAGAAAAACATCATTTACAGATTCGGGGTACCAGCTGAAATCATGTGCGACAACGGCTCACAATTTATAAGTGATAAGACTCGTACGTTCTGTGAAAAGCGAGGAATCAAATTAATCACTTCAACTCCGAGATATCCACAATCTAACGGGTTAGCAGAGTCGAGCAACAAAGTCATCATCAATTCAATCCGAAAGAGGTTGAAAGGAGCAAAAGGAAAATGGGTAGAAGAATTGCCATCTGTCTTATGGGCAAATCGTACGACACCTAGAGCATCAACTGGACAAACTCCGTATTCTCTGGTATATGGATGCGAAGCAGTCTTGCCAATCGAAGCTCAAATACCAACTGCCAGAAGTCGCACGTATGATCAAAATGCAATAAATTTATCCTACGATCTTGACGCCTTAGAAGAAATCCGAGAAAAAGCACTACGAACGATGGCTGCACAGAAAGGAATTGTCGAAAGACACTTCAACAAAAAGGTAAAGGCAAAAATTTTTCAAGTTGGAGATTATGTCTTACGACATGTGTTTCAAAACACACAAGAGCCCAACGCTGGAAAACTTTCCATCAAATGGGAAGGACCTTACATAATTTCCAAAATCATCGGAAATGGAGCATACAGACTTACGACTATGGAAGGTATGGAAATCCCACGAAGCTGGAACGCCCATCACCTCAAAAGGTATTATTTCTGAACCTATTTACATACGATTTATTCCTTATCCATTACTGACTTAAGCATCGGAGCGCCGTTGGCTAAGCCAACGGCCACCCCTTAGTCATCCTTTTTCGCAGGTATCGCACGATAAATCGCATGGATCGCACGATTAACGCAAGTATCGCACGACTTAAATGCATGCTTATCGCAGGGATCGCACGACAAAAATCGCATGAATCACAAGAAAACCGCTATAACGCACGATTATATCGCAAGAGCGCAAGTCAACTCGCCAGTCGCACGAATACTCTCATGAGTACAAAAGAAACGTTTCTATAAATCAGTCTAAGGACTTTAAAAAACAAATGCATGCAAAAACACAAGACAAAAAGCTAAAACGCACGATACATGCTACAAACGCACGACACAAATTATAACACACGAACACAAAGCTAAGGCATAAGATAAAAAGCTAGAACGCATGATATTCAATCAAAATTTCTTTCATTAAACATTTTTTCTGCCTTAAAATGGCAGAGTAAAAAAAAAAAAAGAAAGAAATTCTACGACTACAAAGATTAAAACTACTCTAAAGGAGCGTTGGTAGCAGGTGGATCTACGACAGGAGCCTCTTCGGTCTCTTCAGGATGTGCAGGAACGGATCCAGAGGTTTCAGGAACCTCCTCCTCGACACCCGCATCCTTAACCTCAGCTGCCACCTCTTCGTCCAAATTCTTAAGATCCTCCTCGTCAAGAAGGTCTTCAGAGCCCATCACTTGAACGAAAGAAGCCACCTCGTCCTTCGCCATCTGAGAAGTCACGGTCCCAGCGGCTACGCGTCGCATGACCGCAGTACGTGCGACCACACGGACTAAGGCGGCGTCATCTTCCAGTTCTTGGATCTTGGACGATAGCGCTTCTTCTCTCTCAGTCTTCTCCCGTCGAACGACCAGCAGCTCCTTCTCTAGCTCCTTCGTATGGTCCAAGGCCAACTTTAGCCGTTCTCGCTGTTGGACCTGAAATTGTTCGCTGAGTTCCAGCTTAGATTCCAGATCCCCAATTTGGACCGACTTGGCATTAACCTCGTCGGTCAATTGGGCCAGCTTCTTTTTGGCCTTGTCGGCCTCCTTCTTGGCCACTTTGGCATCGTTCTGGTTCGACGCCATCTCCTCTTTGATCTTAGCCATCCGTGTATGGAGGCTAAGACTGGTTTGGAGAGCCTACAAGAAGAAAAAAGAGAAAGTTAGAAGCTGTACACGAAAAATAAAAGTGAAATCGTATGACAGAAACTTACCAAGAAAGAGATACCCGCGATGGAGGCATCCAGATCCTCGATGTCGGCCTCCTCCATTCGTGCCTTTTGAGCAGGGACGTGAAACTGCTCCAAGACTGGAAAAGTGGCCGCCGTCCTGATCACATCGTCCACCATAAAGTCAGAAGGGATCTGGATTGTCATGGTCGTAAGACCAGACCCCTCTTTCTCCTTGCCCTTGTCGACCTTCGACACAGGCTGGCTGGACGCACCTTCTCCCTTTGTAGGAGGGGCGAAGCTAAGAGGGATAGCTGCTATCCCACCTTCAACCTTGCGTGCGGTATCCTTAGGCGGGGTATCCACAGAAACGTACGACGATCTCGTACGTTTAGCCACCAAACCTTCCTGGGCGGCAGCCTTCCTTTTAGCAGCACGAGCAGCTGCTTCCATCGTCGACGCCTTCTTAGAAGCTGAGCCTGCGCAGAAAAGAAGAGTTAGAATCAAATGAAACTAACACAAACAAGAATATTGACGTACGATATTTACCTTCCATATCTGTTTCTTCGATTATTTGTACTTCAGGCTCGACGTCGCTATCGTCACCTCCTTTCGACGTTCGATACTTCCGATCGGTCACACTGTAGCTCAAGAAGCGTTCGATCGCTTCAGTAGTCTCCTCGAACGTGAAGTCGATTGCTGTCAAGAAGAAAACAAGGAGTTAGTAAACAAAACTAATTTAAAATAAATTAAAGAAAATAAGGCAAGTCGTATTACCGCCTTTGTTCCACTCAGGAACGGCCCAAGATTCCTCGCCTACGACCGAGGACGTTTGGACAAAGACATATCTCGCCTTCCATCCTCGATCGTTTACTTGGGTACCATGGACCAACATGGCATCGCTTCTCCCCCTTGGAAACAACCCAAAACGGTTGTAGGGAGAACGGATCACATTGTACGCCGAGAGAAGATCATCGACTGAGAACGGTGGACGATCCCAATTTTTGGTCACTCGTTCGATCACATGAACAACACGCCAAAACTGGGGCATTAACTGTCCCGGAGACACATCGAAACGACTCATGAACGCCCTCGCTAAAGGAGAGTACGGCCATCGAAATCCGACTTTAAACGGATACTCGAAAAGAGCAAAGAAGCCCTTCGGAGCATCCGCCGGACGGATCTCTCCGGCCACCCTCACCAGAGCATTCTCAGGAAGCCCTGCCAATTCCCTCAACTCTCCTACTTCTAGGCTTTCAGTAATAGAACTCCTAACCTCGCTCGACATAATGAACTCTGATCGACTTAAACTATTTCTTAATCGAGTAAACCTAAGATTATCTAAACCTCTATTGCTCTTATGTGCTATCGATTTCAGACGCATGAAACAGGGAAGAAAGAGGTACCTTTTAAAGCCTAGTCGCACGAAAATCTTTGCCAAAAATAGTCGGATTACGATCTCAAGTAATTGGTTATGAAAATAAAAAGATTCGTAAAATCTTTTCTAACAATCAGACGCCTCATTTATAGCAACTAAATCATATGAGTCATTAGAGATAATCGTGCCACGCGTCAGCACTTAGCCGTTAGAGAACACGCGTCCAGAGTAACGGCTAGATAACGGCTAGTTTATCAACGTTAATTCGACCGTTTACCAACGTATTTTTACTTCTTGTCCAGCGAATTAAAGATTTAGATAAAATTAGAATTATTTTCTAAATCTTGGGGGCAAATTGTTAGGGTAAAAATCTACGATCGCACGACAACCGACTATAATCGTAAGGCAAATGTTAGGACAATAGTCCTGTATTAAGATAAGGTCCTGAGACAAAACCTAAAAGAACCATCGAACAAAGACCATTAGACATCGAACATATACATCGAATAAGTCGAACGATATCCACAATATCGTACGACAGTACTAACGAATAAATATACAAAGTTTATATGTTTGATGCAGGTAAGCTGATTATCATATCTAACAATTGTCCACCTTTGAGGAAATCGGAAATTGAGTACTATGCTATGCTTGTTGAAGATCATCACTACATCGAACAAGTCGTAAGTTATGTATCGTTCGACAGCATCAAGATCGACCGTTACAAGCAAGATTCTCGCAGCAGTTACAATCTGGACATTAACTCTCAACAATACCGTTGGACAGTTACTCTCCAAGCATTAATTGAAGACAATAACGTTGGACGGTTACAATTCAATCATTGATGAGCCACAATACCGTTGGACCGTTATTATCAAGCCACTATATAAGAAGAATCAAGCCAGCATTGCAACACACGAAGTCTATCCGAAGCTCACAAGTTCTATAATCGTTATTCTAAAGAATCATCTGTAATTTACATTCGATTTCATAGTTCTCTCATTTGTAATCGTACGATCAAAGCTGTATACTTGAAGGACATCACCCCTGATTGGTGATCATAGTGCTCTGTCGACTTATCTTTTAGGTCGACCGCAGGTTTTTTCCTCCGTCGTGAGGTTTTTCCTGCGTCATCAAATTATTTGTCTTACTTTACTTTCTCGCACTTATCATTGATTGTAATTTCTTTCTCTCGACGGTTAAGCCTCACACAAATTTTATTCGACATCGAGTTGTGTAATTTTTTACATAAACAACAATTAGATCCTATAAACTAGGAATTGGGATAAGACTAAAAGTCTATCAGAAAAGTAAAGATAACTCAAGCAAACTAAAGATAAACTCAAGCAAATTAAAGATAAACTCGGAGAGAATTCCAGCTGGGTTGCGATTAGAAAACCGTCCCTAGCCGGGCTCATCATCGGGACTTGGAACCGGGGCTGCCGGATCTGGTAAGCGGACTGCTGGGCCCGGGTCTGAGCTGGAGGTTGCATCATCCCCTCCGTCTTCGAAAGGACTCGTCCTCGAGTCAAAAGGATCGTCCAAACTTGGCACGAACGGAGATAAGTCAGCGGCATTAAACGTAGCAGAGACGTTGTAGTGGCCTGGCAAGTCTATCTTGTAAGCATTGTCGTTAATACGTTCCAGAACTTTAAAAGGCCCATCTGCGCGAGGCTATAACTTGTTGGCGCGTCCCCCCGGAAAACGCTCCTTGCTCAAGTGTATCCACACTAAGTCACCTTCTTTAAAAACCACCCTCTTTCGTTTGTTGTTGGCCCGTCGTTGATACACAATATTGTTATTAGTGATCTTGTCACGCACCTGTTCATGAATAAGCTTGACCTGATTGGCACGGGCTTCCCCATCGGCACTATAATGTTCAATGGCTGGTAAAGGTGCAAGGTCTAATGGTGTGAAAGGATTACGACCATACACTATAAGAAAAGGCTCATACCCGTCGATCGGTGAGATGAACGATTATATGCAAACTCCGCCTGGGGCAGTACTAGATCCCATTGCTTCTGATTATTCCCCACTAGACACCTCAATAAGTTTCCAAGACTGCGATTAGTGACTTCCGTTTGCCCATCACTCTGTGGGTGGTGTGCACTACTAAAATTGAGACGAGATCCCAATTTCTTCCACAAGGTTCGCCAAAAATGACCAATGAATTTGACATCCCGATCGGAGGTTAACGTTTTAGGGATCCCATGCAGACGAACGATCTCTTGAAAATACAAGTTTGCTATTTGTCGGGCATTGTAAGTTTTGGCACACGGAATGAAATGTGCCATTTTGGAGAACCGATCGACGACGACCATCACCGAGTCTTTTTGTCTCTGCGTCTTCGGGAGGCCGACGGCGAAGTCGAGACTGACGTCCTCCCATGGCCCGTCAGGTACCGGCAGGGGTGTGTATAGGCCGGCGTTGGTATGATGCTTCTTAGCTATGTGACACGTATGGCAACGATCAACAATTCTGGTCACATCAGAACTCATTTTGGGCCAAAAAAATCTTTCTTTCACTAGCTTGAGGGTTTTATCTCTGCCAAAATGACCTGCTAACGCACCTTTGTGACCCTCAAGGATGATTGCATCTCTGAAAGAACACTTAGGTATGCATAGCCGGATTCCTTTAAATAAGAAGCCATTAACGATGGAGTGGCCCAGCGTTGGTGCAGTCCGACAGGCTTCCTAGACTGCTGAAAAATCGGGATCAGCTGGGTATAGGGTACACAGATTATCAAACCACTCGACTTTGACCTGCAACGATGTTAAAAGTGTGCGCCGCCGGCTGAGGGCATCTGCGACGGTGTTGGTAGTGCAGGATTTATGGCGGATCACGAAAGAATAATCCTGCAAAAACTCGACCCACTTAGCATGTCGAGCATTTAATTTGTGTTGTCCCTGGATGAACCGGAGAGCCTGATGGTCCGAAAACAATATAAACTCAGAGTGGAGTAAATAGTGCCTCCAATATTCAACGCTGCGAATAATTGCGTAGAATTCCCTGTCGTAGGTAGTGAATTTCTGTTTGGCTTCACTCAACTTCTCGCTGAAAAAAGCCACTGGGCGACCTTCCTGACTTAGAACGCCTCCGATACCTAGGCCCGATGCGTCGCATTCGACTTGGAAGGTTGCTTGAAAGTTTGGCAGCGCTAAATGTTGTCCCACAAATCAATAGAAACAAGAGAAAATGGATGGAAATCAAGATCAAAGATATGATAATAAAGCTTCAAGAACAACAATGGAGTATTGCCCAAAATGGTAAAGTATGATCCAACATTAAACCCTAATCATCTCTTACCTTTTATAGGTAAGAGGAAGAATACAAGATTGTCAATAAAGGCCCCCGAGGTTCCAAACCTCAAACAAGGGCACTAACAAAGTAGAATTTTTACATATAAAGGAAATTAAACTAGAAAGCTGATAAGATAGTGTTTTTCTGACTCTTCACAACAGAAGAGGTCCTACAATCTCCCCCTTTGTGAAGAAGTCAGAAAGGTGGTGGAAGCTCCAGTGTCGGCTCCCACTTGGACATCTGCAAAAACTCTTCCCATTCTCCGATGATCCGCGCTCTCATCTGCATCGCCGCCTCGACTCGTCTGTACATCAACCGTTCCTTGAGCTTCCTCTCTATCAGGTTCATGCCCTCCAGAATCTTTCCTTTCCCGTCTATGATCTTTCGGCCCGGTATCTGATCCGCCAGGAGTCTACTCTGCATCCCATTGTAGACGTAGAGAAGGGTCCCATCACAGAATTTGGCAAGTTCGCCAAATCTCATAAATCTGCGTTCCCTCTTCTTCCTCGTCACGTAGAGAACCCCGTGCTCCGGTATCCTGGTTGGCATGTAGGGAAGGTAGGCATCAATACCAGGTACGAGCAGGTTCGGTCTGAGCAGGTTGACCTTCGGTTGGCGGCTCTCGATCGCAAGCTGGTAGTCCGTCACCCGCGCAAGAGTGATCGCGTGGCGAACGTACTTCTTCAGTATCTCGGTGCCGTCTCTGTAGTGCTCGGGTCGGAGAATTGGACCCTGGAGGTACTTGATGAGCGTGAGGAGATCTTCCAAGTGCACCCGGTCCAGGTCTGCTTCCGTGAACGACCAGTCTTGTAGCTCACCTCGTGGAGTGCCGGTCCCATACATACGGACGTCGTACTCAAGGAAAATCTGATGGCCATGTCTGTAAGGGCGCATAACAGTTACCTTGATGAACCGACGTCGAATTCTTTGACGTCCGTGGGTAGCCTAGTTGCACATCCTCTGGTGTACGTAAGCAGTCCTTCTTCTCTTCGTCTTGATGTGCGAGATCCCGAAGTAGACCTTTCGGGACCATACGTGCAGCCTTTCCTGCTGGAAGATACGGGAGAAGGATTCCTCAAGGAATGGTCGGAAGATGACGGAATGATTCCAGTTGAGCTGGATGACAGTTGGAGTGGCGGACTCTGGATCTGTCGAGTGGATGGTCCGAGGAGCTTCTGGAGTGGGAAACTCAAATGCCGATAGGAAGCTGTTGTAGTCTGTATCCCGTACGATGTCGTCCCCCCTCTGGAAAATCCTGAGGCTTTGAGCAAGCGACCGAAGAATCTTCCGGGCTTCCTCCGGAATCTGAACATCTGATAAGTCTTTCGGCGCTGCTTCCGGGGGAATGACGTTAATCTGCGCCGTATCGGTCATCTGAGGGAACTGAACTGTCTCCCCTTCCGGGATCGGCTCATAGTGCCAGCTCCCCATGTCAGGAATCTCCTCCGTGTCTGAGTCGACATAGGGAGCATCGGCGGCAGCATAGTCAGATGGAGCACTGGAGGGGGCGGCCGTAGAAGCTGGAGCTGGAGTAGAACCGGAACCGGAGGCAGAATGGAGGTCGGTGCGAGGCCTTTTGGATGAAGCCTGCATCTCCCCCTCATGAGGACCCGGTGCCGAGTCATCAGGGTCATCATGCCTCCGTTTGGAAGGCTGAGTCTGAGACCGACACGTGGCCTCCAGTTCCCGGATGCGCTGCTGAAGGATCTCAATCTGGGCTTCCCTATCTCTGACCTGGGCGGAGAGGCGGTCGTTCTGAGTCGTGTAGGATGAGATGACGAAGGCATGTTCCGCCTCAGTGACGTAACCCGGGATCGGAGGTAGTTCGCCCGAAGTCGGAGGGGCAAGTCTGAGAACGTCTTCAGGTTGACGAGGGATCGGTGCTTCGGATGATGGGGCTGCCTCGGAGTGTTTGCCCTTGATTCGCCGTTTGAGCTCGTATAGCTCCGCATCCCTATCTTCTTGAAGCTTTCGTGACGCTTCAAGATCCGCCAATCTTTTCCTCTCCGTCTCGGCCAAGGCTTTCTCCAGTGCCTCGACCCGCGCATCCCTAGCCCGGTTGGCTTCCTCCACCGCAAGTAACCTGGTTTGGACGACTTTTAGGATGTCGTCCGAATCCGTCGGACCTTGAAGTCCCGTTGGTACAAGGGTGGTTTTAGGGATTCCACCCGAATCCGTCAGGCCTAAAAGCCCCGGTGTTGCGTGAGCATCTTTAGAGACTTTGCTCGAGTCTGTCGGACCCTGTCCCGGTAGAACAACACCCGGTGCCACTTGGGCTCCAGTTGTCGAGAAGAGTCCTACTGAGGTGCTCTCTCGGCCTGATATCACCGCTGGTATGATGTTGACGGTGTCAGGGCTTCCGGTGGATCCTCGAAGGGCGTCACCCGACGCACCAACTCTCCCCGTTCCGGCAGAGTCCCGTGGGATCTCCGCTTGTGGTACAATAGGTCGTGGCCTAATGATAGAAGGGATCGTAAACGTCCCGGGAAGTGGCTCTACGACTCTATGTGCAACAAATGAAGTCGAGAGGTGGGGCAGATCCTCTCTTATCTCAACACCGGCAGACTCCGATTGAGTGGCCGGTGGAAGTTGTGCTTGATCCCCGTGACTGACTGAAACGACCATCTGTTGAGAGATGGTCGAGTGGCTGGGTGGGGTGTGCAAATGCGCTAGTTGGCTGCTAGCGTCTTGACCAGACACCGTAGGGTGCCCGGTCTCGGTGTGGGTTGCCTCTCTGTTGGATGGACTCAGGGTTTGGGGAACTTCCAGTTCTAACCTACGCGGCTCTTATTCTTCGTCCGCATCTTGAAGCTGAGCCCAAAGCTCGCCTAACTAGACCTCAACATCTTCGGTCTCTTGTTCTCTCCTCTCCCTCTCTTCTTCCTCACTGTCTTCTCTCCCCCAGCCGGTAGCAACCTCGGCCTCACCTTCTTCCTCACGACCGACGGTCCGGTCATCTGATGCAAGATCCTCAGCAAGTACTGGATCTCCAGATATTCTGTCGTCGTTGAAGGAAGAGGTGGCTTCATCCACATCTATCACCTGGGCCTTTCCGCCCTTCGCTGGTTCTGATAATTGGAACTCAGAGTCTGATCCATAATCCACCATCTCTGCATCTGTGGCCTTGTCATCGGGCTCACGACGGTCCGAAGGAGTGTGCTCGGGGGACTCGTGACCGTCGGAGTCATCGCCGGAGGGATCGCCGGAGGGTTCGCCTCCTTGAGTAGTAACGGCCGCCGCGTGTGGTGGTGAAGGTACGTGTGCTTGTTCTTGTGGGGAAGCTTCCACGTCCTCACCAGTCGGTTGAGGTTGTTGCGGCGGTGATGGCGATTGGCGCTCTTCCGATGACGAATGAACCGGGGACTGCTGGAGAATCCCGGTGTACTGCTTCACCCGGAAGTGACTCGTGATGTCACGCTCGCGGGCAACGGGAGATGACTCATCGACATAGGTCTGCGTTCGTGCTCGACGGGTGCGGTTCCTGACCATCATCTGATAGGCCTCGGCTCTCGTCATGTGTGGTGTGGCGGACGTACCAACGACTCTACCCGCTTCACCCCTTACGACCACACTCATCACTCCCGAGCCTTGAGCTCCCCCACTGGAGCTCTGGCCCGCCGT
This sequence comes from Centaurea solstitialis, assembly GCA_030169165.1. Taxonomy (NCBI): domain Eukaryota; kingdom Viridiplantae; phylum Streptophyta; class Magnoliopsida; order Asterales; family Asteraceae; genus Centaurea; species Centaurea solstitialis. The sequence goes on from CM058041.1 coordinate 66,589,473, forward strand.
TCCAGAGGCACGACTCCTAGGAAGGACAGGTCGCGCGTCCGGGGTAGGGCTCCTCGGTTCTGAGGAGTCCGTGGACGCGTCTTCTAGACCTATAGACGCTCGGTACATTCTAACACTCTCTGACCTACGGTCCGCCAAACCTAGCACATTATCAGGGATAGGCATTTCTACCTGTCCTGATCGCAGATTCCTTCGGTTTATCCTGCCGATCTGAATGCTTTCAAAGCGCTGGTGGCCGGATCTACGTCTGACGGCCGGATGTTGATCCATGTGCTCGCGAATGATCAAACTGAAGAACCGCATCCAAGGAATGGATGTATGACGGGTTCTTGCGGGCCCTTGTCTGACGTCGGTGACCATGTCGGCCCAAATCTGTTGGGCGAAGTCGATACGCCTCCCGTAGGCAACCGCATGAATGACATGCCAGAATTGAGTGGAAGCACGGTCCACTCCGTGGGTCTTCGAAGATAAGGTCCGGTTGAGTATGTTGAAGAAGGAATACCAGATTGGGGGCAACATCCCCTGGGTGACTTGGGAAATCCCGTTTGGTCGGTTGTTCGCAGTGAAGTGAACCCCAAGCGCGAGTATCTCGCTGAAGAGCTCGGGGCCTGTGACCAATGGTGCGAATGGGGCCTCGGGAGTGGCGGCAGGCAGATGGAGGACGCGCCTCAGATCCTCCACAGTGATAGTGAGCTCAGTGTGGTCAACACGACCCACGATGGTCTGCACGCCATCTCGAGTCTCCACGGTAGATGAAGCATAGAACTGCTGAAGGTAAATCATTGGGATGTCGGCAGTGGCCTGCATCGCATACGCCAGTGGATGCGCCCGAAGTATCTCCAGAACCACCTCTTCTTGAGCAGTGAAGTTGGCCAGGTCAACGTACTCGTTGTTCTGGTGGATGGGACGGATGTCAGATGGTGCAATGAGGGCTCGGTCAGCAGCGTTGTTGACTGGAGAAGGAGGAGCAGGAGTGTTCGATTGACGAGCCATTTCTGTCAAGTCACAAAAGGATCAGTTAAGTGTTTAGAAAGATGTTACGTGAAAAAGACTATACCCTCGACTAGGCGCGAGTCGGAAAACCTCGAAAACCCAAAAATGAGTATTTCGTATTTTCCGAGTCGAAAAATGAGCAAACACACGAGGGGATGTTTTCCGATTCGGAAAAGGTGATTTTCCGAATCGGAGAACTCAACACTTAGAAAAATTTAGCCAAAATAAAACACAAGTTTTTCGATTCGGAAAAGGTACTTTTCCGATTCGGGAAACTCTCATGCTTAGAAAAATAAATCATGAAGAACAGGTAGGTTTTCCGATTCGGAAAAGGTGCAAGACTTAGAAAAATTTGGCATGACTTGGTCTCATACGAGATTCGGAAAACTTCGGAAACCCGTAAGGGTAATTCCATGTTTTCCGAATCGGAAAAATTTGAGCTTGAAAACCGAGACACAAGTCGGATTCGGAAAACCTGATAATCCGATTCGGATTTATCTGGTTTTCCGAATCGGAAAACACATATGAGTATTCATCGTTAAAGGATGCGGAAAACTTGAACATTCAAGTTTTCCGATTCGGAAAACTTGAATGTTCAAGTTTTCCGATTAGGAAAACGACGGCTGTTCGAGTTCCAAACACAAAAACCGTTCACCAAACGTCGATCTAAGGTTCTAAATTACTAACATGCATCCTAAAACAGTTAAGAACAAGTTTCTAATCAACAAAGGATCGATTTAACGCCCCGAAATCCCATTCCAAGAAGTTTGGGTTTCGGGTAAGTTTTGAAAAGTTTAGGCTTCGATCCAGACCTTAAAACGATAGATTTAAACGTTATAACTATATAAGGATTGATCGTAAACTTACCAGGAATCCAAAAACGTTCTTGGATCGACGAAAGGAGCAAAAACGAGCGATATCGAATCGAGCGTGAGAGCGGTTACCGGGTGAGAGTTCAGAGAGAAAAGTGAAAATTTGAAAGTTTGTGAAAAGTAAAACTAGAAAACCGGTATTTATATTTTTTACCGAATTACACTGTGTTTGGGTGAAAAACACTGTGTTTGGCTCTCCTTTTGGCTCTCTCAGCCCGACTTTCACCTATTGGCAAAAACCACCCCTGGACTTGAAGTTTCAAGAAACTTATAAACAAGTCCCTGAACTTGTAGTTTTAGAAAGTTTCAAAACAGACCTTGGACTACAAGTTTCACAAAAGTGCAAAACGAGTCCGTAAACTTTAGGAATCAGAAAGTGGCAAAGTTAGTCCCCGAACTTGTAAGTTCAAGACATGTGCTCTACCGCCCCCTGAACTTTCAAGTTCACAAAAATTTACAAGTTCAGCGCTCGATTCCGAGAAAGGAGACTTACCTGGTACGTCTCAACTGGGTTTTGTGCGAGTTCTGATCTGAAGTAATCAGAAGTCGTCGTGAGGATCCACACCTACAAAAGAAAGTATAAAATGGTATCCAAGGTGTTGTGGATCCGAGAACGTCAGTAAACACACCAAACATTGAAAACAAGACTTAGTTCTCCCCCTCAATTCATGCAATCTCTCGAGAACTCCTACAGACTCCCCCTACACACATGCATACATAACATGAACTCCAGACTCCCCCTAGACCTCAGGCAGGGAGGTCTAGCATTCCTAGCTTACTTAGGAGAAAGAAGTGACGTTTCTCGTCAAACGGCTTTGTGAACAGGTCAGCAAGCTGATAGTCACTCTCAACAAAGTAAAGTTCAACATTACCTTTCTCGACGTGATCTTTGATGAAATGATATCGGATGTCGATATGCTTCGTCCGAGAATGTTGAACCGGATTTGCCGTGATCTGAATCGCACTCTTGGAGTCACAATAGATTGGAATTCGTTGCATGGTGTATCTGAAGTCGGCAAGTTGGGTTTTCATCCACAGAACTTGCGAGCAGCAGCAGGCAGCAGCAACATATTCTGCCTCCGCGGTGGATAATGATACGCAATTCTGCTTCCGGGATGACCAACTCACCAGCTTGTCTCCGAGAAACTGGCAAGCACCAGATGTGCTTTTCCTGTTGAGCTTACAACCTGCATGGTCTGAGTCTGTATATGCAATTAGTTCAAAACCAGAATCTTTTGGGTACCAAAGGCCAAAATCCGGTGTGCCCTTCAGATACCTAAGGATTCTTTTGACTGCAGACAGGTGTGAATCACGTGGATCACACTGAAAACGAGCGCAGACACCCGTGGAGAAAACAATGACTGGTCTACTAGCCGTGAGATATAAAAGAGAACCAATGATTGCCCGATAAGTCTTCTGGTCAACCGGTTTACCAGAAGTATCTGCGTTTAGTTGAAAATTTCTGGGCATTGGTGTTGCCGCAGAGTTTGAACCACCGAAATCAAATCGTTTTAAAAGATCTTGAACATATTTGGCTTGATTTATGAAAATGCCATCAGGGCGTTGTCGAACTTGAAGTCCTAAAAAGAACGTTAACTCGCCCATCATGCTCATTTTAAATTGGGATTTCATGGTGTTCTCAAACTCTTGGCACATCTCAGGCTTCGTAGATGCAAAGATAATATCATCCATGTATATCTGAACTATAATTAAATCTTTACCTGATCTCTTAAGAAACAAAGTGGGATCGATTGTACCTTTCTTGTAGCCAACTCCTAGTAAGTAATCAGTGAGTGTTTCATACCATGCCCTAGGAGCTTGCTTGAGACCGTAAAGCGCCTTGTCCAACACGTAGACGTGTTCTGGAAATCTGGGATCGACGAATCCTTCCGGTTGTTCAACGTACACCTCTTCTTGAAGAACTCCGTTCAAGAAAGCACACTTGACGTCCATTTGATACACAGTCATGTTCTTGTGTGCAGCATACGCAAGGAAGATCCGAATTGCCTCAATCCTAGCTACGGACGCAAACGTCTCATCGTAGTCGATACCCTCTTGCTGGCGATAACCCTTGGCGACCAATCGAGCCTTGTTCCGGATGATGAGATCGTTTCTCGTCCTTCTTGTTCCGGAAGATCCACTTCAGGCCGATGATGGATTTGCCCCACGGTCTGGTTACCAGGCGCCAGACTTTGTTTCTCTCGAATTCCGCAAGCTCTTCTTGCATTGCTAAGACCCAATCAGGATCGGTGAGAGATTGGGAAACATCCGAAGGTTCGAATTCACTGAGGAATCCTCCGAATAGAATCAGGTTTTCTACATTCTTTGCAGATCTTGTAGTGACAGGTTGTGAGGGACTCCCGATGATCTGGGAGGGGGGATGATCTTTTGTCCACTTTCGAGTGTGTGGGTGAGTGACATAAGCTTGTTGGTTGTTGGTGGCGTCATTCTCATCTCGCACGGCAAAGACCTCTTGCTGGTTCCTACTTGATGACCCGGCCGCCAGATTATGCTGCGGTGATGCCTCCAATCGGGGCTCACGCACTACCTGAGTGTACGTTCTCTGAGCTGAACTGGGTGAAGGTAGTGGAGCTTCCTCTGGGATAGGTGCAAGAACAGGTTGTGGGGTCTGTTCTCGGACAGGTTCAGGTGAGGCAGATGATGAGATTTCAGGGGGAGAGACCGCAGTTGATTCTGGTGATATTGAGTTTGTAGATGTGCTTGAAGATGGCTCAGTGATGAATGCATCGGACGTCACGGAAGTAGAAGTTGAACCAGCATGAGCAGGAACTACAATCGGACCCGTGAGTGTGGGTAGATCATAATCTGCGAGGTCTAAGAAGTCTAAAGCAGAAAAGTTAGTGGAAGAATCTGTGCTCGGTGGTGCGGTGAACAGTTCAGGAAATGAGGCATTTGCATTACTTGGACTTGCCACAGAATAAGTTTCGGTTTCGGAAAAATCAACATTTGAGCTTTCCAGGATGGTTCGGGTTCGTTTGTTAAAAACCCTATAAGCCTTAGAGTGATGTGAGTATCCTATGAAGATAGACTCATCAGACTTGGGTTCAAACTTTCCCAAATCATCCCGGTCGTTTAAAACATAGCATTTACATCCAAAAACTCTAAAGTAATCGATGTTAGGCTTACGCTGTTCTACCATCTCGTAGGCGGTTTTACCAGTCCGCTTGACGATCAAGGTCCGATTCTGCGTGTAGCATGCTGTTGATACTGCTTCAGCCTAACATGATTGAGGAACTCCAGAATGAGCCATCATGGATCTCGCCGCTTCTACCAACGTCCGGTTTTTCCTTTCCACTACCCCATTTTGTTGAGGAGTGCGCACGGCTGAGAAGTTGTGAGAGATTCCCACATCTTCAAGAAAGGATTGCAGCTTTGCATTGCGAAACTCGGTCCCGTTGTCACTTCTCAACTTCTTCACTCGGCGACCCAAGAGAACTTGAATCCGCTTGATGAAGGCAATGATTCGATCGGCAGCGTCAGACTTGGCTCGTAGGAATTCAAGCCATGTGAACCTTGAGAACTCGTCGACGAGAACTAACATATATTTCTTTCGTGCTAGGCTCTCGGTTCTGGTAGGTCCACAAAGATCCATATGAATCATGTCAAGGGGACTTTTGCTATTCGTATCCATCCTTGGTGGATGAGAGCTTCTCGTCATCTTTCCTTGTTCGCAGGCAGGACACAAGGTATCCTTGGAAAGGCGAGTCTCCGGTAGTCCCTTGACGAGATTTTTCGAAACCAGCTTGTTCATGTCTTTGAAATTCTGATGGCAGAGTCGTCGATGCCATAACCAACTGTCCTCCTTTGAAGCCTTTGCGAGCAGACAGATTGCATTCCTCGAATCAGAAATTGCTTCAAACTGAGGGTGTGTCTGAGGGTGTGTCTGAGGGATTGAACGGAAGACGGTGGAGTAAAGATTGCCATTCCTCCGTGCACTAAGGATGACATTGTTGTCTTCATCATTCACATCGCTTCCGTATTGAAATTGCTTCACCCAGTATCCGTTGTCGCAGAACTGACTGGAGCTGAACATGTTGTAACCTAACCCCTCGACATACCTTACATCTTTAATGATCTATCTCCCATCCGTAATTTTCCCATAACCCACCATTGGCTTAGGCGTCTTGTCGGCTGTTTTAACATATCCCTCGAACCTTTCAACATAGTCGAAAAGGAAGGATCTCTGACCAGTCATATGTCTATATGCGCCGGAATCGAAGTACCACACATGACTGACCTGCAAGACAATTAAGCTTGTTTAGGGACCCATTGCCAAATGGGTTCCTTTGGGTTAGAAACAGATAAATCAGTCGGTGTAGTCCCCTTTTCGGATTTCTCCTTAGGCGGAGGAGACTTCACTGACGAAGAGGATTTTGCTTTTCCTCTTTTTCTTCCCCTTCTCTTTCGGGATTTGACATTAGGAGCATAGAAAGAGTTAGACACACCATAACGCAGGAAATTATCAAACATAAAGCACATGTCATTGCGAAAAGTATTAAAAGCATCGTTCAAGTTGCGATTAGAATTAACAGACATGTTTGAATTCTTTCCTACACTAGGTGGAACATAGCCTAAACCCGCATGGCTAGGACTATGTTTCTTAGGGAAAGCAGAAAAAGAGTTGTTCCTCCCATGATGATCCTTTCTTGGTGGCTTCACATTCTGTCCACCATCTTTCCTCCTCGCAGCTGCATGAAAAGCACGGTGTGAGTTAGAGGACGGTTTTGTGGGAATGGAGTTGCCACCTTTTCCAGATGATGTTTTAGAAAATTTAGGTTTTGTGGACTTGAAAGGTTGATTGGGTTGTAACTGAGAGGTCTCACCCACTTCAAAGGAACTTGAATGAAAGTCAAGACTTTTAATGGGCTTGACTGAGTTACGAGCATCGTTAGACTTTCAATGCTTTTTCTGGAGTCCTTTGGGTGCGTGAGGCTTAACTGACTTACCCTTGTCAGTACCTACACATTTTTCACCCTCAGGGTTACTTTTCTCAGAAATAGGAACTCGTGACTCAGTAGGCTTCTCAGGTTTGACAACAACAGATTTTGGCTTCTTTGGAATAAAGCCTGAAGGATCATCATCCTCATCTAAAAACACCTTCATATCATATTCAATATTTGGATCTTGGACAGTCTTGGGTTCGGCTATCCTATGGCGTGAATTAGGGGGTTCATCATCATCTGAGATTATGGAGTAATGGTCCTCATTGTCTAAGACAGGTTTGGGTGGGGGAGTGGCTATCGGATGGTTAAGGATTGGAGCAGTCTTGTCATTAACTGAGTCTGAAAAGTAGAGATTTTCAAGATTCATTACTTTCCTTTTTAAAATGGAGCTAGACACCCGTTGGTTGGTTAAAGATTGGCGATACATTATCTTTTCATCATGATCGAGTTCCTTTAAAAGTTCAAAATGGACATCTAGGATAACATATCGAGCCTGAAGATCCGCAACCTGGTTTTGAAAATTAGTGAAAGTTGAGGATGCGGTCTCACACTCTGAAGAGAGCCTAATTCTCTCGGCGTTGGCCTTGAGCAAGTCTGTTTTCAGAGTGCGTACCAATGTGTCTTTCTCCGAAACAATAACTTTCAGATTCAAGATCTGATGTTGACATGCATCCAAATCCATGGCTTTTAACCTAAGAGCAAACACCTCCTTTTCTAACCTGACTAGGTCGGGACACTTAGTTGCGGAAGTATCCTCGGGTGGGATAACTAAGGTCTCCTCTGAAAATTCTATTTCCCTAGTATCATAGCTAGAGTTCAGGTCTGTATAGTTGATGGGAGGCATTGCTACTCTAGGGGTTCTGGCCTTGATGCCTTCCCAAGTGGGTTCGGAGTTGGTCGGATCACTAGCTGGAACAAAGATTGGTCTATTCGGAGGGGGGCTAGTGGGTGGACTGCTAGAGGTACTGTTCGTTGGACTGATGGTTCTAGTTATGGTCTCACCGTTTATGACTTCGGTGTATGTGACAGTCTGCCTAACAAATTCCTCGGTCACATGTCCTCCTACAATAGCAGGTTTGGGCTTGGAGGCTGCCATATCCTCAAAATTGTATAGATGAGAAGGTGCTTTATCTAAAACATGGTATTCAGACAGACCTAGGCCGGGTTTAGCTTTGTAAAAAGGATTCCTTTTGGCATGCTGAGTGAGGATACTTAAAGTCTGTTCAGATTGTCCTCTTTTGAAATTGTTGTCCTCAAGCTCTTGGATTTTTGAAAACAACCGAGTTCTTTCTTCCGAAAGTAACTGGAATTTTATGTTGAGCTCCCCATGATTACTGTTAAGTTCCTCATGGGCTTTTTGAAGACAACTAAGTTTGTTTGCTAAATTGGACTCTCTAATCCCAGACTCAAGTGTTTCACGGTTATAGACTATGGTCAAATCCTCGAGAGAGTCTTTGTAAATTGCACTGTCGATTCTAAATTTCGTGACGAGAGTCCTTTCCGATTGGAGACATCTCTCTAATTCACAAATTTTAGACTCCAACATTGCCACAGTATCAGTTATATCTGGAATAGAGGATACCTCAGACGGATCAATATCCTGATAAGTGCTCGGTCCAACGGCTTCCGATCCCTCGAAGTCAGCCATCAAGCAAAGACCCTTCACCAAATGATCCTCCTCGTCTGAACTCTCCTCTTCACAAACCCAGTTCTCTTCATCTACCAGCAAAGCAACCCCTTTTTCTTTCTTCCTCATCAGTGAGGCCTTCCTCTCAAAGTACGCGGCATCTTTGTACTTGACGGAGCAATCTCGAGCGTAGTGTCCCAACTTACCACACTTGTAACAAGTGGTAGTGGGACTTGCTGTTTGTTGAGGAGCGGGGTTCTGGGTTATGGGACCCTGGGGATGATTTGACCGTTGAATTCCTTGATCAGTTTGAATCGGTTGATCTTCCCTCTGAACTTGCCTGGAACTGTTTCCCCTGGAATCGCCTCCGTTGTAGTTGCTTTTCCCGTGATCCATTCTCTCATCTTGCCTTCGATCACCTCTACTCTGCTCATACCCATAGCCTAGCCCTTGATCTAGCCTTCCACTCTCATGTCTACCTCCATACCCGATCTCATATCCCTGACGATCTATATACCCAAATTCAGGAGTATATTGCCTCATGCTGTTTCGGTAGTTGATGTCTGAGACTTGACCTCTCCACTCTCCTTGACTCCCTTGGCCTCCTTGATAGTCAAGGTACGTGTTGTCTCTTCTGGGCTGATCTCTGAACCTCCCTTGGTTGTTCTGATAACCTCCTTGATCGTATGCCTGGATTCCCCCTTGCTGATAGCTTCCTCTCCCTTGATTTCCGTACTGACCTCTATCTTGCTGATAATGACCTCCTCTACCCTGCCCCATTCTTCCTTCACTGGGAAATCCGGATCCTCGTGATCGGTTGTATCCACGATTTGCGTTCAGTCGTTGTACACTGTGTGAGATGAGGGCAAGGGACTCATTCACATGGAAGAGTTCTTCATCTAAGATGGAAATAACCACTGGTTCATCGGGATGTTGTACGCTTGTTCCATAGTTCGGGTTGAACTCTTGACTGTATTCTTCTGGATAGTACTGGGGAGAGACATTGTTGTATGGCATTTATTGGACAGGTGCAGTGCTTGGTCCTCCGAAGGGCACGGCCGACAATGCTAGAGGATCGACTGCTTTCTTGGTGCGTCCACCGGTGATGAATTCTTCGTGTTGAACCATCATGCTGAATAAGTCATGCAGACCCATGGCTCCCAGATTCCGGCTTAACTGAATGTTGATAGCCATATTTTGCCATTCCTGAGTGAGATTCTTCAAGAACTTAACGTTCACTTCGTACTTTGATTTCTCAACCCCGAGCCGTCTCAAGTCGTTGACGAAGGCATTCAGTCTTTGATAAGACTCAGTGAGGGATTCGTTTTCCCTGGCCTTGAAGCCTTCGTAGGCATTGAGCGCGCTTTCCTTCTGACTCTCCACAACAGTGTCACCTCCCTGCATCTGTTGCTCAATTTCCAACCAAACGTCTCGTGCGTTGGTCAGACTGTCCACTCTTGCATACATGTTGTTTGGGAGTGCCATGATTAACAGGGTAAGTGCACGCTTGTCGATAAGATGTCGGGCTCTCTGTTCTGGGTTGAACATCTCAACAGGCTTCTCGACCACGTATGCCGGAAGTTCAGGACAAGTATCGGTTTTAGGGACTGCGGCAACGGTGACGGTCGGCCGGATAGGCCCTTCTCGGATGGACTTCATTAGGTTTTCATCCAGCAGATCTAGGAAGTGGATCATTCTGCGTCTCCACTGTTGGTACTCGCCCATCACCAAGACGGAAGGACGAGTCTCGGATCCGATTCCGAGGATTTCCTTCGACATTTCTCTCTCACAGACAGACCTCCTTGTAGGACTCACTTGGCTTTAAAAAGTTTTGAAAAACAGGTATTTTGAGCGCCTCGGGACACAAATAGCTTTGAAAATTGGAAGGTTTTGAAAAGAGGCTAAGTGTCGAATTCGGGGAACAAATTGTCAAGAGTTCCGGCCCGAAGAGGCGAAATCCGATCTGGAAACTGAAGTTTTCCGAATCGGATTTGGCTCAAAATGGTTGGATGCGGAAAAGGCACTTTTCCGATTCGGAAAATGCTATTTTCCGATTCGGAAAGTGTAGAGTTCGGAAAAGGCAAGCTTGGTTCGGAAAATGATATTTTCAGGAGCAAAACCCCAAATCAGAAGCCTGTTTTCTGTGACAACCGACAAAATTCGGCTCTCCGATTAGTGGCCTGAAAATCACTCAGTAGCGTCTCCATAGGTAAAAAGGTAGTTATTTAAGTTACTAAAATAATCTAGATTAGTTTGTGCGAAAAAGTTAGGTTAAAATCCTAAAAGTTCCGAAAACTGCCCGAAAAAGCCCGAACCGGCCCGAAATCACCCGATAATCCTAAAATGCCAAAATTAAGATAATTTTTGGAAATTTAAGTTATAATGTTTAAAATATGTGTAAAGTAACCTAGATAACCTAAAACCACCTTCGAAAAGTCGGAATTTGCTAAAAAACGTCAAAAACCCGGTACCGCGTCGAACAAACAGTGTAGAATGTATACTGTTTTAAATAAAAAAAAAAAACATATAAAGAAAGAGGTGGGTGGGCCCCCTTGGCCGGCCACCTCCCTCCTCCTCCAATCATCTTTCTTCTTTTTTATTTCTTTGATATAAAAACCATCATTTGTTCATTTTTCCCAACAAATCTCATTATCATTTTTCAAATCTTCATCTCTCTCTCTATTTCTCTCTACTCTCTCACTAAAACTCAGCCAAGAACACATATTGAATCCAGATTTTTAAAGGTTTTAAAACCTATTTGAGATAAAGATTGGGTGTTCATCAAAGGTAAGCAAAGTTAGGATGTTTCTACTTCGATTTTCAACTCATTTGTGAGTTTTTCTTCTTCTTTTTCAAGGGTTTTAACCCCTTTTTGATTCAAGAAAGAAACATGTGTTTGGGAAGGAGATTGAACCTTAGAAAATTTTATATAACATTCCATGAAGGTGAAAATCAATGATTTCCCCATAAGAACACAAGAAATGGATCAAAAATCGTTTAGATGATGTTTTTGACCACCAAACTTGTGCTAAACTTCATCAATAGTTCATGCATGGGGTTGGATGGTATGAGAGCATATTTTAGTTATATTACTTTTGAATAATCTGAGTTATGGGTGAAATAGCAAGAAAAACCCCGAAATGGTATGATTTTATGTGTTTTGGTAGCATATTGGATGTTAAAATGTTGGACAGATTCTGTCAAAATAGTTGCATGTGCTTTACACGACCCAAAAAGGGCTTTCTTGAACTTATTTCTTCATGAAAATTTTATGGGATGATATTTAATGTGTTAGGGTTCAAACCCCACTGGAATGGTGCAAAAACACCAAGATTTGAACCCAAACCACCATAAAACATTTTTGTGTGCAACAGTGTTTTGGTCAGAAACTTTGGTCAACTTCAAACTAGCATAACTCCTTGATTATTTATCTAAAATACGATTTTCTTGATTCTAAACTCAAGTACTTTGAGTTAGCTTTCTAAAAAGTCCAAGATCATGTCATTTAGAGGAGTTTTGGGACTTCAACCAATGAGTTTAAGTTGGTGGTGTAGGCTGTCCTCTTATGGCAGATTACACATGCACCACTTGAAAAGGTCATATCTCCCTCAAAAATCATCCTTATGACATGAAACTTGTCTCAAAAGTTTGGTATATGTTTTAGCTAGAAAATCTCTTTGGAAATTCGTGATAAAGTGGTGTATAGAATTATTTATGAATAAAACAAGGACTAAAGGTATTCTGGAATTTCAGCCCTTACCACTAATTTTGTAAAAATGTTTAAAAATAGTAAAAATTCTCTAAAAATCATGAAACTTGGTGAAATTGTTCCTAACATTCCCTAAAACAAGGGGTAAAAATTTAAAGACTCAATATTTAGAGGACCTAAGTTCAAAATGACAATTTTTACAACTCAAAAATTTTGACAGATTCTGAAAATTTCTTAAAAGCCCAATTTTATAAAATTTGAACTTCTAAAATGTTTGGAAGACTTTCAATTGTGACAAAATGAATTTTTATTGGATTAGGCTATAAAATTTATATAATGGCATATTATGGATTTCGGTACGATTTTAGTTAAGGGCCGTTGGACCTAGGACTTACGTTAAAATTTCGTATTTGATAGGACTACCCTAGTTCGGAGCCGGGATTTAGGTCACGCATCAACCCTTTCAAATCCGCACTAAGCACTCAAGGTGAGTATTCACAGCCCCCATTTTACCGTTTTTACGAAGTTTTTGGGGTGAAAAGCATGCGTATGAATGAATGTGCCTATTTGTGAAAATGTTGCGAAATGAAATGAACTTTGAATTCCGAAAGGAATTGAAATGAAATGTTTAAATGAAATGAAATGTTATGTGATTATTGAAATGAAATGTTTTATTGAAATGAAATGAAATGAAATGTTTTGTGAATATTGAAATGAAATGAATTGAAATGTGTTTCGAGTATCGAAATGAAATGAATTTGAGTATTGAAACAAAATGAAATGACATGAATTGTTAGTATCGAGATAAAATAAAATGAAATGTTTTGTGAGCTAAATTTTGATATGTTACGAGGCATGATATAGTGAGTCTGAAATGAAAAAGTCCCCGGTAACTACTATTAACTCATAACAATGGGCCTAAAATACACGTGGATAGCGCTATTTGGTTTGACATACCCACCTTGACTGACGAGAATATAGGTGCACTGTATTGAATAATTCTTCACGCGTGGACAAAAGTCCCACCGTTGAAGACGCGTAGGGGCAATATGTTATAATTGGCAGGATTAGTGGTGACTCAAAGAATAAATATCATGCGATTAACAAATCACCCGGGAAAATTTACTCACAGGTTGGTAGTGAATGAACGGATTCACTATAATTGTTTACGAAAATTTAGTGAATGAACGGATTCACTATAACTGTTTACGAAAATTGGGTGAATGAACGGATTCACCATAACTGTTTACGAAAATGATGTGAATGAACGGATTCACTATAATTGGTTTACGAAAATACTGAGTGAACGAAAGGGTTCACTAAAATTTGTTGCATTTTAAACTGTTTTGTGTGTATAAAAACCTGTGAACTCACCAACTCTCGTAGTTGACGCTTGATTTTAACATGCTTTTCAGGAAATCAGAAGGTGAATGAGAAAGCTTAGTTTTGAGCACTTGTAGACATCAATCAAGACTTAGTATTTTGTTTTGTTATGTTTGTAATTTCAAACTTCCGTTGGTTGTAATACAATTTAAATTTTAAAAACTTTGGATATTTTGGAACGAATGGTTGATGTTGTTATCTCCTATCGCCTTGAAATCTTAGCTGTCGCACCTCGTGTTTCCGCTTTAGCGGGGTGTTACAGATTTGGTATCAGAGCCATAGGTTATAGAGAACATCGGTTTTCATAAAACCAAGTACTATAACCAACATTTTTCCAAGAATAAGTTAAAACATTTTAATCACAGATTTCGAAGTATAGGAGAATTCAAATGCTTATACGATTAGGATAGGTGCTATTCTGATATATCATAGATAAGCGGAGCCTGATCACCTACGCTTAGCCATGATATAAGTAGGATAGGACTTATGAACTAAGCGTATTGTTAGAAAATAGAAATTTGAAGCCTTCGAAAAATTTCCTGAAAAGCGAAAACTGTGTGAGTTCACATAAGCATATCATGATGTTGATATTTACTATAGCATTTACGCGTTAAGAAAGGTAACGTCACTGTTGAACACTCCTGCGTTAGCGCTAGGATGTCACTAGTATTTTGAATGCGTGTTAATGAGTCTTGCGGGCACTACAACCACTATGTCGAACACTACTACTTAGACTTCGGAGAAGGACCCGTCTAAGCATTATGATTCCGACATTAGAGTAACAGGTAAGGATATTTAAGCAATCCACCTTCGATTACCCCAACAAGTGTCCTACCTGAACCTACCCCAGTTATTCCTACGCCCAACCTAAACCTCCCAGCACCTCAAACGAGACAACTCAGAAGACAGTTACGGCAACCTTTCGGAGTGGATTGGCAATAACCCATTGGGGTAATGCAAGATCATTTCATATCCTTTCGGGGATATTGATCGCTCATAATATTAGTATGGCACAAGGAGAGACTCGAACTATGCAAACACTCGCCGGCGGACTGCAAAATAGTCGAAGCAGGGCATCAAGATAGAATCAGGCCATGATTAAGTCGACAAAATTGGTGCATCTATTGGAGGAATGTACCACCAAAGTTGTAGAAAATGCTAGGAAGACAAGAAGGACGACTAGGAAAGTTGACTTGGGCGGACAAGTTGCGGTAATACTATTGGCAAAACTGATCCTTTCGGTTGTAACTCTCGTGAATTTTGAAGGAATTTCAAAGTGTACTTTTGGTTATCCCATTTAAACCTTAGTTTGGGTGAGTAAAATATTTTACTGATGTATTAACATCAAATTTTGACCCCTTTCAGATATATATTAAGTTTCAATGAAACTAACCTTTATTTAATCACCAAGACGTTCTTACCGATTTTATTGTAAAGAAATCCTCATAAATAAAATACAAATATTTTCGAACATTTATTAAGAGACAACTTTTACTCAAACATACATTTTACAAATGATTTAAAACCGTATTTCCTAGAAGAAACACACGTAGCTAGAAAGGGAACCGTAAGAGTTAAGTGATCAACATTGCGCAACTGATAGCCCAACAAGTCCAGGAAGTCGTACCTACCTTAGTCACTCAAATTACTAACCGACCTTGTCGCAAATAGGAGAATTAAGGAAGTCATAGTACCCTACATAAAAATGTGAAGCCATTTGCAAAAGGATTGCGTGGTGTTTATGGCGCATGTGTAGATAAAGAGGTAAAGGAGGAGCAAATTTAGGACTTTCCAGTTGTAAGAGAGTATCCAGAAGTGTTCCCGGAGGAGTTACCCGGACTACCCCTGCATAGACAGATAGAGTTCCATGTTGATCTAGTTCAAGGAGCAACGTACCTTTCCAAGATCGATCTTAGATCCGGATACCATCAGATGATAGTTCGAGAGGAAGATATTGCCAAGACAGCATTCAGAACTCGTTATGGTCATTGCGAATTCTTGATCATGCTCTTTGGTTTGACGAACGCTCTAGCAGTTTTCATGGATTTGATGAACAGAGTATGTCGACCATACCTGGATAAGTTTGTGACTGTCTTCATAGACGACACCCAAATCCACTCGCGAAGTAAGGAGGAGCATGAGCAACATCTAAGATTGATACTGGAGTTGCTCAAAACCGAGGAGATTTACGCAAAATTCTCTAAGTGTGAATTTTGGATCCGTGAAATGCACTTTTAAGTCATGTGGTGAATAAAGAAGGAATACATGTTGATCCAGCCAAGATTGAAGCTATAAAGAAATGGGAAACTCTGAAGACGCCGACAGAAATTCGACAGTTTCTCGGTCTGGCAGGCTATTACCGACGATTCATTGCTAATTTCTCCAAGATTGCACAACCTTTGAAAATATTAACGCAGAAGGACAAGAAGTTTATTTGGGGAGAAAAACAAGAGGAAGCGTTTCAGTTACTTAAGCATAACTTGTGCAATGCACTCCTTTTGGCGTTACCTGAAGGAACAGATATCATCGTGGGGTACTGCGATGCTTCGCATTAAGGCTTAGAATGTGTGATAATGAAAAGTAAGGAGGTCATTGCTTATGCGTCGAGACAATTAAAGGTTCGTGAAAAGAATTACACCACACACTATCTTGAGCTAGGAGCTGTGGTGTTTGCACTTCAGGTCTGGAGGCATTTCCTTTATGGTACAAAGTGCACGATCTTCACAGATCACAAGAGCCTTCAGCACACCCTCGATCAGAAGATGTTGAACTCAAGGCAAAGAAGATGGTCGAGTTACTCAATGACTAAAATTGTGAGATAAAGTATCACCCAGGAAAGGAAAATGTGGTAGCTGATGCACTGAGCAGGAAAGAAAAGGGTGAAACCTTCAAGAGCACGAGTCACGGGAATGGTAGTGCAGGTGAGTTTGAAAAATCAAATGCTTGAAGCTCAAGAAGAAGCATTGAAAGTAGAAAACCTGAAGAAAGGAACTCTTCACCAGATAGAAATAGAGTTTGAGGTGAAAGCTAATGGAGTACGTTATTTTAAGGACAAGATGTGGTCACCAAAGGTCGATCAGTTAAGGTCAACGATCATGGATGAAGCTCATTTGACGAAATACTCGATACACCCAGTATCTAACAAGATGTACAAAGGACTATAAGAGCCTACTGGTGGCCTGGGATGAAAAAGGATATAGCTTAGCATGTGAGCAAATGCTTGACCTGTGCCAGGATCAAGGTAGAACACCAAAAAGCCATCCAGACTCCTGCAGCAACCGGAAATCCCAGAATGAAAATGGGAGCGGATATCAAGGGATTTCGTGACTAAGTTACCCAAGACTAAAAAGGAGCATGATTCGATTTGGGTAATCGTTGATCGACTCACGAAATCTGCGCACTTTTTGCCAATAAGGGAAACTTACAGCATTGATAGACTCGCGAAATTGTATGTCGATGAGATAGCTATGCGACATGGAATGCCAATCTTGATCATCTCCGATAGAGACAGCAGTTCTACTTCACGATTCTGGCAATCATTAAACAAAGTGATGGGGACAAGATTAGACCTAAGCACCTTATATTGTCCTCAATCGGATGGACAGACAGAGGAAACCATACAAACGCTGGAGGACATTATGTGTGCCTGCGTGATGGAATTAGGAGGAAGATGGAACAACCATCTATCATTGACTGAAATCTCCTACAACAACTTAGTTGGTTAGAGGTTGGAGAACGACAACTAACTAGGCCCGATATCGTTCAAGAAACGACGGACAAAATTTAAATCAATGCAGCAAAGGCTGAAAAGCAGCCATGGATCGTTATAAGGGTTATGCTGATAATCGCAGGAAGCCTTTGGAATTGCAAGTTGGTGACAAGGTACTTTTGAAAGTATTACCAGGGAAAGGATCTCTAGGGTTTGGAAAGAAAGGAAAACTGAGTCCTAGATTCATTGGACCAATTGAGACGCAAGAGCGAGCCGAACTAGCTGCATACAAATTGGAATTTCCTTAGGAACTCAGTGCCATCCATGATACCTTCCATGTTCGAATCTGAAGAAAAAGACTGTCCATGGAAACAGTGGTTCTACCACTAGAGGAAGTTCAAATCAATGAGCGGCTACGCATTTCAGGGGAACCAATTGAAACTCTTGACCAAGAAGTCAAGCAGTTAAGGCATAGTAAGATACCAATTGTCAAGGTCTGGTGGAAGTCAAAGTATGGACTGGAGTTACCTGGGAACGAGAAGCTTGTATAAAGAGCAAGTACCCTCACCTGTTTACAAATGAGCCTTCCTAGTTAGGGCAAATAGTAAATTTCGGGACGAAATTTCTTTCAACAGGGGGTAAATGTGACAACCGACAAAATTCGGCTCTCCGATTAGTGGCCTGAAAATCACTCAGTAGCGTCTCCATAGGTAAAAAGGTAGTTATTTAAGTTACTAAAATAATCTAGATTAGTTTGTGCGAAAAAGTTAGGTTAAAATCCTAAAAGTTCCGAAAACTGCCCGAAAAAGCCCGAACCGGCCCGAAATCACCCGATAATCCTAAAATGCCAAAATTAAGATAATTTTTGGAAATTTAAGTTATAATGTTTAAAATATGTGTAAAGTAACCTAGATAACCTAAAACCACCTTCGAAAAGTCGGAATTTGCTAAAAAACGTCAAAAACCCGGTACCGCGTCGAACAAACAGTGTAGAATGTATACTGTTTTAAATAAAAAAAAAAACATATAAAGAAAGAGGTGGGTGGGCCCCCTTGGCCGGCCACCTCCCTCCTCCTCCAATCATCTTTCTTCTTTTTTATTTCTTTGATATAAAAACCATCATTTGTTCATTTTTCCCAACAAATCTCATTATCATTTTTCAAATCTTCATCTCTCTCTCTATTTCTCTCTACTCTCTCACTAAAACTCAGCCAAGAACACATATTGAATCCAGATTTTTAAAGGTTTTAAAACCTATTTGAGATAAAGATTGGGTGTTCATCAAAGGTAAGCAAAGTTAGGATGTTTCTACTTCGATTTTCAACTCATTTGTGAGTTTTTCTTCTTCTTTTTCAAGGGTTTTAACCCCTTTTTGATTCAAGAAAGAAACATGTGTTTGGGAAGGAGATTGAACCTTAGAAAATGTTATATAACATTCCATGAAGGTGAAAATCAATGATTTCCCCATAAGAACACAAGAAATGGATCAAAAATCGTTTAGATGATGTTTTTGACCACCAAACTTGTGCTAAACTTCATCAATAGTTCATGCATGGGGTTGGATGGTATGAGAGCATATTTTAGTTATATTACTTTTGAATAATCTGAGTTATGGGTGAAATAGCAAGAAAAACCCCGAAATGGTATGATTTTATGTGTTTTGGTAGCATATTGGATGTTAAAATGTTGGACAGATTCTGTCAAAATAGTTGCATGTGCTTTACACGACCCAAAAAGGGCTTTCTTGAACTTATTTCTTCATGAAAATTTTATGGGATGATATTTAATGTGTTAGGGTTCAAACCCCACTGGAATGGTGCAAAAACACCAAGATTTGAACCCAAACCACCATAAAACATTTTTGTGTGCAACAGTGTTTTGGTCAGAAACTTTGGTCAACTTCAAACTAGCATAACTCCTTGATTATTTATCTAAAATACGATTTTCTTGATTCTAAACTCAAGTACTTTGAGTTAGCTTTCTAAAAAGTCCAAGATCATGTCATTTAGAGGAGTTTTGGGACTTCAACCAATGAGTTTAAGTTGGTGGTGTAGGCTGTCCTCTTATGGCAGATTACACATGCACCACTTGAAAAGGTCATATCTCCCTCAAAAATCATCCTTATGACATGAAACTTGTCTCAAAAGTTTGGTATATGTTTTAGCTAGAAAATCTCTTTGGAAATTCGTGATAAAGTGGTGTATAGAATTATTTATGAATAAAACAAGGACTAAAGGTATTCTGGAATTTCAGCCCTTACCACTAATTTTGTAAAAATGTTTAAAAATAGTAAAAATTCTCTAAAAATCATGAAACTTGGTGAAATTGTTCCTAACATTCCCTAAAACAAGGGGTAAAAATTTAAAGACTCAATATTTAGAGGACCTAAGTTCAAAATGACAATTTTTACAACTCAAAAATTTTGACAGATTCTGAAAATTTCTTAAAAGCCCAATTTTATAAAATTTGAACTTCTAAAATGTTTGGAAGACTTTCAATTGTGACAAAATGAATTTTTATTGGATTAGGCTATAAAATTTATATAATGGCATATTATGGATTTCGGTACGATTTTAGTTAAGGGCCGTTGGACCTAGGACTTACGTTAAAATTTCGTATTTGATAGGACTACCCTAGTTCGGAGCCGGGATTTAGGTCACGCATCAACCCTTTCAAATCCGCACTAAGCACTCAAGGTGAGTATTCACAGCCCCCATTTTACCGTTTTTACGAAGTTTTTGGGGTGAAAAGCATGCGTATGAATGAATGTGCCTATTTGTGAAAATGTTGCGAAATGAAATGAACTTTGAATTCCGAAAGGAATTGAAATGAAATGTTTAAATGAAATGAAATGTTATGTGATTATTGAAATGAAATGTTTTATTGAAATGAAATGAAATGAAATGTTTTGTGAATATTGAAATGAAATGAATTGAAATGTGTTTCGAGTATCGAAATGAAATGAATTTGAGTATTGAAACAAAATGAAATGACATGAATTGTTAGTATCGAGATAAAATAAAATGAAATGTTTTGTGAGCTAAATTTTGATATGTTACGAGGCATGATATAGTGAGTCTGAAATGAAAAAGTCCCCGGTAACTACTATTAACTCATAACAATGGGCCTAAAATACACGTGGATAGCGCTATTTGGTTTGACATACCCACCTTGACTGACGAGAATATAGGTGCACTGTATTGAATAATTCTTCACGCGTGGACAAAAGTCCCACCGTTGAAGACGCGTAGGGGCAATATGTTATAATTGGCAGGATTAGTGGTGACTCAAAGAATAAATATCATGCGATTAACAAATCACCCGGGAAAATTTACTCACAGGTTGGTAGTGAATGAACGGATTCACTATAATTGTTTACGAAAATTTAGTGAATGAACGGATTCACTATAACTGTTTACGAAAATTGGGTGAATGAACGGATTCACCATAACTGTTTACGAAAATGATGTGAATGAACGGATTCACTATAATTGGTTTACGAAAATACTGAGTGAACGAAAGGGTTCACTAAAATTTGTTGCATTTTAAACTGTTTTGTGTGTATAAAAACCTGTGAACTCACCAACTCTCGTAGTTGACGCTTGATTTTAACATGCTTTTCAGGAAATCAGAAGGTGAATGAGAAAGCTTAGTTTTGAGCACTTGTAGACATCAATCAAGACTTAGTATTTTGTTTTGTTATGTTTGTAATTTCAAACTTCCGTTGGTTGTAATACAATTTAAATTTTAAAAACTTTGGATATTTTGGAACGAATGGTTGATGTTGTTATCTCCTATCGCCTTGAAATCTTAGCTGTCGCACCTCGTGTTTCCGCTTTAGCGGGGTGTTACATTTTCCGATTCGGAAAATGATATTTTCCGATTCGGAAAAGAGGTGTTTTCCGATTCGGAGTATAGTACAATTTCCGATTCGGAAAATTTGAACTGAAATTTCAGCTCTCGTTTTCCGATTCGGAAAACCTGCACAGGAACTCCGAAAAATCACTGAAAAACACTAAAAATCACTTAAAAGATAAGTGATAAGACCCCCAATTTGTAGGAAAATGATTAGAAACAGTGGGGAATCACTTATCACTTATAAAACTCTTTTTAAAACCACTTTTTGGATTAAAAACCCATAAAGTTTTGAAAACCCAAAGTTTTAAAAACTTGTAAAATCTTTTGAAAACAAACAACAAAGCCAAGGAATCAACAAGGTATGGCTCTGATACCAAATGTTGTCCCACAAATCAATAGAAACAAGAGAAAATGGATGGAAATCAAGATCAAAGATATGATAATAAAGCTTCAAGAACAACAATGGAGTATTGCCCAAAATGGTAAAGTATGATCCAACATTAAACCCTAATCATCTCTTACCTTTTATAGGTAAGAGGAAGAATACAAGATTGTCAATAAAGGCCCCCGAGGTTCCAAACCTCAAACAAGGGCACTAACAAAGTAGAATGTTTACATATAAAGGAAATTAAACTAGAAAGCTGATAAGATAGTGTTTTTCCGACTCTTCACAACAGAAGAGGTCCTACACTAAAACTGGAACCCGTGTGACACATTGTTTTAGTTGCTCGAATGAGCGTGTTGCTGCCGGTGTCCAATGAAAGGAGCCACCTTTGAGACACTCGTAATAGGTGCCACAATAGCGCTGAAATTACGAATAAAACGACGGTAAAATGAAGCTAAACCATGAAAACTCCGTACCTCGTGTATGTTTGTTGGAACCGGCTAGGTGAGAATAGCGTCCACCTTCGTTTCGTCCATCCGGATTCCGTTTCCCGACACATGATAACCCAAGAACAAAACTTCTGAAGAGAGGAAGCAACACTTTTCCCTATTTGCAAAGAGCCTTTGTTCGCGCAAAATTGTGAAGACTTCGCGCAGGTGTCGTAGGTGTTGAGGGAGGTCTGTACTAAAGACAAGGATGTCGTCGAAGTATACTACGACACAACGCCCCATTAGTGCCTTAAAAATGTGATTCATAAGGCGCATAAAGGTACTTGGAGCGTTGGAAAGGCCAAACGGCATCACCATCCATTCAAAGAGGCCGTCACGTGTTTTGAAAGCTGTTTTCCACTCGTCCCCCGGCCTCATACGGATTTGATGGTAGCCACTTCGAAGGTCTATCTTAGAAAATATTCGGGCCCCATGTAGTTGATCCAATAGATCGTCAAACCGTGGTATGGGAAACCGGTATTTAATAGTGATCTTGTTAACGGCTCGGCTGTCCACACACATTCGATAAGTTCCATTAGCCTTTGGTACAAGTAATGCGGGGACCGCACATGGACTCATACTCTCTCTAATCAGCCCCTTTTCCAACAGCTCATTCACTTGCCTATGGAACTCCTCATATTCTTTGGGATTCATACGATAAGCCGGCTTGTTTGGTATGACCGCACCAGGTAGGAAGTCGATGCAATGCTGTATCTCCCGGACGAGCGGTAGACCTGATGGAATTTCTGACAGAAAAATGTCCGCAAATGCTTTTAAGAGGGGCTGTACTTCTGATGGTGGTGTATGTGCAGCTGGGTTAACTTCGGCTATCACTAGGGCAAATACGACAGGTGGTTTAGTGGACGTGTAAAATCCAGAAAGGGTATCACTAGAGCTAGGTGCTCTAATACCAACTGATGCAATATTCTTAGCAATCAGATTGGATCAACAAGAACTGGATAGGAATTCTCTTTTTATTCAATAATCAATCAATCAAAATAAACAAAAGAAAACTAGCAAATTTAAAGACAATCAGATCCTATAAACTAGGAATTGGGATAAGACTAAAAGTCTATCAGAAAAGTAAAGATAACTCAAGCAAACTAAAGATAAACTCAAGCAAATTAAAGATAAACTCGGAGAGAATTCCAGCTGGGTTGCGATTAGAAAACCGTCCCTAGCCGGGCTCATCATCGGGACTTGGAACCGGGGCTGCCAGATCTGGTAAGCGGGCTGCTGGGCCCGGGTCTGAGCTGGAGGTTGCATCAAATGTGTTCCAGTCCAAACGAGTACCATCACCATGTAGAAATTTATCCAAGGATCCATTTGGCATGAACTCGTACATGAGAGCTCTTTTCTTTCCTTCAAAGCAGAAGCCTAAGAGTCTAACTATGTTGACATGAGAAGTACTACTGATGCTAGCTACTTCATTAATGAAATCTTCTCCATCTCCAATGGCTCCGTCCAAGAGCTTCACTGCGACTAAACGTCCATCATGTAATTGTCCTTTGTAGACGCTTCCAAACCCTCCTTTTCCCAATTTTGTTGCAAATGAGTTTGTTATTTTCTTGATTTCTGAATAATAGAATCTTTTTGGAGCTAGACTTCCATAGCTCCTTAAGAAGATCTCTATTTGATGATTTGAGGCTTCCTGCGTTTCTGGCAAGGCCGACCCTTGTCCATGGTTGTGATGGTGGTGGTCATCGACACCAAAATCCTAGAGGGCAACAAATTTGTATTATATCTTTTTACTTACACACATATGTATATATATAGGGGTGGGTTCAAATGTGAACCACTTTTTGGTTGTGAACGTGAGGACAGCCGAGAGCGCGACACGTGGCGGATGACTAGGCGCCATGTCAGGTCCACGGCGGATGACTAGGCGCGATTCATGGGAGGGCATTGAATTAAAAGAGGGGGGTAACCGAAGATTGATTCACGGGTACGGTGATGTGATTGTTACATTGAACCAATTGCAAAGAGTTGGCCAAGCTGCTGTCTATCAGACTGGTTCTGTAGAAGTAACTGTCACTTGTGGTGCTATTCACATCACAATCAAATCGGTTACTTGCTGATTCTTGAGTCGAATTGCACCCATAGTACAAAGATACATCCTCTTGGCCGAAATTATCGTCGCTGAAGAGGGTCGAGTTGTAGGTGGTGTTATGGAGATGTTGAGGGCAAGAATTGTCCCAAAGATCATTTCTAGCAACGTTGATTACTTGTGTACTCGTATCCGTTTGTAGGACTCGATAGTCCACCGATTCGTAATTGAGTAACAAAACATCGAATTGGCAAGTTAGCTGAACGCCCGGGCGGCCGCAATGAGCAGGACGAGTTAACCTATAAAACGGGTACTCTAGTCGCTCTTCCCCACACTCGACTATCTCACCACAAACATCGTATCGTGAGGTACCTTGGCATCGGATGGCTGGAAAGCGAACAACGATGGCTAGAATCACCGTGAACACAAAGAGGGTCGGGTTCTGGTCGAGATGGGGTTTCATGGTGGTTGGACTAAATGAAGATTGAACGGATGAATGATCAATGGAATGGAAAGATGCCTATTGATGAAAATAATTAATGAAAATTTAAACAAGTTTTTGATCGTTTAATAGTCAAGTATCATAGTCTAAAGAAAAAATAACATTTGAAAATTAAGACGATGTTTATAAATAGAAGCGTCTATTGATCATCAGTTTCCATATTGACCAACTTGGTCTAACTAGTGGCCCAAATCTACACCACACAACCCCTTAAAATTTATAAGACTTAACATTGCTCTCATCTAATAGTCTACGTAGCTATTTTATTTATTTCAAAATAGGGTTAATTACATGGGTATGTATCGAACTTGTCACGTTTTATCATTGTACGTACTCAACTTATAAACTTACCATTGTATGTATCGAACTTTCTAAATTGCCATTGTATGTATCCAACTTTATCAAAACCTCAAGTTCGATACACTTTCGTGACAAGTAGAATACATTCAATGATAGGTTTTGATAAAGTTGGATAGATACAATGACAATTTTAGAATGTTCGATACATACAATGGTAAGTTTATAAGTTGAGTACATACAATGATAAAACGTGACAAGTTCGATACATACCCATGTAATTAACCCTTTAAAATAAGTATACTTTCAAAAGTAATGTTTACTTTTTCATTCTATCATCTTCAATTATTATAGAGAACTTTTCTTTTATAATTAGGTATAAAACCCAGGTGGCCGCAGTAAGCAGGACGAGTTAACAACGGGTACTCTAGTCGCTCCTCTCCACACTCGACCATCCCACCACAAACATCTTATCGTGAGGTACCTTGGCACCGGATGGCCTGAAAGTGAACAACGATGGCTAGAATCACCATGAACACAAGGAGGGTTGGGCTCTCGCTGAGATGGGGTCTCGTAGTGGTTGGACTAAATGAAGATGGAATAGAAAGACGCCTAATTGATGAAAATACAAACTAAGTTTTGATTGTTTAATTGTCAAGTATCATAGTCTAAAGAAAAAATAACATTTGAAATTAAGACCATGTTTATAAATAGAAGCGTCTAGTGATCATTAGACCATCTGCATCAATGCAATGCCAACTCATTTTTTTAAATGTTAAATCATATATGCAATAAACCTCCACATCAATGCAATGTCAACTTATCTTTCAAAAGTGACCCTTATCAATTAATTTATAATTATATATTTTGAAAAAAAAAGTATTACAGGACCCACATATATTAGTTGAAAGGTCTTTCAAATGTTGCAAAGCTTGCAAATAGTTCCTATAATTAGAGGTAAAACTTTTTTTTAATTAAAAAAATATAACAATTAAATATTTTTAAATAATATATTTTTTAGACTATGCAATGCCAACTCAGCTTTCTAATATGCCACATCAACTTTGTAATAAACCTTTACATCAATGCAATTTCACTCATCTTTCAGTTTAGTTTTATATTAATAAAAAAAATAGTTTCTTGTTTAATTAAATAAAAGAAAAAAATATGAAATGACCCACATTTAGGAAATGTTGCATGACTTGCAAAGAGTTGTAAGACCTCTTTCCTATGTGGCAATGTCACATCACTTGCAAAGGATATTTGCTAGCTTGATGTGGATAACCTTATATAGTACACGTTTATTTAACGTTGCTATTTTATTTGTTTTTAAAACGAGTAATGTTTACTTTCTTATAGTACCCTTAATTATTATAGAGATTATTTTCCCTATAATTAGAGGTAAAGTTGTTTTTTTATTTAAAAAGTATAATAATTACACATTTTTAAACAATATCTTTTTTATGTAGTACGAGTTTATTTTAAGACGGAGAGAATGCCAGATATGAAAAAGGATCAGCTTTAATCCACCTAAACGGGAATTGAGTTCTATATTATAATCTTTCTAAAATATGTTATCTAAGATCAAAATATCTTAACCAATCACAACAACTAAGTTGGTGCAACAAGTAAAAATCAAACAAAGATTAACATGTTGATTCTGTGAATGGTCGTGCTTGATCTATACTAAGGTTCATTGATTTGAAGAACGCCGAATCTTAGCTAGAAGTCAATAATTTGGAAGCAAACTGAAAATTGACCATCCATCTTACACAAACAAATGTTAAATAAGAAGCCCAAATCAAAACGGGTCTGGAGATAAGTCATTGGCCACCATAAAGACCCAACGAAAATGAAAAACACCCTTAAAAGACACTAAAATGTCCAAAAAAATGATTCGTTTTTAGGGTTCAAAAGTTTGTTAGGCACCTTTAGGGGCCTAACCACGACATACATCTCATTCCATACTTCAAATCAACTAGTCGTGGATCTGAAACTAAGCCCGGGCCAAAGTCACGGTCTTTTAAGCACAACCCTCTTTGGTACTAATGAAAAAGTGCTAAAATATAAAATATAAAACACTTTAGAATACAAAAAATAGTTTATGACTTATTAGGATAACTAACTCTTTCTGTTTTATCACATTTTACCATTGAACTTATTTTTGTACTCAATATACCATTGATTTTTTTAATGTTTAAACCTTCATTAGGTTTAGTCTCTATGCTTTTGTTTTTTTATTAGTATGCATGTATTTACACACACACACATGTGTATAGGGGGCCTATTTATGGCAGATTAAAAGTGATAATGGTTCCGTTTACACTGCAGTCGGTGGTTTCCTTTCCACTGCAATTGATGGTTGCTCCTTTTATTTGAATATGTACTTTTGTTGTGCCATGTTTCCTTACAAAGCTTGCACCTCAATACAGAACTAGTCCAAGGATTTGAACATTTAAAAAAAATAAAAAAAATTCAATGTTATATTGAGTACAGAAATAAGTTTAATGGTAGAATGTGATAAAACAGAATAGTTAATTACCCTAATAAGTCAGAAACCCATTAGATATTAACCCTTTACCCTATCACGTCGATGACACTTGTTATAAATAATTGCCACGTAGATGCCATGTAAACAAATACCTACCATGACCGGTGGTAATGATAAGATTTGAATATTAAATTTTTTTAATGGTATATTAAGTACAAAAATAAGTTCAATAGTAAAATATTATAAACCGTAATTGTAATACCCTAATAAATCTTATAAAAGATCCCAATATTTCTGATAAAAAAGAATTTGTATAAAATGTCAAAGTGAAACAATAACATCTATAAATCCCGACTATCAACACTATCAAAATTTCCTCCTAGCCATTTTTCTTATAATTTTACCAAATTATCAATAAGTCTATAAAATTTAGGTCCATAAATCTAAAAGACACCAAAAAAGAACCTGTTCAATACTTCAATTTCCCTCGCAATTAATTTTTTGCAGCCCTAGACATGAAAATTTCAGATATAGAACATTTTAATAATATTTTAGTAATATTAAAAGAGAATTGACCATGGAACCAATTTAAGAGTGTAAAATGGCTACTTAAGTCAATTTCCCCAAAAAAATCACATTTAATTTTAATCTATTTTAGAGACCACAATATTAACTACAATATTAAAATATTTATATATTTAATATAATTCTTTTTATTCTTTTACACATTTAATTTTAAAGTTTCTTGTTCCTAAAATATAACAAAAAGATATTTCTCTCCTCATAATGATATTTTTAGGGAGTGTTTCAAATTAAGATAATTTTATACCCTATATTCTACTCTCTCCATTGTGGAGAGAATTTTAAAGAATTCACTAGATAAAAAAAAACTCCCAAAATCTCACAGCTCTTTATTTCGGAGAATAATAGAAATGCTCTAAAAAGTTACAAAGAAAACAAATAAAACATAAGTATTTTTATTGGTCAATTGTAATTTTAGGGGTATGTCCAAAGATTCATATTTCAAAAACCGGGTATTAAATAATATTTGATTCTTTGCTAAATAGAGACCTAAAAGATCAAAAACTATTGATCTACGGCTCTAAGCCATCTATTTTTTCGAAAAAATAACGTTTATATCTTTGAAGTTGGATTCATAGCCCAGATGAATAAATTTGGGCTTGGAACTTTCCCGTAAACGCTATAGGCATTTTCGAAAATGGCTGGCCCAAGATGAGCTTTCCATGTTCAATCCAAATGGATTGAAATTTATGTCATTTTCTAATCGAGCTTTTTTCGGGTCTATTTACTTTTATTGAGTGAATGAATCCGTCAATTCTTAGATGTACTTAGGCCGTGTTCGGTAATGACTTAATAGGCTGTCTGGCACATATGGCTGATTCGCTCAGCTATACATCGATGTTCGGTAGTGGCTTAATGGTTCAGTAAATGGCTGATTCGCTCAGCCCAGAAGGTAGAGTCATATCCACTCAGCTGGGTTTTTTCCATCCTTGCCCTTCTAAAAAAAACACGCCTTTCTTCCAAAGATTTGAATACGCCCTTTCTTCCCAAGATTTCAAAGCACCCCTTTCTTCAAAGATCCTGAAATCGACCTCCTTTCCAACATTCTTCCTCGTAAAATCAAATCATCTTTCATCCCTTCTTCCTTTCTCTGGAATAGACTCTTCCATCGTCACAGGTTTTCAGATTTGTCTGGTTCAATTCAAAGAAAAAAAACCTCTGCCAAGGGGTTCGATTTGGTATTCTCTCGTTTCCAGAAAAAGAAAAAAGGAAGAAGGGATAAGAGTTGTTTGGGGGTGGTGAGCTTCACGAGTTCAGACTTCAGAATGAGAAAGAAGGGATGGTGGTGGGTCTTTGTTGATGGTGATGTTTGTAAAATTGATGTGATATAAATTATATAAAAATACAATAAAAATAAAATATTATG
This sequence comes from Centaurea solstitialis, assembly GCA_030169165.1. Classification (NCBI taxonomy): domain Eukaryota; kingdom Viridiplantae; phylum Streptophyta; class Magnoliopsida; order Asterales; family Asteraceae; genus Centaurea; species Centaurea solstitialis. The sequence goes on from CM058041.1 coordinate 66,618,746, forward strand.
TAATGATATTAAATAGTTTTTCATTTAGAAATAGTTTAAGTTGATAATTTTTATAATTAAAAACCATCCATTCATTAATTTTATCAAGCAATAACTTTATTTCGAAAAAATACATACTAGGGTTAAAATGGTCATTTTTAACATTCAGACAATTTATTCAGCATAACAACCGAACAACAATTTATCTGTTAACACACAGACAACTATATCCAGACAGACAACTATATCCATTCAGGTCTTAACAGAAAATGAACCGAACAACACCTTAGCGTCATCATCATTTAACACCACATCTTTACAACCAATACCACCATTGGTTCAACATGTTCATTGTCACTATCAATGGACAATATGCAAATATTCCTGCCAAGGTTCGTTGTTTAACCATAGGTCGTTTTTTTCTTTTTTGGGAATACTTCTTCAAAATGTATCAAACTATCCCCAATATATTATTGTGTGTATCAACCTATAAAAATTTCTTTTGTATGTATCAAACTTTATTTTTCAGCCTATTGTGTTACAAAATGACCGGTAACCGGGTTAGCCGGTAACTCCGGCCATCTTCTCCGGCGGTCTTCTCCGACCATCTTTTCCGGCCATCTCCTCTAGCCACCTACGACATTCTTCTCCAACCACCTCCGTCGACCTCCACAGCTGACCTCCACCGCCAACCTCCACCGCCGATCTCCACCGCCATCCACCTCTACCATTGTCACCACCACCACCACCACCACCACCGTCGACCACCCAAAACCACCTAAAACTAGGGGTGTTCAAAAAAATCCGAATCCGATCCGACATCCGAATACCCGAAAACTTCCGATCCGAAAATATCCGAAAATTCGGATATCCGGATTTTCGGATTCGGATTCGGATAGTGTTTTCGGAAAATTTCGGATTTTCGGATATCCGAAATATCCGATTTTTATATTAATATATTATTTTATATATTATTTTATTAATAATAGATATATATTAAAAAATTAAAACCCTACTCACAGTCTCATATGCATTTTATTAATAATAGATATATATTATTTTATATATTATTTTATGTTCTTATGTTACTTTAGACTTTCGTATTATTATTTAAAGCACGTAAACTAAGTATTTGATGTCGTATTAGCTTGTGGATGATTGGAAACATGTGGACGATTATTATGTACAAGAATGATGTTTTTTTTTTTTGGGTTTTTTAAGCTAGAAATGACATTTTTATCAAATATTTCGGAATTTCGGAATTTTCGGATTATCCGGTATCCGAATCCGGAATTTCGGATATCCGGATTTTCGGATATCCGGAATTTCGGATTCGGATTCGGATAGTAAATTTAAGTATCCGAAATTTTCGGATATCCGAAATTCGGATATCCGAAATTCCGGATATCCGAAAATGAACACCCCTACCTAAAACCACCCAAAACTGTCATCCCGTCGCAAAACACCTCCGGCCACCGTTCCAACCGCCTGTAACCGGCTGATGACCGGTTGAGAAGGTCACCTACACACAAAAGGATGAAAAATAAAGTTTGATACATACAAAAGAAATTTTTATAGGTTGATACACACAATAGTATATTGGGGATAGTTTAATACATTTTGAAGAAGTATTCTCTTCTTTTTTTGTTATAGGTGGCTTCGTTGTTATGATGGAGTTTTATCAACCACTTAGTGTAGGCGTCGTTGGTCGACCGAAGATGCAAAGGATCAATGACATTTTTACTATTGCTTTCCTCCTAGTCCTAAAGTTTGTACGTATGACTCAGAGCGATTGTTGGTTTGGGTTTTTTGTTCTTTTAGCATAACGCGTCAAAAAACTAAGGTCCAAATATTTAATTTCAATTGCAATGATTGAAGATTCAAGTATTGATTATGACCCGTATGTTCAATTTGTGGTTTCAACATTCAAATTTTGCATTAAGTCCGATGTTGAAGTTCAAGTTTTTAAAGCGATCTTGATGCATATTCAAATATTCGATGATGTTTAGTTGACGGATGTTCATGGCTGCGTTTTGGAAATGTGAAGGCCTTTTGCCTCGAGCATTTTGTATTTCTAGATCGATTTACCGCCCTTCAAACTATGCTATCCGTTAAAAACCATGAAGGCGTAGGGCTTCACTCTTGGTTTATTAAGAGATAACTCTCATGCACAAACTTGGGGTGTCTAGAAATGTCAAACGATTCAATTACACAATCAATCCACAAATTAAAGTTGGACATCCAATCATAATATTATTTATTTACCGTTAATCCTAATGTACTATATTTAGGATTACCTTGTTAGAGTTGGGTCCAAATAAGAATAATACTTACTTAAAAGAATACAAGAACCAACAAATCACATATGATTTTGCAATGACTTTCAAAAAAATCGACGTAGGAGCTTTGGCTTTGGATTGCAAAAATCGTGTGAATCATATATGATTTTGTTGGTACTGTATTCTTTTAGATAATTACCGTTCTCATTTGATCTCTCTTTATTTTGTTATTCTTCAAACAAAATTAACTTTATTTGAATACATTCTAATTATCATATATTAACATTTATCATGGTTGTCCAGGTTAACAAATGAATGCAGTTTAATGTGTTATATTAATTATGGGATTGATTTTAATCTTTATAAGAATAATAATAATTTAGTTCTAAGTTCTTACTATAAATTCAATAGTTGCTAACATCTTAACCAAATTTGAAGCACGCTAAAATTTAAAATAGAGTAGGGATTAGGAAGAGTATACTTCCTCCGCAACCTGCATTGTTATTAGTCTCTCACTGGTTGAAGTTGAAGTCAAGGTGGCTGACGACGACGGTATGCCTTGGGCTTGCCTTGTGGAAAATGACCAAAAATGTCTAGGCGGAACTTGCAATGATTCTGAGCTTCCTTCCAACATTTCCACAACTTTACTTATAGACGGTCGGTCTGATGGATTATATTGGATGCACCACAGGCTCACCGTCACCATCTTCCTAGCTAATTCCTCTTCCTCCTCGGATGCCACCCCATCTATCCCTAGATTATCTCCGGCTTCTACCTGCTTATGTATCCAATCTGGAAAATATGCTTCGCTTGCGCTTGTAGGGACGGCGTTAGTTTTTTTACGTGCACCGGTCATTTCAAGAACCATCATCCCGTAGCTATACACATCAGATTTGTGAGATGCCCCACCAAGACTCTTGAAAAATACTTCCGGAGCCATGTATCCTGCAGTACCTCTTGCACCCATTTCAGACAAAATACTCTCTTTCCTCTTCCACAGCTTGGCCAACCCAAAATCAGATATTTTTGGGACAAACTCTTCGTCCAACAGAATGTTGTGAGGCTTTATGTCGAAGTGCACAATTCTTGTGTTACAACCTTGGTGCAAGTACTCTAGACCTCGTGCGATCCCTTTTGCAATCTTGAACAATGTGTTCCACTCTAAACGTTTACCATCATCGTATAGAAATTTATCCAAGGATCCATTTGGCATGAACTCGTATATGAGGGCTCTTTTCTTACCCTCAAAGCAGAAGCCTAAGAGTGTAACTATGTTGACATGAGAAGTTCTACTAATGCTAGCTACTTCATTAATGAAATCTTCTCCATCTCCCATGGCTCCATCCAAGAGCTTCATTGCAACTGAACTTCCATTATGTAATTGTCCTCTATAGACACTTCCAAACCCTCCTTTTCCCAATTTTGTTGCAAATGAGTTTGTCATTTTCTTGATTTCTGAATACTTGAATCTTTTTGGGGCTAGATTTCCATGGTTCCTTATGAAGATCTCTATTTGACGGTTTGAGGCTTTATGAGTTTCTAGTAACCTCTTTTTTCGACAAATTATCACAAGCAGTAAAAGCATAGTTCCAACTATGCTACATAATAATCCTGCGTAAGATGTTTAGAGGAAGGTTATTGCATTTAAAGAATACGAGTCTACGAGACGTGAATGCGAGTCTACGAGACGTGCTTACTCTACAAAAAAGTTGAGTTTATAGAATATATATAATAAAAAAGTGTTTGAAAAGTGTTTTATAGGACCAAAGTTTATACGACCAAATAAAAATGCGTCCTATATTAAAGTGTTACAAAAGTTTATAGGCCGCTTTTGGATGTTAAGATGTTTTTTAGATTATTTTTTTTAAATAAAACATCTTATTAGCTATTTTATAGGATTCTATTTGAAAAACTATTTTATAAACACAAGTTTCCTCTATAAGATGGGTTTATCAGACACTTATCAAAAGCATCTTATATATAAAATTAGTTGATACGACATTTTAATTTGAAAAGTTTCTGAATTGTTTTATGATACTAAAGAACGTCAACTCATTGTAACACTTTTAGATAAGACCCTTTTTTATTTGGTTCTATAAACTTGGGTCCTATAAAATATTCTATTATAAACTCAATGTTGTTGTACCGTTAATTTCTCTTGTGTTTTATCAACTCATGATGATATTTTCGTATACCTTTGTTCAATTTAATATAATAATGCACATATAAGTTTGTTTACTTACCAATTGCAAGCTTCCATTTGGTGTTAAAAGCTCCCTTGGATCCTGTTTAGGGAAGAAGGTAAAAATTAACATCATGAACTTAATTACTAACTAAAGATGATCAAAATATCATTAACAATAAGCAGGGTTATAGATTGAGGTGTGGGATTAGATATACCAGCAGTTAACCTAATAAAGGATTGACAAATTACAACCTGTGTGTGAAAAGATGATTTTCTTAACAGCAGATAACTCATGCACACGTCCTGACACGAAGTCGACGAGGTATCCGGGATCCATACGGGCACCCGACTAATCCTCGGTGACCATGGACCGACCCAAAAGCCGCGACCCATGGTCAGGGTACCGCCACATGCTCACTCCATAAATCGAACCCGGTAGACAGGGATGCCATCCATTGTCTCTCTGCTCCCGAGGATGTTACCTATCACTAGGCTAGTAATGCTTTGATGTGAAACGATGATTTTTGTTCTTGTGCTTTGTGGTTGATTTTTAAAGATTTCACATATTGGTGCTAGTTTTTTGTGTTTTCAAACCCAATATTGAGAAAATCATTTCGTATGTGTGTAAACAAATAACTGGATATAGGCTTGTGCATGATGGACCTCGTGTAGACCATACGGTGGCACGTGGTACCGTTTCGTTTTTTTGTTGTAGTATAAAAAGTTATTGGTTTGTGAAAAGTTACTATATCAATTTGTCGTGTGTCATTATATATATTTTAAAATGATAATAAGGACACAAGTTCTCATTGGTAACGTTTAATTCCTTGTTTTTCAAATGTGAAGTCTTGTGTTTGAGTTTTGTTAGAGTCATTTTCCTAGTTTTTAGTTTTTATTTTTCAGATTTATTATGTTTCTAAAAAATTTGCAATAATAGATTCAAACCTAAGACCTTACATTTAAAAAACAAAATATTTCATTTTGTGATAAATATCTTTATATTTGTTTTCTATACTTAAATGGTGCAAATTTCTAGTCAATCCCTGGGCTTACAGATCTTGGATCGACATTTCTAGTTGACTCAATTACTAGTTAAATTTCTATAAAACAATAGACAAATTAAGGGGAATATGAACATAATAAGATCGGAAATTAAAATGACTTACCTCCACTTTCATCCAAATTGTTACAAGTTAACGGGAATTCCCCGCTAGCACAATAACAAGCAAACGACTCCGGGGAAGTTGAGTTGGACCCACATCGGCCGTTGGACCGAGTACACCGATCACAATCGTTTTTATTTGCTGTCCACTGTAGATTGAAACCCGCATTCAGAGCTGATCTTAGTTGAGTTGTCGTAGCACCAGGTGTCCCCAATTGGTTAGCCCAAGTTTGATTCACGGGTACGGTGATATGATTGTTGCACTGAACCGATTCAAAGTTGGTGGTCACGCTGTTATCTACCAGACTTGTTCTAATGAAGTAACTGTCCGTTGTAGTGCGATTCACATCGCAATCGAATCGATTAGCCTCTAGAAACGGGACCGTTCCTAGAGTAGAATTGCACCTGTAGTACAAAGATACATTCTCTTGGCCAAAGTTATCATCGTTGAAGAGGGTCGAGTTGTAGGTGGTGTTATGGAGATATTGAGGGCAAGAATTGACCCAAAGATCATTTCTAGCAACAGTGATTATTTGCGTACTCCTATCCATGTCTAGGACTCGATAGTCCACCGATTCGTAATTGAGTAACAAAACATCGGATTCGCAAGTTAGCTGAAAACCTGGGCGACCGCAATAAGCAGGACGAGTTAACCCATAAAACGGGTACTCTAGTCGCTCGTCCGCACACTCGACCGTCTCACCACATGCATCGTACCGTGATCGTGAGGTACCTTGGCAACGGATGGCCGGGAAACGAACAACGATGGCTACAATCACCGTTAACACAAAGAGGGTTGGGTTTGGGTGGATACGGGGTTTCATGGTGGTTGGACTAAATCAAGATTGAACGGATGAATAATCATTGGAATGTAAAAGAGGTCTAATTGATGAAAATAATTAATGTAAATAGAAACAAGTTTTGATTGTTTAATAATAGTCAACTAAAGAAAAAAAAAATAACATTTGAAAATTAAGACGAAGTTTATAAATAGAAGCTAATATTGATCATCGGTTTTTATATTAACCAACTTGGTAACTAGTGGCCCAAATCTACACCACTTGATCTATAAGTGTGTACGTTGTTATTTTATTTTTTCCAAAACGAGTAGTGTTTATGTTTTTATTCTACCGTTAATTATTATGAAAAATCTTTCTTTGTAGGGATAAAATTGTACATTATTAATTAAAAAGCATGACAATTTACATATTTTTATAGTGTACATGTACTTTGAGATGGAAAGTGTGCCGATATGAATTAGTGCTCTCGAGTAAGTTGGTCGCTAATCTCTATTAAGGTTCGTTGTGAATGCTTGTCACTAATTTGTATTAAGGTTCGTTGATTCGATGAATACCAAACAGTAGGCTTCAAGTTCTAATTAACAAGAACTAAAAATAAAATTTTGGAATAAGAAAAATAGAAGATTCTAGATTTATATTCGGATTATCCGTCTTATACAAATAAAGATTGACTAAAAAGTCAAAAACAATAGGAGTCTAGAACTCATGGGCCTAACATAAAGGCCCAAGAAAATTTCAAAGAAAAAAGGGTAAAAACAATAAAATCTCCAAAAACACATGCTTCATTATCATTTTTTAAGGTTTAAAAGTCTATTAGGCCCCTTTGGGATCTAAGTACCTAACCATGACAAGCGTTTCGTTCCAGGTTTCGAATCAACTGATCGTAAGCCTAAAAACTAAGCTCCACAGTCAAGGTTACGTCCTTTTCAGTATAACTGCTTTTGGCAGCACGTTCATTTGTCTCAAAGAATAATAGGTCCTGATCCTCCATGCTAAGGCCCGTATCATTTTATTTTATTTTGCAATTACAAAATTAATTATATAATTAAAGTATTCTATACATTCAACTTCATTGGTGGAAATAATTAAAAAATATATTTCTCTACTCAACATTAAGTTTTAAAGATTTCTTAGATATTTAATTTTTCTTGATTTTAATATACATGTTAATATAGTGGTTAGAGCAAAAATCCTTCTAAATCTTTAATGTTTAATCTATACGTAACGACTTATTTTTGGTAATTTAAGTTTAACTATGAAATATAAAAACATAAATTTTAGATGGTCATTACGAATAAATCCGTCCAATGAACTAATGAATATTAATAAATGAAGTTTGCATTTGAGATATATATATTCATGGTCAATTTGTACAAACGTTTAAAGCATGAAAAACAAATTATTGTAGTATACTGTATACATCCAAGATAAGTGTGAGACCAAGTAGTAGCTGACTAAAATGTGAGACCAAGTGTAATAAATATAATTTTTTTTGAAAGGCAATAATTTTATTAAAAACCAACTAGTTACACAACCAAGCGACTTCAGGCTGCAGGACGCAACCTCGAAAAACTCCTTACACAGCTAATACAAAAACCACGTCAAACTCGGACCAAGTAAACAAACCCGCGAGACATAAACTGAAACCACGATAACCAAACTACACTTTAACCGAACCCACAACCGTCGAACAAACCGAACTAAGACTCGATCCTTATGAAAGCTTGAGCAAAACCCACTTGAACTAATCCCACAACCACGGACGCACAAACCACGAAACCAGTTGCCACTCCCATTACCACGAACCACCGCGAACCGACAAACAGGGGCGGATACATGTGTGGTGGAGGGGGGTCAAATGACACCCATAATCTTCTAAAAGTTATTGTTTTTAATTAGAAATTTTAGTTCCTTATAAATACAATTGCTATTTTGACACCCAAAAATAAAGTCTCTGCCCCCACAAAATATTTAATTCAGATTTAAGCATTAAAGAAATTTTATTTTTACTTTTTTTGAGTTTGTTGTAAATTATTTTATAATGTATTTTTAAAATTATCACAAAGCCAAGTTTTTAACTTCAATAAGTTAAGATCTATTCTTCAATATAATCGACCGTCTTTTTTTCTTAAGACTGAAATAAAAGATTCGTCGACTCGCACTGTTTTACCCACCTTATTACCAATTCGAGTAAGAATCCTCCTGCTAAAGTACTCAATTGGAAGTTCAGGGAGGCTCATCCATGATTGGGAATCGGAATGTAGGTACTTGACTGTATGCCCCTCCATTGATTTCACTGCATTCATTCATTATTTGTTTGATTCTTCGGGCTTCTTCCGGCCCGCTTTAAATCATTTCCCTATACTCTCCCAAAACGTATAATTTGTGAAAATAGGAATACAGTATAACAAAATCAAGTTTATAAAATTTCTAAAATTAATAAGCTTTACAATAAAGTGTTTTATAGGACCTAAGTTTATAAGAGCAAACAAAAAAGTATCAAATATAAAAGTGTTACAATAAATTTATAGGACGCTTTTGAACGTTGCAGCAAGGTTTTTAGGACTTTTTTAAATAGGACGTTTTTGAGAAATGTCTTATAAACTCATCTTTTAAAGGACGCTTGTGTTTATATAACATTTTTTTTTCCAAATTGTGTCCTACAAAATAGTTAATACGATTTTTTTATTTGAGAAATGTTCTAAAAAATTTGTTTGACGCTCAAAAGCATCAATAATTTTTGTGTAACCCTTTAGAGAAAACGTTTTTATGTTTGGTCCTTTAAGACACTATATTAGAACGTTTGCTTATTTTATACGTCTTATAAACTAAATTTTCTTGTAGCAACATGTTTTGCTAGAAAAATATGCACTGCTCAACTCAACTCGAAAGTTTGTTCAAGTTTTCAAAAGAGATGAGTCGAACATTAGTATCGTAAAGCTTGACTCGAAAATTTTTGCTACGTTATATAAATTTCGACCCCCATTACCAAAATTTCTGGATCCGCCAACGCCGACAAACTACGAAACTACCGAACCACGAAACCAGATACCACAACCACTACCGCGAACCGACAAACTACGGAACTATCGAACCATGAAACCATATACCACTACCACAACCACCGCGAACCGACGAACCGGTTCTGCACAAAAAAACCGGTTCTCGGGGACCCGATCGAAAAAACCCGAAACCGGTTCTCCCCAAAACCGGTTCTGGCATACCCGGTTCGGGTCTCACCAGACCCGGTTCTGAGGACCGGTTCTCTCCATCCTTGCCAAACCAGTTCTGAGACCGGTTCTCCAGACCCGGTTCTGGACCCGGTTCTCCAGACCCGGTTCTCAGACCCGATTTTAGACCCGATTTTTCAAAAAAAATGACCGTTTTTTTTTTTACTTTCTGACCGTTTTCAAACGGTAATATGACCGTTTTTTTCACTTTTTTGCCCAAAAATTTACCATCTTACCCCATTAAACATGTATAAATAGCTTAGGATTTGTTAGTTTCATTCCACACCAATTCTCTCAATCTCAATCTCAATTCTCAAACTCTCTCGATTCCATACCGAAATCCAACTCTCTTCAACTTTCTCATTTCCATTTTTTCTAAGCTTTCACGTCGATTCTTCATGGCTAATCCTAGTGGTGTTTCTTCGGTGGGTCAATCTTCCATGGGGGAAAACCTTGAAGTCTCGAAAGTTATTGAAACCAAGCGTAACAAAGAAGTTTGGGATCATTTTGATTTGTGTCTAATGACAAATCAAATGAAGAAGGCACGTTGTAAGCATTGTAAAAGGTTTTTTTGGAGCCGACTCAAACACGTCGTTGGCTAAGCATATTAGAAAAGCATGCCCTATTTTTCATTCGGCTCCGGATTCAACTCAAACAAATATCACCCCACAAGGTGGTGTTTTTACTTATAACAATGACGCACTACGAGAACAATTTACAAAATTCGTGATTAGAAAAGCTTTGCCATTCGATCACTTTGACGATCAAGATTTCACGGCGGTTATTCAATCATACATGCAACCCGGTTATACTCAAGTAAGTCGTACTACCCTTAGACGAGATGCTTTAAAAATGTGGCATATGGCTCGAGAAAAAATGGTAGTGGGATTCCAAGAACACCGTTATGGTGTGTCGCTTACATGTGACGTTTGGACTTCCCCTCATGGTACCAGATATTCTTATTTAGCCGTTACGGCACATTGGATGAATCAAGAAAATTGGCAAATGATGAAAAGAACAATTGCGTTTGAATTATTCGGTGGCTCGCATACCGGTAATAATTTATTTACTCTTTTAAAAAAGGTTATCGAGCATTATCAATTAAGAAATAAAATTTTTGCTATGTCATTTGATAATGCGTCGAATAATACAAGCGCGGTTCCAAAATTAAAATTACTACTTAATCCAATTTTAGACGGTAAATTTTTTCATACTCGTTGTGTTGCACACATTATCAATTTATCCGTGCAAGACGGGTTGGAGGTTATTAATGATGTTAGAGTAGAATTTAAAGAAATGATAAAGTTTGTTTTTTGTAACAACACTACACGCCAAGGTAAATATAGAAAATATTGTAAGTCGGTTGGAAAACCTTATTTGGGTCCTAATTTGGATTGTCCAACTCGTTGGAATTCAACTTGGATGATGATGCATTCCGCCCTATGGCAAAGAGATACATTGCAACCATTTCACGATGGACTAGCCGAGAAAAAGAAAACAACTAAATTCTCGAATGCTAAGTGGGATATTATAGCCAAACTAACCGAGTTACATTGTGTGTTTAAAGAGAAAATATTTATGAATTTGGTTTTCATGGTTTATATTTTTTATATTTTATAACGTATTAGGTCCTTGAGTTTTTATTCCATTAAGTTTTTCTGTTAAATGGGTTAAGAACAGGAGTATTTTAGTCTCTCATTAATTTCTTCATTTTTTATTAATGTTTTTCTTTTGATCTGATTTTTCATCTTTTTCAACCCACCACTACCACCACCCACCGTCGCCACCATACAAAAATCTTTATTTTTCATATACCAATATACCATAAACCAAAATCTAACTTAATCTATAAATCCATCTACATTCAAACATCAAAATTTGATTCACCTTCGTCGTCCCCTCGTCATCATTGTTTTTGTGTCTCTACCCTTAAACAAATCCATCTACCAGGTCTCTCATCTTGTTTTGATCGAGGTGGGTAGTGATTTTAGCAGAGCAACTAGGAGGAAATAAGGGCTTGGCGATGGTACAACCAGGGTGAGAGGAGGGTTTTGGTCAAAGTGGGTGGTGGTGGTTTCTTTGGTGCAGCCAAGGGGAGAAGAGGGTTTCGATCGAGGTGGACGATAGTGGTTTCAATTCGGAGCACTAAAGACGCTCCTTGTTTCACTGGATAGAGCACCTACGGTTAAAGTGGGTGTTTGGTGGTGTGAATCGTGTGGTGAAGATAGGCGGTGATGGAGGTGTTTATCTAGCTTTTGGTAAAAGTGAAATTGGGTAGGTAGCAATGAAGATGAAAAAAAATGTTAGTTTATTTATTTATTATTAACTAAACACGTGCGCGTCCAATGCGGCGCAAAACATCTTAAGCTATTGAGTACTTCAATAAATATTCTTGTTTTGAGTCAATTTTATTCTCTATCACCCGATTCCATATTTATAGTTTGATGTGTTTATATGCCCTGCAAATATTAATTTGAACAAGATCAAAAATAAAATTAATTAGTCAAAATAATTTTGTTAAAACTCAACAATTATCTTGATTATATTTTATATTTTCTTATGCAAATATTGTAACACCCCAAATTCCAGAACAATAATATAACATAAACAAATAAATAAGAGAATAACTCCCAGTGATCTAAATCGCAATAAAGATACTAAGTCAAAACAAGGTAGTCAAAAGTGCATGCGAAACATCCCTGCACAGCTGAGATTATATTAAAATCAAGTCTATAAACTAAATCCACTAAGCTAATCTCTCACCTTCTCTTTTCCTCTTGGCGCACGTTCTTTCCCTGAAAATGTTTTATTGGTTTGAAAACGAGGGTTAGACCATAAGGTCTAGTGAATTCCCTCAAAACAGCTTGAAATCAGTTTAAACACAGCCCGCTGGCCGAACATTGAATCACTTACCACATTTATACTGGAGAAGCACTATGAGCAAAGAATAAGTCACCCCGTGACAAACCGGGTTACTCCAGACCTCTCAAGCCTTAGTAGTAACCCGAGTGGCAGGCTCCCCCGGATGCTCAATTAGTAAGTGACGAACATAGTTCGTGCCTAACCCCAATGGGGCAGCCTACCGGTTAAGGCTTGGTGTTGGGGAAAACCCCACCCAAGTTCGAATCCGGGGGTGAGCAACCAGGGGCCACTGAGTATTAATCCCAGGGGAGCATGGTTTAGCTCTCAGTGAAAATTGCCAAGGATGTAGTCTGGCCAAAGTCCAGGTGAACCTTTCCCAAAAAAAAAAACATAGTTCGTGCCTCACACCACTCCACTCCCAAGGGATGTACGGTTCCTCGGTACCCATTGCTCACAGTGCAATTCCGAAACATTTCATAAAATATTAAAGCATGCATAAAGATGATCATCAGTATAGGAATCATAGTTCAAATATAAATTCACGATCAACACTTGCAAAACATTCCATTTCAGTTTAGTTCACAAAAATCTTGGGTAAGGGGACTCTCCTGATCGCTGATCTGATAGCACTACAGAACCTCCCAAAAAGCTTGCCGATCAATCAAATGATACCATTAACTTAACTCTCTTCCAACATCCTAAATCGGACAACTCTACAAATCCCGAATCGGGCTTCTGCCTATCTCGAGTCGGGAAACTCACTATCCCGAGGCGGGATACTCACTATCCCGAGGCGGGATACTCACTATCGCGTGTCGGACTAGGGAAAGTCCGAGTCGGGATTCTGCAATTCCGGGGGTCGGGAAAACGAACACAGCAGCCCAAAATCCTCAAAAACTTCGACTTTTAACATCTAAAAGCCCAATTGAGTGCTCTAATCAAGCCTAATCAATAGAAGGATCCAACTAAAACAATTAACAACAATAAATCATAGATAACTTACTTACTTGAAGAAGATCTTGCCCAAAAACACCTCATTTTCTTCTTTCTTCCAATAAACACACACTCACACACTAAATCTTTGCCAAAAATGGTTAAAACCCTAATATTTCTCCTTAAATAACTAGATTAAGGGCCAAGCCCATACCACTTTTGGAAAAGCCCAACACCAATAATACTTTGAAAATTTGACACAATATACCCCTCCTCCTTCCAAAGTCTCACAAACTTGGTACATAGAGCTCAATTTAACTTAACTAATCAAATCAAATTTCTTGGTCTTTACAAATATTAACTTGAACGATACAAATTATAATTTAATTAATAGTAATATTTTATAACTCAATGATTATCTTGTTTTTTTTAATAAAATGACACATATCAATCAGATAAACCTAAATGAAATAAAAGTGTAAAATGCGTCCAAATACATGTTTAGGCATAAAAATCCTGAAATGGAGTAAATTACATGTTCAGATACTTAATTATTATATATAGATATAGAATAGAGTAAATTACATTATTGGTCCCTCTTGTTTTTAATTGAGAATAACAAAATAGTATAATGACTAAAATACCCCTTTAGCTAACATGCTTAACAGAAAAACTTAAGAAAGTTAGAAGTCAAGGACCTAATACGTTATAAAATATAAACCAGGACCAAATCCATAGATATTTTCATTTTGAATCCAAAGTATTAAAAAGACCAAATCATAGGGACCAACTATGTAAAATATGCCACTGTATATCTTACATGTTTGGTCCTTGTTACTTTTATTACATGTTTGGTCCTTATGATTTTTTTAACAGCCAACAACCATTTTATTAAAAAAAAACCAAACCAAAATACACCAAAGAAAAACAAACAACCAATTGGAAAAACAAAGAAAAGATACAAAATACCCTTTTAATTAACATGCTTAATAGAAAAAATCTAATGAAGTTAGGCTGCATGCACTGGTTTATTGGGTTCTCAGCGGGTATACCTGCCAGCTTCAAATAAGCCCGGCGGGTTGGGTGTGTGAGGGGAGGGAGCCGGCGGGTAAGGGCTTCGGCGGGTGTGGAGAGCCGTTGGCAAACGACTCTTCCAACGAACAAAAACGATCATATATATACCAACTACTCTCTCTACATACACTTTCATCTCAATATACACCACACTTTCATCTCAATATACCAACTATTCTTCTTCATCACACTTTCATCTCAATATACACCACTACTCTATTCTACATACATCCACAATGGCACAACCCGATTATTGGAACGATTCATCATCCACGGATACCGACGAAGACTGGGAACAAGATGCGCAAATGTTTGCTATGATCGTCGAACAAGCAAACGCATCATCATCATCGATTCCTCGTTCAAAGGCCCCTAACATAGACAGGGGTCAGGTAGAAGGTAACACAAGGCTAATGGCGGACTACTTTTCCGATAACCCGACGTACCCGGAGGAGATGTTCAAGCGATGTTTTAGGATGTCGAAAAATCTATTCATACGAATAATGTATGATTTAAACACACGGTACCCATATTTCCAACAACAGTACGACGCTGCGGGGTTGCCGGGTTTTTCTCCATTACAAAAGTGTACGGCGGCACTTCGGCAACTGGCGTACGGAATAACCGGTGACGCATTTGATGAGTACGTCCGTATGGGAGACTCAACGTCATGCTAGTGTCTAAACAATTTCATTTTGGGAATTATACAAATGTATGGAAAAGTATATTTACGCAAGCCGACTTACGAAGATATTCAGCAGTTGTACGCCGCGCACGAAGAGCATCACGGATTTCTCGGCATGCTCGGTAGCCTTGACTGCATGTATTGGGAATGGGCGAATTGTCCGGTTGCATGGCAAGGTCAATACCATCGAGGCGATAAACCGCATCCGTCAATCATTTTAGAAGCGGCGGCCTCCCAAGACGCATGGATTTGGCACGCATTCTTTGGTTGTGCCGGTGCCATGAAGGACCTAAACGTGCTCAATCATTCGCCCATCTTCGAAGATGTGTATAACGGAATCGCACCCGACCGAAGTTTTCAAGTAAATGGGGCCACCTACAAGCACGGATATTATCTCGGGGATGGGATATATCCAGAATGGGCTACTTTTGTCAAAGCGTTTTCCTATCCGGAAGACGCTAAACGAATTAAGTTTAAGGGAGCGTAAGAAGCGGCACATAAAGATATCGAACCAGCTTTCGGCATCCTCCAAAAACGTTGGAGTATAATCAAACAACCGGCTCGTGTAATGGAAAGACGTACGATGAGCAACATTATGTACGCGTGTATCATATTACACAATATGATACTCGAAAACAACAACAAGGCCATTTGTGCTATCCCGCACGATCTTCCGGATCCACCGAACCCACAACTCACTGAGGAGCAACGTATGACGAATATTTTCCAAGTGAGAAACTCAACTATTCACCATAATCTTCGGGTGGATTTAGTGGAACATATTTGGAATCTCGATATTGATTTTTAATTTTTTAATTAATGTTATGTAATTTTTTAATTAATGTTATGTAATTTTTTTATTAATGTTATGTAATTTTTATTAATATTAGAATTTTTAAATTATTTTTAACAATATTATTTATTTAATTATATAAAATAAATAAAATAAATTAAAAAGCGAGAGGGTTGGGAGGGTTGGGTGTGTGTTGTAGAGGGTTATGGGAGGGTAAAGAGAGGGTTGGGAAAAAGCTGATGTGTCAGCTGATGTGGCATTAAAAAAGTGAGTGGGTTGAGTGAGTTGATTGGGTTGGGTGCAGGTAGCCTTAGTGACAGGACTTAATGTGTTATAAACTAAAAACTATAAGAAAATAATCTATAGTTATTTTAAGTAGGGACTCAGAATGTTAAACTACATAAATCATAAGAACCAACCATGTAATGTACCCTTACATCTATGTATGTAACATAGTTTATTGCATCATATGAATGCAAGTACTTTTTCTTAACCTTTAGTGGATACTATTTTAGAATATAACATCCAAATTCTTATTATTGACTTAATTATTATTACATAAACAATATAAATAATTAAACATTCGCGCGTATTATAAGAATTTTAGATAGAATGTTTTATTTTTTAGTTCTATTAGGCCATAAGTATTGGGCACCTAGGTTGAGCAGGTTAACGCCGGTGGTTTGAGGCGGGCTGGGGTACGCCGGCAGCGGCTTGGGCGGGATGGGGCACGCCAGCAGCGGCTTGGGCAGGCTGGGGCTGCAGCAACTTGGCCACACCGCTCATAGCCGTTGTATTGTGTGTGTGGTGTGTTTAATTAATTAAATGAGATGGTTGATAGGGTCCGGGTAGTAATCAGAAAGGATTCCAGAAGGTTATTTGTGGAGTTGGGGAAAAGCTGATGTGCTGCTGATGTGGAAGTGGGGTTGGGAGGGTTGAGAGGGTTCGGATACTGATGGCCTTGGAAAATAGAAACTTTAATCAGACACTTATTAAAATACTATAAGATCCTATATATAAACTCAATATAATTATGTTGCACTGAATCCATGTTGCTCCATCACACATGACAAAAGATAAGTTCTCATACTTTGAAGTTGGTAAAAATTTATTATCAAAAAAGCAAATATTCTCATGAAACCTTAAAAACGTAACTGAACATGATTTTTTTTGTAAAAGAACTCGAAATGTTAAATGCCTCAAGCCAAGATTGATGGGATGTTAAAATGGTAAACATTATGTAAACGAGAATTATAAATGGACATCCCTATATAATATAGCTAGGTTTATGTGTTTACATAGGTGAGACCCATTTAAAGTTTTATTAGTGGATGTTTTGTCCATTGATTATTACTTTTCATATAGAATCAAATTCTACATTTATAGTTAAATATAAAAAATGTTGTATTCCATTTTATTAACCTTGATATAATTCATTAGGAAAATATAGATCCTCAATAATCAATGTCAAACGCATTAAATATAGAAACAATTAGTAGGAAACCAGTTGATAGAAATAACTTCTATGTAGGGTGAAAGGCAATGGAGATTGAAAAGCAAATCAATTGTTGTGGTTCCAAACCCGGTTTACTCTAGATTTGGTTTTGGCGTTCGATAGATAATTAGAAGTCCGTGTTTCCACAAGTGATAAGGGCCAATCGAATCAAACTTGTTTCTTTTTAATGATGTATGGGCTTTTCAGCCATTTGAGCTAGTTTCAGACAATAGAATTGCGCTTTTGGGTATTCTAGAATGTTTCATTTTTATTTCTTTTGTAACTATTTTGTTCAATTTTGCATTTCTCTCTCTACTATTTAAACACACATACGATGTTAGGTTTTAATCAGTGTTATCAATATTAATAAAAATCATTTGTCTTTGCTTTGAGTTTATTGCTAAAAACTCGATTCATTCTAGGGTTAACATCCATAAAATGAAGGTCAGTTTATTGTCTTTGATATATAAATCACATTATTCTCACCAATTTAATTGAAGGTCATATTTTACAACTAAGTAACTGCAATTATTTGAAATTGATAAAAAAAAAAAAAAAAAAAACGAGAAATTAGGTAGGTAAAGCTCTTTTTCCAATTAATTAACATTCACCAAATATGAAATTAAAAGGCAAACTACCACATGATTCGCAAGTAGTTGATAGCATGACTTCAAACGAAGAAAAAAATATAATTAAATTTGCATCCTAGAAAGACTTCTAATACGTTTTAAAATAGAGTTTGAACAACTAAAATAAAGGATTATGATTTTGGAGCTCTAAAACTTTACGGCCTATATACATTCTCTTTAGAAATTGCTATCATGTGTTGAAATGTCACTAATCACTCCACATAGCCAAGTAAAAAATGGTAAATTTATTAGATGAAAGAAAGTCCAATTTTGGTCTAAAGTTGTTGATAATGGTTAATAACCCATAAATCCGGCAATAGTCACTCTAAGTGGTTGTGCTCTCTAAGGCTGATAAAGGTGTGTATTCGGCACTACTTGTGGAAGATGACCAGAAATGTTTAGGTGGAACTTGTAATGATTCCAAACTTCCTTCCAGCATCTCCACAACTTTACTTATAGATGGTCGATCTGATGGATCGGACTGAATACACCACAAGCTTACCATCACCATCTTCCTAGCTAATTCTTCTTCCTCATCGGAGGTCACCCCATCTAGCCCAAGATTTTCTCCAGTTTCTACTTGCTTGTATATCCAATCTAGAAAATATCCTTCACCTGTGCTTGTTACACAAGCATTACTATTTTTACGTGCACCTACCATTTCAAGGATCATCATTCCATAGCTATATACATCAGATTTGTGAGATGCACCTCCAAGGCTCTTGAAAAATACTTCAGGTGCCATGTATCCCGCAGTACCTCTTGCACCCATTATAGACACAATACTCTCTTTCTTTTTGCACAACTTGGCCAGCCCGAAGTCTGATATTTTTGGGACAAATTCTTCATCTAGCAAAATATTGTGAGGCTTTATGTCGAAGTGTACAATTCTGGTGTTACAACCTTGGTGTAGGTACTCTAGACCTCGTGCGATCCCTTTTGAAATTTTGAACAATGTGTTCCAGTCCAAACGAGAGCCATCACCACGTAGGAACTTATCCAAGGATCCATTTGGCATGAACTCATAAATGAGAGCTCTTTTCTCTCCCTCAAAGCAGAAACCTAAGAGTGTGACTACGTTGACATGAGAAGTTTTACTGATACTAGCGACTTCGTTAATGAAATCTTCTCCGTCTCCCATGGCTCCATCCAAGAGCTTCACTGCAACTAAACTTCCATTATGCATTTGTCCTTTGTAGACGCTTCCAAACCCTCCTTTCCCCAATTTTGCTACGAATGAGTTTGTCATTTTCTTGATTTCTGAATACTTAAATCGTTTAGGGGTCATACTCCCATTGTTCCTTATGAAGATCTCTATTTGACGATTTGAGGCTTTTTGTGATTCTAGTAACCTCTTTTTCCGTACGAGTATCACAAACAACAATAACATAATTCCTATGATGCCACTTGAAAATCCTGCTCAAGGTGTTTACATGTTAGTTGCATTTAAAGAATTTGTTTTCTTGGTAATACTTTTCACAAATATTTGTTGAATTAAACAATGTATACTCAAAATGTATATATAAAATTTTGTTTGCTTACCTATTACAAGCTTCCATTTCGTGTTAAAAGCTCCCTTGGATCCTGTTTGAAAAAGAAGGTTAAAAGACAGGTGAACTTATAAACAAATTCAAACAAGGTTTTAACATAGGTGAACTTATAAACAACAGTTGGTGCATGCAACTCCTTTAGATTGCTTTTTCAAAAAAGACTCCCACTCGAGGCTTATTTCTTGTTTTCTCTAACACAAAATGATATTTTTGAAAAATCTTTGAACAAGATTTTAGGTTCACCTACTTTCTTTTCTTTACTTTGTTCTTATGGTTGAAGTTATTGCACAAAGAGTTGAAGATGAACCTAGGTTGTTGCTTCTTCTTGAAATTTTTTGCTAGAGAAGATTATTAATGTAGAGAGGGAAAACTTCAAGTCATTTCCACCCTACATAGATCACTGGCTGGTTAGTAGGGTGGAAATATTTTTAGTAGATCCTTTTTGTTTGGAAATCAGTAGAAGTGGTTTTTTTTTTTTTTTTTGAACGGCAAATAACTCACGAATTGATAGAAGTGGTTGTGTGTCGAATATGTTCCTATTAGAGATGCTTTAATTTGGAATTGGGAGACTTATAAACTACAATTTTAATACTTACACGGAACTAGGAATAAGCTCCTTTAACTACATTAAGTACAATAATTGTCACTCGTTTACATTTTGCTATCAAAATGGTTTCCTCTAGTTAACTATACATGTTAAAAATATATATCAAATAAAGAGCGCTTTAGTTTCTTTACTCATCTAACAGGGGCGGATCTGGAGGGTAAAAGGAGGGGCAAGGGATCCCACTCAAAAGTCAAAAATACCAATTTTTCTAGGCAAAAAACAATTATTTTCTTAATTTATATCATGGTTCGTCCCACTAATTTTTCGTACGGGACCCCATCAACCAAAAGTTATCTCGAAATCAGCTAGAAAACCAAAAAGGACTCACAAAATCAACCGAAAACGCTGAGAAAATTCTTTGAAATCGCCAAAAAACTTAAAAATCATTTAAAATCAACTAAGAAAACTTTGAAATCCCTCGAAAAGGTAGAATTAAGCTAAAAACATATTGAACGACTTTGTCAGTCTTTAATGCATCTTAGAGGTGCCCCCACCAGGAAAAATTTCTAGATCCGTCACCGCTCATCTTTTTTGTCTTTTACCCGTAAACAACCTCTTGCTCTTTTGGAAATATGACAAAAAACTAGCTGGACTTCTTAAAAAATTGTCTGGAAAACGGCTAAAAATATATAGGATAATCCGAGTCTTACCTTCGTTTGTAGCTAAACTGTCGTTGCCTTCACCTGTTGATGAAATTTTCCCATTAGCAAACTTATTCTTGATTTTTTACCCAAAGGATATACAATTATAAGATTTAACTTAAATATATGGCGAAATTAATAATATCAGTCTGAAACAAAATTTGGATTTACATGACGCAACCAAAAATTAAGTCGTTCTATCTAAAGACGTTAATGGTTTATAGGGCGTTTTAGACACGACTTAACAAGTTTTTAAGGAGAATCTTAAACATAGTGTCGCATCAGCTATACGAAACTTTTTTTTTAAATGTCCTAAAACCTTGTTTGCGACGCCCAAAAATGTCTAATAAACTTATTACAACGTCTTTAGTAAGCCACTCTGTTTTTTATTCTATAAATTAAGTCCTATAAAATGGTCTGTTAAAACACTTATTATTTTGGTGTCCTATATATAAAGTCAATTTTGTTATAGTGGATGTCCATACCTGTCAAATTCCGGCAACCGGAGCTGGCTTTGTACCCATCGCCATCGAATCCGCTATTACACTTACACCGATATCCGTCGCTTCCATCCACAGGCGACAAAATTCTCGTACAATTTGCATTATCAGAACAGTTGCAACTCCCATTAAGCCACCACCCCAACTTAAACACTTGCATATCCATCGACAAAGTCTCGCTACCATCCCCGATCGTCTCTGACTCCGCTACCGGGATCAAAAACCGGCATCCCATCCTCGTCACGTTTCCGTATTCGAGAAACATATCGGTGACGTTTCCGGTGTAACAACTCGTGTTACCGTCGTAACCATCGTGAACGCCGCTGCAGTTGACGTTCTCGAGTTGGGTTCCCACCCCCATCTTTGGGATCATGCAATTGTTCTTCCGCTCTTTGCAAGTTTCCATGAAAACGAAGTTGGTAGACGCCAGAGCGTAGTGGTCGCTGTAGAGGCGGCTGATAGAGTCAACGGCACGGCCGCACTTGGTGGGACGGGTAACGAGTAACTCATCAGGGGTTATTTGTTGGATAGGGAATTCGCCGATTAAAGCGGTGCCGTAGGAGGTGCAATTGAGCTCGATTGGGCAGCTGGACGAGAAGCCGAACGGGTAGGGGGCATGACTGAATTGCCCCCCGGGACATGACCGGTTACAGTTAACGGGGTTTTGAGATACAATGGAGGGTAAAATGGAGAGAAAAAATGTGAAGAAATGGTATAAGTTGATCATGATGTTAGATAATAGAAATGAATTGGCTTGGGGATGTGGATAAGTATGCAAAGGGTAGCAAAAGCAAGTTGAAGGCTCGGAAATATTTATTTTTTACATCACATAAATTTATATTCATGTTCCAAAGAATTAGGTAAAAGAAAGTGAGATTGAATATCGTTGTATTATTTAAAACAATACGGATAAGATATTAAATTGTTTATTTATTTTGTAAAGTTGATGACCCGAAGAACGGGTAGTCGAGTCGAATATGTCTACTAGAAAGATCGACTAGCCAGAAAAATCGTACGTAGTTTGGTTTTGTATTAGCCGATGATCGGAAAGCGGGTGAAGCCCATAGTCAATGTCTAGGAGGTTTGGGTGGGGATGCGATTTAATGATCATCGAGCTAGATTAAGAATGAATTAATCAACGCTCAATAAATTAAAAAGCAAAATGACTAAAACATAAACAAGTTTTAAATCCTAATTAATTAATTGTTAATGTTTTTTTTAAGTAAAATAATTATCAACTTTTATCAAACAAGAAAAAGACATGTTACGATATTGCCAAGAATAAACAATATGGAAGGCTTTATTGTTTAATTAGTTTCCACGTTGACCGACTTGGTCTAATCTTAGTTAACCTAATCTGAAACGTACCTTTGGGTTTTTTAATTGCTTTTATAATAATTTTTATTGAACTAGAAAATGAAAAATTTAATACATCTACTCTTACGTATTCATTCTTGGAGTATTTTTCAACATCTAAATTTTATATAGCAAAAAAAAATAAATAATTGCTTTGGGTGCAAGTTTTTAATTGTCAAATTATGACAACTTTATCTATGAATCGTTAAAACTAATCAAGTTATGTTAACAGATATCTAGATTTTTAGTATGATACCAAGTAGAAGACGAAAGATGACCGGCAACAATTTATTTAGGTGATTCGTTTATATATTAAAGAAGATAATATAAAGTTAATTTAGTTCAACACTAGAAACATACAAATAAAATTCGGAGGTTCTGTTTTATAGGGTTAAAGATATTTTTTAAACCAGATATTACCCAAGGAACAAAACCATTTTAAAGTCAGCAGCATCACAGCCTCACACAATTGAAAACAAAACAAAAGCCCGATACATGGCTGAGTACTGAATACGCAATTGGAAATTTAAACAGCAAACAAAACATGAAAGTTTGCGTGAGGCAAACCCAATCAACCTGTTGAACGAAACCGAATAAATTTGCAGCCAGGGCCGGGTCTGCCCAAGGGTGGCCCGTGCAACAACCCATGGCAACAAATTTTGAGGAGGAATCATAAGCCCATTTGTGTTAGATATTATATAAAAAAGTTAAATATTTCTAAATGCAAGTCCATCCCAAGTTAGATAAGGCAAGTAGGCAACAATAGCAAAACAATTTTTCTTAGATGAACTCTCAAATCTCAATTAGAAACAGTCAGCGGATTCCAAATTAAATTTCATTTCCATTTACTAAATCAATTTTCCATTTCCATTTACAAAAT
Organism: Centaurea solstitialis; assembly: GCA_030169165.1. Classification (NCBI taxonomy): domain Eukaryota; kingdom Viridiplantae; phylum Streptophyta; class Magnoliopsida; order Asterales; family Asteraceae; genus Centaurea; species Centaurea solstitialis. The sequence continues at coordinate 66,642,386 of CM058041.1, forward strand.
CAATTATCGATTTCCCATTTACCAAATCAATTATCACGATTCGGGAAGCGTTACGGTAGTATCTGCTGAAAGATATTTTTCGATATTAAAGCCATTGAAGTCATATGCAGTCTACTGTGACTCAAGAAATATTGAAACGGTTAGCAATTTTGAATATTGTAAGAAAATTTTTGGCAAATGTTAACTATGACAAAATAATTGATATTTTTGCTTCAAGAAATGCGAGAAGACATCGTTTCAGGTAATCTATTTTATATTTTTTTATATGGGGTTTGGTATATGTCCCCCCCACCCCCAATTGTATCATTTTACTATAATTAACTATCGTGTGGGGATGAGCAACCTAGCTCGACTAGGTTCCAAACCCCTTACAAGAAGTATGCTTGTTAGCTTAAAAAAATCAACGGTAGGACATATTTTAACCTTCTTACCCAGGACACCAAAATTCTCATGTGCAGCCGTATTTGCAGCATGTAATAAGCTGAGAAATGGGTCCCATCAACTCAAATCAACACTGCGTAATGCGAATAGATATTCGAGCAAAAGTTGCAGAGCTAACAAAGCAGCCATGGTTAAGAAAAAAGAATCCAAAGTTATGTCTCATGGCTTATTTTTACAACACAAAAAACTAATCAACACATATAGAGATAAGGGTAATACATCAAAGTTATCCTAGACATCCACAATTATCAAAAAAATTCAAAACACATTTAGAGGAGAGCTCATCCCCGACTCCGATAGTGTAATCCACCGATGATGCCTTTTTTCAGTAGATTATGAACAAAATTGTCCATCAATAAAACTAATAATTTTGTTTCGTATGGTGTTTTAACACAACCCAATAACTATTTTTTTTTCTTTTTCCATAACATTTAGAGTAAAGTACATTTTTACTCTTTGTGGTTTGATAAGGTTTTTTTATTTTCATTCCTATAAAGATTTATAATTTATCGATATTTTCTTTTTTATAGTTTATAATTTACTGTATGTTTTGATCCTTGTAGTTTATAACATTTTACTAATGCAGTCTTTTATTTAAAATTAGTCTAAGGATAAGAAAACAACAGATTATAAATTATAAGACGAAAACCACAATTTTTTAAAATCTATCGAATCATAATTATTAACAAATTATATATTCTTGATGTACTCAAGCAGTTATAATTTGTTTAATATGTTGATGGATTTTAAAACATATTTTTAATAAACATTGACCTCAAGAGTCAACTAGGAAGAGATGTGTCTAGACTGATACATATACCTGTCTTACATTTTGTCCTATTAACTGGGAAATTTCCTACACTTTACCCACACATGTTCCTTGGTAAAATCCTTTATTTTTTCATGATCAAACAAGCAAGAGATTTTTATTTTTGAACAACAAAATGGAACCAAGGAAAAGGGCTTCGGCATGACCATCACCCTAACCTAAGGCCCGAGCTTTATCAAACAAGGAAGAGATTTTTATTTTTGAACAACAAAATGGAACCAAGGAAAAGGGCTTCGGCATGACCATCACCCTAACCCAAAGCCCGAGCTTTATCAAACAAGCAAGAGATTGAGTTACGATCCCCATACTCTAGCAGAATACTGAGAAAACACCTAGTAAAATGTTGTCAATAAGTTGGATGTTGACTTAGGCATTGTATGGTAAACTAAAATCAGGTACATCAAGTTTTTTTGTTTTTGATGTGGCATTGTTTATTTAATTACTTTATAGATGCCAACTAAGAAAAAAAAATCAACCTCATTTTTTTTTTATCAAATACACACTTTTTATAAATTCTTAGTTTTGTGGTCACTAAAAATTCACGAGGGGGAACAGGAGGCGACACCCTAGTTCATGGGTCGACCTTCGGGTCGGGCATAGGCAAGGTTATGGGCCGGTAATGGTTTCCATGGTCGAGAGGATTAGTCGGGTGCACGAAAGAATCCCGAATATCTTTTTAACTTCGATCAGGGCGTGTGTATGTTTAACTGCCATAAAAAAATTTCACGCCATTTCTTTTGCAAAATATGTATTTTCAATTTACTGGGTTAATTTTTGGAGGGAATGGTTTCTAGAAATAAATTGATTAGTTTCCATGTCATTGTTCCATGTAATTTTCTAATATCCATGTTATTATTAAGAAATTACATGTCATTTAAGATTTTGATATTTTACACTTATGTATCAAAATGAAGATTTTAAAAGTAGATTATATCTAAAATATAATAAAAGTACCTTACTTTTTAATGCAATTTAGCCTAAAAAATAAGTATATAGTCAATCTATATATATATATAAAGCTCAAACATGGCATTGCCACGTGGCATCACCTCATTTTTCTCAATTTTTGTTTTTTTTTATTTTCTCCTAAATTAATTTTCTTAATTTATTAATTACTCTTTAATCATTTATTAATTGCGACATTAAATGTTCTATCTATTAAATCATTTTAATTTTATTTAAGAGAATTAATCATATAATTTATTGCATTTATGTTAATTAATAATTTATTTATACTTCTTTAAGTTATTAACCGTTCATTTTCCCTTCATTTATTTCAAGTTAATCATCCATTTATCTTATTTAAGCACAAGTGGTTTTTGGTTTTTGTTAGAAAATGTTAGGGTTTTCAATTCTTTATCATACAATAACCTACCTCACATTCTTCCTTTCTAACACATTTTTTCTTACTAAAAGATCATACGATGGTATGGATTTTTGTTTATGGTTAGGCTCTTTAAAATTATGTTGACTTCATATGATTTTTATGTTATGCGTTTTGTAGTAAGTGGGGGTGGAAACAAGTTTTAAAGATCGTCAAGTATGCATAAGAGCATCAAAACTTCGTCACCACGGTACACATATACATCACAACATGTAAGTATCTTTCATTTAAATACTCTTTTAATTTCAATCTATTCTTGATTTTGTTCTATTTGTAGTTTCATGATGTATTATACCTTAATTCTCATTTTTTTGTATTTTTTTCTCTCAGGAGCATAACCACCAATAACCTACCTCACATTCTTCCTTTCTAACACATTTTTCTTACTAAAAGATCATACGATGGTATGGATTTTTGTTTATGGTTAGGCTCTTTAAAATTATGTTGACTTCATATGATTTTTATGTTATGCGTTTTGTAGTAAGTGGGGGTGGAAACAAGTTTTAAAGATCGTCAAGTATGCATAAGAGCATCAAAACTTCGTCACCACGGTACACATATACATCACAACATGTAAGTATCTTTCATTTAAATACTCTTTTAATTTCAATCTATTCTTGATTTTGTTCTATTTATAGTTTCATGATGTATTATACCTTAATTCTCATTTTTTTGTATTTTTTTTCTCTCAGGAGCATAACCACCATGCAAAAAACGTATTGTGTATATTGTTTATTCAAAGATTACATTGTTACTCACAAAACATCGTAAATCTACATTTTTATGTTCAATTATTGTTTGATGTATATCTTAATGTATTTTTAGTGTTACATTTGAGAAGTTGAAGTTTTATAAGCATGTAAATCAACTAATATTATCAAAGTTTTATAAATGATAAGTTATGACTTAAATGTTCATTCAAATTATGATTCAATATTGGTTTATATAGTTATGCTTCATTTACATAACTAAACATTTCATGTAATGGTTTAATATTTTATTTTCACTTTATATAAAATAAATGAATGTACAAAATACTTTTTAATAACAAATTGTTCTTTATTATTATTATTATTATATCGTTTTATGGTTATTTAAACATATATTTTCATTTGAATTTTCTTTACATAATCTATCAATTAAAAGTAATGTGATATCAATCAATTAATATATCATGTAGGAAGATGGAAAGTTGAAAGTTGAAAATGCTTAAATAAAAGAATGAACACATTCTTTGGTACCAAATCATGTTGTTAACTCAAATAAGCAAACACTTTTTTTACAAGATGTTTTCTTTTAAATTTTGAGACATGGATAATCTACTTATCCAACATTAACAAGATAAAAAAAAGATTGATAGTTAAAAGATGGTATATGAAAAGAAAAAAAGTCAGTTTTTTTTTTTGTAGCAAATCATGTTGTTGGCTCAAATGAGTAACATTTTTTTTGTTACAAAAAGTTCTCTTTAAATTTTGAAATATGGTTAACTGTACTCATCCCATAATGATACAATAAAGAAAACTAAAAGAATAAATTATGTATATGAAAGAGAGAACTCATTCTTTTCTAATAAGTGATGCTTGGCTCAAATGAGTTAACACTTTTTTAACAGACAATTTCTTTAAACCTTGAAATGTTAAGTTTACTTGGTCCATATTGGTAAGATACATAAGAGTTGAATGATACTTAGTCCATATTGGTAAGTTACATAAAGAAAAAATGAAAAAAATGTATATATGAAAGGATGATATAATTCATACTAAAAGAACAACCAAAAGATTTTGAAAAGACACAATGCACATAGAGTATTCTTAAAAGAATGTTGAACTTCATCATCCCATGTTGATGGGTAGATGGTAATTTGAGAGATGTAAGGTTTAGAAATCTTTAACCATGATTGTACTTAAAACCAACTAAATGAAAAAAATTATAGTGTACAATTGAAAACAAAACAAATGATGATCACTTAAGACCATGAGGTTTGTTCATTTATTCTTCAATCTTAAAATAAGTTTAAGTTTCATCATACTGAAATAGGTTTAAATTTTTTATAAACATGGTTGGAATTAAACTAGGGTGAAATGGTTCGGTTTCGGGTTTCTCATTCTTTTCTAACAAGTGATGCTAACTCAAATGAGTTAACACTTTTCTAACAAACAATTTCTTTAAACCTTAATGTTAAGTTTACTTAGTCCATAACAAAACCAATCTCTATAAGTTAAATTGGAATAATAGTTTTCACATATTCAATTTCATCATTATAAATATTAAAATAAATAATTTAAATCATTTATTTATAAATATTCTTAACATGAATTTTGATCACCGCGCGCAACGCGCGGTCTTAACACTAGTGAATAACTAAAAACGCTGCAGTATAAATAAAAATGTCTAACTTCATAAAATCGAAAACATTTTTGAAAAATCATTTTACATTCATTGTATGTGCATTAATTACACTACAAAAAAGGTTTGTGTTATACACACCTTTTTGTCATATATACACACTTTTAATTGTGTACAATTAAAAAGTCCACGCTTTATTGTTGCGTGGAGAAAATGGCCGTGACAAAATTTTGCACTATGTTTACACATATAAGCGTGGACTAATTGCTTAAATATCCACAACTACATACGTGGACTAATTGCTTAAATGTCCACAACTACAAGCGTGGACTAATTGCTTAAATGTCCACAACTACAAGCGTGGACAAATTGCTTAAATGTCCACAACTACAAGCGTGGACAAATTGCTTAAATGTCCACAACTACAAGCGTCAAGATTATGAGAAATGTCACATGTACAAGCGTGGACAAAATAGACAAATATTTAAAAAAAAAATAAAAAATTGTAACCACTCCAACACCAAAATAGCAACCAAAAGCACCAAATATTTCAGCCAAAAAATCCCCAAATAGCAGCAAAAACAATATGAACAAATTAAGAGTTCAGCACCTTCAACTAAAGACAAGCTTCAAATATATTTCATCACCTTCTTTCTTCTTTTTTTCTAATAACATGACAAATCTTCACCCACCTTTCCAATTTTCTTTTGAACTCCAAATCCCATATTCGAGACCGTATTCTCTATTCTTTCTAGTAATTCTCTGGGGAACACGTCACTTTTCTCAACGATACATCCTGAAACCAACCCAAGATTCAGAGACTTTGCAAATAAGTGATGAAAAAGAGAGAAACTTTTTATATAACAATGAATCAATCTCTTTACCTCTTTCTCAAAGAACCCAGAGAGATCCAAGAACGATGACATCCCAATTAAGTTCAAAGGCATTAATATGAGTAGGTGATTTTGCTTCTCATTCTGTATCCATTGGCTGCAGCAAACAAAACGAGGATTAAATATGAACGCTTTTAAGGCAATCTTGGAACAAAGATGAAACGGGATTTGATTTCTTACGGTCTCGTGTAATGATAGAACTTTATCATCAAGAAGCACATCTTCCTCCTCTTCCTTAACAATTGCAGGAATGTAATCCTATTTGAATCATTCATCGATTTTGATTTACGCAATTGTTATCATTGTTTTAGGGTTGAGATCAAGAATTCTCTTTATCAAACTCTTTTCCCCTTGAGGCAACCATTTGGGCACCTCCACATCTCCTTTGAAAATCTGCAAGAGGAAGTATGTTAGAAATTTCAGAACATCCAATTATGTTTGTAGGATTTTGATGTTAATGACCTTCGGATCAGAAAATAAATCCACGCATACAACTTTATCCATACAAGATTGAATGGAAAACCAACCAAACAACCCCTAAGTTATAAAGATTACGGTAATCGTGTGTGATCTAAATAATCCATATAGACTATTAAGCCCATAATGCGCAATACCAAACAACCCCTAACTTAGATATGAATTTGATCACAAGATTAATCATACCTAGATGATGAATTTTAGCTTAATACCTTCTCTACAACGCGGTCAACACTTGGACGTTTAATAATTATTTGGCACCTAATCAGATTCAAATTTTTTTCGATAATATGGCGAGTTAGAATATATACATCTCCCCAAATTCTCCCTTGAAACCAAGAAATGGTCTCATTCGTGTACTGGAATGTATAATGTACAACAAAAAGGTAGAAAAATAAACAAGGAACTAAAGGAAGTATATCTACCTCGATGTTTTTCTCTTGTCTTTATCATCATGCAAATCCAATGTCAGAATGAACTTCTGGAATCAAAATTCAGAAAATAAGTCAAATTCATTATCTACCACTAATTTTCCACTAACCAGAAGAAAGCCAAATCAAAGTTACATTTCTCCATTCTAGTAAGCTAATCAAGGTCAGTGATCCATTACATAAAAAGAAACCACTAACTAGAGAAGACATCTGAAAGAACTAACCAGAATATCTAGATCCAGACCGCGCCCATATAATTATGAACAGCGCAAACGGTGATGTCTTCGTCTCAATTGATCTTGTAACTTGATCCTGCAACCTCCATACATTTTACTTCTCAATTAACTCATCAATAAAATCACCAAGAGAGAGCTCTAATCATCTTTCAGCTATAAAATATGAAACATACCTTGTTGGTATTGCGTTTAGGCTAAGAGACAGAGAACATATTGAGTCTAGGATCGTCCGCTTGCGTCAACAAAGGCGCAATCTGATCCTCCACTGAACCCACAAGCCACATCAACACCACTCTGACTATTAGAAATCCTTTGTAACTTGTTAATGCGATTCCAAAATCATAACTAATTGATAGCTTGTTCATGTGCTTCCCATTCTAATGAATATGACAAAATGTCATGACCTACAAACTACTACTCAGGAATCACAAAACTGTGAATTCATAAGAGAAATTATGGGACCAAATTGAGAGATTCTAATACAAACCTGGAAACAAGTTTAAGGCCAAATTGAGTAAGCCTGATTTCAAGTTGTTGGTTTATGAAAACAAATTGTTTTTTGGCATAACCTGTTAATACCAAGTGTAGTTCACAAATCTGTCCAACAAATTAAGTGATTCCCAAATCCAGAAGAAATTAAGTAATAAACCACTAAATCAAATGCATATTATTTTCGTTTTTCTCTGATAATTAGGCCTCAAATTCTCAACAGCCAACACTTGATATATATCCAGATTAATAGCCTAATCAAAATGGAAAACCAAAATTTAACTATAACTAGCAGAAGAATCATTCTACATTATCTTCATAATCCAAATATATAAACTCGAAAAAACAATCAAAACAAATTAATTCATTTTCGAGAAGGAAAAGGAACTACTTACAGAGTTCCACTTTAGTATTTGCGAGAAGTTCTTCAACTGCAAAACAACATAACAAAACACCAAATAAACAATCAAAACCCTAAAAATTGAAATCAAGCATCACAAATCACCAAACGAAACCCTAATTTTGAAGAATGCATTACCGTTTCCGATGTAAATGGGTGAATTTCAAAGCTGAATCCATTAAACACCATAAATCATCAAAGAAAACCCTAATTTTGAGGAGCGCATTACCGTTTCCGATGAAAATGGTGGAATTTCAAAGCTGAATCGATTAAACACCATAAATCACCAAAGGAAACCTAATTTCAAAGCGGCGGTGACGAGTGGCGGTGAGATGGCGACGATGAGATGAGCGCCGGTGATATAGCGGCCATTAGATGAGCGCCGGGGAGATAGCGGCGATTAGATGATCGCCGGTGAGATAACGGCGATGAGACGATCACCGGTGAGATAGCGGTGATGAGATAAGCGTCGGAGAGAATAGCGGCGATGAGATGAGCGCCGGCCGCCGGTAGGAAGAGCGCCGATGACAGAGCGCCGGTGAGATGCCTATGAGATAGAGCCGTGAGAAAATAAATTAAACTGGGATGTGAAATAAATTAAATTGGGATAATAAATTAAATTGGAATAAAATAATTAGGCCATCCTTAACCGTACCCCTCATACCTCTCATTTTTGTTGCCACGTCAGCGCCACATCAGCTTTACCAATACCTTACCAACACCATACCAATTCATCCTTAACCATACCAATACCATACCCCTCTAATTAATTCAAAAAAAAAATTAGAAAAAGAAGAGAGAGAGAGAGAATGAAGAGAGAGATAGAGAGAGATGGGGGGTAGGTGTTGGGATTTTGTGCGATCCTCGTATCAAACTGACACGAGAAAAACCGTGATCTCAAAACTAACTGGTCGAGACACATGACAAAACCACATGAAACAAACTGTTCCAAAGGTTTAACAGTCAAACCTAACTGGTTTGATTAAGCGGAAGCAATAACGATTAAAATCCCGAAAACATCACAGATCTTATTTGTTTATCTTATTACAGTTAATATGTAGGTTTAGGTTTATTACCTGGATTGCTTGAGATAGATCCACCCGTAAACGACCAAACGGAATTCCCTCTAGCTGGATCTAACCCCGAAACGCTTCACGGACAAACAGTACGCGAAGAACACGATCAATCAGAAACGAAACCGGATCTGGATTCTTTCTTGGTGAGATCGACGAAGAGAGAGAGAGAGGAGAGAGAAAGGTTTCTTGGTTGATTGAATTGTATGTCATATTCTGATAACCTGGCATATCTATTTATATGGAAAACCTTCCATCTATCAGATAGCCTTTATTCTTTCTTTCTCTCTAAGAAAGAATAATTTCCATAATTATCTTATTCTTTCTTTTTCTCTAAGAAAGAATAATTTCCATAATTATCTCATTCTTTCTTTTTCTCCAAGAAAAAATATTTACCAATTATTATATTTTTCATATAATAATTACTAGATAATTATAAACCAATTAATTAACCCTTTTATATATTTATTTAACTAATAAATATATAACTGTAATTAATTATCAGAAACCTTTCACTTTGGGGTTTATACAGAAAACACCCAACAGTTTTATAATTCGCTATTATAAAACTATACTCTCCAAACTGGGGTTATTAAACTATCCGAATTATAGGTCCTCACAGGTGTGACCCTCAAGTGACTTATAACGTTGGATGTGCGATCAAACGGTTTGTCAACTTATGCACATAATTCCTAACAGACTCCCACTTGTGCAAGTTGGCAATACCAGATTGATGACACGGACCTAAGGAGGCCCCTAGACAGGCACTTAGGCTAACCAGGTTATAAGCACCCTTATACCCAGGTAGGTGATAAAACGTTCCTAAAAGGAAACAACATTTATGAACACACTGTTCACAAATCGGGTATAACTAGGCTTTTCCTTTTGCAACACGATATTTCAATTTTGAGTACGAGCATGGATACAGTCAACTCAGAATACTCAAGATTATGTTCATGACTATCCGACTTCCAACTGATTGGTAAACGACAAAGAACAAATCAGTTCGTTTGGGCATGGCCATGCACTTCATCAGTTCTTGTAGTCAGTCAAGGGGCCCAGGAAATATCTCTCTTTGAAAAAGAGGTGCAAATCCCATCTTGCATATCTGCATTTGTCACCACGGCTTCCGCTGAATCTAGTTACGCCCCGTATGACCACCCTGTTACGGCGTGATGTTAGAACGTACTAAGTATCCAACAGTCCTCGTAATGCCAAACCAAATACCTCAGGTGCTAAGGACAACCTCTGGGAGTTTTACTCATGACTAAATCCATGGAGTAATCTCAACCGGCGGATCACATCCGATATTCGCTGCTCTATCGAATATCCGTGCAGTTTTTGGTCTACATCGCTTGTAGCTGTTATTCAACACTCTGTTTTATAACTACCCAAAAACTCACGATGACTTTAAAACCCTATCAGGTTCCCACCTTGATAAGTTGTCACGGATAATTTCAAATAAAACTTATACTAGTTTTATTCCCGGATCAAAAACATGCTAAGTATAAAAGAAACCAAGAAACTAATTTTGTATAGTCCATATTCCACTCTGTAATAATAACAAAATTAATAGCACTTCTAAGTTACTTTTACGGTGTCTATTCAATGTGTACTTTATACTTGGTTTAAATGAAGTATCACCTTCCTTCAATTTAAACCCTTTGATTAGTGTTTACCATCCTAATCAAAGAAACAACCAAAACAACGCAAGTTATTAAATAATAATTTTTAACTTGGTTCTGCTAGTTTTGTTTTGCAAACACACTTAAACAAAATCTAGACTTTTCTTTACCATATTGCCTAAATCTTGGAGATACTGGAATAACTCCAAGTTTCTTGAATATGTAAAGTCAACTCCGCAACTTTCCTTAGTTGCTGTGTAGATAAAGATTTCTACCTGAAATCTGACAAAATTTCCATTTACCAAACTGGTAAATTCCAGGAAATTTATCCTAGTGTTCTACAACACTTGATGGTCTAAAAGGATACTTGAATATCTTTATTACAACACATATAATTATTGATTTTCTTAAAGTCAAAACTTTGACTTTATTGTTTCGAGACTTTGAAACTCTTGATCTAACCTTTTTGACTTAAAAGAATAGATCATATTTCTCATGAATTCTTATCCTCTCTGGATTATGAATTCCTAGAAATACAAATCAATAATATAACTTTTATTCTTTATCGGAAGTATAGATAGAGAATAAATTGGGCTCCCACTAACCTATATGAAAACTGACTATTACTTAAATTTGACACTTTATTGACTCAGTCAAGACTTGACTATTTAGTCAATTTTATTTTAAGTAATAAGTTTAATACTATAAACTTGAATTTTACTATTCATAAAACTTAACTGGATCTTATTAGATCCCTAATTCCAAAACTTGGAATTTACTAGTTTTATAAATACTGATATTATCAACGTCATCTGTGATAATATCCTAAATTCCCTTTTGAAACATATGAGTAATTTGAACTTGACTACAATATACTTGTTATAATCATATTACTCGTAAATGTTTTATTCCAAAAACACATTCCTATAAAATAGTACTTCGTGTGTTTTTGACAGTTTTCATATATTACTTCGAATTATCAAATTTTGAAGTATATTTGTTAGTGTGGTAGACAATATCTAGGATCAACAAATTGAATCAAGTCTATCTTGACTTAGGTTCAAAACAAAATTAGATATATATAAATCAAGACAATAATTTTAAATTTAAAATACCAAAATCGATAAATTTAAATCAACCAACATTTCAAAATATCCAAAATAAAATGTCTTAAAATAAGTTTAAAATGTCTTGATAATATCTAAAAGAAATCTTGTCTGATCCTCAGGACCCGGGCACTTCATTTCTCCTGATCACCTGCAATCATACATTTGCTCTAGGTGTCAGTTAACTTGTAAACTAACAAGTAGTAATGATAAACTGAAGCAGTCATAAAACGTCCTAGGTGTTTATACCTGTTTCATGACGCTTCGGGCAATTATGTCTCCAATGTCCGACCTCATGACACGTAAAGCATCGATTCTCGGCCTTCGCTTTGTTGACTTTGCCCTTTTTGCCCTTGCCCTTGCCCTTTCTATTGTCAACGGCCTTTGGTACACTCTGGCTTACCTGAACCTGGTCCTTGCCCTTGCTGGTGTTCCTTTGCCCTCTTTTCTTCTTCACTCCACCATCCCTGACCATCAGAACATCTTTGGTCTTGGTCCCCGTTCCCATACTTTGTTCAGCAGTTTTTAACATGGAGTGCAATTCAGCTATGCTCCTTTCCATGTTGTTCATATTAAAATTCATCACAAACTGCTTGTAATCATCGGACAATGAATTGAGTATGGTATCCGTTGCCAACTGCAACGGAACTGGGTGACCTAACCTCTCTAGGTGGTCAAGTAGCCTCTTCATTTTCATAAAGTGGGCACTGACAGAGGTCCCCTTGGCCATTTTGCACGCGTTTAGAGCCCTCGTGGCATCATAACGCTCTGTGCGAGCTTGCGTTTGAAACATGTCCCTCAGCTGGCGGATCATGTCGTAAGCATTAGTGTTCATGAGCCCTGTTTGTAGTTCTGGGCTCATAGTCGCAAGCATCAAGCAGCCAACATCCAGCAAATCATCCGAACGCTTTTGATAAGCATTTCTGATTGCCGTACTGGCATTTGCTGGTGGGGCCTCACCTAGAGGTTCTTCTAGGACATACCACTTTCTTTCGTGTCTGAGCACAATCTGGAGATTGCGCTCCCAGTCGAGAAAATTTGGACCAGTGAGTTTGTCCTTTTCTAGGATCGAGCGAAGAGAAAGGTTATTGGTGTTGGTAACCGTGTTTGCCATCTACACATTTAAAAACTTGGTTTTAGTACCTTTGAATAAACGGTTCCGAATAAATATCAATAAACCCTAAAATGATAATTATCGGACTAGGATCCTTATTTCATACGTCCTGATGCGCGGTTTGCTCACGCCCCACCAGGCCCGTACTATTTCGGTAGGTAAGGACTTTTACCAATCATATCTAACTGACATGACTCCTAGATCTTTTCGGGACATCGGATAAAACCGTACATGTTTTAGTCCCTCTTAGTGCTTTTTGGCCCGGTACCACCCGGTGAGTTGTAACAACTACCAAAATAGATCTCACCACCCAGGACAGGATGTACTCTGGTCGGTACCCCCCAATATCGCAGAGTCTTTTCACCCCCTTCAGCTTGGGGTTTGAACGTGGGTGCTAAAGGTTCGACTCCTTCGAGCTCCAACGTACCTTACGCCAAAGGTGTCCACAAATGGGTTGCACTACTGATCTATGATTTTATGGGTTTTAGCTAAGTTTTTTTTTTTTTGAAAAACTTTAAATTTCCAGTATTTTTAAAACCTTGCTATTTAAACCGACTGTTTAAAAGGCAACTGATGTTTAAAACCAACTGTTAATAAACATTCATTCTGTTTAAAACTAACTTGTTTTAAAACACTTGCTAATTTAAAACTAACTGTTTTAATAGCATGACTGTCGACTAAAACCAACTGTTTTGAAAGTCAACCAGTTGACTAAAACTAACTGTTCTTGTCAACATTCCTTTATAAGAAAAGCGATCTTATAAATATAAGGTTATTTAAAATAAAATCTACCGTTTGAAAAAGGTTTGAAAACTTGGTAATTTTAATTTTAAAAACCTATCATATCTCATGATTGAAAAAGTTTTAAAACTCTCTCTAAATTTTAAAACGTTTGATAAAAGCTAAGCATGCAATAATTATCAACTAATCATGAGCAAACACATTCACGCAGTTAAATATTAACAACTACGCAGTTGATACGTCTAAACATAGTTTTGCCAACTAATTCCTAAAGGTCCAAAATGACCTAACTAATTTTCAAAGATTTCTAGTAGCTCCCACTGGCCTTATCACCTCTCGGTGGAATTTTCGAAAAAGAAAAAAATATACTTAAGGTCATTAATATGATAAAGGAGTTGTAAAACTATGCAGGTCCTTTCAAGAATAAAATAATGAGCTAAGTTGGCAAATTTTATAACAGGCACAAATATGCACATATATAAAGCAAATAAACAAGCAACATATATAAAAATAATCCTAGATCCGTTAAATAATATCTCGTTCGGTTTATCGCAAAATGTGGTTTTAACTGATTTATAAAACAAACTGTTTTACAAATCGAAACTAATATTTTAATCTGAAATCGGTTTTATAAAATTACCTAAGATTTATAAACTATAAATCTAATATGTAAAATAAAACCAATTTTCTAAAATATTTACGTTTATCCAAAACATATCAAACCGGACATTCCGAACCAACTAATCGAAATAATAAGTGCTGGCCTAAAAACTGTGTCGTGGTTCGACCAACTGGTCAAATATGACACCTGGCCCATTTGACCAAAAACGGGTCAAATACTCGGTTTGATAATCACAGGGATAATTATTAATAAAATCCCTAAAAATATTTAATAAATAAAATTATCTTAATAAAATTAATTTGGATAAAAGCCTAAAACCATCAAACCCTTTTGGGCCTCAAACTGGGTCCAAAATTTCTGGGTCTTGGGCCTCGGATAGGTTAGGCCCAATAAAACGAAAAACCCAAAAACACGATCTCGTGATCGATTGACATCTCGTCGTTGATCACGTAATCATCGCCTTTGGTGATGATAACAACAAACGGTTGCTACCACCACCGCGATCACCGCACCACCATAAACCGGCGACGACGGTTGCTAAGAAAACGCCCCGCCGCCACCAATCATCACCATCAGTTGCCACCGTCACCGCCAAGATGATGACAGCAGCAATCAGCGGCTTCGCCGTGGTACGGCCGCAGCCGCACGGCGATGCTATCGTCCGGCGACAGCAGCGGCTACAATGCCACCACTGCCACCATACAACGCCGTCGAACACCGCCTAGTGCGGTTCGGTCCATCGGCCACCGTAGTGGCTCGATCGCCACCAACGGAAACCGCCGGCCACCACCACGCTGGTGGTTCGGCCTCGGTCCTGCCGTGGTTCGCGGCTTTATAAACAACAAACGCCACCACCACCGCACGGTGGTGTGGCTTGTGATCGCGAAACAAAACCAGCCGCCGCCGCCGCCCGGCGAGGCCGCAAGGCAGCCGGCGGACGGCTTCGTGGTTCGTCTGGCAACGATGGCCACAACCACCGCTACTACTATCGCAACACCACCGCTGCCCAATGGGGCTTGCGGTGGTCGATTGATTTCGCGAAACTATCACCGCCGTTCACGGCCACCACCAAACTGGTGGTTTGGCCTCGGCTCGGTGCGGCGCGAGTCCGGCCACTGCTTGAGTGCGGTTTGGCCGCCGCCTGGCGGTCCGGTTGGCTGCTGCCGCCGTTCCGCCGCGGATCTCGCTACCGTGTGTGATTTCGTGTTTTTCAGTTTTAATGAGATATACGATAAACGAAAACTGATAAAAATAAATTTTTACACAACTGATAAAGATTAAACCTTTATCTAACTGATAAAGATTAAACCTTTACCTAACTGATAAAGTTTTAGTTTTTATTGAAAAACTGATAATTACCCAAAATCTTTATCAAACTGATAAAGATAATCAAATCTTTACCAAACTGATGAAGATTAAATAAAATCAAATCTTTACCAAACTGATAAAGATTATGTTTTAATCAAAAACTGATAATTATCAAACTGATTAAATCTTTACCAAACTGATAAAGATAAAATCCAAACTTCATTCACAAGAAACAATTTTAACGGATCTAATAAACAAATAAATAAAATAAACAATTAAAACTGTGGCTCTGATACCACTGTTGGGATTTTGTGCGATCCTCGTATCAAACTGACACGAGAAAAACCGTGATCTCAAAACTAACTGGTCGAGACACATGACAAAACCACATGAAACAAACTGTTCCAAAGGTTTAACAGTCAAACCTAACTGGTTTGATTAAGCGGAAGCAATAACGATTAAAATCCCGAAAACATACAGATCTTATTTGTTTATCTTATTACAGTTAATATGTAGGTTTAGGTTTATTACCTGGATTGCTTGAGATAGATCCACCCGTAAACGACCAAACGGAATTCCCTCTAGCTGGATCTAACCCCGAAACGCTTCACGGACAAACAGTACGCGAAGAACACGATCAATCAGAAACGAAACCGGATCTGGATTCTTTCTTGGTGAGATCGACGAAGAGAGAGAGAGAGGAGAGAGAAAGGTTTCTTGGTTGATTGAATTGTATGTCATATTCTGATAACCTGGCATATCTATTTATATGGAAAATCTTCCATCTATCAGATAGCCTTTATTCTTTCTTTCTCTCTAAGAAAGAATAATTTCCATAATTATCTTATTCTTTCTTTTTCTCTAAGAAAGAATAATTTCCATAATTATCTCATTCTTTCTTTTTCTCCAAGAAAAAATATTTACCAATTATTATATTTTTCATATAATAATTACTAGATAATTATAAACCAATTAATTAACCCTTTTATATATTTATTTAACTAATAAATATATAACTGTAATTAATTATCAGAAACCTTTCACTTTGGGGTTTATACAGAAAACACCCAACAGTTTTATAATTCGCTATTATAAAACTATACTCTCCAAACTGGGGTTATTAAACTATCCGAATTATAGGTCCTCACAGGTGTGACCCTCAAGTGACTTATAACGTTGGATGTGCGATCAAACGGTTTGTCAACTTATGCACATAATTCCTAACAGTAGGGGGGTGGGGTTATGCAGATTCTCCAACCGGTAAGCCTATACCGTTGTCTTCCCCTACCGATGCTCTACCGGCCATCAACGCCGGTGTTACCGTCGGCAGCCGGTCGGTACCGACTCGGTGCCGACCCGGCTAAGGATGGCCTTAGTAGAAGTCCACGCCTCTACCTGTTACAATTTTTCTCTTATCTTTTTATACACTTCTACCTGTGTAAAAAATTTACACATCTTTAAATGTGAAGTTCTATTAATTATTTTACACATTCTTAAGCGTGGACATTTTACCCACATTCTTAAATGTGAATTTTTTAAAACAATTTTACACATTCTTAAATGTGAACATTTTATACACATTCTTACATGTTAAATTTTTTTTAAGTGTTGAATCTATTAGATTGTCCACGATTGTAACCGTGGATAACTTTTACACGTTTATTGGTGTGAAAAATACAAACTAAAATTGCCACACCTTCACCAACCGTGGAAAAAAACACGTGGACAATTTAACATTTTGTTGTAGTGTTAAAAGTTTAAAATAATGTTTCGGGTCCGTTCTTGGTAAAATCAATATGTACGAAAGAATATTAAAGTTACTAATTATACAACCACTTAAATTTATTAATAAAGTAAAATAAAACATATACCATAACTCTAAAAAAAAACGATGAGGTAGCACACTATTGTTACATGACTGTGTCTATGTGAGGTTTAGGCAGACAAGTGTTCTTCTGAAGTGTGCACTGTTAATACTCTCTCTTTGATTGAACTCTCCATGGCTAATGACGAAATGGCTTGGGAAGGTAATCTAGGAGACAACAAGAAATGTCTAGGCGGAACTTGTAACGTTTGTAAGTTTCCTTCCAACATCTCTACCACTTTACTTATGGATGGTCGATCCCATGGGCCAGATTGGATGCACCACAAACTCACCACAATCAATTTCTTAGCTAAATCCTGTTCCTCTTCGGTTGTTGCCCCATAAGCACCTAAATTGTCTCTGGCTTCAAGTAGCTTGTATATCCAATCTGGAAAATATGTTTCACTTTCGCTAGTCACACCGGTGTTATAATTTTTATGTGCACCGGTCATTTCAAGAACCATCATCCCATAGCTATACACATCAGATTTGTGTGATGGCCGTCCAAAACTCTTCAAAAATACTTCAGGGGCCATGTATCCGGCAGTACCTCTAGCATCCATTACAGACACAATGCTCTCTTTGTTAGACCCTACTTTGAGGTTGTGAAGAAGTCAAGGGTCTATCCAGTATTTTCCTTATTCTAGTATTTAGCTTTAGTTTGTGTTTGCCCTCTTTTGTAAAGAGTCATAGACTCTAAGGGCTTGTATTGTAATTTCCCTATACCTAGTGCTATATAAACATTGTTATAGCCTAGGGTTTAGTGTAGATGTTTGTAGCCTACTATATTGAATGAGAAGCAATCCCAAGAAGCATTTTATTCTCTTGTCTTCTCAACATCATTCTACCAACATTCTCACCACTATTTGTTCATCAATGCTTAATCATTTGTCTTAGTTTTCTCTCCATCTATCATTCTCTACTATCTGGGATTCACATTTGGTATCAGAGCTCAACCTTTGGTGGATTTCTAGGAGGTTTTTGCATTCAAAATGGTTTGAAATGGGTTTTTGAAAAAGCTTGAGTTTTACTATTTTTGCTCCTTTTGAGCCTCAAATCTACTCATATATTATTGTTTTTAAGTGATAAGTGATTTCAAAAGATTTGTACACTTGTTTTGCACAAATTGGGTCATTTTTCACTGATTTAAGAAGTGGTTTTTGATGTTTTTGAGCTGTTTTTCGGAGCTTCTGGTTTGTTTACCCGAATCGGGATTTTTGAACTGATTCATCAGCTCAGAAAACCCGAATCGGGCAAGTGAACCAAAACCTGAATCGGGTACACACGTTCCCCGAATCAGGAAAACTTCGGTTTCCCGAATCGGGTAACGAGTTTCCCGAACCGGGTTGCTCAAATTTGGTCCGAGTCGGGTTTACCACTTACCCGAATCGGGAGTTACTGTTCATCCAATTCGGGTTTTGTCCATTCCCGAATCGGGAATCTTCATTACCCGAATCGGGTTTCTTGGCCAGATCTGAACCGGGAATCTCACGATCCCGAATCAGGTCTCGCACTCTTTGACTCGGAAATTTTCAATTTTCGTCTCAGATCCGATACTTAGCCATTTTTTCTAAAATTTTAAATTTTCAAGGCTATTTGTGTCACGAGTGCTCGCCCGAACAGTCTTTTTCAAAAGCTTTTTCCTAACCCTAGTTATTCACTCGAAGGGGATCGTTCTTAAGAGGATATGATGTCGAGAGAAATCGTAAGCATGGGGTCTGAATCTCGTCCCCCAGTGCTAGTTATGGGAGAGTATGCTCAATGGAAATTGAGAATGATCCATTTTCTCGATCAACTTGATAGAAACCTGATGAAATCAATCAGAGAAGGTCCAGTAAGACCTACAGTCACCGTTGCAGAAGTACCGGAAACCGACACCTGCCCGCTCCTACCCTCGTACACAGTGGAAAAACCGTATCACTTGTACAACCAAGAACAACGTGCACGTCATGAGATTGACAGCTTATGAGATGATCGAGAAGCGCAGGCCGGACATCAAGCATCTACGGGTATTTGGTTGTAAGTGTTATATTCTGAATGACCGGGACGATTTGGGAAAGTTTGATCCCAAGGCTGATGAGTCTATCTTCATAGGATACTCACCACACTCAAAGGCCTATCGGGTTTACAACAAACGATCCCAAACCATCCTGGAAAGTGCCAATGTAGATTTCTCTGAAACCGAAACTCTCTCTGATGCTAGCTCTAGTAATCCTGATGCTATTCTGCCTGACTTGCCTAATGCACCACCGCGCACAGATTTTAGACCTAACACTTTTGATTCAGATTTTATAGATCCTTCAGACTATGATTTGCCGACCTTAACTGGTCCGATCATCGTACCTGCTGCACCTGGAAACTCCACGACGTCTGTATCGTCCGATGCTTTCGTGACGGAAAGCACATCTGAGGCTACTACTTCCGCTCAGAATACGACTACAGAACCAGTGGTCTCACCACCTCAGAATTCATCTAACGAGCAACCTTCAGAAGCTTCACAAGAACCCGTTGTAGCACAGGATTCAACACCTGTTCGTGCTCCGGTCACTGAAGCCGCTCCGCAACCATCTCCGAGCACCTCTCAAAGATCGTATGCTCAAGTGGTTCGGGAACCCCGACTGGAAGTTGTTCTGAATATTGAGCCACTAGGAAGGACTGCAGGTGGTCCCTCCGGAGGAATCCAGTCAAGGAACTTCGTCGTGCAAGATGAGAACGACGCAACGAACAATCAAGAGTCCTACGTCACTCTTCCTCACTCAAGAAAGTGGTCAAGAAGTCATCCTCCATCCCAGATCATCGGGAGTCCATCTCGGAATGTCCAGACTCGATCATCAAAGAAATCCGACAACTTAGGTCTCTTCGCCTGTTTCTTAAGCGAATTTGAGCCGTCGGAAATCGATCAAGCTCTGTCAGACCCGGACTGGGTAAGAGCCATGCAAGACGAATTGGCAGAGTTTGAAAGGAACAAGGTTTGGCGCCTGGTAAAACGACCATGGGGAAAGTCCATCATCGGCTTAAAATGGATTTTCCGGAACAAAAAGGATGAAAACAACCTAGTTATTCGTAACAAGGCTCGTTTGGTCGCCAAGGGATTTCGCCAACAAGAGGGTATCGATTACGACGAGACGTTTGCGCCGGTTGCAAGGATAGAAGCCATACGCATCTTTCTCGCGTACGCCGCCCACAAGAATATGATGGTTTACCAAATGGACGTCAAGTGTGCGTTCCTGAATGGTGTCCTTCATGAGGAGGTGTATGTTGAACAACCCGAGGGGTTTGTAGATCCGAGGTTTCCCGACCATGTCTATGCATTAGACAAGGCACTTTACGGTCTCAAGCAAGCTCCACGAGCATGGTATGAAACTCTTACTGTCTATTTGCTAGGAGCTGGCTACAAGAAAGGTACAATCGACCCCACCTTATTCCTTCGTAAATCAGGTGATGATTTAATTATCGTACAGATATACGTGGATGACATCATCTTTGCCTCTACAAAGCCTGAGTTGTGCAAAGAGTTTGAGCACACTATGAAATCACAATTTCAAATGAGTATGATGGGTGAATTGACATTCTTTTTGGGACTCCAAGTCCGTCAATGCCCTGAAGGCATTTTCATAAACCAATCAAAATATGTTCACGATTTATTAAAACGTTTTGATGTGGTTGGCTCAAACTCTGCTGCTACACCAATGTCCAGATCATTTCAAATGGACGCCGACTTGTCTGGCAAGCCGGTAGATCTAAAGAAATATCGGGCAATGATTGGTTCCTTGCTATACCTCACGGCTCGTAGACCTGACATTGTATTCTCCACGGGTGTCTGTGCTCGTTATCAGTGCGACCCGCGTGATTCACACCTTAAGGCTGTGAAGAGAATCCTTAGGTACCTGAAGGGCACGCCAGACTTTGGCCTTTGGTACCCAAAGGGTTCTAGTTTTGAGCTAATTGGCTACACAGATTCTGATCATGCAGGTTGCAAGTTGGACAGGAAGAGCACATCCGGAGCCTGCCAGTTCCTCGGGGACAAGTTGGTGAGTTGGTCGTCACGCAAACAGAACTGTGTGTCACTTTCCACGGCCGAAGCTGAATACATTGCGGCCGCGTGTTGTTGCTCACAAGTTCTATGGATGAAAACCCAACTGGCGGATTTCGGATACACCATGAACCAGATTCCAATCTACTGCAACTCTCAAAGTGCCATTCTGATTACCGCAAATCCAGTACAGCACTCCAAAACAAAGCATATCGACATCCGATACCACTTCATCAAGGATCATGTCGAAAAAGGTAATATTGAACTGTATTTTGTGGAAAGTGATCTTCAGCTTGCTGATTTGTTCACTAAGGCCTTTGATGAGAAACGCCATTACTTCCTTCTAAGCAAGTTAGGAATGTTAGACCTCCCGCCTAAGGTCTAGGGGGAGCTGGGGATCTGCTAGGGTGCATGTGTGTAGGGGGAGACTTGAATATATATATATATATATATATATATAGCATCTTTCGAGGGGGAGTGTATGTATAATCATATAATAGTTTGTGCTAACGTTCTCGGATCCACACTATAATGGATACCATCCTTAACTTTGTTTTATAGGTGTGGATCATAACCACGACTTCTGATTAGATCAGATCAGGACTCGCGCAAAATCCGGTACCGGGGTTACACAGTTAATACCCGATGAAAACATATCCAGGTTAGTCGTTACGTTGAGGTCTAGGGACTGAACTTGAACATTTTTGTGAACTTGCAAGTTCAGGGGGTGGGTGTGACAAGTTTCTGAACTTACAAGTTCGGGGACTAAATCTGTCATCTCCTGGAACATAAGTTCAGGGGCTGTTTTTGAAAACTTTATAAAACTCAAATTCAGGGACTCGTTTTGCCATTTAGGTGAAACTTGTAGTCCAGGGGGTGTTTGTGCCATTTCTCGAAAGTTGAGAGTGAAAAGGGGGTACACTTATCCTTAAACTGATAAGTTGACTTCCTCATTATAAAAAGAAAATTTGTTTTCTTTCTCTTTACGTTTTACAAACAAAATCAGAGTTTTCAAACTTCCTCTCTCACTCAAGAAACCGCCAAACCCACCTTTCCCGCTTCCGGTCACTTTTCCGGCGATCCCGACCTCCGTTCTTCGATCCGACTAGTCCTAATCGATCATGGTAAGATTACGAACACTTTGGTACCATCCATAACATGTTTCTTTATCGTTTTCGTGTCCGAATCGAAGCCCAAAGCTTCTTGGATAAACCCGAAACCCAAACTCTTGGGAAAGGGTTTTCGGGACGTTAAATCGGTCCAATCTTGTTTCTAAACTAGTTTATAGTAGTTATATATCAAATGTATCTAGTTTTAGGACTTAAATCTGTGATTTTTGGCCGATTTGGAGTCGAGAAAACCGACAGTCGCGGTTTACCCGACTCGGGCATTCAAAATACCCGAATCGGGGTTTTTGAATGTTCTTCGAATGTTCAAAATACCCGAATCGGGGTTTATGAATGTTCTTGTTGTCTATAAGTCCCGATTCGGGAAACCTAATAACCCGATTCGGGTATTCGGGTTTCCCGCATCGATCCTTCGTGGAACCCTTGTTTTCGTGTTTTTCAAAATCCCGATCCGGGAAACATGGATAACCCGATTCGGGTATCCGAGTTTCCCACATCCATCTTAAGGGAGGACTTTTTGAACTCGTTTTTCAAAAAAACTCTAAGTGTTTAAAACCTTCTTTAACGATTCGGGTATACTTAAAACCCGAATCGGGTTTCTTAAGGAAATCCAAAAATTATTTTTCTAAGTTATACACTCTTTACCGATTCGGGTATACACCATTCACGAATCGGGTTTCTTGAGGAAATACACAAGTTGAATTGATCTCAATTCCCGACTCGGGAAACTGAGTAACCCGATTCGGGTACTCGTGTTTCTCGACTCGCGTTGAGTCGAGGTCATGCCCAAAGTTTTCAAGTGTTAGAAAATTGGATGATCATGAGTGTTCTCTTACCCGATTCGGGTTTGACACATTCCCGATTCGGGTTTTGCCAAAACCCGAATCGGGTTTGGTACACTAGTGTTTTTCCAGTTCTTCTCAACACTTGGTTGCTCGTTGACCATTCTAACTTCGTTTATGCTTTATCAATAAACAGATATGGCCCTTCCAATCAACGGAGCTGCTGACCGCGCACTGATCGCCGCGGAGGATCTGAAGCCTATTACCCAGAACAACGGGTACATAGATCTGAACAGCTTCCCGGCCCAAGAACCGGTGATCTTGGAGATTCTGAAGGTGCACCCGTTGGCCTATGCTCTCGAGGCCACTGCTGAAGTGCCTATGATCTACCTTCAACAGTTCTGGAACACTTCCAGAATTGTTCATCATGCCGGAGGCCGAACTCTCGTGGGCCGCGTAGATCAGACGGAGATGTCTGTCACCCTTGCTGATTTCCAACGCATCCTCCATCTGCCAGCTGACTCTGCGGAAGCCCCTTTCGAGCCGATAGTTGAAGGGCCCGTGCTTTTCAGCGAGATACTCGCCATCGGTGTCATGGCGAACCCGGGACAACGTCTCAACGGCATCTCGCATGTTACCAACAACATGCTGCCACCTCTTTGGGCTACTCTGTTCAGCATAGTGAACCGTAGCCTGTCTGCCAAAGTCAAGGGCATCGACAAGGCATCGACCCAGCTGTGGCATGTGATCCACTCGATCATCTACGGCCGACGGATCGACGCCGCCGCTCAGCTATGGATCGACGTCACACGGGATGTGGACCCGAACGATCAACGCAGCAAACACTCGTCCATCCCGTGGATGCGCTTCTTCGCGCTGATGATCCGCGACCACATGGACCGTCATCCGGAAGTCGCTCGACGATCGCGCCACCCGACCTTCAAGAGCAAGGAACTCTCCAGGTCCAAGGTTCGGGAACTCAAGCCCGGCCAAGAAGAAATGCCGATTCCTTGCCACGTGTTGGCCACCGCGGATAGGGAAGCAGTGAGCGTAGGACTATATAGGGCGTCCATAGGTCTAGGTGACACGTCCACGGACTCCTCAGAGCTGAGGAGCCCTGCCCAGGATGTGCAAGCCGTCCGTCAGTCGGCTCGGGCCTTAGGTGCCGAGCCCCGGGGTACCACTGGGGGTGCCTCCGGATCGGGTGTAGTACGAGTAGACGTGAGGGGGTCGCCGGGTAGAGTAGTTGGTACTTCCGCGGTTCCACACGTACCTCATGTTGGTCCGAGCGCACTTTACCAACAGGTGCGTCAAGCGAGAGGTCACCGCACACGTCGGGAGTTGATAGATGACCACTCCGACGAGTACTACGCCCGTGCCCGAACGAAGAGATACACCGGCGCTCAACGGTACTCGCCGCCTTCTCCAGACCATTCTGACGAACGGGAGCAGTCATCAGCACTATCACCAGCAGAACAGGGTGGGGACATGGAAGCTTCCCCACAAGAACAAGCCCACGTTCCTTCCCCTCCTCAAACCGACGCTGCTCCCGGGCCACAAGGAGATCCAGAAGGCGAACCCTCCGGAGACGATTCCGGTGATGCATCCGGCCGTGATGAAGGCCGTGACGAGTCCTCCTCCGATCACACTCCGTCCAACCGAGAGGTTGTTGATGTTGAGGCCACCGAGTCCGAACAAGTGGACTTCGGTGATGGTTCTTCCGAGGAGGTGGACAACCTCAAGAGCGGCAAAGCTCAAAGAGAAGAAGATGAGGAGACGTCATCTTTCAACGGAGACTACTCCGTGGACATCCTCAAACAGGATGAAGTTGACTCAGACGGCCGAACCGAAGGTCGTGTTGGTGATGAAGAAGAAGTGGGATCGGCAGCGGAGAGACAAGGTGATGAAGACCTTGAGGGCGTAAGTGAGGGTCTAGGAAAAGAGACCGGCGAAGAAGAGGTCCACCTAGACGAAGAGTGGCTTAGGATAGAAGAACAGGGAGGAGAAGAAGAACCCACTAGGTTAGACACCCTAGGACTCCCATCTACCCCGAGTCACTCCCCCACAGAGGCAACCCACATACAGACCGGTCCCCTTGTGACGTCGGGTCAAGACGCTGGCAGCCAACCAGCGCATTTGCACGCCCAAGCCACCCACTCGGCCATCTCTCAACAGATGGTCGTTTCATCTTCGCACGGGGATTCAGCACAACTTCCACCGGCCACTCGCTTGGAGTCTGCCGGTGTTGACATAAGAGAGCAACTGCCCCAACTCTCGACTTCTTTCCGTGCACCAGTTGTCTTAGATCCACTCACTGAGACTTTTAAAGTCATTCATTTGGATAGGACACTTCTAGGAGCATCATCCGCCCGCCCGAGTGGCCTGGCCGGAACGGGGGGAGTTGGAGCGTCTGATGACGCCCTTCGAGGATCCACCGGAAGTCCTGACATCGTCAACCCTATTCCAGCGATGACATCAGGCCGAGAGAGCACCTCAGTAGGACTCTTCTCGTCAACTGGCGCCCAAGTGGCACCGGGTGTTGTACTACCGGGACTGGGTCCGACGGATTCGGGCGACATCCTTAAAGTCGTCCAAGCCAGATTCGCGGAGCTCGACCGCACCGAGGCCTCTCGCAATGCCAAACTTGAGGCGTTCGAGAGTGCTCTCAACGAGCAAAGGGGAGAGATCGAGACACTGAAGTCTCGCGACGCCGAACGGGAGGAAGAACTGCAAGAACTTCGACGCCAAGCAAAGGGCAAGTCGACCGAGCTACAGATGCAACAGTCAGTGGCTCCTCCTCGTACCGAGCCAGTCCTCCGCCTACAACCTCCGCAACCATCACCTCAGGGAGCCATTCCGGGCTATGTTCATGAAGACAAGTTCAACATGACGGTCTCCGCGCTGACGACTCAGAATGACAAGCTTTCGGCCAAGCTCAAGCGCGCGGAAGAACGTCTAGCCGCCAGGGATGCTCAGTTGCGAGAGAGGGAAGCACAGTTGGAGGCCGCCAACCGACGTATCCGCGAACTCGAGGCAGCGTGCCGGCCTCAGGCTCAGTCCTCAAAACGGGGACATGATGACACTGACCCGGGCGCAGGTCCTCATGAGGGGGAGATGCAAGGAGCCAAACGACCTCGCATCGGCCTCGCTCAAGCCTCGGGTTCCGCACCTGCTACTACAGCTTCAGCTTCACGATCTGCTAGCTCGAGTGCCCCGTCAGGATCCACCGCCGCCGATACCTCGTTCATAGATTCAGACACCGAGGCGATTCCCGACATGGGGAGCTGGCGCTACGAGCCAATTCCGGCAGGTGAGGTAGTTGAGTTTCCTCATCTGACCGAGACAGCAGGGATAGAGGTCGTTCCCCCGGAAGCAGCACCGACAGACCCTTCAGATTTTCAGATTCCGGAGGAAGCCCGGAAGATTCTTCGGTCGCTCGCTCAGAGCCTCAGGATATACAAGAAGGGGGACGACATTTTCCAAAACACCGACTACACCAGCCTTTTGTCAGCGTTCGAGTTTCCCACTCCGGACGCTCCTCGCACCATTCACTCGACCGATCCAGAGACCTCCGCTCCAGTTGTCATCCAGCTCAACTGGAACCACTCCGTCATATTCAGCCCATTCCTTGAGGAATCTTTCAGCCGCATCTTCCAGCAGGAGAACCTGCACGTCTGGTCAAGAAAGGTTTACTACGGGATCTCGCACATCAAGAACAAGAGGAGAAGGACTGCATACGTGCACCAGAGGATGTGCAACTGGGCCACCCACGGGCGTCAAAGAATCAGACGTCGTTTCATCAAGGTAACTGCTATGCGCCCCTACAGACATGGCCATCAGGTGTTCCTTGAGTACGACGTCCGTATGTACGGGACCGGCATTCCTCGTGGTGTGTTGCAAGACTGGACCTTCACTGAAGCAGATCTGGACCGAATTCACCTTGAAGACCTTCTGACGCTCATCAAGTACCTCCAGGGCCCGATTCTCCGACCTGAGCACTACAGAGATGGCACCGAAATCCTGAAGAAGTATGTTCGTCATGCGATCACCCTTGCGCGTGTGACGGACTACCAGCTAGCTATCGAGAGCCGCCAGCCGAAGGTCAACCTGCTCCGCCCGAACCTGCTCGTACCTGGCATTGATGCTTACCTTCCATACATGCCAACCAGGATACCGGAGCACGGGGTTCTTTATGTGACGATGAAGAAGAGGGAACGTAGATTCATGCGATTTAGCGAACTTGCTAAATTCTGCGACGGAACCCTTCTCTACGTCTTCAACGGAATGCAGAGTAGACTCTTGGCTGATCAGGTACCGAGTCGGAAGTTCGTAGACGGAAAGGGAAAGATTTTGGAGGCCATGAACCTGATTGAGAGAAAGCTCAAGGAGAGGCTCATGTACAGACGAGTGGAAGCGGCTATGCAGATGCGAGCTAGGATCATTGGTGAATGGGAGGAGTTCCTTCAGATGTCGAAGTGGGAACCAGCGCTTGAGCTTCCACCACCCTTCTGACTTCTTCCCAAAGGGGGAGATTGTTAGACCCTACATTGAGGTTGTGAAGAAGTCAAGGGTCTATCCAGTATTTTCCTTATTCTAGTATTTAGCTTTAGTTTGTGTTTGCCCTCTTTTGTAAAGAGTCATAGACTCTAAGGGCTTGTATTGTAATTTCCCTATACCTAGTGCTATATAAACATTGTTATAGCCTAGGGTTTAGTGTAGATGTTTGTAGCCTACTATATTGAATGAGAAGCAATCCCAAGAAGCATTTTATTCTCTTGTCTTCTCAACATCATTCTACCAACATTCTCACCACTATTTGTTCATCAATGCTTAATCATTTGTCTTAGTTTTCTCTCCATCTATCATTCTCTACTATCTGGGATTCACACTCTTTCCTCGTGCACAACTTTGCCAGCCCAAAATCAGATACTTTTGGGACAAATTCTTCATCCAACAGAATGTTGTGAGGTTTTATGTCGAAGTGGACAATTCTTGTGTTACAACCTTGGTGTAGGTACTCTAGACCTCTTGCAATCCATTTTGCAATTAGGAACAATGTGTTCCGGTCCAAACAAGCGCCATCACCACATAAGAACTTATCCAAGGATCCATTTGGCCGTATACCAGGGCTCTTTTCTTTCCTTCAATGCAAAAACCTAAAAGAGAGACTACGTTGACATGAGATGTTCTACTAATGCTAGCAACTTCATTGAATAAATCTTCTCCACCTCCAGTGGTTTCACCCAAAAGCTTCACTGCAACTAGATGCCCATCAGGTAATTTTCCTTTGTAGACACTTCCATACCCTCCTTGTCCTAGTTTCACCTGGAACGAGTTTGTCATTCTCTTGATTTCTGCATATTTATATCTTTTGGGGGCCAAAGTTCTACAATTCCTTATGAACATTTCTACTTGATGATTTTCAGCCTTTCAAGTTTTTTGTAACCTCCTTTTTTGATAGAGTATCACAAGCAACAAAAGCAAAATTCCTGCACTACCGCAAGAAAAGCCTGCACAAAGATTGGTGGTGGTTGGCTAAATGCATTTAAAGAAACAAGGAATGCTTCCTTTCTTGTTTCATTAAAAAAATGAAGAAAGGTGTGTTTCTGTTGTCACACTAAATTGTACACCAATGTATATTAAAGGACAGCCTCGCTTTAGATAAAAGTATGTTATACTTACCTATTACAAGCTTCCGCTTGTAGCTAGATTTTCGCACAGTTCTCTTGAATCCTGTTTGAGAAAGACGGTGAACTTTAGGGCAATTTATTGATGGAGATTGGACAGTGAACAATAAGTAGCGGTCTAGAGGAGTGTGACTCTATGACCAACGACTCTAAACGTCATATGATAATATAAGTAATACTGAAGTAGGATGACTCGACCGTATAGAAACCATTTAACTTAATTTAGGCCACATTCACATTTAACCCATGCATACCATATGTTTTTTTTGTCAAATGGATCTATGAGACTATGAGCCCCTACAAAGTATATGTGTAGCTCGTTTCCATTGCTTTTAAAGAAATCGGCGACCCATTTTGGTGGTTTATTGTTTTTTAAAACCAACATGGGTAAATATTTTGAAGAACTTGTTGAACATGACTTTTAGTTTCATGAATTGAAGATGAACCTTGTTTCTCCTTTGCTAAAATAAAAGGACAAGAGGGTGAGTAGTTACGTAGTTTATATCTTCAACCAGATTAATTCACATGATTTATGCAAAACAAACCGTCCATATAGAGAACGCAATCTTTAAAAGTTCACTTAGGCCTTTTGGTTAGCAAGCATGATCATTAACACGTTGAGAGCATATATCTATGAGCTTCACATATGACACCACTAAACCAAATCTCAACCCTTACTCATTATTTGTACTACTTGTAATCAGTCACTTAAATAGTCTCAATCCTTACTCATTATTTGTACTACTTGCAATAAATCATTTGGATAGTTAATAGGAGTGATATGTTTTTGGTTAAACCTCTTGTCTTAAAACTTTTAGAAGTGGACTAGTGTTGCATATGTTTCTTTATTAGGGGTACTTTGGAATATTATAAGAAACTTGGCTAGACTTCTAGAAAGATGGTCAGAAAAGTGCCCGAAATGAGAGATTGATAATCCAAGCTTCCTATATCGGAAAGTTCAAATGTGAATTCAATTTTGGTTGTGAACATGAACACGAATCTCAGCCACTCATCCGGTCAATAAATGCGACTTTGACCGGGTCCCTCCTTTAATAATCTCCACCCTCCCATGAATCGCGTCAATCCTCCGTGATCGCGTGCACCGTAACCGAAGATGTGTGGCTGAGATTCGTCCTCACGTTCACAACCAAAATTGAGTTCACATTTGAACCTGATCCTATATATATATATATATATATATAATTTACCAAATAATATACACGTATAAGATTTAACTTTGAGTTTCTAAATATTTGTTTCTACATTTGTAGATTAAAAAAATGTATCTAATGGTTGTTGAGCTTGGGTTGTGATTTCTAGCTAGTTAACTTCGTTACGAGTTAACTCTGCTACTATATATACATGTTTTTCATTTCTAGGAAAATAGAAAATGAAAAAAGAAACTCATACTTTAACTAAAATATGAATCAAGAATATCAGAAACCACTTACCTCCACTTTTATTCGAATTGTTACAAGCTAATGAGAAATTTTCATGACCACAACAGCAAGCAAACAACTCTGGCGATGTCGAGTTGGATTCACACGAATTGTTGATCCACTGGATACGCTGAAAACGGTTTGACGCCAATCCGTGGGTCCAATTTACATGGCAACTGAATTCATAATTAGAACCCAACAGTAGTAGTTTCGGTGTGCTAGAATCACATACATGGTACAAAGATATGTCCTCGTGGCCAAAATTATTTCCATTGAAGAGCGTCCAGTTGTAGGTTGTGTTGTAGAGACATTGAGGAAAAAAGTTGCTCTAGGTACCTTCTCTAGCAATGGTGATCGTTTGCATACTGCTATTCATTTCTAGGCCAATCATATTATGATTGAATTCATAGTTAGAACTCGACGCTACCGTCAGTACACTAGAATCCCATCCATAGAGCAAAGATATATTCAAATTATTGCCACTGATGAGCATCGAATTGTAGGTGGTGTTGTAGAGATATTGGGGGGAAAAGTTGCTCCAAATATGGTTTCTAGAAATAGTGGTTATTTGCATACTTTTGTTTGTTCCTAGGAATCGATAGTTTAATGATTCACAATTGTGTATACAAAAGTTAGATAGGTAGCTCAGCTGAAAACCTGAGTGGTCGTGGTAGGGTTGGTAGGCGGACCCTGAGAATGGGTAGCCAAGTCGAACGTTTTCAGATTGAACTAACCTTCCATGAATATTATGTGGTTGTGTGTTCTGGCAGAAGATGGCCTGGAAATGGATCGTTGTGGCTAAAATCATTGTTAAAGCAATAAGGGTGTCACTTGGTTGGAGATTGAGGTTCATGATGATTGGACTAGATTGAGAAGGAATTGATGAACTCAATGGGATCGAAAGAGGCTAGGTTGGTAAAATGCAAACAAGTTTTGGTTGTTAAATTGCCAATTATTACAATCTAAGAAAATTTAAAATCATACATTTTTGTTGACTGACTTTGTCTAGTGGCCCCAATAATCTACCCCCTTATTATCAAATCAATTCTCAGTTGACTGACTTGGTCTAGTGGCCCCAATGATCTATCCCTTGATCTTGTAAATTGTATATGAATTTCCATTGATCTAAAATATAACAAATACTATAAAAAAATGGCCGTCGGAGTGGGTTAAATGTTAAAACAGCTTTTTTTAAAATTAAAAAGAAAACATTTTGGGAATTTTTGGTTTCAATAAATTCTTTAAAATTTTATTTAAAATGAAAAAGTAGGAGAAATTTAAAGATATTTTCAAAAATGATTATCATACGAAAAAAGTAATATTTTATTATGTTCTACCTACAAAAGAAATCTTGAAATCAATGTTGATAAGAAAATAATATTTTTTTAGATATATCATATGTATGTAATATTTTAATATTTTAATAATATAAATAATAACGTAATCTTCATAATGAAAAGTTGAAGTTAAAAGCAACTTTCTTTAGAAATTTTAGACTTTAGAGCATCTTCAATACCTTCTCTAAGAATTATCCAAAATGGAAAATCAAAGTCTAAAAATCTTTATAAGAAAATACATTCAACTCCAACAATTTTTTCATTTTATAGATAGTATTATTCTTATCTTATTAAAATATTATATATATATATATATAATAAACAGGGGCGAAGCCAGAAAATAATCCGTAAGGGGGCAAACACTGAACAACAATCTTAATTATATAAAAGTAGGTTTTATACACACAAAAAAACCTCCAAAATGTCAACAAAAATCATAATTTTAAAACAGTAGTTTTTTATACAAAATAAAACTCTAAAATATTGACCCGAACACCGGCCATTAATTAGTAATAAAGTATTATTTTTCTCTTCTATGTGTATCATTAAAAGTTCGTGTTAGTGACACGTTTTGAAGAATAATCAAAGATGCTCTTAATCTCCATAAAAAATAACTGGGTTAATGTTACCATATTAGAGGGATGCTAATTGGAGCCAATGACGTTCCTTAATCAACATGTTAAATGTTGGATTTTGGATTTTAATTAAGGGTCAAGTACACGGGGCCGGCGTATCGAACTTGTCAAGTTTTATCATTGTATGTACCCAACTTTAAAACTTACCGATTAATGTACCGAACTTGCTAAAATTGTCATTTAATGTATTTCATGGCAAGTTGGATACACTTTCGTGACAAGTTGGATACATTAAATGGTAGGTTTTGATGAAGTTTGATACATACAATGACAATTTTAGCAGATTTAGTTCATTAATCGGTAAGTTTTAAAGTTGAATACACACAATAATAAAATGTGATAAGTTTGATACATTCTCATATACTTAACCCTTTAAACAACTCTTTAGTACCCAATTTTACACATGTTTATGGTCAAGGCTTAGATTCCTTGAATATTTAAGTTGGTCCTATCTTTTTTTTCTCTTTGGTGTTCGTTTCTTGGAGATTTTCTTTTCCTTTGTTCTCTTTCAAGTATTTCATTCATGTTATTTAACTAGTTATTTCTTTCCGAACTTTGCGTCGGGTTATAAACTGTGATAGATTTTATCATAAATAGTAAAATAGAATAAATAAAAATATTAATCTTAAGAGATTTTAACCTAAAGCTTTGAAGAAAAAAAAAACTACGTATCGTAAGCTAAACTGGTGTTGGGCTGATATCATTAACCGCGATAACCTTGGTATGGAAGTTATGTATGAACGTAATGCTCATAATTTCCCTCTAGACTTAGTTGCTATCGAAGCTCTAACTACAAATGAATAAGACTTTAGTCTGATTATGCAATTCACCTACACTTTCAAAAACGGTAACCACTTAAAAATTAATTAACTATCTTATAAATATATATATATATATATATATATGTATATTCTAATTATTTTGTAGTTAATAACATAATATATTATTTTTTATTTTAATTCAGTATTAATTAAAAATTGATTAATATATGTTATAATAATAGAATAGAATTATTTTAGTGTTTTTAATTTTTAATTTAATATATTTAAAAAAATAACATGTATAATAGAATTATTTTATTGTTTTTAATTTTTAATTTAATATATTTAAAAAATACATATATACAAAAATAATTAATATAATTAAAATATATTATAATTTAGTATTTTAATTTAATATATTATTTTAAAAATACCACATATATACATATATATATATATAATATACTTATGTAAAAATAATTAATATAATTAAATATGTATTAATATTATTAATTTATTAATATTACGTGGCTTTCAATAATGTCAATTGAAAATTTTGCTATTCAATTCTTACGTGGCAACCAAACTTCTGACAAATTTTGCGAAGGCTATGTTGGTCTTCCATGGAGTACGGTAGAATTGTAATTTGCGAAAATTTTAAGGTTAAAGTTTTATTTTCCTGTAAATTGTATGATATTATAATGTGTTATAAAGTCTTTGTCTTTTGGGTTATATCTAAATAAAATAAGATTTGGTTTTAAAAATTTTAATTTAAATAAACTAAATCACAAACACTTTATCTTATTCTTTTTAGGACAAATATAATAAGATAAGTAAACTTGTAAATGAACTGACCGTTCATAAACCGTTTGTCATTTTATTCGGTGAAAAATTCGTTTATGTTCATTCGTTTAATAAATGAACGAATACGAACAAGATTTTACGTACATTTAAATAAACAAAAGATCCACGCTTCTCGAACATGAACATGAACAAATTGAACATGAGGATGTTGTTCGTGTTCACGGTAAGGGATAAGCGTGGATTTTTTGTTTGTTCATGTTCGATTGTTAATATTCGTTTGTTTGTGTTCATTCACGTTCGTGAATTGTTCGTTTAAGAGTTTAATGAACGAACACGAACATCCTCATGTGCTAAATGAACGAATACGAACATGATTTTCGTTCAGTTAAGTGTTTGTATTCGTGTTCGTTTAAACTTAAACAAACTGTTGGATCGAATGATTCCAAGTTGGTATTGAATATCAAGTCTAATTCACTCAAATTGACAATATATAAGTAGCGGAATAGAGTATTTAATTGAACAGACTGATAAGAACTTAAGAACACACCCACAGTTAGAACAATGAAGAAGATGAAGAATAAGAATTGCTCCAAAAGTTTTTTATTTGTATTGAATTAAAATTAGAATGATTACAGTGTAATGGAACAGTGGCACAAATTACAAAGGGAAACTATCTATTTATACTAAGGGATAACCGAAATTACCTTTCCACGCGAACCAATCCTAGCCCTTGAAATAAAGTCGATGAGTAACCAACTTCACGTGCTAGACATGTGACCAGGAAAATCCTTGCAATTTGTAGAAAGTCTTCATTCGCAGAGGTTGGTATCCCAAAACCTTTGTCGAGTGTTCAGAGGCTCTGCGAGTCTGACCTTGTACGGATTTGCGAACTCTATCGCACCTCTGTGGATGAGTCTTTTGTCAAAACTCTAAGATGTCATTTTTCTATACTTTTCCATTCAAAGTAGGAGTTAACACAAACGAACATGAAACAGGTCCTGTTCGTGTTCGTTCGATTCGTTTACAGGCCTAAAGATATGGTTCTATGATTTGATTTATTTAAATTAAAAAAAATTAAGTAGTGTGTGATTTTTTAATTAAAAAATATCAAATCGTAAAAGAACATTTTACTTATTTATTTTGATACTATTATATATATATATATATAGTTTATGTGTTTAAAAATATTGTTTTATTTTCTTACAATAAAAAAATATGGTGAAATAATTATTGATTTAACAGAGCTAATAAAAGGGTTAGTGAGATGAACCATAAGTCCATAACCTAAACAAAGTAAATACTACGAGTACCAAATCCAAAATCATATACAATAGAAAGTGTAGTTAAAAAAAGGAAAAATGCATTAAAATATAACAATGTTTGGTTTAATTCGTATTTAATACAACAAATTTTTTTCTGTCAATCAAAGTAACAAACTTTTAATTTGTACACCTTTATACATATTTATGACTTTGTAACCTATTCATTAGGTAACATCTGTGATATGGATGCCACGTAATCAATTGTATAATGTGAAACTTAGGCCATCCACTGTCGACCATTTACAACCCAATGGTTTCAGCTGCCACATCAGCGCCACATCAGCTTTCCACAAAACTACCCAAAACTACCCATTTCATCCACTGTCGACCCACTGCAACCCACTCCATCAAAATTCATTTTAATTAATTTTAAAATATTAATAATAAAAATTAAAAAATTACATTAAAATTAAAATTGAAAATAAAAATAATACTAACATTAAAAATAAAAACGCTACAATCAAATTAAAATTAAAATTGCGATACTTAAAATTAAAAACTTAAAATTGCGTTAAATCTAAAAATTTAAAAACTAAAAATCATTCGAGAGGCGCCCATCCGTATTTTTGTCGTAGCTCCTCTTTCATTTGCAACGTTGTTTGTAACGCACCGCCCGAAAGATGCGAATGCGGCGATATGTAAAACCTATAGTCTCGCCGTTGCTTCTTCTCCTCCGCCTCCGATTGACGAAACATCAAATCTCTTTCGCGCAAGTCCAAATCCCTTTGTTTTTGATCGAGTATTTCGTGAGATGTCGTGTTGAGCGTCGTTAAATGATTAAACAACCCGGAGACGTATTCGCTCGAGGCGGCTCCCGTAGAAGCCGATGCCGAAGCTCTCGCCGCGTTTCTTCCGATGGGTCGTGGACGCTCCTCTTCTTCTTCTTCGTCCTCCTCATCGACATCGACATCGAAAGAACCATGTGCGTCGGAAGCGTCGGTGGTGGGCGTCGCGGATTCGGAAGTCTTTGATCGTTTGGGACGAGAGGTGGCACCTATGAGAGGTGTGCGTATGTATTTCTCGGACCCCTTGAGCACATCCCAAACATGCTCGTGTTGAAAAGCCTTCTTGTACTCTTCTTTGTAGCGGAAGCGAGCCTTCGTTAACCAATCGTTGTCACCCTCGCCGCTTTTACGTTGCGATTTTATGTTGTTGTAGATGTTGGTAAATTGTTGGACAACTTTGCCCAACCCTACACATTTGCTCCTTATTTGATGCACGGAGCGGTATTTTGGTGGGCATCCCGTGCGATGTTCGAAAGATAGTCGAACTGTATCCCAAAAATCATCTACATCAAAAAAAATAAAAAAGTTCGTAAGTTGCGTTATATTGACAAAATCACACAATCCATATATAAAATACCTTGCCTACGATTGTTACCTACTACGGAATCCTCCGAAGTCGCCACCCATGACATCGCCAACGCAACCTCCTCATCGGGTGTCCACTTTTTCGGCGGCTCCCGGTCGAGGAATTTTCTTTTCCCGTCTTTCAGGGAATTGGCATTGCCTTTTCCTTTTTTGCCTTTTTTGCCCGTGCCCGATGGTGGTGGTGGGGATGGCGGCGTTGGTTGCGTTTCGGGTACCTCATCATATTCGGGCGAGCTATCTACTCTATCTCGGGGCTCGTTTATATTTGGCATCGTTGTCGGATTTGGAGTTGATTGAGACGCCATGGGGCTCGATTGAGTGAGCATTGCCGTAAAGGATTGAGCCATCATCGGTAAAAGATTACCATGGCTCATTCCGTATTGCGAAAGGTTGGTGTTATAAAAATTCGGATTGTATACGGCGGCGGGTGGCGGGATGACCCCATAAAAATTCGGATCGTATCGGATCGGTTGGTTTGGGTTTGTCGGCATCGGTTGGTTTGGGTTTGTCGGCATCGGTTGGTTTGGGTTTGTCGGGTTCTTCTTTGTCGAGGAGTGTTTTGTGAATCCATTTGGATGTGTAGTGAGTTGTGTGTAGAGAGTTGTGTAGAGAGTTGTGTGTAGAGAGTTGTGTGTAGAGAGTTGTGTAGAGAGTTGTGTGTGTAGTGTAGTATATATATAGTATAGTAAATATATTGAAATTTGAAAAAGAAAAAAAGAAAAAAAAAACTTTTAAAATATATCCGTTTTTTTACCGTTTGGGGGGGGGGGGTAACGGTCATATGGCATCGGTTTGGTGAAACCGTTTGAACAAGCCGATGGGGGGGGGGGGGCGGCGGTGTTGATTCATTTACCCGACGGCTTGGATGAAGCCGAACCCCAACCCGATTGAAAATCCATCCCACAGTGGATGGCCTTAGAGCATCTCCAATAGTATTGCTAAATAAATTTCTAAAATAGAGAAAACAAGCTAAAATCTCTAAAATCATTTTCTATCATCTCCAACAGTTTTGCTATTTTAGAGAATCAATCATTATTTTTATTATTAAAATATTCAATATATTTAGTATTTCAATAAAAAAATTAACCAACTTTTAAACAATTGGTGGAATGGATTAAAAAGTAGTTTCTCTCTCTTCATATATAGATTTTAGAGAAATCTCTAAATTTAGAGAAAACTCAAATTTTTTCTATTTTAGCAATCCATTTAGCAATGCTGTTAGAGCATTTTAGAAGAAAAAAACACTATTTTTTCTATTTTAGCAATGCTGTTGGAGATGCTCTTATTACATGCATTTTTCTACTTGTCAATTCTTTTGAAATATCAATTGTTACCAATTAAACTGTTCGTCTCCTGTTTGTGCACCGTTTTACTCTCTTTCGTCTCTGTTCCTCGTTCATCTTCTCCTCTTATGTTAATTTAACCTGTCCAACTAATGCTTGGTTGCTATAAAGGTTTGTTGCTTTGATTTCTTTTGTATTGTTTCTTGTTTCTTATATAACTATGTTGTTTTGCTTTGTTTGTGCGTGAAATATGGGTGCAACAATTTACCCGGTAAACGTTTTGCGTTTATCGTATAAGACAAGACGGAGGAAGAACATTTTTTAAAACGGTGGCAACATACAATAAAATTTTTGGTTAATTTCGAGATTTTTTTTTTTCAATTTGTTAGTTCATTCCAAGAGATTTTTTAAGTTATTTTTTGTTAATTTCGATGGACTTTTTTGACTTATTTTGTTGAATTGAATTTTTTTTGGGGTTTTTTGATTATCTTCAATAGAAATTTTTGACTTATTGGTTGATTTTGAAAGAATTTTTTGATTTTTTAGTTGATTTCGAAAGAACTTTTAATTTTTTGGTTGATTTCAATAGAAACATTTAAGTTTTTTGGTTGATTTTGAGAGTTTTTTGGGTTTTTGGTGCATCCCTTTAAGTTTTGGAAATAATATGATGTCACCCTACAAAATACTACGGTTGCATATCTATACAAATTTTTTTACCTTTCGGCGAACAAATCACACGGTGGCCACCAGCGGAGACAGCTTTGGCCTGGGGTATTCACCGGCCCACCCTCACAAAATTTTCATATCATGCATATAGATGAGTTTTCTTGTAAATAGTAAAACCATTCGCCCACTTCTTTATTGATTATAGACACCCAGACTCACATAATTTAAAATAATATTTTATTGAGATAATACTTATATGAATTAATTATATACTTTATTTTTAACTATTTCTTTCTTAGTTTTTAATTAGAGTAGATTGATTCACCTTATTTATTTTTATTTTTATTGTTAATGTTAAACTGGTAGAGCACATACCAACATACACATATAAAAATCTTTAATTTTCTAAAGGAATTTAAATATAGTATTACAAAGTTGAGTTTATAAGACGTCTAAAATAAATAAATAAATATCGTAATAGAGTGTTCTATAAGACACTAGTTTATAGGGCCAAACAAAAAGAGACCTATCTAAAAATGTTACAATAAGTTTAAGGGTTAATTACATGGGTGTGTATCGAACTTGTTACGTTTTTTCATTGTATGTATCCAACTTTTAAAATTGTCATTGTATGTATCGAACTTGCTAAACTTTGCCATTGTATGTATCAGATAACTTGTTACCTACAAATGCTGACGTGGAACAGGTTATATCTAACGTGGAATTTTTTTTTATTTTCAAAATGAGTAAATTACAAATTTGGTCCCTGAGGTTTTTAAAAAAAAATGAAAGAACAAGGGCCCTTATATAACTCATCTCTCTCTCTCTCTCTCTCTCTCTCTCTCTCTCTCTCTCTCTCTCTCTCTCTCTTTGTTCTGCCATTGCAACCGTCTCCGGCGAAGAAGAAGCTAAATTGAACAGATATGCGTTAGAATACTTACCAAATAGACCACCCTCGAGAAATGCTTCAAGAACCCGACCACGATTCTGATGTGTCCATGAACCTCCACACATTTTCGCAGTGCTATGGTACGTCTCCGGCCACACCACCGCCTTCTACCTTCGTCTCCGGCCTCCACCACCACCCTAATCCCAAAATCGCAACCACCACCACCCAAAATCGCAACCACCACCACTCTTCTATCTCTTTCTCTCTATTCAAAGTCGCAACCAGATTCCATGGAAGAGGCTGTAGATTTCAGATCTGGTCGTTGATTCTGGTCGATTTCAGATCGCAACCAGATTCTGGTCGATTTCAGATCGGTTTCAGAAAATTCGATTTCAGATTGATTTTAGATCGGTTTCAGCTGTGGTGGTGGTCGATTTTCAGATCAGGGGTGGTCGATTTTGAAAGAGGCTGTGGTGGTGGTCGATTTCAGATCTGGGTGTTGATGGGTGGTGGTTGTGATGGATGGTGGTGGTAGAGATGGTTGTGATGGGTGGTGGTTGTGATGGATGGTGGTGGTCAATTTCAGATCTGGTTGTGATGGATATGGTGGTGGTGGTGGATGTACTGGAGATGGTGGTGGTGGTTTGGTGGTTGTGGGTTTGGTGATGGTGGTGGTGGTGGTGGGTGTGGGTTTGGTGATGGTGGTGGTGGGTTTGGTGATGGTGGTCTTTCGGTGGTAGGTGGTGGTGGTTTGGTGTGTGGTGTTCGTAGGGTGACATTATATTAATTTGGCAAAACAGGTCCTTGAACCCTATAAATAAACCAGAGGGACGAATTCTGTAATTTACTCAAACATATGATGAGTTGACATCCTATGTGGCAGCCTATGTGGCAGCCTATGTGGCATTGTGACCGGTTACCTACTCGGCAGGTAAATCAATACATACAATGACAAAGTTTAGCAAGTTCGATACATACAATGGCAATTTTAAAAGTTGGATACATACAATGAAAAAACGTGACAAGTTCGATACACACCCATGTAATTAACCCTAAGTTTAAAAAACGTTTTTTAGTGTCCTAGCACATTTTCAAAATAAACTATCATATTAGCTAATTGTATGGGACGCGTATGAGAAAATTGTCTTATAAACTCATCTTTTTAGAAAACACTCGTGACAAGAGGACCACCCTCATCAAAAATCTTGGCTCCGCCCCTGACAGTGGCACGTGTCACCGTGTAAACCATAGTAGCTCCTTCCCTGGTGTAAGAGTCGTCACCATCATTTATCGGGTAAGACTCTTGATACTTATTATTAAGATTCTTTGCCCTTGTTATGTTTATCCGAAAAGTAAATGACATCATAACCGCTTATCCGGTAAAAGTCTAATAAATAATCGTGAGTATTTATCACTATAGGGAGTCGATCATTGTGATAATGAGCATGTGGGGTGAAGGACGCGAAAATAATGCTCTGAACCATGCAACGAATACTAATAACTGCATGATCCTTTTTGTTGCAAAAAAATTAGTAAAACAAAGGCACTTAAATTGGTGATTACTTGTCTCATTTGCGCACATACAACAAATTGAAAATGAAAAATAAGATCTTTAAAAAGTAAGAGGTTTGAAAAATGGAAGGAAATGGGTGGGGGAATAGGGATGGCGAAAATCCTTGAATTTGATGGGGAAATCCGAACCCCGACTATGATCGAGTCGGGTTACACTATATCAGGTCGAGGTTGGGTACGGGGAATTTTTCGGGAATTTTTTCGGGTTTGGGTTTGGGGACGGGGCAAGGTATCCCCGCCCCGCCCCGTACCGATATATAGATATATATTATATTAAATATAAAATAAATTACACACACACACATATATATATATATATATATATATATTATATTATACAAAAGGACTATCTTCACCATAATGTATCCAACTTTACCCAAATTCCTATTGTATGTATCGAACTTAAAAGTGTTATTGCATGTATTAAAGTTTAAAAAATGGTTTATTGTGTGTTATGGTTTACCTACAACCTGCTAATGCTGGGGTGTAATAGGTAAACTTTCCGGCGATTCCCTTCTCCGGCGACACACTTCTCCGGCGACTCCTTTCTCCGGCCACCACCACCACTACGGCCACCACCACCAATACCAAACCCACCACCAACACTGCCACCATCTCCACCACCACAGCCACCACTACCATCACCAAACCCACCACCAACCCGTCGATCCAGACGAAGATTCCGACGACGACCGCCGCCACAAACCGCTGCAACTACCACCATCAACCACCACCCCTACACCACCTTCATTGTCTGATTTTGCATTCGATCAATTAGGGTTCATATATTAAAATTAGGGTTCTTGGTAAATTTGGGGTTTTTTTCAAATCAAATTTAGGGTGTTGGTGGTGGTTATGGTAGTGGAGATGGTGATGTGGTGGCGGGTTTGGTGATGGTGGTGGTGGCTGTGGTGGTGGTGGTGGCGGTGTTGGTGGTGGGTTTGGTGATGGTGGTGGTGGGTTTGGTGGTGGTGGTGGTGGTGGTGGTGGAGATGGTGGCTGTGGTGGTGGTGATGGTGGCGGTGTTAATGGTGGGTTGGTGATGGTGGTGGTGGGTGTGGTGATGGTGGTGGTGGTGGCGGTGGCCGGAGATGGTGGTGGTGGGTTTGGTAATGGTGGTGGTGGAGATGGTGGCTGTGGTGGTGGTGATGGTGGCGGTGTTAATAGTGGGTTTGGTGTGTTAGGAATTATGTGCAGAGTTGACAAACCAAGTGATTACACATCCAATGTTACAAGACACTTGAGGGTCACACCTGTGAGGACCTATAAGTCGAACAAGTTAGATGAAACCCGAAATAGAGAGTTAGGATTTATAATAGTGTATTATAAATCAGTTGGGTAATTTCAGTCAGAATTACCAAAGTTGGAGGATTATTAATTAATTAGGATATTATATATTTATTAGGCAAATAAATATATAATAGTTAATTAATAAGATTTTATATATTAGATAAATATATAAATCATAATTATCGTATGCAAATTCTTTTCCAGCTAATTAAAAGGAAAAGATTTGAGATAATTATTATAAGGAAACTGGATTCCTTACAAACTGTATTTTTCTTCCATATAAATAAAGCCTATGGGTTAAGGAAAAATATAAGCTTTTCAATTAAGAAAACCAGTTCTCAGTTTCCTCCTCCCTCTCTCTCCAAAACCGGCGCCGACCCCCCCCCCCGGTCGAATCTCAGTTTTGTTGTTCGGGTTTCATACAGTTCTACTAGAGGGACGTTCGCTGGTCGATCATTGGTGGATCTATTCTCAAGCAACCAGGTAAATTGATCTAAACCAAACCAATAGGATTAAAACTATAACGATTAAAAGATCATTAGGCTTAATGGGTTTTTAGCTTTTATCGCTTCCGCATGATTAGATCAGAAACAGCGTGTTTCTGATCGCAAAGGTTTTATCAGTTTGATTAACCTATGAGATATATCAAACCAGCGAGGTTTGATAGATCTGAGATAATCCTCGAGTCAGTTTGATCCGAGTATACCTACAAAAACCCAACAGTGGTATCAGAGCCATTGTTATAAATCGTTTAGTTTTTATCTGTCTATCAGTTTATCTGTTTGTGTGTGATCCGTTAAAATTATTCGTTTTAATTCTCGTTTTAAAACTTTTTTTATCGCTTCATACCAAAGACACCAAACCAATGATCGGCGGAGGAACGGCGGCAGTTAGCCGACCGGACCGCCAGGCTGATCACCGGCTACGAAAAACACACCAAGCCACACCACCCGATTGGTGGTGATGGCATCGGCCATTGATGAAAAGCACCGAGCCAAACCACCAGATCGGTGGTGATGGCGTCGGCTGCTGCTGCAG
The DNA here is from genome assembly GCA_030169165.1 of Centaurea solstitialis. Classification (NCBI taxonomy): domain Eukaryota; kingdom Viridiplantae; phylum Streptophyta; class Magnoliopsida; order Asterales; family Asteraceae; genus Centaurea; species Centaurea solstitialis. The sequence continues at coordinate 66,685,800 of CM058041.1, forward strand.
ACCACCAAGCCGCACCACCCGATCGGTGGTGATGTCAATCCACGCCACCAGCGACGGTGGTGGTGACAGGTTTTATTCACGCCAAATCGACCCAAGGCGATGGCCACGGCGGAAATTGGCCACAGATTGGTGGCAATCGAAACCGGTGGCAGCAGTGATCGACCACCGCGCCACGCTTTGGCGACGGTGGTGGCGTTGTTTGTACGATGATGGCAGCGGCTCATGGTCGTTGTCATCGCCGGAGCACCACGAAACACCTGCCAGGCCGCCGGCTGCCTTACGGCCACGCCGGGAGGCGGCGGCGATTGACTCTCAAAGATGATCGACCACCGCAAGCCACAAAATTGGCCGCGATGGTGTCGATTGATGGCGGTGGCGCCGTTGTTTAATGGCAGCAGAAGCAAGTGGTGGCGGTGGCTACGGCCATCGTCGCCGTATTAGGCGAAAACCACCAGGCCACCTACCGGCAGCCCTAAGGCTGAGCCGAGGCAGTGGTGGTGGTTGTTTGCTGTTAGTCGCCGTAGCAAACCACCAATTGGTGGTGATCTCGTTAGGTGGTGGTGGCGAAAGCCATGCCACCGGCCGTTGTCATTGGCGGCGATGGCGGCCTCTGCGGTTGCTGTCGTTGCGATGGTAGGCGGTGGTGTTTGGAACCGGTGGTGGTAGTGACGATTTTGTTGATTACCATTATCACCGGTAACTGGTTTATTTTTCCCGAAAGCCAAACAGCGGCGGTGGTTGTTTACCTTCGCCATCATGAAACCGATCAAAAGTGACCGTTTGTTACTTTCATCGAATTGGTATCGATTGTTTTTCGAAACCTGAAGCGATAAGACGGGATTAGGATTTTTCGATCCTCGATAGTTTTTCGAGCAAATCACGAAGCCCTAATGGCCCAAAATTGCCAGTTTGGTAATAAACCTGTAAGCCCAGTTCTTTGGACCAAGTTATGGCCCAAAAAGAACTCGTTTAAAAGATAGCTTATCCGAAATAAGTTTATTTGAGAATAAAATTTTATTTCTGGTTTTTCCAAATTAATAAATTTTATAAAAATCAGGTTTTAAATAAAATTTTGACCTATGAGCCTAATATCGTGTTTTTACTAATCAATTAAAACACTAAGGCCAGTATTATAAAATTGAATCAATAAAATCTATTTGATATAATTTTTAGTGGATGGATTGTTTTTAGATAAAATGGTTTTATTGTTTATAAATCTCAGTTTTAAGTAAAAACCATTTTTCAGTCTAAAGTTTTTGATTCGTAAGACAGTTTGTTTCTCGAATCAGTTATAAAACCAATTTTTGCGATAATTGAGACAAGACAATTTTAGCGGATCCAGGTTTATTTATCGTAATTATAATATTGTTTATTTATATAATTGCGTGATTGCTTGAGTTATATATATATATACATTCCAGTTTGAGTTTGTATCTATATCTATTATAGTATTTGCCAACCTAGACCCTTGACATATTTATGGGGAGGCTTGCGTGCCACTTGCAACCCCTTATGTAATAATGACCTTAGGATAGAAATTTGTTTTATTCTTTCGGGATGACGAGGCCAGTGGGAGCTACTTCATCACTACCGGAGTACTAACAAAACATGGCGAGGCCAGTGGGAGCTACGAGAGTTTTGAAGCTTTTAGTAGAATAGGTCATTATTTGGTCCCTAGGAAACGTTGGCAAAAACTATAATTAGGTACCATGTGATTAATTATTGTTTAATTGCATGGTTGATTATTTTTTGTGATATCTTGCATGTTAATAGTTTTAAATAGAGTTGTTACTTTAAAACTAGTTTATATCACAAAAGGAGTATAGGTTTTAGTTTCGTTAAACTTTTCAAAACGATAGTTTTTGATTTAAAAACCTATAGGTGATTGTTTTATATAAAAGGCAAGTTGACAAAAACAGTTAGTTTTAATCAACTAGGTGTGCTGTTAAAACAGTTAGTTTTAATTAGCAAGTAATTTTAGAACAGTTGGTTTTAAAATTACGTGTATGTTTGAAACAGTTAGTTTAAAACATAAGTAGCCTTTATAACAATCAGTTTTTCAAAAGCCTGGAAGTAAAGTTTTTTATAAAACCCCGAAAATCATAGATCAGTAAGTGCAACCCATTTAGGGGCACCTTCGGCGTAAAGTACATAGGCGTTGTAAATGATCACACATTCAACGTCTGTGTTCAAACTAAAGCTGAAGGGGTTACATAACTCTGCGAATTATCTCCGAGTGGTACCGGCCAGAGTATAGTGATCAGGTCCCCAAAATGGTGAGATCTGTTTTGGTACTATAATGTTCACCGGGTGGTACCGGGCCAAAAAGCACTTAGAGGGACTAAAACATGCACAGGTAGTTGCCATGGTCCCGAAAAGATCTAGGAGTCATGTCAGTTAGACATGATTGGTAAAAGTCCTTACCTACCGAAATAAATACGGGTCTGGTGGAGCAAGAACATTACGCACATCAGGACGTATGAAATAAGGATCCTAGTCCAATAAATTGATCATTTAAGGGTTTATTGATATTTTATTGGAAATTAGTCTATTTACAGTTGCTAAAACCAAAAGTTTTATTTTGTGTAGATGGCAAGCACTGTTACCAGCACTAACAATCTTTCCCTCCGATCTATCCTAGAGAAGGATAAACTGACCGGCTCTAACTTTCTCGACTGGGAGCGCAATCTGATGATTGTGCTCAGACATGAGAGAAAGTGGTATGTGCTTGAAGAGCCACTTGGGGAGGCACCTCCGGCAAACGCTCCGGCTGCTGCCAGAAATGCCCACAAGAAGCACTCGGATGATCTCCTTGATGTCGCCTGTCTGATGTTAGCAACTATGAGCCCAGATCTGCAAGCAGGGCTCATAAATACAAATGCTTACGACATGATCCGCCAGCTGAGGGACATGTTTCAGACTCAGGCTCGTACAGAGCGCTACGATGCCACCAAAGCATTCAATGAGTGCAAGATGGTAAGAGGGACATCAGTAAGTGACCATGTCATGAGGATGAAACGGCACTTAGATCATCTGGAGAGGCTTGGTCATCCTGTTCCGTTGCAGCTAGCAACAGACACCATACTCAATTCACTGTCAGAAGACTACAGACCCTTCGTAGTCAATTACAATATGAATAACATGGAGAAAACTATAGCAGAGTTGCACTCCATGCTAAAGACAGCTGAACTGAATATGGGGAACAAGAACAAGACCAAGGATGTCTTGATGGTGAAAGACGGAGGGGTTAAAAAGAAGAATGGGCAAGCTAGCACCAGTAAAGGAAAAGGACCAGTCCAGGCCATCCAGAGTGCACCCAAGAAAGGCAAAGGCAAGGGCAAGGGCAAGAAGGTTAAGCCAAACAAAGCTAGGACCGAGAATCACTGCTTCATATGCAATGAGATCGGTCATTAGAGGCAAAACTGACCTAAGCGTCATGAAGCAGGTATGTAAACCTCAGAAAATTTATGATTGCTTTGACTTGTCACTTCTTACTTGTTGATTTACAAGTATACTGATACCTAGAGCAAAATGATTATTGCAGGAGGTCAGAAGTGAAATGCCCAGAGGTTGCTGAGGATCAAAGTACAAGATGATTTAAGTCAAGACCTTTTGAATTTATAATTTTAAAACAGATTGTTTTTGGGGATTTTTGTTTTAAACAATGTTTGAATAATTATATTTTATAATTCGATGGTTTTATTTTTCAAAAGTTATTGTCTTGACATTGAAATATCTGATTGTGCTTAGTGTTTGTATGATCCTAGTTATTGCCTGTTATAGTTACTTCAATAAAATCTATTAAATTGAAGTAATTTGTATAAAAACTATCAAAACACACGAGATTCTACAGGAATGTGTTTTGAGAATAAAACATTTATGAATAATTGTTTTATGATCAAATTTTAAAAGGAGAATTCAGGATATTAACTCAGATAGCGTTAATAACAGTATTTATAAAACTAGAAAGATTCCAAGTTCTGGAATTAGGATTTGACCAAATCCAGTTAAGTTTTATAAAAGAAATTCTCAGAATTAACTAATCAAATTTGATCAAGTTTTATTATTCAAATGTTTTAAATAGAGAATTTTAGAATATTAACTCAGATAGCGTTAATAACAGTATTTATGAAACTAGAAAGATTCCAAGATTTGGAATTAGGATTTGACCAAATCCAGTTAAGTTTCATAAAAGGAAATTCTCAAAGTTCATTACTTAAAATTAGAATTGACTGATCAAAGTTTTGACTAAGTCAATAGTAAAATTCTGAGTAATAGTTAGTTTTTATAAAGCAAGTGGGAGCCCAATTTATTCTCTATCTAGTCTGAGATAAAGAATAAAAGATGCAATTATTGATGTATCTCGGAATTCATAAATCCAGGTAGGATAAGAATTCATAAGATATAATTTACCCTTTTAGTCAAAAGGATAAAAATTTCAAGATCCTTGAAACAAAGGTCATGACAGACTTTGAAATCAATAGTTAAAGTGTTGGATTTAAATTTAGGATTCCAGTAAATTTGCCAGTATTGCAAATGGAATCTGATTTCAGGTAGAAATCATTCATCTACACGGCAACTAAGGAAAGTTGCAGTCTTACATATTCAGGAACTGGAAGTTAGTCCAGGTCTCCGAGTTCATGGAATATGATAAAAGTCTAGTTATTGTTTTTATAAGGTGTTTGCAGAACAATAATTAGCAGATACAAGTAGATCGTGTAAACAGACTTGTATTATTTGGTTGTCACTTTGATTAAAATGGTAAACTTTAATCAAAGGGTTTAAACTGAAGATAGGTGATACTTCATTTTAGACCAATATTTAACAAACGTTAAATAGACATTATGAAAGTTATTAAAGAAAAGACATTCAATCTTGTTATTATTACAGCGTGTAATATGGACTATACAAGATTGATTTCTTTATCACTTTCACATTTTGCATGTTTTAATTAATCCAGGAATGAAACTAGTTTCCAGTTTTCATTCAAAATCTGTCCGTGACAACTTATCAATGTGGGAGCATGATAAGGTGTTAAAGTCATTGTGAACTTTTAGGTAGTTATGATCAGTTGCTGAATAACAGCTACAAGTGTTGTAGACTAAAAGTTGCATAGATATTTGATAGAGTAGCAAATATCGGACGTGATCCGCGGTTGAGATTACTTCTTGGAATAAAGTCATAAGTGAATCTCACAGTGGTTGTCCCTATCACCTGAGGTATCTGATTTGATATCATGAGGACTACTGAATTCTTAGTGCACTCAACCGCTACGCCGTAACAGGGTGGCTATAAAGGGTGTAACTAGATTCAGCGGAAGCCGTGGTGTCAAAGGCAGATATGCAAGATGGGATTTGCACCTCTTCTCAGAAGAGAGATATTTCTGGGCCCATCTTGACTGACTAAGTATACTGATGAAGTGCATGGCCATGCCCAAACGAACTGATTAGTTCTTTGTCGTTTACCTATCAGTGAAAGTCAGATAATCAAGAAAACAGAATCTTGAGTATTTAGAGTTGACACTATCCAAGCTCATACTCACAGATGAAATATCGCGATGCAAAGGGAAAAGCCAAGATATACCCAATCAATGAACAGTAGTTTCATAGATACCAATTCCTCACGGAATGTTTATATCACCAGTCTGGGTATAAGAGTTCTTGTAACCTGGTCAGCCTAAGTGCCTGTCTAGGGGCCTCCTTAGGTCCGTATAGTCAAAGGTGGTATTGCCAACTTGCACAAGTGGGAGTCTGTTAGGAATTATGTGCAGAGTTGACAAACCAAGTGATTACACATCCAATGTTACAAGACACTTGAGGGTCACACCTGTGAGGACCTATAAGTCGAACAAGTTAGATGAAACCCCGAAATAGAGAGTTAGGATTTATAATAGTGTATTATAAATCAGTTGGGTAATTTCAGTCAGAATTACCAAAGTTGGAGGATTATTAATTAATTAGGATATTATATATTTATTAGGCAAATAAATATATAATAGTTAATTAATAAGATTTTATATATTAGATAAATATATAAATCATAATTATCGTATGCAAATTCTTTTCCAGCTAATTAAAAGGAAAAGATTTGAGATAATTATTATAAGGAAACTGAATTCCTTACAAACTGTATTTTTCTTCCATATAAATAAAGCCTATGGGTTAAGGAAAAATATAAGCTTTTCAATTAAGAAAACCAGTTCTCAGTTTCCTCCTCCCTCTCTCTCCAAAACCGGCGCCGACCCCCCCCCGGTCGAATCTCAGTTTTGTTGTTCGGGTTTCATACAGTTCTACTAGAGGGACGTTCGCTGGTCGATCATTGGTGGATCTATTCTCAAGCAACCAGGTAAATTGATCTAAACCAAACTAATAGGATTAAAACTATAACGATTAAAAGATCATTAGGCTTAATGGGTTTTTAGCTTTTATCGCTTCCGCATGATTAGATCAGAAACAACGTGTTTCTGATCGCAAAGGTTTTATCAGTTTGATTAACCTATGAGATATATCAAACCAGCGAGGTTTGATAGATCTGAGATAATCCTCGAGTCAGTTTGATCCGAGTATACCTACAAAAACCCAACATGGTGATGGTGGTGGTGGCTGTGGTGGTGGAGATGGTGGTTGTGGTGGTGGTGGTGGCCGGAGAAGGCAGTCGCCGGAGAAGAAGATGACTGGGATGAAGCTATCCCACGTGGCATCTACATGGAACCTACGTGGCAATGACATGGCACACATTTTTAAAAGGGGTGACCGGTAACCTGTTTAGTAGGTAAACCATAACACATAATAAACCATTTTTTAAACTTTAATACATGCAATAACACTTTTTTAAGTTCGATACCTACAATAGGAATTTGGGTAAAGTTGGATACATTATGGTGAAGATAGTGCTATACAAAATTATAAATATAATATATTTATGTTGTTTATTTGAGAATGAACTCGTTTAAATTTAATTAGTAACTAATATCAAGTTAATTGTTACATTGTAAGTTTCAATATTTTTTATTTTTGATTGCTTTCAATGATCGGGTCGGGTTCGGGTCCGGGGATTCCTATCGGGTCGGGTTCGGTGACGGGGAATAAAAAATTCCCCGATGGGGCGTCCCTAATAAAAACCCGACGGGGAACGAGACGGGGAATGCAAAACCCAAAAGTGTATTATTGAATGATTGCAGACACCATGGTATACCTGGAGAAACCAAAACTGTGCGGTAACGACTTTAGCCAAGGGTAAAGCGGCGTAAAGACTCGAGTGGTACACATGTAGCCCACGTTAGTTAGTCGAGGGATAAGAATATGTGCCACCCTAGGGGCTTGGGCGACCCTGAAAGTGATTTTAAGTTGTTTACGTGATTGCTCGGATTAGATTGAACACATATTCTTCATGATCACATTTTACAAATTCTGAGAATATGTATCGAAGTAGATAAAAGAATGAAGACTTATATCATATATATAAAAAAGTTAAATTTGCATTGTAACGACCCAAAATCCTAACAAATAATATCAAAGAATCCTAGTGATCTAATGCAGCGGAAAAGTAATTAATAATAATGAAGCTGGCAAAATGCCTAAGTCTTAGGTCAACAGTAGTGCCATTGGAACAACCCTCCACAGTTGAGATATATAAACTAAGTAAATAAACTATAGACTATGGTGACTACACTAGGCGTTCACCTTCTCTTTCCCTTTGGATGCACAATCTCTTCCTGAAAATATTTTAAAGGTTTGAAAACGTGGGTTAGACCATAAGGTCTAGTGAATTCCCTCAAAAACAGTTTTAAACAGTTTAAACACAGCCCGCTGGCCAAAGTGAAATCATGTATAACAGTCAAGCTAGGGTAGCATAGTGAGCAAAGAACAATCGTCACCCCGTGACACAAACAGGGCTAGTATCCCGAGTGGCAGGCTCCCCCGGATGCTCAATTAAGGGAGGACGAACAGTGTTCGTGCTCCACACCACTTCCCTCCCTAGGAATGTACGGTCCCTTGGTACACAATGCTTACAGTGCGACCCCATACAATCCACACATAAGTTAGATCTTTAAGCATGCATATATAAGGATGATCATCGATATAACCGCCATAAAGTATAAGTTCTCAACAACATTTGCAAAACATTTCAGTTCAATTTGATTTGTAAAACTTTTGGGTAAGGGAACTCACCTGAGTAAATCTCACGGACTTTTCGAGGTTCTTGCCTAATGTATCTGTAGATGTTCTAAGATGTTAGTGACTTAATCCTATACCAAGTCCCTACTGACTTCTCTAGGCAGGCTTAAGACGTTTTTCCTCAACCCGGTACAACCCTAAAGAGTTTCCAAAATCCGACCATAATAGCCCAAAATCTGACCCGGACAACACTGAAGTCTGACTCGAACAACCGCAATGTCCAACTTGGAAAATGGTTAATCCGACACAGGAAACAGGCCAAAGGCCGACTTGGGAATCTAGAAATCCGACTCGGGAAAGTCGAATCCCGACTTGGGGAACCATAATCCAACTCGGACAACTGGCGGAGTTGTCCGACTCAGACTATTTCGCAGATCAAAAATCAACCTTAAAAATGATCTTTCAGAGGTCTAAAGTATTCCAAAAAGATCCTAATTAACCCCAAATAACTTAACAATCAATCTAGAATAACTTTTACACTATAAAAAACACCAATTCATACCTCAATCGGATGATTCTTGAAGAAACGGAGAAGTCCGATGCTGATGATGATGAAGACCAAGAACACACACTGTTCACACACACTAATATTTTCCAAATGTGGTAACAATTAGGGTTTAAGGCAATAAATACTATGGGCTTAGGGCCAAGCCCAATACCCTAAATGGTATAATCCACCCATTAACAAAACTCTTAGAAAGTGACACCATTGGTCCCTCATTTCTATTATTTTTACAATTAGGTCAACTGAACAAGAGATAACTTAATCGATCATAAAAATTTCGGTTATTACATGCATTTTGCTATGAAGAATTCATAAGATATGAGAACATATTAAACTTTAAAAAATGATTTAAACTTGAAGAAGGATGAACTAATGCACAATAGTTACTTGGCACTCTAAGGTTGTCTTTCTTTAGATCGTGCATTATTATTATTACTCCCTCAATCATTGAACTCTACCTCACTAATGGGAAGGTGACTTGGGCGTGCCATGGGTTGGCGGAGATGACCAGAAACGTCTAGGGGGAACTTGCAATGATTCAAAGTTTCCTTCCAACATCTCCACAACTTTACTTATTGATGGTCGATCAGATGGATCGGCCATAATGCACCACAAGCTCACAATCTTCTTTTTCCTAGCTAATTCCACTTCCTCTTTGGTTGTCACCCCACAAATCTCTAGATTATGGCCACCTTCTAGTTGCTTGTATATCCATTCTGGAACATATGTCTCAGGCGTGATTGTCGTGCAAAGATTATTGGCTTTACGTGCAACACACATTTCAAGAACCATCATTCCATAGCTGTACACATCGGATTTATGAGATGCACCTCTAGGGCTATTGAAAAATACTTCAGGGGCCATGTATCCTATAGTACCTATTGCACCTAATACATGAACTATACTCTCTTTCCTCTTGCACAATTTAGCTTGTCCAAAATCTGCTATTTTTGGGACAAATTCTTCGTCTAACAGAATGTTGTGAGGCTTTATGTCGAAGTGCACAATTCTTGTGTTACAACCCCGATGTAGGTACTCTAGACCTCGTGCAATCCCTTTCGTGATTAGGAACAATGTGCTCCAATCCAAATGAAAGCCATCACCGCCTAGAAATTTATCCAAGGATCCATTTGGCATAAACTCATACATAAGGGCTCTTTTCTTCCCGTTGTAACAAAAACCTAAGAGTGTGACTATGTTCACTGTTGGGAATCGTGGGATACAAGAACATGCACAGCGGATAACAAAAACCCGATTCCCAATCGAGGATCCAATCCTAAACCATACAGATACAATTAAGGGTGTTTCAGTGGATTACCTTTTATGCGAATAACAACTCTGAATTGCAAGCAGGGGGTACACCGCTACTGGCACCGATCGAGAGGGTTGCTAGACCACCGTTAAGGATTACCCGAAAAGCAAACGCGAACCTTCCTCCTCACTGGATTTAGGCGCCGGTTTTGGGAGAGGGAGAGAGAGAGATTTTTCTGAGTTTTTCAGTTGTAAAATCATTGATTCATCAAAGCCCCTAAGCCTTTATTTATATTGATGATATCAATTAAATAAGGCAGTGTTTGATTCCAAATCAAATACCTGATAATTATCAAATAGATATTTTCCATAATTATTCTCTTTGATAATTACCTCGTTAATTAATCTAACTGATTAATTAACCTATAAATAATTTAACTAATTATTTATTTCTTTTTCTCTCTAAATAATTAATTAACCAATTAATTATTTCCCTTAATCCAAACATTCTCATTTTGGTGTGCAGCAGTGTGACCTACTAGTGTCTTATAACATTGGACACGATAACCCCGTTACTGTCTCGCACATAATCCTAACAGACTCCCACTTGTGCTAGACATGTAACTGAACTGTTATCATTCACCTAAGGAGGTCCCTAGCCAGACGCTTAGGTTAACCAGGTTATAAGATCTCTTATATTCAGAGATACAATTCACGCTTGAATTTGTACACAGGTTCATTCCTTTTGCACGCGATATTTCTAAAGTGATTTAAGACATGGAGTGGAGGATTCATTTCTTAAAATCAAGTATTTCTTGACTCTGATTTCGATTGCCTGCAGTAACGGATATTACTAAATAACCCCTGTTATTCTATCCGAGCGTGGCCACGCGTTTTCTGCCAATCTTAATCGTCAAGGGGCCCGGAAATATCTCTCTTTTGAAAGAGGTGCAAATCCCTTCTTGACTACTTGCATTTGGATCCACGGCTTCCGCTGCATCTAGTCACGTCCCGTATAGCCACCCAGTTACGGTGCAGCGTTAGTACGTGCTAAGAGTACAGTGGTCCTCGTGTTCCCAAACCAAGTATCTCAGGTCTGAGGACAACCTATCAAGTCAGTGCCTATGACTGAGGCTCCATGAAGCAGACTTGATTACTGGTCACTTCCAATACCCAATCACTCTGATGAGTATCTATAAATACTTGGTCACATCACTTGTGCTTTTATTCTCTACTTTGAATAAATCATCAAGTATTTATAATAGCGTTAAACTCCCTATTGAAATTCCCATTTCAATAAGTGGCTACGGAAATTTAGATTTCATACAAGACTTTGTAGAATCAAGGATACGTTAAATATGCGAAAAATAGTTAATTTAGAACAATCATGAAATTAAAACCTCCATTTATTTCCAACACACTGTGAAATAAAAACTTTACATGATTACATTGTTTCTAAATTAGACTATAGTAATAATTAATAAACTAAGCACTAGCTACTGGCTTCCAGGTACTGCATCCCAATGGAATTCGCATGTGCCTCATGCTTTGCCCTTGCTAGTGGCTTTGTCAGCGGATCTGCGACATTGTCTTCTGTTGGAATCTTGCATATTCTTACATCTCCTCTTCCAATGATCTCTCGGATGAGGTGATACTTTCTGAGCACGTGTCTCGACTTGTGATGCTCTCTAGGTTCCTTTGCTTGCGCCACGGCTCCTGAGTTATCACAGAATATATCTATCGGTCTCGAGATACTGGCAACCACTCTGAGATCCGATAGAAAATTCCTCAGCCAGACAGCTTCCTTTGCCGCATCACATGCTGCAATGTACTCTGCCTCTGTAGTTGAGTCTGCAATCGTGTCCTGCTTCGAGCTCTTCCACGAGATCGCACCTCCGTTTAGGGTAAAGACGTACCCTGACTGTGACCTGAAGTCATCTCTGTCGGTCTGGAAACTAGCGTCAGAGTATCCTGTGACACTAATTTCATCCTCAGAACCTCCAAAGACCAAGAACATTTCTTTCGTTCTTCTCAGATATTTGAGAATGTTCTTGACAGCCACCCAATGGGGCTCACCTGGATTCTGTTGGTATCTGCTCGTAACACTTACTGAGTAAGCAACATCGGGCCTAGTACATAGCATGGCATACATAATTGATCCAATTGCAGAAGCATATGGGACTGATTTCATCCTGTCCTGATCTTCACTAGAAACAGGACACTGTGTTTTGCTTAACACTATGCCATGTTGCATTGGAATGAATCCTTTCTTGGATTCATCCATCCTGAATCTCTTCAGTACTTTGTCAATGTATGTACTCTGACTAAGTCCGATAAGCCGCTTAGATCTATTTCTGTAGATCTTTATACCTAGTATATAAGCGGCTTCTCCAAGGTCTTTCATCTGGAAACATTTACTTAACCATTCTTTAACACTCTGTAAAGTTGGTACATTGTTTCCTATGAGTAGTATGTCATCTACATACAAGACCAGGAAGGTTACTATGCTCCCACTGAACTTGGTGTAAACACATGGCTCGAACTCACTTTTAGCGAAGCCAAACTCTTTGATTCGCTCATCAAAGTGTAAGTTCCAGCTTCGAGATGCTTGCTTTAATCCATAAATAGATTTTAGCAATTTACACACCTTATTAGGATTCTTAGGATCTTCAAACCCCTCTGGTTGTTCCATATAGACGTCTTCTGTTAACTTTCCATTCAGAAAGGCTGTCTTGACGTCCATTTGCCAAATCTCGTAGTTAAAGTATGCTGAGATGGCCATCAGAATCCTAATTGACTTTAACATGGCCACTGGTGAAAAGGTTTCATCATAGTCGATACCATGAGTTTGTGTGAATCCTTTTGCGACCAGTCTGGCCTTGAAGGTGTGTACATTTCCATCCATGTCGGTTTTCTTCTTGAAAACCCATTTGCGTCCAACAGCCTTACAGTGTTGTGGCAAATCAGTCAACTCCCAGACTTGGTTGTCATACATGGATTGCATCTCGGCCTTCATGGCTTCCTGCCATTGTTCAGACTCACTGCCTGACACAGCTTCTCCATAGGATGTTGGTTCATTTAAGTCTCCACTGTCTTGAGAGACTAGGAACCCAAGATACCTATCTGGTTCTTGTCTTACCCTACTGGATCTGCGAAGGTCTTGTGTTCGCACTTCCTCAATCGGCTCTGATTGAGGTTCAACATTGTCATGTTGAATTTCTGGCTCAACAACTGGTGTAGTGTTTTCTTCGTCTACTATCTGTAGATCTACATCCTTTCTGGTGTTCTCTAAACTGAGAAACTTTTCTTCCAGAAATTTTCCATTTCGAGCAACAAACACTTTGTTCTCTTCAGGGTTGTAGAAATAATATCCCACGGTGGTCTTGGGATATCCAACGAAGAAACACTTGTCGGATTTGGGTTTGAGTTTTTCTGAGGTAGGTCGTTTGACGTAAACCTCACAACCCCAAATTTTCAGAAAAGATATGTTGGGTTTCTTACCCTTCCATAACTCGTATGGAGTCTTTTCTACCGACTTTGTTGGCGCTCTGTTCAGTATGTGTGCTGCTGTTTCGAGCGCGTGTCCCCAGAATGATACTGGCAGCGAAGAATGACACATCATCGTTCGTACCATGTCAAGTAAGGTACGATTTCTCCTTTCTGATACACCGTTCATCTGAGGTGTATACGGAGGTGTAAGTTGGGATACAATCCCACACTCCATCAGATGATTGTCAAACTCATCACTGAGATATTCGCCACCACGATCTGACCGTAAGAACTTGATCCTCTTGTCAAGTAGATTCTGTACTTCATTCTGATATTCCTTGAATTTCTCAAAGGTTTCAGATTTATGTCTCATCAAGTAGACATATCCATACCTACTGAAGTCGTCAGTGAAGGTAATGAAGTACCGGTATCCTCCTCTTGCTACATGACTGAAAGGTCCACATACATCTGTGTGGATTATTTCAAGTAAGTCAGTAGCCCTTTCATTCTCACTGTTGAAAGGTTGCTTTGTCATTTTACCAGATAAACAAGATTCGCAATTATCAAAAGGTTTGTAGTCGAAATTTCCAAGAAAACCTCCTTTTAGGAGTAGTTCAACACGTTTCTTGTTTATATGGCCTAAACGACAATGCCAGAGGTAAGTCTGATCCTCAATATCCTTGGATCGCTTACTTATATGATAGATTTCACTATTGTTGTCTTTAAGATTTACAGTGTATAGACCATCTACAGGTGTAGCTTTAAAATAGAAAATATTATCTTTAAAAACCGAAATCATCTTATAAGAATATTTATAGTAAAAGCCTTGGTCTACCAACAAATCAAAAGACAATACATTCTTAATCATATTTGGAATATAATAACAATTATTCAGTTCCAAAACTAGACCCGAGGGTAAACTAAGACTATAAGATCCCACGGCTTCAGCAATCAACGGAGTGCCTTCGCCTACTCGTAGGTTCGAACGGTCCTTCCTCAGAGTCTTTCTTCTAGTGAATCCCTGTAAATGATTACAAATGTGGTTACCACTGCCTGTATCAATTACCCATGATTCATAAGAAGTGATTAAGCAATCTATCATAAAGATACCTGGAGTATCGGGTAAACCGATATCCATCTGGTCGATGTTCATCGAGTGCTCGCAAATATCCTCGCTGCCGCACTCTGGGCAACTCAGATCTCCCAGCTCATCTATTATGTCAGTGTCCATGAGATTCGCAGGTTCGGGTACTGGCTCTAGACTGGCCAGGATATCTTCATGAACTTTATCCACGTCGCTCTTTGGTTCCTTCATGTAGGCACTAGCTGTGTCCTGAACTTCCTTTGTGAGGGAGAACCACATGAGATACACTAACTCTTCCTGAGTCATCTTGTACCCCAGACGCGATAAACATTTAAAAAGCCTTCTCATATCAACAAGATGGTTTTTAACTGACTGACCCTTCTGTAGCTTCAGGGAGAGAATCTCTTGCATGATCAATAACTTCCCCGTGTGCTTGTAGAGACCTAGCTGGTTCTCCACATCTCTCACAACCTCGTGACATGATTTAACTCTTAAATCTCCCGTGAACTCGGGTGACATAGAGAAAATCAGAATGGACATTACATCCGATTCATCTGTCAAGTATCTAAAATACTCAGCAAATTCCTCTTCAGGGGCATTGCTTTTAGGTCGTGATACGGGTTTGTTGATCACATAAAGCTTATCCTGGGCACATAAAACGTTCCTCAAGTGTAACTTCCAAACTGGAAAGTTATGGCCCGTAAGCTTCCACTTGCCCATAATAAGGCGAAGTGACTCTTCAGGTGAATAAAACGGAATACTAATTTGAGACATCTACAGAAGAATATAAAATTCCAGTTTTAGTTTATAATTATATAATTCTAATAAATTATTACCCTTAAAATAAATTTATTAGACTAGAATCCATATTTCACATGTGTCGGGAAGCATGTGATCATGTCATACCGACTCATGCGATCTATGGTAGGTAACACTATACCAATCGTATTCCCTATCTGAAAATACGACTTCTAGATCGTCGGGACATCGGATATCAATAATCCGTGCATATTTAGTCCCTCTAGTGCATTTTGGCCTGGTACCACCCAGTGAATAAATAATTACCAAAATAGATTGCACCACCCGGGACCTGGACAAACTCTGGCCGGTACCACCCGGAGATAATTCGCAGAGTTTTATCTCCTTCCAGTTTCGGTTTGAACACGGGCGTTCATAGTGTGAGCACTTACAACGCCCTATGTACCTTACACCGGAAGTGCCCCTAAAGTGGGTTGCACTTACTAATCTATGATTTTTAACAAGGGTCTAAATTGCCAGTTTTCTATTTCCAAAAACTTTGAAAAAATTGGATCCAAATACTAACTGTATTTGTATCCTTTTGATTTTTAAACAATCCGTTCAAAAAAGGGCAATTTATATTTAATGACAATTACGTAAATTAAACAACCACGCAATTTAAATATAAAGAGCACAGTCATAGCTTAAACCCTTAAACTAATGTTGTTTTGTGAGCCAACACAAAACAACGGTCTCAATCCCTAAGTGACAAAAGTCTTCAACTTCTGGCACTCCCACTGGCTCCGAGATCCATGGTCGTCGTCTTGTCTCCGTCTTGATGCAATTAAAGTAGTTATTACAAATGGGTTCAAATGGCACGCAGGCCTCCCAACTATTCTAATAAAACTTTAAAATTACAAATAGGGTTGTAAATGGCTCGCAGGCCTCCCAACTATTCTAAAACGGATAAAATAAACACAACCACGGGTCTAAAGGGTTCAGCTATGACTTATCATAATTAAACAAATTAAAATACAACTGAATTTTAACCGGATAATTATAAAACATTAATTTAAAACAAATTAATTAAACCTGAATCGTTTTAAAGCTTATCTGATAAAAAACGATCCTATTATATCAAAAATTATCCAGAAACGAATCCTTATCTGGATCCGTTAACAATAAACGATTGGGACAATTAATGAATTCGATTACCACCGATCCGTCAAAACGTGATCGTTGATCGGTGGTTTATCAACGCCGGCGACGATGATGACACTATCGCCACCACCGCCGCCCGAACTACCACCGCAGCCCACCCCGATCGATCGGCGGCAGCCGATGCCACCACATGGCAGCAATCGACCACCGCTGTGGTCATTGAGTGGATTGTGATGACAACAGCAGCCACCGCCACCATTGCCACCGCGTTTCCGGCGAATTCGAAAAACAACAACCACCATCGCACGCCGGCGATAGTAGCGGCTCGAGGGCCACCACCACCGCCTGTCGGTTTTTTAACCGTGGCCGACACCACGATCACCGCAACGAGCAACCACCGGTCAACAGCAGTGGTTCGCACCACCACTGCCACCGCGGTTAGAACACGCAATCGCCGCCACCACCGTGACTGGTGGTGCGGCAGTACAAAGATTCGACGGCGAAAACGGCAATTGCCGCTGCCGCCTCTTGCTGTTCGAGTGATCGCCACCATCGTGGTGGTTGACTACCACGAATCGCCGCCTACCGGCGGCTGTGTTTCTCGATCGACACCACCATCGTCACAATCGGTGGCGTGGTGGTGGTTTTCGTCCGTGATCGATGCCGTCACCACTTACGGTGGTGCGGCTGTGGGTTTGCAATGGCAGCCGGCGATCACCACAATCTGTGGTGTAGCCGGTTGGTGGTTTGGTTTCCCGGCGATCGGCCTGGAGGTCCGGCCGGCTAACTGCCGCCGTTCCACCGCCGATATTAGGTTTACGAAAAAATCGAAATAAAAACGAATAAAGCAACGATTTTTATAAAACCTAATCAACAAACAAACAACTTAAACCTGATCTGTTAGGTTTAGAAAGTGGCTCTGATACCACTGTTGGGAATCGTGGGATACAAGAACATGCACAGCGGATAACAAAAACCCGATTCCCAATCGAGGATCCAATCCTAAACCATACAGATACAATTAAGGGTGTTTCAGTGGATTACCTTTTATGCGAATAACAACTCTGAATTGCAAGCAGGGGGTACACCGCTACTGGCACCGATCGAGAGGGTTGCTAGACCACCGTTAAGGATTACCCGAAAAGCAAACGCGAACCTTCCTCCTCACTGGATTTAGGCGCCGGTTTTGGGAGAGGGAGAGAGAGAGATTTTTCTGAGTTTTTCAGTTGTAAAATCATTGATTCATCAAAGCCCCTAAGCCTTTATTTATATTGATGATATCAATTAAATAAGGCAGTGTTTGATTCCAAATCAAATACCTGATAATTATCAAATAGATATTTTCCATAATTATTCTCTTTGATAATTACCTCGTTAATTAATCTAACTGATTAATTAACCTATAAATAATTTAACTAATTATTTATTTCTTTTTCTCTCTAAATAATTAATTAACCAATTAATTATTTCCCTTAATCCAAACATTCTCATTTTGGTGTGCAGCAGTGTGACCTACTAGTGTCTTATAACATTGGACACGATAACCCCGTTACTGTCTCGCACATAATCCTAACATTCACATGAGAAGTTTTACTGATGCTAGCGACTTCATTAATAAAATCTTCTCCATTTCCCATGGTCTCATCCAAGACCTTTACTGCAACTAGGTGCCCGTCAGCCAATCGTCCTTTGTAGACACTTCCATATCCACCTTCTCCCAGTGTCTCTTGAAACGAGTTTGTCATGTTCTTGATTTCTGAATATTTATATCTCTTTAGAGCTAGATTTTCGTGGTTCCTTATGAACATTTCAATTTTTTTATTCCTCGCGGTTCCCTGCATGTTGTCCCAATTCGTTTTTCAATTAGGTTAGGGAAAAAAATATAACATAGATAATATTATAGTGATTCTTACCAAAAATTGAGATACTCTATATAATCCACGCACACCTTGAGATTCTGATAACCTCGTTTCTCGATATAGTATAACGAGCAGTATGAACATAATTCCTGAAATGCCGCATGAAAATCCTGCACAAGAGGTTTGGAGGATGGTTAAACACATCCATCGAAGATCATACGTGGTTTCTCTCGTTGTTTATTGAGAAGATGAGCCAATTTTGTGTTTTCATACTAAACCTTAATGTGAATTTCTGCATGATTAAAGTATATTCTCAGCCTAAGTTAAAGATTTAATTACCTATTATAATTCTCCACTCAACTTCCTTGGATCCTGTACAAGAAAGAAGGTAAAACATGGGTTAACTTATTTATGGAAAGATTGATAAGGGATATATTTTGCACATTTGATATCAAATTACCTAATAATTAGTGCTAACAGTATACTTAAAGAAGACATATTAATTTAAGTTAGTATTTAATTACCTGAATACATTTATTTTGAGAAAGAAAAGATAAATAAATGTTTGTTTTTTTTCCTTTAATGTCATCTTGAGCAGCCACCATCAAAAGAATAGCTAGAAAAAGAAAAGAAAACCAATAAAATCAGGTTTTGATGTCGTGATTGTAGTAGCTCTCTGCCCGAAAGCAATGCAACACATCGAAAGAAAAGTGTGTCTAGTTGCAACAAGGCTTCATCTAGTCGGATGTTAAAGTGGCGTGAGTTTTTCTAAGTGACCAAACTCATGCCAAAATTAACTTACGGTAGTTGCTGTGTTTGATGCTTCAATCGTCCGCATGAGTTTTTTGAAGATCAAACACGCTTAAACTTACGCTAGCCTATGTTTCAAAGCTTCAGATTCCAAGGTGATGAGACTTTTCCCATGAGTTGAAACTCACAACCAATGTAGTGGCGACCACCAATTCATAGTTTTTACATGATTCATCTTAGCAGTTTCTGTTGGAGATAGATGCGTACAGACGCGCAGCGGATAACAAAAACAAATCCCAAGAGCCGGATCCAATCCAAACCACACAGATACAATCATACGGTGTTTTTGAGGATTACCTTTACAATCGCGAAAAATCCGGACAGCTGGTAGGGGTTACACCGCTACTGACACCACGCAAGAAGGTTGCTAGACCATCACAGAGGATTACCCAAAAACGACCACGAACACTCCTTGTAGGCGTCGGTTTTTAGGTGTAGAGAGAGAGAGAGAGAAATTTTTCTGGTTTCTGGGATTAAATTATTATTGATCTGATAAACCCTTAACCCTTATTTATATGGATAAACCTATCAGAGTTTGTTTCCATATAAAATTTTTTGGTAATTATCTCTACAAATAATTTCCATAATTAACTATCAATTAATCCATCTGATTAATTAATTATGAATAAATAATTTAACTAACTATTTATTTATCTCTCTCTTTAAATAATTAATAATCAATTAATTATTTCTCATGTAATCCAAACGTTCTCATTTTGGCGTGCAGCGGTGTGACCTACTAGTGTCTTATAACATTGGACACGGTAACCTTGTTACTGTCTCGCACACACTCCTAACAGACTCCCACTTGTGCTAGACATGTAACTGTGCTGTTACCATTAGCCTAAGGAGGTCCCTAGCCAGACACTTAGGTTAACCAGGTTATAAGATCTCTTATATCTAGAGATACAATTCACGCTTGAATTTGTAACAGGTTCATTCCTTTTGCACACGATATTTCTAAAGTGATTTCAAGACATGGAGTGGAGGATTCATTTCTTAAAATCAAGTATTTCTTGACTCCGATTTTGATTGCCTGCAGTAACGGATATTACTAAATAACACCTGTTATTTTATCCGAGCGTGGCCACACGTTTTCTGCCAATCTTAATCGTCAAGGGGCCCGGAAATATCTCTCTTTTGTAAGAGGTGCAAATCCCTTCTTGACTACTTGCATTTGGATCCACGGCTTCCGCTGCATCTAGTCACGTCCCGTATGGCCGCCCTGTTACGGTGCAACGTTAGGACATGCTAAGAGTACAGCAGTCCTCATGTTCCCAAACCAAGTATCTCAGGTCAAAGGACAACCTATCAAGTCAATGCTTATGACTGAGGCTCCATGAAGCAGACTTGACTACTGGTCACTTCCAATACCCAAACACTCTGATGAGTATCTATAAATACTTGGTCACATCACTTGTGCTTTTATTCTCTTCTTCGAATAAATCATCAAGTATTTATAATAGCGTTAAACTCCCTATTGAAATTCCCATTTCAATAAGTGGCTACGGAATTTTAGATTTTATACAAGACTTTGTAAAATCATGGATACGTTAAATATGCGAAAAATAGTTAATTTAGAACAATCATGAAATTAAAACCTCCATTTATTTTATCACACTGTAAAATTTACATGATTAAATTGCTCAAAATTAAACTATAGTAATAAATAAACTAAAAACTAGCTACTGGCTTCCAGGTACTACATCCCAATAGAATTTGCATGCGCCTCATGCTTCACCCTTGCTAGTGGTTTTGTCAGCGGATCTGCGACATTTTCTTCTGTTGGAATCTTGCATATTCTCACATCTCCTCTTCCAATAATCTCTCGGATGAGGTGATATTTTCTGAGCACGTGTCTTGACTTGTGATGTTCTCTAGGTTCCTTTGCTTGCGCTACGGCTCCCGAGTTATCACAGAATATATCGATCGGTCCAGAGACACTAGCAACCACTCTGAGATCCGATAGAAAATTCCTTAGCCAGACAGCTTCCTTTGCCGCATCAGATGCTGCAATGTACTCTGCTTCTGTAGTTGAATCTGCAATCGTGTCCTGCTTCGAGCTCTTCCACGAGATCGCGCCTCCGTTTAGGGTAAAAACGTAACCCGACTGTGATCTAAAATCATCTCTGTCGGTCTGGAAACTTGCATCAGAATATCCTGTGACGCTAATTTCATCCTCAGATCCTCCAAAGACCAAGAACATGGATTTCGTTCTTCTCAGATACTTGAGAATGTTCTTGACAGCCACCCAGTAAGGTTCTCCTGGATTCTGTTGATATCTGCTCGTAACACTCACTGAGTAAGCAACATCGGGCCTGGTACATAACATGGCATACATAATCGATCCAATTGCTGAAGCATATGGAACCGATTTCATTCTGTCCTGATCTTGACTAGAAACAGGACATTGTGATTTACTTAACACTATGCCATGTTGCATCGGGATAAATCCTTTCTTGGATTCATCCATCCTGAATCTCTTCAGGATTTTATCAATGTATGTACTCTGGCTAAGTCCGATAAGCCGCTTAGATCTATTTCTGTAGATCTTTATGCCTAGTATATAAGCGGCTTCTCCAAGGTCTTTCATCTGGAAACATCTGCTTAACCAACCTTTTACACTCTGTAAAGTTGGAACATCGTTTCCTATAAGCAGAATATCATCTACGTACAAGACCAGGAAGGTTACTATGCTCCCACTGAACTTAGTGTAGACACACGGCTCGAACTCACTCTTGGCAAAACCAAATTCTTTGATTCGCTCATCAAAGTGTAAGTTCCAGCTTCGAGATGCTTGCTTTAATCCGTAAATGGATTTTAGCAGTTTACACACCTTATCGGGATTCTTAGGATCTACAAACCCCTCTGGTTGTTCCATATAGACGTCTTCTGTTAACTTTCCGTTCAGAAAGGCTGTTTTGACGTCCATTTGCCAAATCTCGTAGTTAAAGTACGCTGAGATGGCCATAAGAATCCTAATTGATTTTAGCATAGCCACTGGTGAAAAGGTTTCTCATAGTCTATACCATGAGTTTGCATGAATCCTTTTGCAACCAGTCTGGCCTTGAAAGTGTGTACGTTCCCATCCATGTCGGTTTTCTTCTTGAAAACCCATTTGCGTCCAACAGCTCTACAGTGTTGTGGCAAATCAGTCAACTCCCAAACTTGGTTGTCGTACATGGATTGCATCTCGGCCTTCATGGCTTCCTGCCATTGTTCAGACTCATTGCCTGACACAACTTCTCCATAGGATGCTGGTTCATTCAAGTCTCTGCTGTCCTGAGAGACTAGAAACCCAAGATACCTATCTGGTTCTTGTCTTACCCTACTGGATCTGCGAAGGTCCTGTGTTTGCACTTCCTCAATCGATTCTGATTGAGGTTCAACATTCTCATGTTGAATTTCTGGCTCAACAATTGGTGTAGTGTTTTCTTCGTCTACTTCCTGTAGATCTACATCCTTTCTGGTGTTCCCAGAGCTGAGAAACTTTTCTTCCAGAAATTTTTCATTTCGAGCAACAAAGACTTTGTTCTCTTCAGGGTTGTAGAAATAATATCCCACGGTGGTTCTGGGATATCCTACGAAGAAACACTTGTCGGATTTGGGTTTGAGTTTTTCTGAGGTGGGTCGTTTGACGTAAACCTCACAACCCCAAATTCTTAGAAAAGATATATTGGGTTTCTTACCCTTCCATAATTCATATGGAGTCTTTTCTACCGACTTTGTTGGCGCTCTGTTCAGTATGTGTGCTGCTGTTTCGAGCGCATGTCCCCAGAATGACATTGGCAGCATAGAGTGACACATCATCGTTCGTACCATATCAAGTAAAGTACGATTTCTCCTTTCTGACACACCATTCATTTGAGGTGTATACGGAGGTGTGAGTTGGGATACAATCCCACACTCCATCAGATGATTGTCAAACTCGTCACTAAGATATTCGCCTCCGCGATCTGACCGTAAAAACTTGATCTTTCTGCCAAGTTGATTTTGTACTTCATTCTGAAATTCTCTGAATCTTTCAAAGCTTTCAGATTTATGTCTCATAAGATAGACATAACCATACCTACTGAAATCGTCAGTAAAGGTAATGAAGTACCAGTATCCTCCTCTCGCTACATGACAAAATGGTTCACACACATCTGTGTGAATTATTTCTAACAAGTCAGTAGCCCTTTCATTTTCTTTGTTGAAAGGTTGCTTTGTCATTTTGCCAGATAAACAAGACTCGCAATTATCAAAAGGTTTATAATCGAAAGTTCCAAGAAAACCTCCTTTTAGAAGTAGTTCAACACGTTTCTTGTTTATGTGGCCTAAACGACAATGCCAGAGGTAAGTTTGATCCTCAATGTCCTTGGATCGTTTACTTATATGATAGATTTCACTACTGTTGTCTTGCAGATTTACTGTATATAGACCATTCACAGGTGTTGCTTTAAAATAGAAGATATTAATTTTAAAGACAGAAATCATTTTATAATCGTATTTGTAATAAAAACCTTGGTCTACTAACAAATCAAAAGACAAAACATTCTTAATCATATTTGGAATATAATAACAATTATCCAGTTCCAAAACTAGACCTGAGGGTAAACTAAGACTATAAGATCCTACAGCTTCAGCAATCAGCGGAGTGCCTTCGCCAACTCGTAGGTTCGAATGGTCCTTCCTCAAAGTCTTTCTTCTAGTGAATCCCTGTAAATGATTACAAATGTGGTTACCACTTCCTGTATCAATTACCCATGATTCATAAGAAGTGATTAAGCAATCTATCATAAAGATACCTGGAGCATCGGGTAAACCGATCTCTATCTGGTCGATATTCATCGAGTGCTCGCAAATATCCTCGCTGCCGCATTCTGGGCAACTCAGATCTCCCAGCTCATCAATCACATCAGTCTCCATGAGATCAGCAGGTTCCGGTACTGGCTCTAGACTGGCCAGAATATCTTCATGAAGTTTATCCACGTCATTCTTTGGTTCCTTCATATAGGCACTAGCTGTGTCTTGAATCTCTTTCGTGAGGGAAAATCACATGAGGTACACTAACTCTTCTTGAGTCATCTTGTACCCCAAACGCGATAAACATTTAAAGAGCCTTCTCATTTCAATAAGATGGTCTTTAACTGACTGACCCTTTTTCAGCTTTAGTGAAAAGATCTCTTGCATGATCAGAAGTTTACCTGTGTGCTTATAGAGACCTAACTGGTTCTCTATATCTTTCACAACCTGGTGACATGATTTAACTCTTAAATCTCCCGTGAACTCGGGTGATGTTGAGAAAATCAGAATGGACATTACATCTGATTCATCTGCCAGATATTTAAATTATTGAGTAAAATCCCTCTCGGGAGAATTACTCTCTGGTCGTGAAGCAGGTTTTTCCAGAACATACAGCTTACCCTGTGCACGCAAGATATTGTCAAGGTGCATTTTCCAAACTGGAAAATTTTGGCCTGTAAGCTTCCATTTACAGTTGATGAGTCTTAGGGATTCCTCAGGGGTATAAAACGGAATTACAGATTTCGACATCTACAAATTAAGAACAAATTCCAATTTTAGTTTATAATTATAAAATTCTAATAAATTATTACCCTTAAAATAAATTTATTAGACTAGAATCCATATTGCACATGTGTCGGGAAGCATGTGATCATGTCGAACCGACTCATGCGATTTATGGTAGGTAAAACTATACCAATCGCATTCTAATACGACTTCTAGATCGTCGGGACATCGGATATATAATCCGTGGATATTTAGTCCCTCTAGTGCATTTTGGCCTGGTACCACCCAGTGAATAAATAATTACCAAAATAGATTGCACCACCCGGGACCTGGACAAACCCTGGCCGGTACCACCCGGAGATAATTCGCAGAGTTTTATCACCCTCCAGTTTCGGTTTGAACACGGGCGTTCATAGTGTGTGCACTTACAACCCCCTATGTACCTTACACCGGAGGTGCCCCTAAAGTGGGTTGCACTTACTAATCCATGATTTAAACAAGGGTCATAAATGCCAGTTTTTCAAAAACTTTGGATCCAAACACAAACTGTATTTGTATCCAATTTTATCCTTTTAAAAAAAACTTTTAAAACGCTTATATTTAAAAATTACGTAACTAAAACAACCACGCAATTATAACTGATAAATATAAACAACCACGCATAAAAAAATATGTCATAGTCAAAAACCCTTAACTATTGTCGTTTCGTGAGCCAACACAAAACGACGGTCTTTATTCCTAAGGGACAAGTCTTCTCGGTGCTCCCACTGGCTCCAAGCTCCATGGCTGTCTCCTTGGCTCCGTCTTCGGGTTTCTTCGGTTATTTTATTTATATAAAAATTACATTACAAAAACGGGTTGTAAATGGCACGCAGGCCTCCCGTAACCAAACATAATAAACAGATGTACAAATAAATAAAAAACAACCACGGGTAAAAGGGTTTGACTATGACACTAAAAACAAAATCTTTAATTGGATTTCGTTTAAAACAATTAAAATAAAATTAATTCCTAGGGTTTTAAACCTATCTGGTTTTAAGATAACCCCTTATTCGCCAAAACCTAACCGCAAACACACATGACTGTGGCTTATCGTTATCTAATTGATAATTATCGTTCGTGTATCGACATGATTGATGATAGTAGCAAACGGTCACCATCAACAACCGTGTTATCACGATTATCGCCTTGGCCATTGCCATCACTGGCGACAACAACCATGAAACCGATCACGGTCGTCGCCACCGGTTGGAAATCCGACGACAGCGGTAACAATTGCCACCACTATCGCTGGTTTTCGGCAAATTGCAAAGACGGACAGCCGCCGTCACCGCTTGGGTCGCGGTGCGGTGGTCGAGTGGCTAGACGTCACCACCGCCACTAACTGCCGCCACCAACGACGAACGACGACAGCAGCAGCGCAAGCCACCACCGTCGCCATCGCCATCGAAAACAACACCGCCACCGCTACGCCGGTGGCTTCTGATTTTAACCGCCGCCGACTGCCACCACCTGTCCGCCTTACGGTCGTCGACTGGTGGTCGGTAGTCTCCGGCGACAGCGACAATCCAAACACCGTCACCATCGCCGTTTTCCGGCGAATCGTAAAACCGAAAACAGCCACCGCCACCACAATCGGTGGTGTGGTGGTTGTCTTTGATCACAACCGACGCTGCGGTGTCGTCTGCAAGTGCCATCGATCCCCACCACAATCGGTGGTGGGGCGATCGGTTTTGATTACGGGCCATCGATAAACAATCACATACGCCACCACCGATCCGGCCGCCATCATCGTTGATCGCCACCGCCACCACAGTCGGTGGCGCGGTGATTTCAGTCGACCACAGCCGCAACCACCATCTGTGGTGTGGCGTGGTGGTTTGCCTCGATCAACAGCCGCCGGCCACCACAAACTGTGGTTTCGCCGGCTGTGGCTCACGGTGGTTCGCGGTGGTTCGCGGTGGGCTAACTGTCACCGTTCCACAATCGATCAAAAATCAAATTTTCAATCAGAACAATAGGCAGATAAACCTGATCTGAGGGTTTTGGAAAGTGGCTCTGATACCACTGTTGGGGATAGATGCGTACAGACGCGCAGCGGATAACAAAAACAAATCCCCAAGAGCCGGATCCAATCCAAACCACACAGATACAATCATAGGGTGTTTTTGAGGATTACCTTTACAATCGCGAAAAATCCGGACAGCTGGTAGGGGTTACACCGCTACTGACACCACGCGAGAAGGTTGCTAGACCACCACAGAGGATTACCCGAAAAACGACCACGAACACTCCTTGTAGGCGCCGGTTTTTAGGTGTAGAGAGAGAGAAATTTTTCTTGTTTCTGGGATTGAATTATTATTGATCTGATAAACCCTTAACCCTTATTTATATGGATAAACCTATCAGAGTTTGTTTCCATATAAAATTCTTTGGTAATTATCTCTGCAAATAATTTCCATAATTAACTATCAATTAATCCATCTGATTAATTAATTATGAATAAATAATTTAACTAACTATTTATTTATCTCTCTCTTTAAATAAGTAATAATCAATTAATTATTTCTCATGTAATCCAAACGTTCTCATTTTGGCGTGCAACGGTGTGACCTACTAGTGTCTTATAACATTGGACACGGTAACCTTGTTACTGTCTCGCACACACTCCTAACAATTTCATCGCGGAAGTATAAAAGGTCAATATTAACTGCCATTTAGGGAGATTTTCATATGTTAATCGTGAAAGAGAGGGAGATGACCGATTTTGAGGTTTAAGGAGTAGATTTTGGAGTAATTTTTCCTAGATTCTTACCAATTTCATCATTGCAATCAATTTGTGAGTTTCTATAATTTTAGGTAGAAGAAGTACTAGTTTTCATTTTCTAGCAAGGGGTAGATAATGTTAGATACATATATGTAACAAGCCACGGGCTTTAGGTTTCTTTCCCTTTCCTTGTATACTTTGTATAAGTAGTCTAGGGTTTTACCTTTTCCTTTTGTAACCCACATTATAGTTTCTCTCAATCAATGTATGGCTAACCGTTTGGCCCTCTCGTGTGTTCATCTCAAATCGCTCACCAGATTCTAACATGGTTGTCGTATCCATCGTCACCGCAGTCGTTTTCTCTTGTTACCGGCCACACCACCGGCCATACCTCCATTGCTACCGCTTCTCAACACCACAGCTCCCGTCACCATCTGCTGCCGGCCGCCACCAACCGCTGCCGGTCTCTCTTCGACTGATCGCTGTTGATCTCACCATATCGCCGCCGCCGCTTTTATTTTTCACTACTGTTGTTTGCAGCCACACATCCTCAATCGCCGCCGCTGCCGTATCTCGCTTAACCTAGAACACCGGACTTTCAAGCCCGGCCCATAAACATCCGACTCTAACACCGGTTTCCTCCATCCTACCGGGTTTATCACAACCAGACTTTCCATCAGGTTCTAACCGGGTTTTTCACACCGGATTTTGGCACACAGAATTTCGCTCAACACCGGGTTTCAACACCGGGTTTTCCAACAGTTCTTAGAGCTTTAGGCTCTCTCATCACCGTTGCTATACCACCATCGTCATCATCTCTACTAGTCGCTGCCATCACTTTCATTGCCACCATACAGCCGTTGTTATCTACCTCTGCCGCCTTTCAATTAAATTGTTACCGTCGGTCAACCCACTCAACTCAGTATCTGTTTAGTTCTCTATATCATGGCATCAAACCTCAATCATGCTACTGGATCCTCTACTTCAAATGGATATGTGCCACTGGATCCGTCACGTAAGGTTGCACTGATGCAACTCCTACGTCAGAATCAACATCTCATGCAACTTTTGTTCCGCAAACAACTCATACAACAGCCAGTGTCATGGACTATGGGCATGCATTCTCCGCGATCGCCTACGTCGGGCGATTTCTGGATTTTTGACTCTGGTTGCTTTAACCACATGTCACCTTATCCTGCTGGTTTTATCACTAAGCAGCCATCTCAGCATCCATCCGTTCGCACAGCGAATCTTACTCCCAAGGCTGTATGATTCAGTGGAAATTTCTCTACCGACACGGTTCAGTTACCTGATGTACTGCATGTACCAGGACCAGCGATAGGGCTAGTCTCACTTACCCAACTTCAGAAAATGGGTCTATTGATATCTTTTGATTTTTCTGGTTGTGTTATACAGGACCCAAAGACAAAGCAGATTCTTGGAGAAGGCCGTAGAGTTGGACGGACACTTGAAGTCGTCTATATCCGCTTACCCTTACCTTTGCCATACACGAACCTTATTGCGTCAGTCTCCAAAATCCTTTTTTCGATCTATGGCATGCTCGCTTAGGACACTTGTCATCGGCCAGAATACAACTATTAGCTAACTCTGGCCTTCTAGGTAATATCACTTCCAATGAAGTTTCTTGTATGTCCTGTAAACTCGGCAAACATCATGCCCTACCTTTTGAACTCAATGAGCTTCTGCTTTCGATCTTATCCATTCCGATGTATAGGGACCGGCACCACACCCATCTATGGGTGGTTGTAGGTATTTCGTTATCTTTGTTGATGATCACACACATTTCACGTGGATTTATCTTATGAAACACCGATCAGAACTACCTCAGATTTATATTACCTTTGCCTGTATGATACAAACCCAATTCTCAAAACCCATCAAGATTCTTCGAGCCGATAACGCTATGGAATACAAAGAATCTTCTCTCATCACCTTTTTTCGATCTCAAGGTACTATCTCTCAGTACTCTTGTCCGGGTACTTCTCCCCAAAACGGTCGTGCTGAATGCAAACATAGGCACATTCTTGATACTATCCGTACTCTGTTGATTTCTGCCAAATGCCCAAAACGTTTTTGGGGTGAAGTTGCCTTCAGTGCTGTCTACACCATTAATCGACATCCAACTCCCACACTTCAAAACAAGTCTCCTTATGAGGCTCTTTATGGCATCACCCCTGCATATGAACTCCTAAAAGTGTGGGGTTGTTCATGCTTTGTTCAGTTACAACCTCACGAGCATACCAAGCTTCAACCTCGTTCTCGTCTTTGTCTTTTCCTTGGTTATGGGATTGAACACAAAGGATATCGTTGTTGGGATCCTATCTCCAAACGTCTGCGCATATCTCGCCATGTCACATTCTGGGAACATGTTCCCTTCTACACCATGCCAAACTCCAACTCTGAAACACCTATCTCTACTATTCCTTTCTTTACGGATTCATCTGTTTCGCTAGACCTACCATCTCCTATTCCTACTCCAAATTCAGAAGCTCCAATACATGTGGCTTCTTCTGTCCCATCTACACATATTCCTCCTCCACCTGGTTCTCCTGATCTTGTTCCTGTTCCTCCGACTCAACCATCTGTACCATCTCAACAGTCTTCCTCTGAGCCATCTGTGGAGTCTACGGATCCGGGACCATCATCATCAGAGAATGTACGACGTTCAAACCGGGTAAGGCAAGTACCTTCACACCTTCATGATTATCATTGTTATGCCACTTTACTATCCAATAATGAGCCAACTTCCTACAAGGAAGCTTATTCGAGTTCTCATTGGCAGGCAGCCATGCAAGAGGAACTTCACGCTCTTGCCAAGGCACAAACATGGGATTCTGTCCCTCTTCCTCCTAGAAAAAGACCCATTGGCTCTAAATGGGTCTTCAAGATCAAGACAAAGTCAGACGGTTCAATTGATCGGTACAAAGCCCGTCTTGTCGCAAAAGGCTTCAATTAGGAGTATGGCATTGATTATGAGGAGACTTTTGCTCCTGTTGCTCGTGTAACATTTGTTCGCAGTCTACTTGCCATTGCTGCCACCAAACATTGGCCTCTCTTTCAAATGGATGTCAAGAATGCATTCTTGAACGGCGACCTATCAGAAGAAGTCTATATGACTCCTCCTCCTGGTGTTTCTCTTCCTCCTGGACATGTCTGTCGACTTCGCAAAGCCCTCTATGGACTCAAACAAGCTCCTCGGGCTTGGTTTGAAAAATTCAGCAGTACGGTCCTCTCCTTGGGCTTCTCTGCGAGTAACTATGATTCCGGGTTGTTTACTTGCACTACTGATTCTGGTACGATCCTACTTCTCCTCTATGTGGATGACATTAGGGGTGAGCAAAACCGGGTACCCGGCCAAAATTCATGGAACCGGAACCGGAACCGGAACCGGCGGTTCCTAGAATGAAGGAACCGGAACCGGAACCGGTTGCACCGGTTCTTCATATTTGGGAACCGGTCCCGGAACCGCCGGTTCCGGTTCCGAAACCGGGTACCCGGTGTCTAATTTTTTAAATGTTTTTTTTATATTTTATGTTATAAAAAAGAAATTATTAGTTATTAAATAGTCACAACGTAACGAAATAAATAGTAAAACGATGAAAACTTATCCGATAAAAACTATATAAATAATTACGACAATTTTTGAAAATGAAAATAACAAAAAACACAACTTGAAATGTTAAATACGATATAAAAATATCGAAAAAAGAGAATAAATAAGTCGAGTGAAAAAGTGGTCGTAAGTTTATGCGTAATGTAAAAGGTAAAATAATAATTTTAAATTTAGTCTATTCAACATAATAATCATATATATAAAATTACCTTTATTAATATATAAATATATACATATATATAGCCTAACCGGTTCCGGCGGGTATCCGGCGGTTAGCGGTTCCACAAAAATGAGAACCGGAACCGGAACCGGTCCCAACCGGTTCCGTATTTTAGGAACCGGAACCGGAACCACTCACATCGGTTCCGGTTCCGGAACCGGCGGTTCCATAGCGGTTCCGGTTCTAAAAGCAGGTACCCGGTTCCGATGCTCACCCCTAGATGACATGATCATTACATGGAGTGACACTACAGGCATCACTCATCTCAAACAATCTCCCAGCTCCAGTTTTGAGATGAAAGATTTGGGTTTGCTACACTATTTTCTTGGACTCGAAGTCTTATCAGATACTGCAGGCACTTATCTCTGTCAAGCCAAGTACACTTCAGATCTTCTCTCTAGAGCTGGAATTACCAACAATAAGGTGGCTTCTACACCCTTGGAACACAATCTTCATCTGGCACCAAATGCCGGTCCTCCGTTGCGAGATCCTACATTGTATCGTCAGTTGGTGGGGTCTCTAGTCTATCTCACAGTCACCAGGCCTGACATCGCTTATGCTGTTCACGTTGTCAGTCAGTTTATGTCAGCTCCGTGCTCCGATCACTATGCTGCTGTTTTACGGATTTTGCGGTATCTAAAGGGCACCATGTTCCATGGTTTGTATTTCTCCTCCATATCTTCATTAATCCTTCGTCGATTCTCAGATGCTGATTGGGACAGTGATATTATCGATCGACGTTCCACAACAGGATATTGCTTCTTCCTTGGAGATTCTCTCATTTCTTGGCGCAGCAAGAAACAATCCCTTACCTCTCGTTCTAGTACTGGAGCTGAGTATCGAGCCCTTGCTGACACTTCACAAGAACTCATCTGGCTACGCTGGTTACTTTCCGACTTGGGCGCTCCTCAACTTTCACCAACATTTCTATGGTGTGACAACACTAGTGCTCTTCAGATTGCTCACAACGACGTCTTTCATGAGCGCACGAAACATATTGAGATTGACTGTCACTTTGTTCGTCAACATGTTGTGCGCAAGACAATTCAACTTCAACCTATCTCCACCACTGACCAGCCGGCTGATATCTTCACCAAAACTCATCTTCCAGGACATTTTCAGGAACTTGTTTCCAAACTCAATCTGGGTCATTCTACCCCTGATTGAGTTTGAGAGGGGGGGTGTGTAGATACATTTATGTAACAAGCCCACGGGCTTTAGGTTTCTTTCCCTTTCCTTGTATACTTTGTATAAGTAGCCTAGGGTTTTACCTTTTCCTTTTGTAACACACATTATAGTTTCTCTCAATCAATATACGGCTAACCGTTTGGCCCTCTCGTGTGTTCTTCTCAAATCGCTCACCAGATTCTAACAGATAATTAAGTTGCAATTTGGATGAGTTGAGACTCAATTTGGTTTTTACAATCGATTGATTTTATTTGTATAGTCTATTTTTAGGCTGGAAATTGTGAGTTGGATCCTTTTGTTTTTTCTGATTTGAAGTCGTTATTCCGAAGGAATTTTTTTGTTTGTGATTGTTCTTAGATTTCTCTTAGTAGCAAGCGAAACTCAATTGATAAATTTGTTGTTGGTTAGGTTTGGTGTTTGCTTAATGTTAATGCAATTAGAAATTGAATTCCAAGTCCATGATTGAATTTAATTAGCAAATTAGAGATTAGATGATGTGTTTCAGTCTAATCATGCCTTTATAACAAGTGAGACATTGGCGCATGTTAATGTTCAAGCCAAATTGAATCGTTTTGAGAAAATATTATTTGAATGCATTGGTGATATGCAATCCGAAGAATTGGTTAACTGTTGCTCATTGCTAGATTTCATCGATAACTTCCAACACCCCTTATTTCAATGTTTTCAAAACACTTGCACGTGATCATATTGGACTCACTGTTGACACTGAGTCGTGAAGAGATGACCCTACTTATTGCTTATCATAATTAGTTGTGTTTTACATATAAAGGCTATACGTTTTACTTATTTATCATTTACAGGACTCGACACCAATCGAAAAAATTCATGGACTTGACAAGTTTAGTTGTTTGTGCCAAAATCTTTCATTTAAGTTCACCCATACCAATAGATTCGAAGATTGAGAGAATGACCAAGAAGCTAAAAAGCAAGCCAAACTTCAAAATAAGCAAGGCAAGTTAACGTCTTCACTAATACTCAATACTTGGAAAGACGTTGATTTGTCTTCGGATTCACTGAGAGATACAGAGGAGTTATATTCAAAGGAAGAGAAAAATCATTTTGAAAGACAAGAAGCAATCAATGAGACCAAAGACAAATATAGAGGTAGGTACCGAACTTAAAACTAGTTTAATACACTTTCTACCTCGTTTTCATGGTTTAGATAATGAAGATGCATACAAGCACATGACCGAGTTTCAGATGGTGTGTTTGGAAATGAAGTCGTAAGGTATTAATATACTTGCTACCTCGTATTAATGGTTTAGATTATGAAGATATTCATATAATTAGTTGTTTAATTTGACTTTCTATGATTTCATTTTTCATTTTTATATCTTTAACATATTAACATACATGCTTAGTATATTAACTAATATATATTAAAAAAACATGTTTTTATTTTTTTACAAGTTATATCATTATAATCGTCAAATCGATACCTATAAAATGAATTAATATTGATTTTTTTTTTTGTTTAACTTGTTGCAGATTTGAAACTCTATCATCAAACTAATATTTTTCATTTTTTGGACCAATTGATCTTAAACTTTATACATCTGGTATGCGACTTAAAAACTTAAAAAAACATAAAATTAGAATTGATTAATAGATAATAAGACTGAGTATAACCAATGAATGTCTATCCCAGCGGTGGTAGGTAACATCCTTGCGCTTGCCTTGAAAGATAGGTTGGCGCGGGTTCGAGCCCCGCTCGGTACAAAAAAAGGTCAAAGGCCTTATAGACCTCTTCTGCGGTATCCAGCTTTTGACCGGTCTTCGGGTCGGTTCAGGAGCGAGTCTATGGGTTGGCCTTCAGGTCGGCTCATGGGCGCAGGGGATTAGTCGGTGCCCATATGGATCCGGATACCCCCGAAACGTGTGTGTGAGTTAAAATCCCGTTAAAGAAAAAGACCGAGTATAACTATTATTGAAATGCTTAATAGCTTAAATTTTTTACTCGCATAGAAACGTATCTAGTCGATAAAAGTCGGTCTAACTTATATGAGAATGAGAGAAGTAAGATCCATTACACAGCTCATTAAATTTAAAAAGGTATCCATGTCAATCTTTATAAAATACTATTATCTCTAACGAAGGAGTTTGCCCGCGCTTCGCTACGGATAATTTTATTAATATTGTAAAAACCCGTAGTTGTGAACAATATTTTAAAGAAAGTTACATATTAAGAGTTGGGCTTCGCGCCGAGTTATAAACTGTGATAAATTTGATCGTAAGTAGTAACATGGATTTATATGAAACATAAAGTTTGTACAAATATTGTCATACGAAAGGTTTAATACAACAAATGAAAAGATTTAAGAAAATCAAAAAATCAAAAAATTTAATTTTAGGAGATTTTAATAATACTAACAATTACCAGGAAGTCAAAAGACTGTTCATGAACAGTAGTTACCGACACTTTAATATATTTTGGTCAATATACGATATATGTTTAAAACGTAAAACGAAATATAGAAAACTAAAAGGTATAAAGTGAATAAATATGTTCATGAACAATGTTTTGGAGCTAAAATGTAATTTCTCCAATTGTCGGTAGCTACTGTCCATGAACAGTGTTTTGGCTTCATATAATCGTACTATATATGGTATATAATACAATAATTACATAAAAAAATCAATATTAGGCTCATTTATAACGTATCAAGTGTACGATTATAATGGTGTTTTAACATGTTCCAACCAATATACGATATATGACTAAAACATTAAATAAAATATAAAAAACTAAAATTATAAAATAAATAAATATTATAAGTTTAGGGGTTAAAATGTAGTTTCTACAAATCGATTATAATGGCGTAATTTGTTAAAATTAAAACGTACTTTTTTAACATGTTCTAACCAATATACGATATATGAGTAAAACGTAAAATGAAATATAGAAAAGTAAAAGATATAAAGTGAATAAATACTATAAGTTTAGGGGCTAATATATAAATTTGAAAATGGGTATCGGATTCGGGTCGGTTGGAGCGTATATATAGTATATAATAAAATAACTACATCAAAAATATTCAATATTAGGCTCATTTCGATCGTATCAACGATACAAATATATTGACATAATTTGTTAAAATTAGAACGTATTTTTTAACGTCTTTTAGCCAATACACGATATATGACTAAAACGTAAAATAAAATATTGAAAAGTAAAAAGGTATAAAGTAAATAAATCTTATAAGTTCTAAGTTTAGGAGGCTAATAAGTAAATTTGAAAATAGGTATAAGATTCAGGTCGGTTGGAGCGTATATATAGTATATAATAAAATAACTACATCAAAAAATATTCAATATTAGGCTCATTTTGATCGTATCGACGATACGAATATATTGACGTAACGTCAAGTCCACGGCGGATGACTAGACGCAACGTCAAGTCCACGGCGGATGACTAGACGCGATTCATGGGAGGGCATTGAATTAAAGAGGGGGACCACACTCAAAGCCGCCACGTGTCGCGCTCTCGGTTGTCCTCACGTTCACAACCAAAAAGTGGTTCACATTTGAACTTTCCTCTATTTATATATATATATATATATATATATATATATATTACTTCAGTAGCAAATGAGACATCATTGGAACTATATATTTTTTTGGTATGAATGTTTGCTTAGTATATTCCTAACACCAATTGGGCATATATAGTGCAATATTGACGTGTTTGTACAAGGTTAGCTACCTAGTTTCAAGCATTAATGTGTGGACCCTATCAACATTATATTATTCTTGTCTACCAATAAATATCTACAGTGACTTCGAACATGTTTATGCTTTTTTAGGGAACATTTTTTTTTTCATAACAACATGAAATACGCATCTTGTTTGTGTTAGTGGCTTTCAACAAAAAGATGAGTTTAATGGAGACCACTCCAAAATTGTATATTTCACTATTGTCTAGCAATTGGTAGCATTTAGGATCAACATAATCGGCCACCCTAAAGCGATAAGGTCAATCAAGAGATGTTGGCATGTTGCCACTTCATCTTTTGGTTTCCATCTTTTATGTTACCCAATTGCATCTTTTTAGATGTGGGGGGAACCACACTAGATATTGGATTTGCTTCCAATTATTGTGTTTCATTGGTACATGCATAATAATGGTGGATTCTAATCTTTCTTAAACTCCGGTGTTTGTATGTTTTTCTAGGAAACCTACACTAGACCCTTTTCTTGAAGATCACTTCCTATAGAACATGAAGTTATGCACTTCAAATTAATTAAATCTTGTTGTCTTTGTGAGGGTTACGAAGAGATGCCTTCATCTGCGACCTGTATTGTTAATGCTCTCTCACTTGTTGAACTGTGTGTGGCTGATGGCGGTGTATCTTGGCCAAGCCTTCTGGGAGATGACCAAAAACGTCTAGGTGGAACTTGCAATGATTGAGAGCTTCCTTCCAACATCTCCACAACTTTGCTTATAGATGGTCGATCCGATGGATAAAACTGAATACACCATAGGCTTGTCATCACCATCTTCCTAGCCAATTCCTCTTCCTCTTTGGATGTCACCCCCTCTACCCCTAGATTTTCTCCGTCTTCTATTTGCTTGTATATCCAATCTGGAAAATATGCTTCACTTGTGCTTGTCATAGTAGCATTAATGTTTTTATGTGTACCAGTCATTTCAAGAACCATCATCCCATAGCTATACACATCAGACTTGTGCGATGCCCCTCCAAGATTCTTGAAATACACTTCAGGAGCCATGTATCCTACAGTACCTCTTGCACCCACTACAGAAACGGTACTCTTTTTCCTCTTGCATGGCTTGGCCAACCCGAAATCAGATATCTTTGGGACAAATTCTTCGTCCAAGAGAATGTTGTGAGGTTTTATGTCAAAGTGCACGATTCTTGTGTTACAACCTTGGTGCAAATACTCTAGACCCTTTGCGATGCCTTTAGCTATTAGGAACAACGTGTTCCAGTCCAAATGAGTGTCATCACCTCGTAGAAACTTATCTAAGGATCCATTTGGCATGAACTCATACATTAGTGCTCTTTTCTTTCCCTCAATGCAAAAACCTAAGAGTGTGACGATATTGACATGAGAAGTTCTACTGATGCTGGCAACTTCATTAATGAAATCTTCTCCATCCCCTGTGGCTTCACCCAAGAGCTTCACTGCAACTAGATGCCCATCAGGTAGTTGTCCTTTGTAGACACTTCCATACCCTCCTTGCCCGAGTTTCACTTGGAATGAGTTTGTCATTTTCTTGATTTCTAAATACTTGTATCTTTTTAGGGATATAGTTCCATAGTTCCTTACGAACATTTCTATTTGATGATTTGCAATTTTTTGAGTTTCCCGTAGCCTCTTTTTTCGATATAGTATTACACACAATAAGATCATAATTCCTGCGATGCCACATGAAAATCCTGCATAGGATGTATGCAACATGGTCAGATTGAAAATTAACAACATATGCTTCGTCCCTTGGTTCATTAAAGAAGTGGGGAACGCTACTCTATTCATACTAAAACTCTGCTTGAATTTATTTTCATACTAAAACTCTGCTTGAATTTCTTTTCATACTAAAACTATGCTTGAATCTGTATCTTCAAACGAAATCCTCGATATAGAAATTAAATTTGTTTACTTACCGATTGTTAGTTGCCACTTCCGACTAAGTTTTTGCACCTCTCGTGTTTTGGATAAGAAAATAAAATGTAGAGGATTTCAATACGAGATCATACCTTGAACAATAGGAAAAGTTCGAAAGGGTGAGACTTAGGGGCCATTAAATTAAACATTTAGCCGGTAAGCATTTTCCGGTAAAAGTGAACATTATCACCAAGTACATCTGACAACATTTTAGTATCGGAAAATGGTATCGTATGCAACAATTTGCCTAGTAAGCACTTACCAAATAACATTTGTAAATTTCACTTACCTAGTAAGACTCTGTGTTCATGCCATCGCTCTTATCCAGTAAAATTATAGTCTTTTTCATGTTCATCTCGTAAGGTAAATTGATCCGATAAACACTTATTGGGTAAGCGTCAAGTAAACAACGACTAAGTACCTTAGTCATTAGTCATTCAAAATATGCTTATAGCAATATAGCATATGATATTAGAGCATCCACAATGGAGGTTTTTCTGGGGGTTTTTGCAACAACCTCCACTGTGTGACAGATGTTCTTGTCTAGTCACATATTTTTATTAGAACTCAGGTGCTTGAACAAGAACCCAAGTTCTTGTGATACTTTCCTTTTCTGTTGTTATATACTAATTTACATAAATAAAAATAACATTATAAATAAGAAAATGGAGGTGCGGTTTTTGTAAGAACCTCCATTGTAGAGTTTTAAGAAGGTTCTTCCTTTATTGAGGTGGCAATGATGTGGTAGGAAAAAATATGGCAAGTGAGGTTTTTAGAGGTTCCACCAATATGGATGTTCTTATGAGCCAAAAATTCTTAAACAAAAATTAATATTTTAACCCAAATGTTTCTCACCTAACGAAATTGGAAAAAACCATTTTCAAACCACAATGCAAATCACTAGAATCACCACGATTGAAAGTTTAAATCCCTCTTCACAAATGAAACAAATTAAGATTGTCCGTTAACCACAATTGAATGTTTACTCTTAAATATATTGCATATATGTATAAGAATGAGTGATGCTTATTGATTAACAGAAGCACTAGATTTGATATAAAACTAAGATGAAAAACAAATTTTTAAAACAATAATCGCAAGGAAATTAGTTGAAACTAAAAACAAAAAATATTAAGAATGCGTTTGGTTTACAAATAAAAATTGAATGGATTTGCGAGGGTTTGAATATAGGGTTTACTTCACGAAAGTGTATTCAACTTGTCACGAAAAGTTATTGTATGTATTGTACTTCCATTTTTACCCTTTGACATATCAGACTTTAAGAAATAGTTATTGTATGTATCCAACTTTATCAAAACCTATCTTTTTAATGTATCCAACTTGTCATAAAAGTGTATCCAACTTGTCACAAAATACATTAAATGGTGGGTTTTGATAGTTTGATACATCAAATGGTAAAAATGAAAGTACAATACATACAATAACTTTTTGTGACAAGTTGGAAACACTTTCATGAAGTAAACCCTTGAATATAAAATTCATTTCGATTCATGTTTGGTTTGTGAGATTTGTCAAATTTGAAATTCATGTACTTCTTTTAAATCATTCAAATATATTATTTTGAAATCCTCAAGGATTGTTAATATTTTAAGAGATTTCATAGATATTGTATATAATAATATTTTAAAAACATTTGTATCTTTGTAATTAAAATAAACGATAATTTAATTAATTTTTATAAAAGTTTGAAAAACTTATTTTTATAAATTGTGAAGTTGAAATTGATTCCAAATCCTACAAACCACACGTAAAAAATCATTCCAAATTTTTTCACATCCCAATTCTTACCAAACGGACTTTAAAAGTTCAGGCGGATTGATGACATACCTTCCACTTTCCGACAACCAGATCCGGCTTCATACCCATCGCCGACGAAACCCCTTTTACATGTACACCGATGGCCATCGCTTCCATCGGATGGTGACACAATCTTTGTACAATCAGCGTCACCTGAACAGTTGCAAGTTCCCTTAATCCACCACCCCAACTTAAAGACTTGCATGTCCATAGACGCCTGGCGATCCCCAACCATCTCCGACACGACCCCGGAAAACAAAAAACGGCATCCCATCCTTGTAACGTTTTCATAATCAAAAAACATACGAGAAACATCACCGGTGTAGCAACTGACGTTACCCACATGAGTACCATCCCGATCAACCGTGCTGCAAGCGGTAATCTCGAGTTGGGTTCGTAACATCGTCATCGGGATGACACAATTCTCCGTCTTCTCTTTGCAGTTATGCATGAGGACGTTGTTGGCGGACGTGGGGGCGTAGTTTTCACCGTAGAGGTGGCTGATGGTGTCAACGGTACGGCCACACGTGGCGGGGAGGCTGAGGAGTAACGCATCGGGGGTGATATCTTGGACGGGGAATTCATTGATGAAAACGGTGCCGTGGGAGGTGCAATTGAGCTGGATTTGGCAGCCGGAGGAGAAGCCGAATGGGTAGGGGGCGAGATTGAATTCGCCACCGGGGCATGAGCGATCGCAATTACTAGGGTTTTGAGATATAATGGAGGGTAAAATGAAGAGGAAAGATGTGAAGAAAGTATGTAACTTGATCATCACTTAGAAGATGAAAAGAAAATGGAAAGACTAGTGAACGCAAGATGGAAATTTGGGACTAATTTTATCCATATTTTCTTATAATATTGATTGTAAATGATGATTTTTACTTAATAAGAACTATAATGTAAATAATGCTATCATACATTGAATAATAAGTCGGGGGTTTGATTCTTAAAGATGAAGATTGTTTAATTGTCAATTTCCATAGACCAACAACATAAACAATTTAATTTATGTAAGAGCTATGATAATAAAAGAATCTGTTGAGTAGTTCTAAAGTTTGACCGACTTGGTCTAATCCTAATCACAACCACTTCATTTTTGGCAACTTCTAAGAAATTCTATCAATCTAAAAACATAATATGACAAATACTATAAGATTAGGGCTCGCAAGTAACAATAAAGGTTCATATATGAACTAATAGCTCATATATGAATGTATATGACAAATCATGTCTAGCTCATATATGAATGTATTTGACTATTCAACCTTGATCTCTCTAGTTTACATTTTCTTACCACTTCTCATTTTAACCAACCACTACATATGTGTGTGTGTAATATAACAACCAATCTTAATATTCTTTTTGAATGACAAATAACTCACGCACACGTCCCGGCACCCGACTAATTTCCGACGACCATGGACCGACCCCAAAAGGCGACCCATGGTCAAGGTATCACCACATGTTCACCCCGTTAATCGAACGAACCTGGCTAGACAGGGATGTCATCCGTGTTGGAGATATGCCCATTACCACAACAAATAGCACTGGTCTTAAAATTGCATGGGCCTATTGGGTCGCACACAAAGTTCAGTCACGTAAAGACGAGATATAATTTTAGAGGGTTAACAAGTAATTAATTGAAAGTGTTTTAATTAATTGGAATTACTAGAATGACTAACTATTAATTAGTCCATACTTATTATTAGATTAGATCTAATAATCTAGATAATTATTAGAGATATTTATTTAGATTATATTTGATATTATATAAATAAGGTATAATAATAATTAGAGTAAATTACATATTTGGTCCCTGTGGTTTGGTGGTTTTAACAATCTGGGTCCCTAAATTGAAATAATTATGGATTGGGTCCCTGTGGTATGCGTTTTATAACGCTCTGGGTCCCTCTGGGTGACGCCGTTTATCTTTGAGCCGTTAGGCCCATCATGTGCATGGCACATGATGGGCATTTTGGTCATTTAACTTACCTTTTATTTTCAATTAAAATGACAGGGACCAAACATGTAATTCACTCTATTTTAATTGCAATTGCAGGACAAAAGTAATTTACCTTATTATTTATTAACTAAAAAAAGAAAAAAAAAGAAAACAAATTAATTTATTTATTCACAAGATATGAACGCCTTTTATCTCCCT
Organism: Centaurea solstitialis; assembly: GCA_030169165.1. Classification (NCBI taxonomy): domain Eukaryota; kingdom Viridiplantae; phylum Streptophyta; class Magnoliopsida; order Asterales; family Asteraceae; genus Centaurea; species Centaurea solstitialis. The sequence goes on from CM058041.1 coordinate 66,727,822, forward strand.
CACCAGAGCCACCAACGTTCATCCCTTATCCGACCACCGTCCGACGTCTACCCTCCATCTCCGGCATCCACCCCACTCTTACAACATCGAGCATCTCCGTTCACGATTGCCCCATTTCTATTCACACCACCACCATAACCACCATCTCCATTCCAAATCTACAAAAACCCTAAATCAATTTCAGATCTGCAGAAACCCTAACCACCGTAAGCAACATCTCGATTTAGATCTCGATTCCAAATATGCAGAAAACCACCGTAAGAACCATCAATCTCAAGCGGCGGTGATGGTGGTTGTGTGCACGAGGTGGCGGTGGTGAATGGTGGAAGCGGCGGTGGGTGTGTGAAGGTGGTGGTGGTAGTGAATGGTGGAAGTGGTGGTGGTAGTGAATGGTGGAAGTGGTGGTGGTGGTGAATGGTGGCAGCTGGGTGGTTGTTGTTGGTGATGGAAGTTATGGTGTTTTCCGGCATATTGGTGGTGGTGGTTGGTGATAGGTGGTAGTAGGCGGCGGTGGTTGATGTTGGCGGTGGTGGTTGGTGATAGGTGGTAGTAGGCGGCGGTGGTTGATGTTGGCGGTGGTGGGTGGTGATAGGTGGTAAGAGGCGGCGGTGGTTGATGTTGGTGGTGGTGATAGGTGGTAGCAGGCGGCGGTGGTTGATGTTGGTGGTGGTGGTGGGTGGTGATAGGTGGTAGCAGGCGGCTGTGGTTGATGTTGGTGGTGGTGGGTGGTGATAGGTGGTAGTCGTGGTTGATGTTGAGATCTCTCTTAAAGTTTGATGAATCTTGTTATTTGATAAATTTGGAGATAGTTTTCTTTAAGAATATGGATGTAAATGTATCTTATGGATGTAAATGTATCTGTTGGAGTTGCAGGTGGGTTTCAACTTTCAAATGGGGATGATGATATTGATGATGGTGGTAGTAGGTAAGAGTTACAATTTTAGTCCCTATGACTTTTAATAAAAAATACTAAACAACACATTTGATCCTTGTGATTTTAATTAAAAATAAATAAATAAGTAAAATGACCAAAATGCCCATCATGTGCCATGCACATGATGGGACTAACGGCGCAAAGATGGACGGTGTTTGTCAGAGGGACCAAACGCGTTATAAAACGCATACCACAGGGACCCAATCCATAATTATTTCAATTTAGGGACCCAGAGTGTTAAAACCACCAAACCACAGGGACCAAATATGTAATTTACTCTAATAATTATATAATAAAACCCTAATTCTAAAATATATATATCTTTCTCATCTCTTTGGTTTCGATTGCTACAACAAAAAGGAAATCAGAAGCCCTTTTTTTGCTTCTGACGCCACCAACAAGAGAACACCAAAAGGTGTTTTTCCAATCAACTTTTCTTGATGATTTTTTACGGCTATCACCAAAAGGTGTTTTGGTTATGCTTTGAAAATACAACACATTCAATTAAGAGTGGTGTTTACTTGGTGATCGTAAAGAGACGAGAGGAAGATATTTCGTTAATTACGTGACTGGTTTTGGGGTGTGCTCCTGATAGAGAGATTCCTACTATTGGATCTTCACAGTCGTCAGAAAGGTCTTTCTAATCCTTCTCGTATTTAATATAATTGTTACTTGTATTCTGATTGTAACTTGATCTCTGGAAGATGTGTGTGTTTTTCGCTTCCGCTATAATATAATGTATGCGGTTTTATAATACACACAATCCAACACTGGTATCAGAGCCACGGTTACAATAATACAAGTACATTAAAATCGTTTTTTTAGAATTTGATTTGGGTTTGTTGTCGTACATTCAAATGGGAAATTGAATCTATGAAACAAACACAAAAATTCTATCGGTTTTTTCTAATGATTTTGAGTTTATCAAATTCAAAAGTTTTGGTTTTGAAAGTTAGGGTTTCTAACCTAAAACTTTTAAAGTTATGGTTTTTGAAAACATAGATTTCCAATTTTGAAAATTAATATTTAAAAGTTTAATTTGAAGTTTTTGAAACATAAAGTTTTCGGTTTTGGAAGTTTAGGGTTTTAAAACTTTAAATTAGTTTTTTAAGAAGCAAAAGTTTCTTATTTTGGAAATCTAGTATTTTAAACCATAAAATTAAAGTTTTGAAAAATTAAAGTTTCCTTTTTGGGAAAGTTTGTTTTTTAAAACTTAGAGTACTTAGTATTTAAAGTTTTGAATTCTAAGGTTTTTGAGAAAACTAGAGATTCGAAATTTTAAGAAAAGACAGAAAACGATTTCTTATTTCAATTGTTGAAATTTATTTATTTATGTTTTCTCGAATACTTGTGTATTTAATGTTTGGATGGTTTGGCATAAAACCATACTTACATAAGTATAGAGTGTGCTTTTGCAAGGATTGATTTTAGTGCCAAAATTGTATGTTTTATCAATCTTTATCAAAGTATTGTTTCACATGGATTTGGCACTCCATGGCCTTGTTAGTACAAAATTTGTGTTTGTATGGACCCGGTAATAGTTTGCCTCAATTAGACCTATGTGTTGGATGTTTGGTTGTTGTTTGGTTGGTTTTTTTAAATGGTTGTAATTTTTGCGCGGCCTGCGAGTCGTTTTCTTTTCTATGTATTTGTAAAATAGTATAGAATAGACTAGAAATTTTTTTTATTACAAAATGTAAAAGAAGACCGATGACAACAGACAAGATTCATGGAGATTGAAGTCTTGGCGTGGACCCAATCGAGCATTGAAGAAATGGCGAGTTTAGTGGGAGCCGGCACATCCTTTTGGTTGTTAGTCCTTAGTTTGACCAAGTTTTTCTCGTGGTGGCTCACGGGAAAAACGCATAGGTTTGAGGCAAATATTATCGTTACTTGCAATGTGGTTGTGTTTATTATTTTATTGTTTAGGTTGCATGCTAGATAACCTTTTTCAAAATAATTTGAAACACAACAAAGTTTTATTAATGAGTTAATAATTGTTGCGAGTGATTTTAGCAAATAAATAAAATTGGTTTTATAGTTTTAAAATGGTTAAAACAAAATTTGCTAAAATTAAACGGTTAAAAATGTTTTAACTAAGAAAAACAAAAACCCGTTTTTTAATGTAAATCACACGCTATCCATTTAAGGCACGCATTTGAACTAATAATCTTTCGGCGTGGGAAGGTCTAAAGACAACGCGTCGGTTAGATTTTAGGGATAATGTTTGTGACATTCGCGATATCCGAGAGTCTTGGACCGGATGTCATGTGTCTTAGTATGGTTGATTTACAATCTGGACTCGTGATCCACGACAAACCTATCACGGGAAATGATCAGCGTGGAAGGGATTAAACATGCCAAATGACATAATGGATGTCAATGAATCCCGCAAGGATCTAAGAATTTCATTGAGATGGAATCGGTAAAATGGTTACCTACCTAAATAGCTTCTAGTTGCGATCCGCGGTGAACCCATCGTGGCTAGGAGTGAAATATGGATCTTAGCCTTGTTAAATTAAATTTGTTTTATTTAAACAATTGGGTAATTTCTTTTAACGAGGATTATTTAATTCAAATCACTAAAATAATTTTTCTATTTTGATAGATGTCAAACAACACGAATTCATCGATTTCAAACTTTTGTTTGAAAGGGCTCCTCGAAAAGGACAAGCTTACGGGCTTGAACTATGTGGACTGGCTTAGAAACCTGAGAATAGTTCTCAGGATGGAAAATAAGCAGAGGGCCATAGACGAGCCCCTCCCTGCGGCACCCGCTGCCGGAGCATCTCGGGTGGTTCGGGAAGAGTATGAAAAACGTCTGACTGAATCGAACGAGGCCGCTTGCCTTATGTTGGCGACCATGGTTCCAGAACTCCAAAGGGTATGGAAAGCCTTGGGGCGTACGACATGGCCAACCAGCTAAAGGACATGTTCCAGCGGCAGGCCAGGCAAGAGCGGTATGACAATGTCAAAGCTCTGTCAGAATGCAAAATGGCCCCAGGGAGCAGCGTTAGTGTACATGTTCTGAAAATGAAATCGTACATTGATCAGCTTGAGCGTCTAGTTTCCCCATTAGTCAGGAGCTTGCTACGGATTTCATTTTAAGCTCGCTGTCTAGTTCATATGAACCGTTCGTTCTGAACTATCAAATGAACAACTTGGAGAAAACCATAATGGAGCTCCATGGCATGCTTAAGACTGCAGAGTCTAACATGGCCAAGTCCAAGCCCGCTGCTCCAGTATTGGCCATCAGGGAGGGAGGTATAAAGAAGAAGAAGGTTGCCCCTGTGAAAGGCAAGGGTAAGGGAAAGGCTATTCAGCCCAACCCCAAACCTAAGACAAAAGGCCAAGGGAAAGCCCAATCTAATATACCTCAGTCAAAGACTCCTGAGGATGCTGTATGCTTTTACTGCAAGGAGGTAGGACATTGGAGGCGTAGCTGTCCTAAGTATCTAGAGGAGCTTAAGAAGCTCAAAGCTAATGGAGCATCAACTTCAGGTACGTATATGATTGAACTCCATAGTACTTCTACTTCTAATTCCTGGGTATTGGACACAGGATGTGGTACTCACATTTGTACTAATGTGCAGGGACTAAAAAGAAGTAGGAAGGTAAGACGTGGGGAGCTGGACCTGATCATGGGTAACAAGCAGATTGCTTCGGTTGACATGATAGGAAATTATGAGCTTTCTTTTTCGTCTGGATTATCTATGATTTTAATTGATTGTTGCTACTCGACCGAAATGGCGAGAAACATTATTTCCTTTTATGCTTTATATAAGGATGATTTTGATTTTGGGTTTGATAATGGATCAATTCTTGTTTATAAGAATAATGTGCTATATTTTAAAGCTAACCCATGTCATGGAATTTATGAAACAAGCATAACTGTTAGAGACAATCGAAGTTCAATTTATAATGTTGAATCGACTCAATCTAAAAATGGTTTAGATAAGTCGTATCTGTGGCACTGTCGTCTTGGTCACATTAGCAAGAAACGCATCACTAAACTCCAATCGGATGGGATTTTGGAATCATTCGACCATACATCGAATGATGAATGTGAATCTTGTCTTTTGGGAAAGATGACGAAGGCACCGTTTACAGGAACTTGTGAGCGAGGCAAGGATCTGTTGGACATAGTACATACTGATGTATGTGGGCCGTTCAGATCAGCCACTAGACACGGCGAGAGATACTTCGTGACTTTTACTGATGACTTCAGTAGATATGGATATGTTTATCTGATTAAACATAAGTCTGAAACCATCGAGGTGTTCAGGACGTTCCAAAACGAGGTAGAGAATCAACTAAATAGGAAGATTAAGACTCTCAGATCCGATAGGGGTGGTGAGTATCTTAGTCAAGAGTTCCGAGATCATCTAAGGAGTTGTGGCATAATTGCACAACTTACTCCTCCCAGGACACCACAACATAATGGTGTAGCTGAGAGGAGAAACCGAACATTGCTTGATATGGTTCGGTCCATGATGAGTCGAACTGCGCTTCCAATCAGTTTCTGGGGTTATGCCTTAGAAACTGCTGCAAGGGTCCTAAATCTTGTACCAACGAAAAAGGTTTCTAAAACACCTTCTGAAATATGGAGCGGGGAAGTTCCCTCACTTGCATATTTAAAAGTCTGGGGTTGTGAGGCTTACGTACGCCGTGAAGCTCAAGACAAGCTAGAACCCAGATCAGAGAGGTGTTATTTTGTTGGATACCCAACTAATTCTTTTGGATATTAATTCTATAAACCTTCGGAGAACAAAGTGTTTGTTGCTTGAAGGGCATGGTTTCTTGAAAGGGAACTGATATCCAAAGAGACTAGTGGGAGCCAAATTGATCTTGAAGAAATTCAAGAGTCAACCAACATGGAAACCGACTTTGGCACTAGTTCTCAACAACAGGTTGTAGAACCTACAGTTGTTGAGCCTCAGCAAAGAGTTACTGAGGAATCTGACATCCAGCCACCACCTGTTCGCAGGTCTGATAGAGTGCTGATGCGGTAATTATCATATATAAAAAGCGTAACAAGTTTTAACCTCTAATGCCTAGCCACCGTCTTACCACATATACAGGCAAGCGTACCTGATCGTGAGTAATATAGTGTAGGAAAGTCCAGGTATCGTATCTACCACTGGGAACGGTCAAGTTATTGTAGACTAAAGTCGAATTAGTTTAATTAATCAAAAGGGGGGGTTTTGTATGAAAAAGGTTCAATTACTTAAAAAGACAATTAACTAAGTAAAACTAAGAAAGCAAATGAAATTACGATTTAAGTTTATAATAAAAGAAAACAGCAGCACTTATCATGATAAAACGAATCCCCAATATGGATGACATGAATAGATCGAAAGTTTGGTTGTTTTGACTATTGTAGGAATTTAAGTCTGGGACACCCTAACATGTGCAATTTATGGTTAAACTAGGTCACGGTCCTCCTAGTTCTAATCCTAAATCGTTTGGTCCACAATCTAGAATCGGTAAACCCTTCCTAATCAATTATTGTAATGGCTCTTCTACTCTCGGTCACTAATGGTCAAAGTAACCCTTAACATAACTCTATGGTCCAAGTCAGGCTAAGGTAGGTTGATTATCCTTTCGGAGTCTATCTGTCTTGGTCCAACAAATACACCCAACCAAGTGATTTCAAATCGCCACAACAACAACAATCAAGAAAGAACCATAAACGACATTCAATTAATCAAAAACAAACCAATAAACATTAATTGCAAAATATCATCCATAATGGTTCATCTATCATGACAAGCACTACTAATAAACTACTCACTCATAATGAGCACAAGAACATAAACAAGAGTAGATATCGACATGATACCGACAGTACAACGTTAGATGATCAGAGATCGACTTCCGCAGCGTACCGGCACCTTTCGTATTCTCACTCTCGTTCCTCTGACTTCCCCTTGTGTGTTGCACTTCAAAACTCCTCTCTAAAACTGAAGGAGGAGGCTGATATTTAAAGAAAAACGACCAGACGTCATCTGGCGATCGCCAAACTGCTCTCTTGGCGTCGCCAAACACTAAATAAAACCCTAATCTCCACTTCAGTCGCACTTGGCGGCGCCAAATTGGGCACTTCGCGATCGCCAAGTGTCTTCTGTGTTGACCTTGTGCATTTTTCTCGTTTTCTCGCCTTTTTCCGTACTTTTCCGTTCCACGGCCTCCAAATCCTTCACAATCAATAAAAAGCTCAATTAGTGCATGAAATGATCATAAACGGGTGAGAAATGGGGTAAAGTCATACGATTACGCGCAACCAAAACATGTATAATTTTGGTGTTATCAAAATCCCCACACTTAAGCTTTGATTGTCCCCAATCAAAAGACTGAAAACAAAGAAAGATAACTCCAAAATTATCTCAACCCAAGATCGTCAAAAAAAACAAAGTATACTCACACACTCGAACACACAAACAAGACTCATCAAGTAATTGGATACCAAGGCCAACCTTTTACCCTCACATAATACGAAGTGTATCTCTCGGGGGTAAAAGTGTATATGTAAGTGATCACACCAATACTCGACTAATTCCCGCATGCATAAGCTTGTCACCAAATCTAATCTCCACCACTGAGAAGTTGTCAACCGTCAAGAGGACTTTAGGGTTGCAATGTTAGGCTAAGGGTTAAGGGTAGGATAAAGGATATATAATAGTGGCTAAGGGTTTTGCAACAAAAACTTGAAAACTTAATCAGTAATGATCCAAACAGTGAAACAATCTGACTTCCAAAAATGAGACTTTTGGGATGAGTACTCTTCTTTTTAGAATTGGCCTAAGCCTATGGCTTATTTGGGGCACAAATTCTTTTTACTTTCTTTTCAGCTCTCATTCTTTTCTTTTTTTTTGTATTCTCGACTCTTTTGATATTTCTTTTCTTTTCTGAGTCTCAAATATTTTCTCTCTTTTTTTTTTCAGAGCAGCAACTATGTTGCTTTTGGGCTCTTTTTAAATCTCAATCCCATACAAACTGTCAGATAAGAAAACTAGATCAAAACATCTCAAAATTCAAATTTAAGTCACGACCAAGAGATAGATAAACAATTAGGCTCAAGGATAAAGTGTATAGTGGGTAAAGAAATGAAAGGCTAAGGCTCAAAATTGGTTTCAAGGGATAAAGTGTTAAAAGGTGAACACTTTTCATTTACAGGCTAGGCAAATCAAATAACCTTATGATGAGGTTATCTGACGAAGGCTAAAAGGGTTAGAAACGAAGGCCTCTATCAGTGCAATGGTGATAAATACTTCTCTTATGTGGTCTCGACAAGCATTCAAATGACAAGTTCTACCTTGGGTCAAAGTCGGTATTCCTCACAAAATAAACAGATGTAACAATATAGACTCAATCTCTCAAAGGAATCGGGTGAGGCACTCATGGTAATCAGTATTCCAAGGTATCCTTTTACTCAACTAATCCTATTCAGTGTTCTCTTATGCAAGCAACTCAGTCTCAAAAACAATCTCAGATTTCGAAAAAAATTGGGGTCAAATCTCAAAGCTTTCAAAAGTTTGAAAAACGACAATCCACAAGCAATAAGTGAACCCATTCAAACAGATAAGTCTACATAACCCCCTCTCCACACTTAAAATTTGCAGTGTCCTCAATGCAACAATTAACACAATTAAGGAGTAATTGGGAAAAAGAGAAACTTCCCGGGTTATGTGACGAAATCTGTTCTGATCTGAGAGTGGTGCATAAAATTCGTGCTCGATCATAAAACGCCATATCTACCAAAAAGAAAAAGAAAAAAAGTAAAAACGAACAAGAGAGAAATAACCAAACCAAACTAGTTAAAAATCCTAAACAAACCAACAGAAAAATAAAATTGTTCAAACACAACCACGCAGTTCAAAAACAAAAAGAAAATTGTTTAGGACAACCATATCGAATAACGGAGATAAAAGATAGAGATCAGTAAGGGCCACGAGGTTGGTTTTGCCAATCCTCGTAAGTCGGGTAAACGGGCGGAGCATCCTCGGAGTATGGCCAATAAGGAGATGGAGCATAAGCGGTATTCGGTTGAATACCGAAGTGGGAGGCCATCTGGTTCATCACTCCACTTTGCCAGTTGGCTTGGTGAAAAGCCTCCACGGTGTTGTACTCCATGTGCTGTTGATGCCGGCCATAAGAAAGTGACATCTCCGAAAGTTGGTTACTCAAATCTTGGTAACCCGAATAAGAAGTCCAATCCGCCGGTTGTTGACTCGAACTCGCCCCACTCGTTCCACCGGTCTCATGCGTACTCCTCGGTGCTTGACTAGGTTGACTTCTCGGTTGACTCCTATAAGATTGAGGATTACGGATCCATGCATTGTAGTCCCTTCCGATCGCATGTTCAACTCTCGCCACGCCCATACCTCGGAGTTGGTCCATGTCAATCAACCCCATCTCCCCGAGGTTCGTCATCGAAGCGATCGCGGCGTCGGTTAAGATACCGAAATGCTTGGCCAAGAGCGTCATGTACTGGCCACCAACGATGCGACTACCCTCGCGATAACCGCTCGCTTTAGCGAGTTGAGCGGCTATGAGGTACGGAGCATTCGGATACTTATCATCCGTAGAGAGTTGCTCAAGAAGCCACAAATCTTGCACGTTCACTTTCTCCTCACTAGAAGATCGAGCGGTCACCGTTTGAATGAGCATGCGGTGTAGAAGCCTATCCGTCGAAGTAAGAAAACCTTTCACCTTGAGGTTGCCATGATAATCACCATCACCCAAAATCGCCCATGCCAAACGCGGATCAAAATCATCGGATCTCTTTGAAGTCACCCACATATACTCCTCGAATCCGGGAGCATCAACATCCGCTTGGGTATATATCCCCAAAGTAAGAGCAAACTCAACCAAAGAAAAGATCTCCAAATGCGACCAAGTCAGAACGTCATACAAGATTGATGAAACTCGTCAAGAGCCTTAATCGCATCGAAACGAAACGTGGCGACAAACTCCACGATAAGCTCTCGGTAGAGGGTCTCGACAATATCGAAAACTCACTCCCAAGCATGGCATATGTAGTACTCATTGCCATGCTCATCGTATGCGTGTTTTTCAAGAATCGCTTTGATATCGTTCTCGACATGCATTGATCGAAGAAGATCCCAATCAACTCTTTTCGGCATGAGAATTTGGCGGGGGAGAAGTCGGTTGACAATGTCCCGATATTCCTCCTTCTTTCGAGCGTTCAAAGTTGGGTCGTTCGTGAATGAGGTGAAAACATGACTTCCATCCGGTGCATGGAAGTTGATAGCGGCGGTGGTCTTTGATGCGCGGGTCTTTTGTCTCTACAAAAACCAAATACCATTGTCTTAGAAAAGTTTTCAATCAAATAAGTGCAAGACAAGGTTTATTCACATTCAAAGTTCCAACAAGACAAAAACCTATACGACTAACAAGTTCAAGCATCACAATCATATATGCATGACAAAACAAGAGCAATGGGGATGTGAAGCATCCCCACACTTGAACTTTTAGTTCAATCCCAATTCCAAACTAATCTAGCTAAACAAGAAGAAGTGGGGGATTTTGGTGTTCTCAAAATCCCCACACTTATCATTTAACCACAATCACTAGATTAATCAATCAATTAGCATGCAAGAAACAAGATTTCAATTATAATGTATAGCATGCATTCATCTAAACAATCAATGGTGTATCAAGAATCATATCAATCCTATTCAAGCAACAAACACCATTGATACCCAAAAACAAGATCTCCAACTACCAAATCGAGCAATCCTTACGAAATCAAAGTTAGAAAACGTACCTTGTTCATGATTAAAGATGAAATTGAAGCTCAAGAAGGTCGGATTTCGCAAGAATGTGAGAGGATTTGGCGGCGCCTAAGAGGAATTAGGTTTGTGTGTTTGTGAAAAGTGGGAAAACGAAGGTTTTAAAAACCCCTGCCCCGACTTCGCGTCGCGAAACCCTGGGCTTCGCGTCGCCAAACAGGCCAATTTCAGCAAAACCCTGATTTTTCAAAATCTCGCGTCGCCAAACGGTCCTCTTCGCGTTGCCAAGTTCGAAAAATTTTACCTGACCCGTTGCTTACTCACTTGGCGTCGCCAGATTGAGAATCTGGCGATCGCCAGATGGCTACTGTTTCCCACTTGTGAAATTTTGCATCGCATTCCGATTTCGCTCGAATCTGGTTTCTATCTCCTCCGTATGGTTACTTAAGCAATATAAAATGAAAACATTAATAAAAAACACACGAAAATCACTAAAAGATGAAAGAAAATCAAAAAGCTCGGGTTGCCTCCCGAGAAGCGCTTCATTTTTGGATGGGTCTAGAGCTCGACCCCACTTTCAGCTCATTTCTTGGCACGTCGGGATGACGAGCCCTTCTTCCTTCTGTGATCTTTCTTGGAGGATCCCGATTCCTTGGTTGGTTGCCCCTTTTTGTGCATCGGGTTTGAGTAATCCTCCGTTTTCTTTCCAAGCTCATGCGGGAGTAACGGACGCTTCGTGCTTTTGGTGTAGGCCAGAGAAGGATCATCATAAGGTTCATCGAGGTGTCTAACCGGCTCTCCGTTAGGGTCAAAGTAAATCCGATTGTCTCCATAGCCTAAGCTTGTGACTTGATTGCGCATATCGGTATTTACTTGAGCGGTGTGCAAGAAAGATCTCCCGAGGATTATTGGGATTTCAGTGTCCTTTGGAAGATTAGCTATGATGAAGTCCGTATAATAAACGAATTTTCCAATACGAATCGGGACTCCTTCCGCTATCCCCAATGGTTTTGTCATGTAACCGTTCACTCCTCGGTATTGATAGTCCGTTGGAAGGATTTGAGTGATTCCCATTTTCCTGCAAAAAACCCACGGGCATCATATTAAGAGCGGCACCCGAATCAACTAAAGCAAGACCTGAAAATTTATGACAAGAAATAGGTAAGTTATAACTCCCTGGATCATGTCGAATCGGTGCTATGTAAACGAGGTCATCTTCCGGTGCTTTTTCCTTCTCTTTCTCTTTGCCTTTGTCTTCTTTTTCCGGGATTACGAACTCCGCGTATCCTCCTTGTTTTCCATCTTCCTCATCATCATCACTAGAAGCTTCGGGGACCTTGAGTCTTAGATGTTCGAAAGACACGGTGAACCCCTCCGAATCGTAATCCGTGGCATAGTCGGGCTCACTTTCGCTCTCGGTCTCCACGTACTTCTTCGTGTAGATATCCGTCCACTTCTTCTTTGACGGCTCTCCAGTCATCATGAGCATTGGTTTCACATTCTCCACCTTTGGGTTGACTTGTGTTTGCGTTGGCAGTTCTCCTTGCGTTCTTTCATTAAGAATTTGTGAAACACGTCCAACCTGTAATTCCAAATTCTGGATGGTGCTTTGGTGATTACGTAGGTATGAACCCACTTCATCGTTCAATTTCTTTTGCGCATCCATGAATTGGATAATCCGATCTTCGATAGTCATACGTGGCTCTCCATCCGGCCTTTGGTTCTGTTGAGTTGGTGCGAAGAACCCTGGTGGTCTGGGAATGAAATTACGGTTGTTGTTCCACCTCCCTTGGTAATCGCCTGGGTTGACATAATTCACCTCCTCGGGTGTCATCATGGGCTTGTTCGGGCAATCCTTTGTCAAATGCGGTCCATTGCACTCCTCACATCCAACCTGCAAAGCATGAACAGATTTAATTAGTTCCTCGATTTTGCGTTCAAACCTTACCTGTTGCTTTTTCATAGCGGCTAATTCATCGGATGGATCGAAGTCAGTAGAGATCTTTCCAGCCATCCTCGGGATTTTTAGTCGCTTGTCCGTCCTCGAATCTATGTTATGTATGAGCATGTCTTCGAGGAGCTTGTAACCTTCCGTGGGCGTTTTGTACATAAAGACACCACCTGCAGATGAATCCAAAGTAGCTCGTGAGGAATAAGCAAGTCCACTATAGAAAGTTTGAACCTGTTCACTCTTATTTAGCTCGTGACTCGGGCACGAGTTTAGGAGGTGCTTAAAACGTTCCCATGCTTCGGATATGGTTTCCCCATGTTGTTGTTGGAAGGATCGGATCTCGGCTCTCAGTTTGTCGATCTTGGATGGTGGAAAGAATCGGGAAAGGAACTTTGAGCGAAGTCCTTCCCATGTAGTGATTGAGCTTGGCTCTAAAGATCGCAACCAGGCCCTAGCTTCTCCGATAAGTGTTAGAGGAAAGACCCGAAGACGAATCGCATCATCCCTGTCTGCCTCTGTTTTGAATAGATCACATATGTCCACGAAGTTCTCCATGTGAACGATAGGATTGCTATCGTTTCTCCCGTCGAAGGTAAGGTCCTTGATCATGTGGAGGAGCTTCCCCGAGATTTCTTTGTTCAGATTCGGCTTCGTGATTGGATTGGTGGGCACAGTTGAAGCGGTTCTCCTGGCGGTCCACATTGGTGCCTCGTCTCTCATCTCAAAAATCAAAGCTCTCGGACGAACTTTGTTTGCTTTTGATTTCTTTTTGTTTCTTTTTCTGAACTCTCTCTCTGGCTCCTCAAATGGCTCTAACAAGTCTGCCGTGACTGAAATCACAATAAACGGTTACGGGCAACTTGCGGGAAACAAAGAGATAATATAAATATAAATAAAACTAAAACTAATTAATTAAACTAGAAAGCGAAAAACTTGCAAGGGACAGAATCCCTCACAAGGATCGATTAACTAAACTACTTAAACTAAAATCTAGCAACTACCGTTCCCCGGCAGCGGCGCCAAAAACTTGATGCGGTAATTATCATATATAAAAAGCGTAACAAGTTTTAACCTCTAATGCCTAGCCACCGTCTTACCACATATACAGGCAAGCGTACCTGATCGTGAGTAATATAGTGCAGGAAAGTCCAGGTATCGTATCTACCACTGGGAACGGTCAAGTTATTGTAGACTAAAGTCGAATTAGTTTAATTAATCAAAAGGGGGGGTTTTGTATGAAAAAGGTTCAATTACTTAAAAAGACAATTAACTAAGTAAAACTAAGAAAGCAAATGAAATTACGATTTAAGTTTATAATAAAAGAAAACAGCAGCACTTATCATGATAAAACGAATCCCCAATATGGATGACATGAATAGATCGAAAGTTTGGTTGTTTTGACTATTGTAGGAATTTAAGTCTGGGACACCCTAACATGTGCAATTTATGGTTAAACTAGGTCACGGTCCTCCTAGTTCTAATCCTAAATCGTTTGGTCCACAATCTAGAATCAGTAAACCCTTCCTAATCAATTATTGTAATGGCTCTTCTACTCTCGGTCACTAATGGTCAAAGTAACCCCCTTTAAAATAACTCTATGGTCCAAGTCAGGCTAAGGTAGGTTGATTATCCTTTCGGAGTCTATCTGTCTTGGTCCAACAAATACACCCAACCAAGTGATTTCAAATCGCCACAACAACAACAATCAAGAAAGAACTATAAACGACATTCAATTAATCAAAAACAAACCAATAAACATTAATTGCAAAATATCATCCATAATGGTTCATCTATCATGACAAGCACTACTAATAAACTACTCACTCATAATGAGCACAAGAACATAAACAAGAGTAGATATCGACATGATACCGACAGTACAACGTTAGATGATCAGAGATCGACTTCCGCAGCATACCGGCACCTTTCGTATTCTCACTCTCGTTCCTCTGACTTCCCCTTGTGTGTTGCACTTCAAAACTCCTCTCTAAAACTGAAGGAGGAGGCTGATATTTAAAGAAAAACGACCAGACGTCATCTGGCGATCGCCAAACTGCTCTCTTGGCGTCGCCAAACACTAAATAAAACCCTAATCTCCACTTCAGTCGCACTTGGCAGCGCCAAATTGGGCACTTCGCGATCGCCAAGTGTCTTCTGTGTTGACCTTGTGCATTTTTCTCGTTTTCTCGCCTTTTTCCGTACTTTTCCGTTCCACGGCCACCAAATCCTTCACAATCAATAAAAAGCTCAATTAGTGCATGAAATGATCATAAACGGGTGAGAAATGGGGTAAAGTCATACGATTACGCGCAACCAAAACATGTATAATTTTGGTGTTATCAAGTGCGTCATGCACCAGAAAGATATAATTTACTTATATCTGATGGTGATGATACATAGGTAGATCTTGATGAGCCTACCAGTTATCAGGAAGCCATGGCGGGCCCTGAGGCCGCTAAATGGAAGGAGGCTATGGAAAGCGAGATGCAATCGATGTATGATAATCAAGTATGGGACTTGGTTGATCATATACCCAGTCTAAAGATAGTGGGTCATAAATGGGTCTTCAAGAAGAAGACCGACATGGATGGCAAAGTACACACGTACAAAGCCAGATTGGTGGCGAAGGGCTACACGCAAACTCATGGTGTAGAATATGATGAAACCTTCTCACCAGTGGCTATGTTGAAATCTATTAGGATACTCATTGCCATAGCAGCATTTCATGACTATGAAATATGGCAGATGGATGTAAAAACCGCTTTCCTTAATGGCAAGCTATCTGAGGATGTATATATGACACAACCTGAGGGTTTTGTATAGTCCGAGCATCCTAATAGAGTGTGTAAGCTTCAAAAGTCTATTTATGGACTTAAGCAAGCTTCTCGCAGCTGGAATATCTGCTTCGATGAGAAAATCAAAGAATTTGGTTTTTTGAGAAGTGATGATGAACCATGTGTATATGTCAGAACTAGTGGGAGCATTGTAGCCTTCCTTTTCTTGTATGTAGATGACATATTTCTCATGGGAAACGATATCCCTACTTTGCAGAGTGTAAAAACTTGGTTAGGGAAATGTTTTTCTATGAAGGACATGGGAGATGCAGCATACATATTAGGCATCAAGATCTATAGAGATAGATCTAGGCGTCTTATTGGTCTAAGCCAAAGTACCTACATAGACAAAGTGTTGAAGAAATTCAACATGCAGGACTCCAAGAAGGGGTTCATTCCTATGCAGCATGGTTTGGCGCTGAGCAAGGCTCAGTGTCCTAGTTCTAGTTCAGAGCTAGAAAGGATGAGTCGGATTCCTTATGCCTCGGCTATAGGATCGATCATGTATGCCATGATATGTACTAGGCCTGATGTGTCGTGTGCTTTGAGCATGACGAGTCGGTATCAGGCCAATCATGGCAATGACCACTGGACAGTGGTAAAAAACATCCTCAAGTATTTGAGACGAACTAAAGAAATGTTCTTGGTTTATGGAGGTGCGGAAGAACTCAGTGTAAAGGGTTACACTGATGCTAGCTTCCAAACCGATAGGGATGATTCTTGCTCGCAGTCGGGATTCGTGTTTTTATTGAACGATGGAGCAGTTTCTAGGAGAAGCTCTAAGAAAAGCACTGTATCAGATTCAACAACGGTGGCTTAACTGTATTCATTTTAGTTGATTTGAAATTTCAGAACTTATACACTTGCTTTATGATGTATCGATATTATGATTGAGATCTTAATATATGCTTGGAGCAGTTACTATCATTCAGTGTATTATTAATGTTCTGTTTTTGCATGTTTATTAACTTCCTTGAACAATTAGTTCAAAATTTTCCACAGTCAGTCGTTCTCCATTGGAAGGGAGTAGTGAATTAAGACTGGTGTGGAGTGTTAGTTGATTATCCATAGAGATGGGTATAGCATAGAGATGCAACTGTACACTCACATGTACTTGATAGAGATCAAGTATTGGAACGACCCACACTTAGAGATTGCTTCATGGATCATGTCACAAGCAATTCTAAGATGGTAATATCTAGTATCCTTAAGTAAAGATACATGAGATTTTTTGACACAAAGTCTGTTATGCTTTGATGTTTCTCCAACGTTGTCCGTAACAGGCGACTATAAAGGGAACCGTTGGGCGTAATGTGATTAGTGGGTAAGAAATCTATGTAGTCAATATTATTTGTTCCTTTTATCTTGCGATAAAAGTGATATCCATGGGCCCCTTGATGATTTGGTGCTGACGCTGAATGTATGCATACTCAGACTAGATTAATGTTGGATTAATCTTGTCTTTGGGTCACCACAAATCTTTATCGAGAAACATAATAGTGAACGATCTGAAGATTGACCACGTTCCATGTCTGACGTTCACACGGATATCTGTAACAAAGGGATATTTGATCACTTACCTATAGGACTGCTTAACGCATAATTGAGTCTTAGATGACTTACCTCATGCTTAAATAGGGATGATGTTGTATTGCAAAATACTGAACATCGTCATTGTTACTATTTAGTTGTTGTGACATGTGCAAGTGGGAGTCTGTTGGAGATATGCCCATTACCACAACAAATAGCAATGGTCTTAAAATTGCATGGGCCTATTGGGTCGCACACAAAGTTCAGTCACGTAAAGACGAGATATAATTTTAGAGGGTTAACAAGTAATTAATTGAAAGTGTTTTAATTAATTGGAATTACTATAAGGACTAACTAGTAATTAGTCCATACTTATTATTAGATTAGATCTAATAATCTAGATAATTAGGCTACTCGCACCCAAGCTTTCCAACCCTCTCAACCCACTCACTTTTTGAATGCCACATCAGCTTCCACATTAGCTTTTGGTCAACCCTCTCTTTACCCTCCCATAACCCTCTACAACACACACCCAACTCTCCCAACCCACTCACTTTTCAATTTATTTTATTTATTTCATTTATTTTATTTAATTAAAAATAATTTAAAATTCTAATATTAATAAAAATTACATAATTAACTAAACTAAAATTAAGTAAACTAAAAAAATTACGAAAAAAATAAACTAAAAAAAATACGAAAATAAATAAACTAAAAGTCGAAGCCGTGTCTCGCTTTTAGTACAACCTTTTTTTGCAACACCGCTTGCAACTCCAAACCCGAAAGGTGGTCATGCGGGGTTTTGCAGAACACCCAGTCTTGCTCGTATGCAGCATTTAGTTGGAGTTGGAGTTTTTTTTCTTCGAGCTCCGCAATTTTCCTATCGAGTTCAAGTTTTTTCATCTTGTAGTCCATTTTTTCCGCCAAATTGCGGTCCCACGACTCATACAGTTCGGTCGTGGGGGTGGAAGATTGGCCCCCTCTAAGGGCCTTTTTCGCCTTGCCCCGACCTACGGGTCGTTTAGGTGGCGGAACCTCGACCTCGTCGGAATCTTGACCAAAGTGACCGTCGGAAGACCCGGACGTGCGAGTACGTTTTGTTGAGCGAGACGAAGACCCACCGGACATTAACGGAACTGCAGCCCATTTAGGCTGTGACGGACTATCTCCCAACACTCTTCGAAGGGGAAAACACTGCCCTCCGTCATTTGGTATTGGGAACGAACCTTTTTTAGAAGGTTGACGTCGCTTTGTCCGCTAGGCCTATTGTTCATTATTTGGTTGTATATTCCGTTGAAGGCCATGATTTTTTTGTTCATCGCCCTCCATTTTGCAGTCAGTTGGTGGTGGGTTCTGTACGGGGTGGCCTCAAGTCGGGCGTAAAACGACCGCTCGATTGACTGCCAAAATTTCACTACAAAATAATTAACGAAACAATTAATTAATAAATTAACGACAAAACTTATTCGAATAACTTAACAAATTAACGAAACAATAATATACAAGATCTTTGCGCGTTACCGGATGCGGGGTTCTCGGACTCGTTAATCCACGAATGGCATAACGCTACTTCCTCCTCGGGTGTCCAATTTTTTGCCGCTGCGCGGGTGGGGAAGGTTTGTTTCGGTTTTTCGGGGAAAAGATCGGGTTCGGCCTCGGGTGAAGCGGAACCTTCGGTTGGCAACCGTTGGGTTTCCGGAACATACGAATGTGTTTCGCTTGAATCGGAACCGAGGCCGTTTCACGGGGTACGAGATCGGGGTAAGCCGTTTTCCCGCGGTTATAATCCGTATTGACACCGGATGTCCCGTAGTGGATGGGAAACGCCGTATTAGAAATTTGGGTGGGAAAGTAATTTGGAGGGTAAGGAAAATGGGGAGGATAGAAATTTGGCGCATAACCAGTTCCGTAACCGGTTCCGTAACCGGCGTTTTGTTCATCATAATGCGGTATAAACGCCGGTTGTTGTTGAGCGTCAAATTGCGGTATATACGGTTCGTGGTTCGCGTAATCGGCGAATCCCGACCCACCGGCACCTCCCGACGGACCGGCACCTCCCGACGGACCGGCACCTCCCGACGGACCGGCACCTCTCGATCCACCGACACCTCTCGAAGGACCTGCACCTCTCGATCCACCGCCACCTCTCGATGCTCTTCCTCGTGAACCACGTCCCGACATGTTTGGATTCATGGTTGTGTATATATAGTTGTGTATATGAAAGTGAATATAGAAGTGTTGAAGGATGTGTATATGAAGTGAATAGAAGGTTTATATATATAGGAGGTTGGTATGTATTTGGAAAAAAAAAATTAAGTGAATATGGCCGTTGGAGAGGCCCGTTGCCAACGGCTCTGTGAAGCCGTAGTAGCTCCAACCCGCCGGCTTCCCAATGTGTCGCACCCAAGCCGCTGAACCCGGCGGCTTTACCCGCAGCAAGCCGCTGCCAAGCCCGGCCCGCGGTGCGTACAGCCTTATTAGAGATATTTATTTAGATTATATTTGATATTATCTAAATAAGGTATAATAATAATTATATAATAAAACCCTAATTCTAAAATATATATATCTTTCTCATCTCTTTGGTTTCGATTGCTACAACAAAAAGGAAATCAGAAGCCCTTTTTTTGCTTCTGACGCCACCAACAAGAGAACACCAAAAGGTGTTTTTCCAATCAACTTTTCTTGA
The DNA here is from genome assembly GCA_030169165.1 of Centaurea solstitialis. NCBI lineage: Eukaryota > Viridiplantae > Streptophyta > Magnoliopsida > Asterales > Asteraceae > Centaurea > Centaurea solstitialis. Next base: position 66,747,515 of record CM058041.1, read on the forward strand.
TGATTTTTTACGGCTATCACCAAAAGGTGTTTTGGTTATGCTTTGAAAATACAACACATTCAATTAAGAGTGGTGTTTACTTGGTGATCGTAAAGAGACGAGAGGAAGATATTTCGTTAATTACGTGACTGGTTTTGGGGTGTGCTCCTGATAGAGAGATTCCTACTATTGGATCTTCACAGTCGTCAGAAAGGTCTTTCTAATCCTTCTCGTATTTAATATAATTGTTACTTGTATTCTGATTGTAACTTGATCTCTGGAAGATGTGTGTGTTTCTCGCTTCCGCTATAATATAATGTATGCTCTGTATCACTGTATGGTTTTATAATACACACAATCCAACAATCCGTTGTCCCTCCCATTCTCTCAAGGATATTTCCGACCGCTAGGCTACTAATGCTTTGATACAAACCGGTCTTAATTGTCTATTTAATCTAAAGAATATCTGGTTTTAAATATGTCGTATGTTTCTCAATACAAAATGTTGAATATATGGTAATAATGTACCTGAGATCGAAAAACATTCACAAACAATTAATATCCTATCTTGATTGGGGTGGAAGCATCTCCATCCTATCAATAACAAAAGTTACAAAATTTTCTCTCCGAATCAAGCCTTCCAGACAGACCATTCCATTGGTTATGCCAACACCGGAATGTAAGTCGACCATTTGTCCACTTGACAACTTAACCTGTAACAAGATGTTAGGACTCATGTGCATCACCAAAAATTGAATGCCATTTTGACGATGAATTCCAGTTTAATACCTTCTCTGTACCACGGGTAGCACCAGAACACATTCAGGTAGTCTTTGGCACCTGATCAGATTGATTTTTTTCAATATATTTCCAGTTGATTAGAACAGATGTATCTCCCCGAATTCTCTTTTGAAACCAAGAAATACCCTCATTCTTGTACGGTAATAAGTAAGGTAAAGCAAAAGAAGTAGAAAAATAAACAAGGAAGTAGATCTACCTCAATGCTTTTCTCTTAACTTTATCATCATGCAAATCCAATTTCAGAATGAACTTCTAGAATCAAAATTCAGAAAAATAAGTCAACAATATGATAATGCTTCTTAGTACATGTACGTAGCCCCTTTCCTGCGATAACGAGATTTTAAGGTTTGCCTTTATGTTGTCGAAATGATAGCATTGAAGGAAAATACATAAAGGTTAAAATTAAAGCCAAGAATCCTCAAAACCCAAGTAAAATGTTTATCCAATGTTCACACATGACCAAAAATCTACTTGACTCATCTTTTGAAAGCAGTAGTAGACAGTTTCTTGTCCATATTTCACCCTATCAATTGTGCTTATTTTATCAAAACATGTCTAGCCTAGCGGTAAGGTAACATCGATCTTAGAGTGGTCAGCGGATCTTAGAGCGGTAAGCTGCCCTTGGATCCTAGATACCCCAGAGCGTGTGTGTGTGTGTTAAGCTTGCCATTAAATTTTTTTTGCTTATTTCATTATACAACTTATTTGTGAAAGAAAGGACCAACTACAACACACAAATTATTTCATCAACACAATTCTAATTATTTCACCATATTGATTTGCACATTTCATCAAATAATTACAACTGCACTTGCTAGTTTCACCATGTAGATGTATCCTGATAAGAGTTCATTCCTATGTTTCATTACTCAAGTGGTGATTATTTCAATCATATATTAATGCCATAAATTCATCACATAACAATTACTAGACCAAACATTTCATCATATAGGGCCCAAATCCAGCACATTACATAGTAAACAATCTAATTAAAATAAAAATTACGTAGTAAACATTTCATCATACAGGGCCCAAATCCAGCACGTTACATATATAGTTCAATAACGTGTTGTTCTTCATCATTCGTTTACTTCGGTTCCTCGTTGTGTGGTGAAAAACTCTATAAGAATGTTTGTTTCACTGATTAAAGCGGCTCTAACCAAACCCCAAAAATGTACCTCCATTGAGACAAGGCAAGCATAAAATTAATCAAGTTGATCTTGTGAAAATCGAAACCAGAGTACACGCTCGGAAAAGCCACTGAATATCTTGGATATCATCCGATTTCCTAATCTGATTGCCATTGTACTAATTTACCCTTCCGTCCATTTTTTTCCCATTCAAAATATTAAATTAAGTCCATTATTAACATAATTAGCACAAATGCATCTTTACTGTTGATTGATAAAATCTATGGTCCATAAATGGGTTGTATGGTTTGCATTTTTCAAACCACCAATACAAGAGAGGAAAAATCACAGTACCTACAAACCTACTCAAAGAGGAAAAATCACAGGGGCCATGGCCCCTGGAGGCCCCTAATTAAAGCCATCTGCCACTGCACTAGTTGAACTTTGTGTGGCTGATAGCGGTGTATCTTGTGCAAGCCTTGTGGGGAAGACCAGAAACGTTTAGGTGGAACTTGCAGTGATTGAGAACTACCTTCCAACATCTCCACAACTTTGCTTATAGATGGTCGATCTGATAGATCATATTGAATACACCATAGGCTTGTCGTCACCATCTTCCTAGCTAATTCTTCTTCCTCTTTGGATGTCACCCCATTTATCCCTAGATTGTTACCGGATTCTATTTGCTTGTATATGCAATCTGGAAAATATGTTTCACTTGTGCTTGTCACATTCGCGTTAATGTTTTTACATGCACCAGTCATTTCAAGAACCATCATCCCATAGCTATACACATCAGATTTGTGTGATGCCCCTCCAAGACTTTTGAAAAATACTTCAGGGGCCATGTATCCGACAGTACCTCTTGCACCCATTACCGAAACGATACTCTCCTTCTTCTTGCACAACTTGGCCAACCCGAAATCGGATATTTTTGGGACAAATTCTTCGTCCAAGAGGATGTTGTGAGGCTTTATGTCAAAGTGCACAATTCTTGTGTTACAACCTTGGTGCAAGTACTCTAGACCCTTTGCGATGCCTTTAGCTATTAGGAACAACATGTTCCAGTCCAAATGAGTGTCATCACCTCGTAGAAACTTATCTAAGGATCCATTTGGCATGAACTCGTACATTAGGGTTCTTTTCTTTCCCTCAATGCAAAAACCTAAGAGTGTGACAACGTTGACATGAGAAGTTCTACTAATACTAGCGACTTCATTAATGAAATCTTCTCCGTCTCCCGTGGCTTCACCCAAGAGCTTCACTGCAACTAGATGCCCATCAGGTAGTTGTCCTTTGTAGACGCTTCCATACCCTCCTTGCCCTAGTTTCACCTGGAATGAGTTTGTCATCTTCTTGATTTCTGAATACTTGTATCTTTTTGGGGATAGAGTTCCATAGTTCCTTATGAACATTTCAATTTGATGATTTGCATCTTTTTGAGTTTGCCACAACCTCTTTTTTCGATAGAGTATCACGCACAACAAGAGCATAATTCCAGCGATGCCACATGAAAAACCTGCACAAGATGTATGCAAGATGGTTAGATAGAAATTAATAAGGAATGCTTCATCACTTTGTCCATTAGAGGAACTATGTTTTTCATACATGAATATTCTTAAATATAAACGATGTCCTCAACATAGAAATTAACTTCGTTTACTTACCTATTGTTAATTGCCACTTCCGGCTAAATTTTGGCTCCTCTCCTGCTTTGGATAAGAAGATAAATGTAGAGGAACTCAGTATGAGATTACACCGTGAACAACAGGAAAAGTTCGTAAGGACGATACTCAGACATATAGCAATGTGGCATATGCTATTATGGTCCAAAGTTAGTAAGCAGAAAATAACAAATTAACCCAAATGCATCTAATTAGAAAGAAATCATTTTCAAACCAAAATTCAAATCACAAGAATGACCACGATAAAAAGTTTCAAGTCCCACTTCACAAATGACACTAAGATTGTCTCACTTTAAATTGATCACAGTATCTAATTAGGCCATCAGTGTTTGGAGCCCTCTAGAGCTGTTAGTACCCGAACCCTCCCAACCCAAATACCCGGTACAATAAAAAAAGAAAAAAAGGAAGTGTGAGAGAGCTAAGGGAATTCCATAGCTAGAGCGGCTTCCCCACACCGCGCACACCACTCCACCGGCAAGCCCACTGGCCACGTAGCGGAGCCTGCTAGCCTGCTGATGCCGCCCGTCTTCAGCCCGCCCAACCCATATCATTGCTACACATGGCCTTATGGATCACAATTGAAAATTCACTCTTGAAAATATTACATGTGTAACGCCTATTCCTTATAAAAAACTAGATTTGGAATAAATTTTAAAATGAAAACAACTTTTTAAAACAAAATCAATTTTGAAAATTAAATAAATATTAAATTTGAAATCATGAAGAGTCACTAAATTTGGTCAGGACCCCTAAAAAAAGTCAACCTGAAAGAGGTATGGACCAAACATTTGACTATATCAGATTAAACCGGATCATTCGACCGCTTAAAACGTCAACAACGGTCTAGTTTAACTTGGTTCGACCTGTTTGAATAGTCCAACTGATTTTATCTGAACACTCCTAGCTAGACATACCTTTCACTTTCTGGCAACTAGAGCCGGCTCCGTACCCATCACCAACGAAACCGCTTTTACACGTACAGCGATACCCATCGCTTCCATCCAACGGTGACACGATTCTTGTACAATCAGCATCACCAGAACAGCCACAAGTTCCCTTAAGCCACCACCCCAGCTTAAATACTTGCATGTCCATAGACATCGCCTGGCCATTCATCTCCGACACAACCCCGGAAAACAAAAACCGACATCCCATCCTTGTAACGTTTTCATAATCGAAAAACATACGAGTAACGTCACCGGAGTAACAACTGACGTTACCGTCACCGGGACCATCCTGAAAGCCGCTGCAATTGGTAGTTTTGAGTTGGGCTCTTATCATCGTCATCGGGATCACACAATTCTCCATCTTTTCTTTGCAGTTATGCATGAGGATGTTGTTGGTGGACGTGGGGGCGTAGTTTTGACCGTAGAGGTGGCTGATGGTGTCAACGGCACGCCCACACGTGGCGGGGAGGCTGACGAGTAACGCGTCGTGGGTGATTTCTTGGATGGGGAATTCATTGATGAAAACGGTGCCGTTGGAGGTGCAATTGAGCTGGATTTGGCAGCCGGAGGAGAAGCCGAATGGGTATGGGGCGAGGCTGAATTCGCCACCGGGGCATGAGCGATCGCAATTACTCGGGTTCTGAGATATGATGGAGGGTAAAATGAAGAGTAGAGATGTGAAGAAATTATGTAACTTGATCATCACTTAGAAGATAAAAAGAAACTAGATATGGAGTAGTATGGAAAGAGTAGTGAAAGCAAGATGGAAATTTGGGACTAATTTTATCCACATTTTTGTATATTATTTAAAATAAATAATGTTACTTATTATACAATTAGGATTAAGTTCACGTAATACAAACATATTTTTATTAGATTACATTTTTATATTTGAAACTTTACAACAAAACATGTGAAGGTAAAGAATTCAATTACTACTGACTTTAGTTGAAATTTACCAACGGCAAACCAATGGTTTACCGATTGCTATTTCTTTATTTTATTTTTTAATTAGTTTCGGAAAATCGTAGGGAAATCGTCGGAAAAACTCCGGTAAATGGAACTGTTGGAAAGCCATTGATAAAGATCATCAAAAAACCGTTGCTAACTTTTACTGACCAACTTTTTATCGACGCTTGTTGTCATCGGAAAACCGTTGGTACGATGGTTTATCGACTGTTTATACCGTCAGTAAAAACTTGATCTCAGAAGTCTCGTGAAAACATCTTTATCTCAGATGATCCAAAGCATATGCATCCAATCATACATTAAATTATAAATGGGGGATTTGATTGGTAAAGATGATAGTTGTTTAATTGTCAATTTTCATCGATCAACAATGGAAACAATTTTAAATCATGTAAACTATGTAAAATCAACGAAATTTGTAGATTAGTTTTAGCGTTTGACCGACTTGGTCTAATCGTATCTTAATAAAAACCACTTGATGTTTGACAACTTCTATGAATTTCTATCGATCAAAAAACATGACAAATACAAAATAATTAAGGCTCTTAAGTAACATTAAGGGGACGTTTGGTTGGGGTATTGAGGGGTCAGAAATGGGAATGATAATGAAAACAGCTGTTTGGTTTGATATTATATAATGGAATGATTCTTGCAGATCCATTAATTTTCATTCCTGACCAAATTGGGGGGAATGAAATTTTTATTTCTACTTAGTTCTTTTTTTCATGCATTGTTCCATCTATGGATGTTAAATGATACATTTTTTGTATTTTCAAGTTGGAAAAACATGTTTTTTTAATATAAAACAATTTTTCATTGATTATAGTGGGTTAACCAAACAGCATCAATGTAATACTCATTCCTATTCCCATTCTCCTCCATTCCCATTTTCATTTTCATTCTCATTCCCTAAAATGAACCAGACGCCCCCTAACTTTTTAAACGGTATTTCATTTCAACATACCACACATACTTGTACTACCGGTTGCCAAAGGGTTTATAGTCCTGTGGTAAGATGTCCCTTTGCCTTAAAGTTGTGGATTTGAATTTTGTCATAAACATTGGTGTAGATTTAAAAGTAGATTTAGTAAGTGCATATGTCTTTTGCCTTTTAAAAAAAAGCCTTATACTTGAAGACGTTAGTAGGACCTTCGAGAAAGGTGAAGCTAGCTAATGAAAAAGATGTTCAACTTTTTTAATATATTTAAATAAGTTATGAGTAATTGTCTCTCTCTTTTGGTTGTCAATATACACGAGCGTTTGGTTGGGGGTATTGAGGGGTTAGGAATGAGAATGATGATTAATGAAAATTGTTGTTTGGTTTGATATAATATAATGGAATCATTCCTGCAGATGTTTAGAGAAACTTTCACTAAACAATCAGTTCATGGTCGTAAAAGCATGTTGAAAAAGTTTAAGGATATGGTTAAGGCATCAAAAACGTTGTTTCATGAACCCTCGGTTCATAAAACCACTCGTGGACGTCCTTTTCTAAAAAAATCAAGCTCTAAAAAAATAATATTGACGACCCTCGTAGTTACAGCTATTCTAACGCGCCAAGCTTTACCAATTCTAAAGATTTTAGTCATTAAGAATCAACGAGGCATAGCTCCTATTTTCAACAACAACCCGCCACCCCAAATCCATATCTTGATCAAATCCCGAGTTTATTTCATCCATATTGTACATATAGAAAATGTCTTGGGTGATGGAAATTGTGGATTTCGAGCCATATCCACTTGTTTGGGTGGTAATCAAAACGCATGGGATGTTATCCGTATAGATTTAATGGTTGAACTAACCGAGTATCTACATTATTACTCTGTTACGTTTGGCAGCAACGAGTGTGGAAGAATTTACGAATCGTTGAATTTTTCCAGAAAGGCATATTTGCACCAGTTAATCATTGGATTGTTATGCCTGAAATGGCAATTCTAACTGCTTCAAGGTATAATGTCATGCTCCATGTTCTTAGTATGAGAGGCAACATGACATACTTACCACACAAGACACCACTGCCGTCATCATCATCCGAGCACGTGTTAATTGTAATAGTACATGTTGATGGTAACCATTACATAAAGGTGGTATTAAACGCAAAATACCCAATGCCCACACTCACACACCATTGGACACGGACTCGACTTCTAGAGGCAAGTACATGGATTCTTCCATACCAACGAAGATTCGATGAGTACAAAGAATATATAGAGCGTACTTGTAATCAAGATTATATTGATTTGAATGAGTAATCAAAGTTGGAATTTGTTGGAGTATAGTAGGTATTGACGAGACAAACTCGTGATTATGTTAAAAGATTTACGTGTATATTTCTCTCTTTTTTTAAATGAAAAAAATCTATTAACCAATATGTTATAATGGCCTATATATGGTTAAATAAAAAAATATTCAACATTGAGCTCATTTCAAAGGTATCGACGAGGCGACTATAATGATATAGCTTGTTAAAAATATTAACTTTATGTTAAAAACTTACGAGTTGTTTTTTCTTTTTTAATAAATACTAAAATAATTAATAATAATAAAAACCAATATGTTATAGCGGCTTATATACAACTGAATCCAAATATATTCAATATTGGACTCATTTCGAAGGTATCGACAAGACGATTATACTGGTGTAACTTGATATAATTAAAACGTATTTTTTAACGCATTTTAGCTAATATATAATTATATGCGTTAATATTAATAAAATGTAAAATGAAAAATATTAAACTTAAAGGTATAAAGTAATTAAGTAAAAAAGTATAAGGGGCAAAAATGTAAAACATATATATATATATATATATATATATATATATAGAGTGAATTACGGATTTGGTCCCTGTGGTTTGGTGGGTTTTACGGATTTGGTCCCTAAACTTCATTTATTACAGATATGGACTCAAGGTATGTCATTTTATAACGAATTGGTCCCTCCTTCTAACTGCCATCCATTCCCTCCGTTAGGCTTGAGGGCATTTTCGTCCTTTTCCATTTTTTGTCTTTATGTGAGGGACCAAAACCATAAAAACCACACAAACCACAGGGACCAAATCCGTAATAATTCCTGGAAAAATAAAAAAACTTATTTTTCATACTTAAATTAATTAACTATTATATTTTAGCATGCATTAATTATTATACTTTATGCTTAATATTATGTTTAGACATCTTTTCTATCAAATAAAAATACTACTACAAATATTTATTTCGAATTTATTAAAGTACTTAGTTATTATATTTTGATATACATATATACATATATATATATATATATATTAATTGTTATACTTTAAGTTGAGTTTAATATATAATATATTTTATTTCTAAAAAAAGTATGTATTACGTATATACACACATATTTTTTTCATGTATTGACATTAATTTTGGTATATTTTTCTCACATTGTCTTTTTGGTATAATTTATTCCAGTTGATTTTTATATACATTATAGTAAACAATATTAGCTTATAGATTTTAGGTGCATTTTTTTCTCACAAATTTAAGATAACTTATATTTTTCGGGTGAAATAAATTATAAAAGAAGCACAATTTGTGAGAAAAATATAAGTTATCCTAAACTTGTGCTTTTTGAGAAAAATATAATTGTGTCTTTTGTGCAATTTATTTCACCCGAAAAATATAAGTTATCTTAAATTTGCGAGAAAAAATGCACTTAAAATCTGTAAGTTAATATTGTGCTTTTTGTGTAATTTATTGTGCCAATATTGTGCTTTTTGTGTAATTTATTTGAGAAAAATATAATTGTGCTTTTTGTGTAATTTATTTGAGAAAAATATAATTGTGTTTTTTGTATAATTTATTTGAGAAAAATATAATTGTGCTTTTTGTGTAATTTATTTGAGAAAAATATAACTGTGCTTTTTGTATAATTTATTTCACCAAAAAATATAAGTTATCTTAAATTTGTGAGAAAAAAATGCACCTAAAATCTGTAAGCTAATATTGTTTACTAATGTATACAAAAATCAACTGAAATAAATTATACCAAAAAGACAATATGAGAAAAATATACCAAAATTGATGTCAATACATGAAAAAAATATGTGTATATGTACGTAATACATACTTTTTTTTTAGAAATAAAGTATATTATATATTAAACTCAACTTAAAGTATAGTAATATATATTATATATGTATATCAAAATATAATAATTAAGTACTGTAATAAATTCGAAGTAAAATAAATAAATGAGTGAATTACGGATTTGGTCCCTGTGGTTTGGTGGGTTTTACGGATTTGGTCCCTAAACTTCATTTATTACAGATATGGACTCAAGGTATGTCATTTTATAACGAATTGGTCCCTCCTTCTAACTGCCATCCATTCCCTCCGTTAGGCTTGAGGGCATTTTCGTCCTTTTCCATTTTTTGTCTTTATGTGAGGGACCAAAACCATAAAAACCACACAAACCACAGGGACCAAATCCGTAATAATTCCTGGAAAAATAAAAAAACTTATTTTTCATACTTAAATTAATTAACTATTATATTTTAGCATGCATTAATTATTATACTTTATGCTTAATATTATGTTTAGACATCTTTTCTATCAAATAAAAATACTACTACAAATATTTATTTCGAATTTATTAAAGTACTTAGTTATTATATTTTGATATACATATATACAATATATATATATATATATATTAATTGTTATACTTTAAGTTGAGTTTAATATATAATATATTTTATTTCTAAAAAAAGTATGTATTACGTATATACACACATATTTTTTTCATGTATTGACATTAATTTTGGTATATTTTTCTCACATTGTCTTTTTGGTATAATTTATTCCAGTTGATTTTTATATACATTATAGTAAACAATATTAGCTTATAGATTTTAGGTGCATTTTTTTCTCACAAATTTAAGATAACTTATATTTTTCGGGTGAAATAAATTATAAAAGAAGCACAATTTGTGAGAAAATATAAGTTATCCTAAACTTGTGCTTTTTGAGAAAAATATAATTGTGTCTTTTGTGCAATTTATTTCACCCGAAAAATATAAGTTATCTTAAATTTGCGAGAAAAAATGCACTTAAAATCTGTAAGTTAATATTGTGCTTTTTGTGTAATTTATTGTGCCAATATTGTGCTTTTTGTGTAATTTATTTGAGAAAAATATAATTGTGCTTTTTGTGTAATTTATTTGAGAAAAATATAATTGTGTTTTTTGTATAATTTATTTGAGAAAAATATAATTGTGCTTTTTGTGTAATTTATTTGAGAAAAATATAACTGTGCTTTTTGTATAATTTATTTCACCAAAAAATATAAGTTATCTTAAATTTGTGAGAAAAAAATGCACCTAAAATCTGTAAGCTAATATTGTTTACTAATGTATACAAAAATCAACTGAAATAAATTATACCAAAAAGACAATATGAGAAAAATATACCAAAATTGATGTCAATACATGAAAAAAATATGTGTATATGTACGTAATACATACTTTTTTTTTAGAAATAAAGTATATTATATATTAAACTCAACTTAAAGTATAGTAATATATATATATATATGTATATCAAAATATAATAATTAAGTACTGTAATAAATTCGAAGTAAAATAAATAAATATTTGTAGTAGTATTTTTATTTGAAAGAAAAGATGTTTAAATATAATATTAAGCATAAAGTATAATAATTTATGCATGCTAAAATATAATAGTTAATTAATTTAAGTATGAAAAATAAGTTTTTTTTTATTTTTTCAGGAATAATTACGGATTTGGTCCCTGTGGTTTGTGTGGTTTTTATGGTTTTGGTCCCTCGCATAAAGACAAAAAATGGAAAAGGACGAAAATGCCCTCAAACCTAACGGAGGGAATGGATGGCAGTTAGAAGGAGGGACCAATTCGTTATAAAATGACATACCTCGAGTCCATATCTGTAATAATGAAGTTTAGGGACCAAATCCGTAAAACCCACCAAACCACAGGGACCAAATCCGTAATTCACTCATATATATATATATGCATATACATTAAAAATTTGATGTGAGACATGGGGGTGATGAAATTGTGTAGGGATCAAATAGAAGCTGCCTTTATTTTGCGTTCATTGTTTTTCACTATGAATGTTGGACAAAACTTTTTTTTACCATTAGAATGTTTTGCTAAGAAATTTTTTTGTGTAAAATATTGGTCTTACCAGTCTCCCAGAAACAGTTTAGTCTCAACTTAACTCTCTTTATATATGTATACATATGATGATTATAAAAATTCTATGTATTTTTGTACACCTACATATAGAGAAATTCTTGAAGGAAAAAAAATTTGAAGTTCACTTTTCTTCCAAATTGAAATAGATCCAATGTATAAGTTCTAAAACATATATGTTATGTATGAATTATGATACGATTATTTTATGTAGAAGTTTGGCTTTTGAAAAGTCGGATGAGATTAAAACCAATGACCCCCAAAAGTCAACTAGGAAGAGGGGTGCAAATATGTTATCATAATGATGGGGAAATTTCCAAAGCTCTACTAATACATGTTTCCAAGTAAAACGTAAAAACCAACGACTTTAGAGGCATAATATGTTTTTTATAGAGTGAATTACGGATTTGGTCCCTGTGGTTTGGTGGGTTTTACGGATTTGGTCCCTAAACTTCATTTATTACAGATATGGACTCGAGGTATGTCATTTTATAACGAATTGGTCCCTCCTTCTAACTGCCATCCATTCCCTCCGTTAGGTTTGAGGGCATTTTCGTCCTTTTCCATTTTTTGTCTTTATGCGAGGGACCAAAACCATAAAAACCACACAAACCACAGGGACCAAATCCGTAATTATTCCTGAAAAAATAAAAAAAAACTTATTTTTCATACTTAAATTAATTAACTATTATATTTTAGCATGCATAAATTATTATACTTTATGCTTAATATTATATTTAAACATCTTTTCTTTCAAATAAAAATACTACTACAAATATTTATTTATTTTACTTCGAATTTATTACAGTACTTAATTATTATATTTTGATATACATATATATATATATATTACTATACTTTAAGTTGAGTTTAATATATAATATACTTTATTTCTAAAAAAAAAGTATGTATTACGTACATATACACATATTTTTTTCATGTATTGACATCAATTTTGGTATATTTTTCTCATATTGTCTTTTTGGTATAATTTATTTCAGTTGATTTTTGTATACATTAGTAAACAATATTAGCTTACAGATTTTAGGTGCATTTTTTTCTCACAAATTTAAGATAACTTATATTTTTTGGTGAAATAAATTATACAAAAAGCACAGTTATATTTTTCTCAAATAAATTACACAAAAAGCACAATTATATTTTTCTCAAATAAATTATACAAAAAACACAATTATATTTTTCTCAAATAAATTACACAAAAAGCACAATTATATTTTTCTCAAATAAATTACACAAAAAGCACAATATTGGCACAATAAATTACACAAAAAGCACAATATTAACTTACAGATTTTAAGTGCATTTTTTCTCGCAAATTTAAGATAACTTATATTTTTCGGGTGAAATAAATTGCACAAAAGACACAATTATATTTTTCTCAAAAAGCACAAGTTTAGGATAACTTATATTTTTCTCACAAATTGTGCTTCTTTTATAATTTATTTCACCCGAAAAATATAAGTTATCTTAAATTTGTGAGAAAAAAATGCACCTAAAATCTATAAGCTAATATTGTTTACTATAATGTATATAAAAATCAACTGGAATAAATTATACCAAAAAGACAATGTGAGAAAAATATACCAAAATTAATGTCAATACATGAAAAAAATATGTGTGTATATACGTAATACATACTTTTTTTAGAAATAAAATATATTATATATTAAACTCAACTTAAAGTATAACAATTAATATATATATATATATATATGTATATATGTATATCAAAATATAATAACTAAGTACTTTAATAAATTCGAAATAAATATTTGTAGTAGTATTTTTATTTGATAGAAAAGATGTCTAAACATAATATTAAGCATAAAGTATAATAATTAATGCATGCTAAAATATAATAGTTAATTAATTTAAGTATGAAAAATAAGTTTTTTTATTTTTCCAGGAATTATTACGGATTTGGTCCCTGTGGTTTGTGTGGTTTTTATGGTTTTGGTCCCTCACATAAAGACAAAAAATGGAAAAGGACGAAAATGCCCTCAAGCCTAACGGAGGGAATGGATGGCAGTTAGAAGGAGGGACCAATTCGTTATAAAATGACATACCTTGAGTCCATATCTGTAATAAATGAAGTTTAGGGACCAAATCCGTAAAACCCACCAAACCACAGGGACCAAATCCGTAATTCACTCTTTTTTATATTATTAGAATACGGCCCCTTAGTCTTCATACTTATACTACTATCTTTTTTGGATTCATTAGTTTATTGGGTTATTTACTTTATCAGAGAAACATAAGAAGGATTGAGAATGTAGCCCGGTAAGAACCATCCATAAGGATGGAGACTAAAGAGTCTTACCCGGTAAGTATTTATCAAAAGACTAAATTATATTTTGGGTCCTTGTGGTTGTCACCCAATATCAACTTTCTTCTCTTTGTTAAACTAATTACAATTTTGGTCATTGTAGTTGCCATTTTGTTTCATTTATGGCCCCTCGGACTAAGTTCTGTTAAATAGGTCCATTAACTTTGGGGGTATTTGGTATTTATTCAATTTTCTACCATTTTAACAATATTAATTGATTTTTCATATTTCTAAAATGTTCATCTTCGTCACTAATGGTAATTGTAATCTCTTGTATTTAGAAAAGATTTATCTTGTTTTTGGAAAGGATTTATCCTTCCCGTTTTGTAGATAGTTGGCTAGGCAACTCTTCTCTATATATTGTATCTTTGTTTTTCAATGAAGGCAATGGAAATCATTCATTTCAATATGGTATCAGAAGCCTGAAAATTCTCTGGCAATCACGATCGCCCCCCACCCCTCCAACCCTAATTCCTGTCTTTTTCCTTTTCTCTCAAATCGCCGCCATGGCTCCTGAAACACCTCCGTCGGATTCAAAGCTTCATCCGGTGTATACCGTTTCTAATATCCAACACAAAGTTCGTGTTTTAGACGGCACGAAGGTTACTTATTCTGCATTGGTTAAGCTTTTCCAACTCCATGCTCGAGGGTACAAAGTCTTGGATCACATTGATGGAACCCCACCACCCGAGAAGACCAACACGACGTATACCGCCTGGGCCGAGATTGATGCACACGTGCTTCAATGGATCTACGGCACTTTATCTGATGATCTTCTTGCTCGTGTTTTGGTCGACGAATCAACCGCCTATGAAGCATGGATGCGTGTTAACAAAATATTCTTGAACAGTAAAGGGGCTCGAGCCGCCGCCCTCGAACAAAAGTTTAATAATCTTAAACTCGAATCTATGTCATCTCTTCAAGCTTATTGTCAACGCCTACGGGACTTGGCTGCTCAATTAAAGGACGTCGATGCCGGTGTTAATGACCAGCGCCTTGTCTTGCAGCTTGTTCGTGGTTTACCCACCGAGTTCGACACGGTTGCTTCCTACATTCATCAAACTCTTCCTTCCTTCGAGACCGCTCAAAGCATGCTTGAGCTCGAACAACATCGAAAATCCGGTCGTGAGGACACCGCGGCTACACCTACGGTTCTCGTTGCCCCGCCATCATCTGAACAAAAACCCGACCACGGTAGTCGCCCCCTACCTATGTGTTGGGTTTTTGTGGGTTTCCTCGGGTCAATCAGACACGAGGACTATCATGGATCTCGAAACCTCACTGGTTCGATAAATCCATAGATCTGATAACCAAACTGGTAAAAGACCTATATGATCAAAACCAAACTGATCTGATCTAATGCGGAAACGATTAAGAAAAACCCAAAAAGAAAACTTATTGATCTTTATCGTTGTTTTAATTAATTCTAATAGTTAGGGAAGATTTACCTGGATTGCTTGAGAATTGATCCACCAATGAACGACCAACGAATGTTCCTCTAGTAGAACGAAAGAAAACCCGAAGACTGGAAAAACCGAGCTGGTTTGTCACGAGGGAGAGGGGGCGGCGCCGGTCAAGGAGAGAGGGAGAGAGAAAAACTGGAAACTGATTATTAGGTTATGAAAATGGTTGATTGATTTTCCTTAAACCCATAAAGCTTATTTATATGGAGGAAAATACAGTTTTATTCAGATTCAGTTTCCTTTTAATAATTATCTCTTTCTTTTCTTCCAAGAAAAGAATTACTCTAGATAATTACTTATATATATTTATCTAATATATATAATTCCTTTAATTAATTATTATACATTTATTTATCAAATAAATATATAATCTACTTAATTAATTAATAACCCTCTAACTTTGTATTTATGAGCCCTGCTTGTAGATCTGGGCTCATAGTTGCAAGCATGAGACAGGCGACATCTAGCAGATCATCTGAATGCTTCTTGTGAGCATTCCTAGCAGCAGCCGGAGCAGTTGCCGGAGGAGCCTCCCCAAGAGGCTCTTCAAGGACATACCATTTCCTTTCGTGTCTGAGCACAACCATCAGATTGCGCTCCTAGTCAAGGAAATTTGGGCCGGTTAACTTGTCCTTCTCAAGGATAGAGCGGAGGGAAAGATTATTTGTGCTGGTAACAGTGCTTGCCATCTACACACATTAAAACTTTTGGTTTTTAGCAACTGTAAATAGATTAAATTCCAATAAGTATCAATAAACCCTTAAATGATCAATTTATTGGACTAGGATCCTTATTTCATACGTCCTTATGTGCGGTATGTTCTTGCTCCATCAGGCCCGTATTTATTTCGGTAGGTAAGGACTTTTACCAATCATATCTAACTGATATGACTCCTAGATCTTTTCGGAACCACGGTAATTATCCGTACATGTTTCGGTCCCTCTTAGTGCATTTTGGCCCGGTACCTCCCGGTAAACTTAACAGTACCAAAATAGATCTCACCATTTTGGGGACCTGATCACTTTACTCTGGCCGGTACAACCCGGAGATAATTCGCAGAGTTATGTAACCCCTCCAGCTTCAGTTTGAACACGGACGTTGAATGTGTGATCACTTACAACGCCTGTGTACCTTACGCCGAAGGTGCCCCTAGATGGGTTGCACTACTGATCTATGATTTTCGGGGTTTTGGGGAAAAAAATTTTACTTCCAGGTTTTTGAAAAACATAATTCTGAAAAACTGATTGTCATAAAGGCAACTGATGTTTTAAACTAACTGTTTCAAACATACATGCTATTTAAAACTAACCGTTTTAAAATCACTTGCTAATTAAAACTAACTGTTTAATAGCATACTTAGTTGATTAAAACTAACTGTTTTATCAACTTGCCTTTGAGACCATCATTTATAGGTTAAAAAATCTACCGTTTGGAAAAAGTTCGAAAAACTGGTAATTTTAAAAACCTACCTTATTTTGTGATATTAGTCAGTTTTAAAACTCCTTCTATTCTAAAACTAATAAACATGTAAAATATCACAAATAAGCATTCAACCATGCAGTTAAATAACAATCAACCACACAATAGCCAATTATAGTTTTTGCCAACGTTTGTTTCCTAGGGACCAATAATGACCTATTCTTAAAGGTTTCAAAAACTTGCGTAGCTCCCACTGGCCTTGTCATCTTCGTCTGGACTCTTGGAAGGAAGAAAAACTCCAGTAGCTCCCACTGGCCTTGTCATCTTGTAAGAATAAGAGGGAAAAATAGAAATATCTATCCTAAGGTCATTATTACATAAGGGGTTGTAAATGGCACGCAGGCCTCCCCGTAAATATGCAAGGGTCTAAGTTGGCAAAATTCTATAATAGGCATATATATATGTAAGCATTTAAAAACATGCATCTCATATAAGACATAGAATCAAGCAATATATATTTAAGCGTGAATCAAAACTAGATCCGTTAAAATTTTCTTGTTTCGTATATCACAAAGTTTGGTTTTAACCGATTTATAAAACAAGCTGTTTTATAAACCAATATTTTATGTTTTATAAGTTTTATAAATTTATAAAATGTAAAACAATTTTATAAATATTAGCCTTTTATATCAAACCGGACATTCCGGACCAACTGGTTTGAACAAAACAAATTTTATTGGATAATAAAAATTTCCCAAATAAACTTATTTTAAACAAAAAATAATTTCTGATAAGATGGCTTAAAACCAAACGAACCCTTTTGGGCCATAACTTGGTCCAAAGAACTGGGCTTTGGGTCTGATAACAGAACTTGGCCCAGACTAACGAAAAAAAAAACCCTAGACGGATAGCTTGGTAGTACTGCTCGCGCCGCAAATGCACGGCTTGCGCTGCGAAGGGAAAGACTGGCTCGCGCCGCGAAAGACCTCATCAGGGACCTGTTCGCACCGCGAGGCCTCCTTTTTGGCTGCTGCCATCGCCACCGATCAACTATCGCCGTTTAACGGGTACCGGCGAAAACATTCACACCACCACCATTGCCATTGACATTAGCAGCCACGGCCGCCATCGCCTTTTGGTGGTTTCAAATCCGTCGATCGCCACCACCACTAACGGTGGTGTGGCTCTCGATCGGTTACCGCCGCCTCCCGGCGGTCAACAACCATAATCGCTACCACCACCACGAACGGTGGTGTGGTGGTCGTTTCGGAGAACGACGGCAGCAGTAGTATTCACCACCACCACCGCCTCCTCCTGCGGCTGTTCCAAAAACATCACCACCACCGTCGCCGTTTCCGGCTTCGGTGGTTTGTTCAATCGATCGCCACCACAGTGGCTTTCGATTTCGATCGCGATCACCGCCACCACAAACGGTGGTGCGGTGGTCGATCCACACCGTAGCTGGCGCTATCGCAAACGCCGCCACCGTCACTTCCGACGATCGTCACCCACAGGTGGCGATTGGCGTTTCTCGATCGAGTAACAATCGCTTCCCCTACCCGGTTTAATCGGCGACGACGATAACGAAAAACGCCACCGCCGCCACCGTTTTTGCCGCTAATACTTGCGGCGGCTATCGAGAACGAACACCGCCACTTTCACGGCTGTGATCGGCGTTTTATAACCGACGCCGCCACCACTAATCTGTGGTGTGGTCGGTCGAAAACGCGGTACCCGGACGCCGTACCGCTCGCGGCCGGCGATCGAATAGCCGTTGCCACCACCGTAACTGGTGGTCTGGCTGGGTAGTCACGAAATCGCCGCCACCACCTCTCTGGTGGTTTGGCCGGGCGTCTGCCGCCGCTAGGTGCGGCGGCTATTGCCGTTTTTCGTCGCCGTGAACACCGCCATCCACCACCGCTATTGCGGTTTTCTGGTGGTTGCGGGTTTTTGCGAATTGGTCACGGTTTGTGGTGGAACTCGGCCACAGCCGAGTTGTGCGTTTCAGCTACCACCACCGCCACTACCACCATCGCTGCTACGATTGGTGGCCGGCTGCGTTCACCGATCTGGTGATGCAGCCGTGGCTTGGGTGCGGGTTTTAGCCGTGGTTCACGGCCACCACCACGCCGGCGGCTTGGCCGATGCTTGAACCAATTTGCGACGCTATCAACACCACTCTGGTGGCGGGGCTTATGGTGATTCGGGTTTGGTGATATTCCGGTTTTTTACGAATGATAAATAAAAATCAAATTTTTATGTAATCAAAATTAATAACTTGATACAAAAGAAACAGTTTTAATCTTAACGGATCACACGAGAATAAATAAAACTAACAACGATTGGACCAGAAGCTCTGATACCACTGTTGGGTTTTTGTGGGTTTCCTCGGGTCAATCAGACACGAGGACTATCATGGATCTCGAAACCTCACTGGTTCGATAAATCCATAGATCTGATAACCAAACTGGTAAAAGTCCTATATGATCAAAACCAAACTGATCTGATCTAATGCGGAAACGATTAAGAAAAACCCAAAAAGAAAACTTATTGATCTTTATTGTTGTTTTAATTAATTCTAATAGTTAGGGAAGATTTACCTGGATTGCTTGAGAATTGATCCACCAATGAACGACCAACGAATGTTCCTCTAGTAGAACGAAAGAAACCCGAAGACTGGAAAAACCGAGCTGGTTTGTCACGAGGGAGAGGGGGCGGCGCCGGTCAAGGAGAGAGGGAGAGAAAAAACTGGAAACTGATTATTGGGTTATGAAAATGGTTGATTGATTTTCCTTAAACCCATAAAGCTTATTTATATGGAGGAAAATACAGTTTTATTCAGATTCAGTTTCCTTTTAATAATTATCTCTTTCTTTTCTTCCAAGAAAAGAATTACTCTAGATAATTACTTATATATATTTATCTAATATATATAATTCCTTTAATTAATTATTATACATTTATTTATCAAATAAATATATAATCTACTTAATTAATTAATAACCCTCTAACTTTGGGATTTCTGACTGATTTATAATCGACCATTATAAATCCTAACTCTCAATTTATGGGTTTCATATAACTTATTCGATTTATAGGTCCTCACAGGTGTGACCCTCAAGTGTCTTGTAACATTGGATGTGTAATTACTTGGTTTGTCAATTTTGCACATAATTACTAACAGACTCCCACTTGTGCAAGTTGGCAATACCGCCTTGATTACACGGTCCTAAGGAGGCCCCTAGACAGGCACTTAGGCTGACCAGGTTACAAGAACTCTTATACCCAGACAGGTGATATAAATTTTCCGTAAGGAAATAGCATCCATAAAACTACTGTTCATAGATTGGGTATAACTTGGCTTTTCCCTTCGCATCCCGATATTTCATCTGTGAGTATGAGCTTGGAAAGTGTCTGATGCGGTAATTATCGTATATAAAAAGCGTAACAAGTTTTAACCTCTAATGCCTAGCCACCGTCTTACCACATATACAGGCAAGTGTACCTGATCGTGAGTAATATAGTGTAGGAAAGTCCAGGTATCGTATCTACCACTGGGAAAGGTCAAGTTTTCGTAGACTAAAGTCTGAATCGGTTTAATTAATCTAAAAGGGGGGTTTTGTATGAAAAAGGTTTGAATACTGAAAAAGATAATTAACTAAGTAAAACTAAGAAAGCGGTTAAAATAATGAATTAAGTTTATAATAAGGGAAAAACAGCAGTACTTATCATGATAACGTTAATCCCCAATATGGATGACATGAATAGGTCGAAGGTTTGGTTGTTTTGACTATTGTAGGAATTTAAGTCTGGGACACCCTAACATGTGCAATTTATGGCTATGAACTAGGATATGGTCCTCCTAATTCCAATCCTAAATTGTTTGGTTCACAATCTAGAATCGGTAAACCCTTCCCAATCAGTATTGCAATAGCTCTTTTACTATCGGTCACTTATTGGTCAAAGTAACCCCTTAACACAACTTTATGGTCCAAGTCAGGCTAAGGTAGGTTGATTATCCTTTCGGAGTCTATCTGTTTTTGGTCTAACAAATACACCCAACCAAGTGAATTCAAATCGCCACAACAACAATAATCAGAAAAGAACCATAAACGACATTCAATTAATCAAAAACAAACCAATAAACATTAATTGCAACGTATCATCCATAAGGTTCATCAATCATGACAAGCACTACTAATAGACTACTCACTCATATTGAAAACAAAAACATAAACAAAAGTGGGCATCGACATGATACCGACAGTACACGGGGTTAAAACCTAGTATGATTAATAATCATTAGTCACTAAAAGAGTTCCAGATATAGAGATACAACTATAGATATATAGACTGACTCCTTTCCCGCTGCCGTCATTAGTTGAAACGATATTATCTTTTTACTTTCCCTAAGTTTTCAATTTGTTCAACGAGAATCCCCAATTTTTCAGAAACCCTAGTTGTTAATCAAGAAAATGGATAAAGATAAAGACATATTCAACATTGTTGAAGAAGAAGAAGAAGAAGAAGTTAAAAGTCGGTGGTGTTGTGTTTATTGTGCAAAGGATTTCAAGGATAAAGACGTTTTTTTGAATCATTGCCTCACGAAAGAGCATCAATGGAGGTTTGAATCGTTCCTCAAACCCACCCCAAAGGCAGCAGCGGATGCAACTTCAGCTAGCACTTTATGATACCATTGATACCCCGACCTCTGATGAAAACACGACATACGGTTAAAGCCTCTATTCGTTTCAACAAATTGCTTGTTGGATCTAGGAGCTTACCAATGAAGTTGAACTGATATCGAGAAGAAAAAGAAATTAATAAGCCTATGCCTTTTTATTTTAATATAAATGCAAGAAAAATGAAAAAGGACAACAAAAAATTTGAAATTTAAAACTTACGTTAGGAAATCTATCAATCGGCACATTCAAGCGCAATAACCTCTTCGTAAGTAAGGAACTCGTGCTAGCTGAAGCTGCATCCCGTTTATCAAAATTAGAATCATTCGTAAGCGGAGACAAGCATCGCCTTTTGATAAACAGGATGCAGCTTCAGCTAGCACAAGTTCCTTACTTACGAAGAGGTTATTGCGCTTGAATGTGCCGATTGATAGATTTCCTAACGTAAGTTTTAAATTTCAAATTTTTTGTTGTCTTTTTTCATTTTTCTTGCATTTATATTAAAATAAAAAGGCATAGGCTTATTAATTTCTTTTTCTTCTCGATATCAGTTCAACTTCATTGGTAAGCTCCTAGATCCAACAAGCAATTTGTTGAAATGAATAGAGGCTTTAACCGTATGTCGTGTTTTCATCAGAGGTCGGGGTATCAATGGTATCATAAAGTGCTACTCCGTATGTCCCAAAATAAGTGCCCACAATTCTATTTTTAGTTTGTCCAAAAATAAGTTTCAATTAAAAAGTGTAACGATTACACGTTTTTTAACTCTGATTTTTCATTATGGCCATTTGTTTCGGGATCGTGGTGTATTTTACATAGTAACTATTGAAAATGTCAAAGGTATGGCATCAATGCCTTTTATTGGATTACTTGTTTCTTTTCCTAGTTTATTCAAATTATATATGACATCAATTTATCATAATTGTTTGAGGGTTGACACCAAGGCCGACCCTGGCCATGTGTAACACGTGTGGTCGCACAGGGAATCATAAGCCTAAGGGGCATCAAGTTTTGATATGTTATTTTAGCTATGTGTTTAGTACCTAGCTATAATAAATTGCTCAAGTATAAGCCGCCAAGGCAATCAACTAAGTGCCTAACTAAAAACGTTTATGTTCATATATTCATATTATAAAATTGCTTTGTTATGCTCATACTGACACAAAATTATGGGTCATCTGTATTTTTAATGTTAGCATAGTTTGATCTTTGTTGTTTTTTATTTTGCAATTGCTGTGGTTAACTATACATGTTGATATATAGCTTAATTTGGCTTTTGATTCATAGATTGAGATTGCTTTGTTTTGTACATACATTTTTGTACTTGTGTACATGTACTTTTGTACTTTTGCAATGTTGTAGTTTTGTACTTTTGTACTTTATACTTTTGTACTTTTGTACTTTGTGCTATTGCATTTTTGTAAATTTATATGTTTACTGAATGTACGAATGATTTTTTTTATATTATTTTTAACTCATGTGGCATTAACATAATTTAATGTAACTTATTATTTTAGTGAAAATTAACTTTTTTTCTTTCAAATTCTACGGGTTGAATTGAGCAAAAATATGATATATATAATTGTTGTTTTTGTTTCAAGAAATGCATTTTTCTGACGGTATAAGTTTATGTTAAAGTATTCAGAGTTTTGTTTCCTTCCTATTTTAGCTTTATTATTTTATTATATTAATAAGAATCAACATGAAAGTGAACAGACTAGCTTAACGATGTTCCAAACCATTAAAAGATAATATGTTGTGTTTGATAAAAAAACGATGTGGGGGCATTTTTTAGACTTTCCACACAAGGCATCAAAAACTCCAAGACCGACCCTGATTGACACCCTCTTCATTAAATTGTGTTTCCTTTGTTGCTTTGTCCTGAAAATCGATAATTCATATTGGTTAATTTGATTGAAGTAGAACGGAATTGTCGTAATTTTGAGAAGAAACATATGTAATTGGTGAGTTTCTTTTAGGTATGTGGTTGAAAAATCATGAAAGTTTATTGGCCATTTTATCCATCTTGCTGACATTCAATCTTTAAATTTTCATGCATTCTGCATGTGCATGTGCATCACATAAAGAAATCCCTTTATTCCAAAATAAGTGTCCACATTTCTGTTTTGATTTCTTTCTTTCAATTCTATCCTTAATTTTACTAATAGTATGCACGTGTAATGCGGCAAGGATATAAAATGCTTATCAAGTTCTCTTTAAGTTTGGAATATCAAATTTTTTCAAGATCTCATAAAGGCAACGACATGTATACCTTTATTAGATTATAATATGCATTCATAAAATGTTGGTGTTAGTAAGTAATTTTAAGAAAGTTAGACACAAAAATAAAATTGCTTACACTTGACTAAAACCAAGTCTCATTTATCAAACTTGTTTTCAAAATTGATCAAGATCAACAACAAAAACTCAACCAAAACTTGTTTTCAAAGTTTATTAAACTCAACAAAAACTCATCCCTATTGATTAAATTGATGGAGATTCAATTCGTGCGTGAAAACCTCAAAGGCAGCGGCTATTGTTTTGGATGGATCAGCTCCATCGATTGTAAGCAATGTTCCCCAAATGGGAAAAGAAAACCATGGACTTGAAGTTAAGAATCGAGTTCAATTTACCTTCAAGAAAAAATTGGCCTCCAAATTGAATAGGGATGGATGCCCCTTTTTCATTGATGATGGTGATGAAATCCCTCCGGGGAATACTCTAACACAGGGTCAAAGAAAGATTAGAGATACATTAGAGGGGATGAAGAGAGAGCATGAGATGTTTAAAGAATTTCAGAGGAGGGTTAGTTCTTGAACCCTATGAATTAACAAAAGTTTGAATAGTTTCTAACCTTGTTTGTTTTTTCTTGTTTGTTTTCAGTTTAATCAATTCTTGGAAGAGCATCAATTGAATGATTTGGGAGAGCATCAATTGAATGATTTGGAAGAGCATCAATTGAATGAGGAGGTAATCTTTCTACGATAGATGATCAGAGATCGACTTTCGCAGCGTATCGGCACCTTTCGTACTCTCACTCTCGTTCCTCTGTACTCCCCTCGTGTATCGCACTTCAAAACTCATGTTCAGAACTGAAGAGGAGGCTGATATTTAAAGAAAAACGACCAGGCTCCATCTGGCGATCGCCAGACTGCCCACTTGGCGACGCCAAACACTTAATGTAACCCTAATCTTCAACTCAGTCGCACTTGGCGGCGCCAAATATAGGACTTCGCGATCGCCAAGTGTCTTCTGTGTTGACTTTGTGCATTTTTCACGTTTTTTCGCCTTTTTCCGTACTTTTCCGTTCCACGGCCTCCAAATCCTTCACAATCAATAATAAGCTCATTTAGTGCATGAAATGATCATAAACGGGTGCGAAATGGGGTAAAGTCATACGATTACGCGCAACCAAAACATGTATAATTTTGGTGTTATCAGTGTCAACTCTAAATACTTAAGATTCTGTTTTCTCAACTATCCGACTTTTACTGATAGGTAAACGACAAAGAACTAATCAGTTCGTTTGGGCATGGCCATGCACTTCATCAGTATACTCAGTCAGTCAAGAAGGGCCCAGAAATATCTCTCTTCAGAGAAGAGGTGCAAATCCCATCTTGCATATCTGCATTTAATACTACGGCTTCCGCTGGATCTAGTTACGCCCTTTATAGCCACCCTGTTACGGCGCAGTGGTTGAGTGTACTAAGTATTCAGCAGTCCTCATGACATCAAACCAGATACCTCAGGTGATAGGGACAACCACTGTGAGTTTTACTTATGACTATTTCCAAGAAGTAATCTCAACCGCGGATCACGTCCGATATTTGCTACTCTATCAAATATCTGTGCAACTTTTGGTCTACAACACTTGTAGCTGTTATTCAACAACTAATCATAACTACCCAGAAGTTCACAATGACTTTAACACCCTATCATGTTCCCACAATGATAGGTTGTCACGGACAAGTTTCGAATGAAAACTGGAAACTAGTTTCATTCCTGGATTATAAAACATGCAAAATATAAAAGTGATAAGAAATTAATTTTGTATAGTCCATACTACACGCTGTAATAATAACAAAATTAATGACTTTTCTTAATAACTTTTATAATATCTATTTAACGTTTGTTAAATACTGATCTAAAATGAAGTATCACCTATCTTCAGTTTAAATCCTTTGATTAAAGTTCACCATTTTAATCAAAGTGATAACCAAATAATATAAGTTTGTATTTACAATCCACTTAATTATGCTAATTGTTGTTTTGCAAGCATTTAAACAAAATTTAGTCTTTTATTTTATTATATTCCTTGAACTTGGAGACCTGGAATAACTCCCAGTTCCTGAATATGTAAAATTAAACTGCAACTTTCCTTAGTTGTTGTGTAGATGAATGACTTCTTCCTGAAGTCAGATTCCATTTACCATTCAGGCAAATTTACTGAAATTCTTCCAGCATCTTAATTATTGATAAGTCAATGATGACTTTATTTTATTTCAAGGATCTTGAAACTTTTATCCTTTTGATTATGAGGTAAATTATATCTTATGAATTATCATCCTTCCTGGATCATGAATTCCGAGATATATTGAATCAATAATTATATCTTTCATTCTTTATCTTAGACTAGATAGAGAATAAATTGGGCTCCCACTAGCCTATATGAAAACCAATTATTACTCAAAATTCACTATTGACTTAGTCAAAGCTTTGATTAGTCAATCCTATTTTAAGTAATACACTTGAGAATTCTAACATTTATAAAACTTAACTGGATTTCGTTAAATCCTAACTCCAAAACTTGGAATTTTCCTAGTTTTATAAATACTGTTATCAACTTTGTTTGAGTTAATATCCCAGATTCTCTTCTAAACATTTGAATAATTAAACTTGATTATTCATAAATGTTTTATTCCCAAAAACACATTCCCATAGAATTTCGTGTGTTTTGATAGTTTTTCATATAAATTACTTCAATTTAATAAAGACTATTGAAGTAACTACAATAGGCAATATCTCGGATCAAATCAAACAGATTCAAAAGTACTACGTTCAACAGATATTTCAATGTCAAGACAATAACTTCTAAAATTAAAACCATAGAATGTAACTTTAAAATAATAACCATCCAAAAAGTAACTGTTTTAAAACATAAGTCTAAAATGAAAATGTCTTGACTAGAATTGAAATGAACTGGTACTATAAGATCCTCAGCAACTCCTGGGCATTTCACTTCTGACCTCCTGCAATAGTCATTTGCTCTAGGTATCAGTATACTTGTAAACTAACAAGTAAAAAGTGACAAATTAAAGCAATCATAAATATCTGAGGTTTACATACCTGCTTCATGACGCTTTGGGCAGTTTTGCCTCCAGTGACCGACCTCATTGCATGTGAAGCAGCGGTTCTCGGTCCTAGCTTTATTTGGCTTAACCTTCTTGCCCTTGCCCTTGCCTTTGTCTTTCTTGGGTGCACTCTGGACGGCCTGGACGGGTCCCTTTCCTTTGCTGGTGCTAGTATGCACATTCTTCTTTTTCACCCCTCCATCTCTTACCATCAGGATATCCTTGGTTTTGTTCTTGTTCCCCATATTCAATTCAGCTGTCTTAAGCATGGAGTGTAATTCTGCTATTGACTTCTCCATGTTATTCATGTTGTAATTGACTACAAAGGGCCTGTAGTCTTCTGACAGTGAGTTGAGTATAGTATCCGTTGCTAGCTGCAATGGAACTGGGTGTCCAAGCCTCTCCAGATAATCCAAGTGTCGTTTCATTTTCATGACGTGGTCACTTACTGATGTCCCTTTAATCATCTTGCATTCATTAAATGCTTTTGTGGCATCGTAACGTTCTGTACGAGCCTGTGTCTGGAACATGTCCCTCAACTGGCGGATCATGTCATAAGCATTTGTATTTATGAGCCCTGCTTGTAGATCTGGGCTCATAGTTGTAAGCATGAGACAAGCGACATCTAGCAGATCATCTGATTGCTTCTTGTGAGCATTCCAAGCAGCAGCCGGAGCAGTTGCCGGAGGAGCCTCCCCAAGAGACTCTTCAAGGACATACCATTTCCTTTCGTGTCTGAGCACAATCATCAGATTGCGCTCCCAGTCAAGGAAATTTGGGCCGGTTAACTTGTCCTTCTCAAGGATAGAGCGGAGGGAAAGATTATTTGTGCTGGTAACAGTGCTTGCCATCTACACACATTAAAACTTTTGGTTTTTAGCAACTGTAAATAGATTAAATTCCAATAAGTATCAATAAACCCTTAAATGATCAATTTATTGGACTAGGATCCTTATTTCATACGTCCTTATGTGCAGTATGTTCTTGCTCCATCAGGCCCGTATTTATTTCGGTAGGTAAGGACTTTTACCAATCATATCTAACTGATATGACTCCTAGATCTTTTCGGAACCACGGTAATTATCCGTACATGTTTCGGTCCCTCTTAGTGCATTTTGGCCCGGTACCTCCCGGTGAACTTAACAGTACCAAAATAGATCTCACCATTTTGGGGACCTGATCACTTTACTCTGGCCGGTACAACCCGGAGATAATTCGCAGAGTTATGTAACCCCTCCAGCTTCAGTTTGAACACGGACGTTGAATGTGTGATCACTTACAACGCCTGTGTACCTTACGCCGAAGGTGCCCCTAGATGGGTTGCACTACTGATCTATGATTTTCGGGGTTTTGGGGAAAAAAATTTTACTTCCAGGTTTTTGAAAAACATAATTCTGAAAAACTGATTGTCATAAAGGCAACTGATGTTTTAAACTAACTGTTTCAAACATACATGCTATTTAAAACTAACCGTTTTAAAATCACTTGCTAATTAAAACTAACTGTTTAATAGCATACTTAGTTGATTAAAACTAACTGTTTTATCAACTTGCCTTTGAGACCATCATTTATAGGTTAAAAAATCTACCGTTTGGAAAAAGTTCGAAAAACTGGTAATTTTAAAAACCTACCTTATTTTGTGATATTAGTCAGTTTTAAAACTCCTTCTATTCTAAAACTAATAAACATGTAAAATATCACAAATAAGCATTCAACCATGCAGTTAAATAACAATCAACCACACAATAGCCAATTATAGTTTTTGCCAACCTTTGTTTCCTAGGGACCAATAATGACCTATTTTTAAAGGT
Source organism: Centaurea solstitialis (assembly GCA_030169165.1). Classification (NCBI taxonomy): domain Eukaryota; kingdom Viridiplantae; phylum Streptophyta; class Magnoliopsida; order Asterales; family Asteraceae; genus Centaurea; species Centaurea solstitialis. Next base: position 66,776,300 of record CM058041.1, read on the forward strand.
TTCAAAAACTTGCGTAGCTCCCACTGGCCTTGTCATCTTCGTCTGGACTCTTGGAAGGAAGAAAAACTCCAGTAGCTCCCACTGGCCTTGTCATCTTGTAAGAATAAGAGGGAAAAATAGAAATATCTATCCTAAGGTCATTATTACATAAGGGGTTGTAAATGGCATGCAAGCCTCCCCGTAAATATGCAAGGGTCTAAGTTGGCAAAATTCTATAATAGGCATATATATGTAAGCATTTAAAAACATGCATCTCATATAAGACATAGAATCAAGCAATATATATTTAAGCGTGAATCAAAACTAGATCCGTTAAAATTTTCTTGTTTCGTATATCACAAAGTTTGGTTTTAACCGATTTATAAAACAAGCTGTTTTATAAACCAATATTTTATGTTTTATAAGTTTTATAAATTTATAAAATGTAAAACAATTTTATAAATATTAGCCTTTTATATCAAACCGGACATTCCGGACCAACTGGTTTGAACAAAACAAATTTTATTGGATAATAAAAATTCCCCAAATAAACTTATTTTAAACAAAAAATAATTTCTGATAAGATGGCTTAAAACCAAACGAACCCTTTTGGGCCATAACTTGGTCCAAAGAACTGGGCTTTGGGCCTGATAACAGAACTTGGCCCAGACTAACGAAAAAAAAACCCTAGACGGATAGCTTGGCAGTACTGCTCGCGCCGCAAATGCACGGCTTGCGCTGCGAAGGGAAAGACTGGCTCGCGCCGCGAAAGACCTCATCAGGGACCGGTTCGCGCCGCGAGGCCTCCTTTTTGGCTGCTGCCATCGCCATCGATCAACTATCGCCGTTTAACGGGTACCGGCGAAAACAATCACGCCACCACCATTGCCATTGACATTAGCAGCCACGGCCGCCATCGCCTTTTGGTGGCTTCAAATCCGTCGATCGCCACCACCACTAACGGTGGTGTGGCTCTCGATCGGTTACCGCCGCCTCCCGGCGGTCAACAACCATAATCGCTACCACCACCACGAACGGTGGTGTGGTGGTCGTTTCGGAGAACGACGGCAGCAGTAGTATTCACCACCACCACCGCCGCCTCCTGCGGCTGTTCCAAAAACATCACCACCACCGTCGCCGTTTCCGGCTTCGGTGGTTTGTTCAATCGATCGCCACCACAGTGGCTTTCGATTTCGATCGCGATCACCGCCACCACAAACGGTGGTGCGGTGGTCGATCCACACCGTAGCTGGCGCTATCGCAAACGCCGCCACCGTCACTTCCGACGATCGTCACCCACAGGTGGCGATTGGCGTTTCTCGATCGAGTAACAATCGCTTCCCCTACCCGGTTTAATCGAAGACGACGATAACGGAAAACGCCACCGCCGCCACCGTTTTTGCCGCTAATACTTGCGGCGGCTATCTAGAACGAACAACGCCACTTTCACGGCTGTGATCGGCGTTTTATAACCGACGCCGCCACCACTAATCTGTGGTGTGGTCGGTCGAAAACGCGGTACCCGGACGCCGTACCGCTCGCGGCCGGCGATCGAATAGCCGTTGCCACCACCGTAACTGGTGGTCTGGCTGGGCAGTCACGAAATCGCCGCCACCACCTCTCTACTGGTTTGGCCGGGCGTCCGCCGCCGCTAGGTGCGGCGGCTATTGCCGTTTTTCGTCGCCGTGAACACCGCCATCCACCACCGCTATTGCGGTTTTCTGGTGGTTGCGGGTTTTTGCGAATTGGTCTCGGTTTGTGGTGGAACTCGGCCACAGCCGAGTTGTGCGTTTCAGCTACCACCACCGCCACTACCACCATCGCTGCTGCGATTGGTGGCCGGTTGCGTTCACCGATCTGGTGATGCAGCCGTGGCTTGGGTGCGGGTTTTAGCCGTGGTTCACGGCCACCACCACGCCGGCGGCTTGGCCGATGCTTGAACCAATTTGCGACGCTATCAACACCACTCTGGTGGCGGGGCTTATGGTGATTCGGGTTTGGTGATATTCCGGTTTTTTACGAATGATAAATAAAAATCAAATTTTTATGTAATCAAAATTAATAACTTGATACAAAAGAAACAGTTTTAATCTTAACGGGTCACACGAGAATAAATAAAACTAAAAACGATTGGACCAGAAGCTCTGATACCACTGTTGGGTTTTTGTGGGTTTTCTCGGGTCAATCAGACACGAGGACTATCATGGATCTCGAAACCTCACTGGTTCGATAAATCCATAGATCTGATAACCAAACTGGTAAAAGACCTATATGATCAAAACCAAACTGATCTGATCTAATGCGGAAATGATTAAGAAAAACCCAAAAAGAAAACTTATTGATCTTTATCGTTGTTTTAATTAATTCTAATAGTTAGGGAAGATTTACCTGGATTGCTTGAGAATTGATCCACCAATGAACGACCAACGAATGTTCCTCTAGTAGAACGAAAGAAAACCCGAAGACTGGAAAAACCGAGCCGGTTTGTCACGAGGGAGAGGGGCGGTGCCGGTCAAGGAGAGAGGGAGAGAGAAAAACTGGAAACTGATTATTGGGTTATGAAAATGGTTGATTGATTTTCCTTAAACCCATAAAGCTTATTTATATGGAGGAAAATACAGTTTTATTCAGATTCAGTTTCCTTTTAATAATTATCTCTTTCTTTTCTTCCAAGAAAAGAATTACTCTAGATAATTACTTATATATATTTATCTAATATATATAATTCCTTTAATTAATTATTATACATTTATTTATCAAATAAATATATAATCTACTTAATTAATTAATAACCCTCTAACTTTGGGATTTCTGACTGAAATTACCCAACTGATTTATAATCGACCATTATAAATCCTAACTCTCCATTTTCTGGGTTTCATATAACTTATTCGATTTATAGGTCCTCACAGGTGTGACCCTCAAGTGTCTTGTAACATTGGATGTGTAATTACTTGGTTTGTCAATTTTGCACATAATTACTAACAGACTAACATTATGAACCACCACCAGCCGCCTCGTCGCAATAACCGCAACAACACCAATGGTCGTGGTCGTGGTCGTGTTAATGGCAATCGCCCCTCGGGTCAGAACCGTAATCAGCAGTGGTCACCATGGCCGCCACAATGGCAGCTTCCGCCATGCCCGCATCCCACTTATCCGTGGAATGCACCATCTTGGAGCCCTTGGAACCAACCACCAGCCGCCGCTGTCCATAACCGCCAAGGCTCACCGTCTCAACCGCAGTCAGATGCCGGTCAAGCCCACCTTACCAACTACAACCCGCTTCAACCTTCAGACTTGGGCCGAGCGTTTCAGGCTATAAGCCTCAATGCTCCCTCGGATCCATCATGGTATATGGATACTGGGGACTCATCTCATCTTACTGTTGACTCTGGTATGATCTCTAATCCTACTAATCTTAGTTCTGTTCGTTCTATTAGTGTCGGTGATGGTTATAGTATTCGAGTAGTCGGATTCGGATCATCTCACATACCTACTAGACACCGCACCCTACACCTTCAAAACATCCTCCACACACCTCATATCATTAAAAATCTCATCTCTGTCCGACAATTTACTAAGGACAATTTTGTTTCTGTGGAATTTGACCACTTCGGTTTTTCTATTAAGGATCTCAAAGATGGGAAGCGCCTTTTGAGGAACAACAGTTCAAGTGATCTCTACCCGTTTCACGCAGCCGACGACACTCCTCCGCCTCCCTCCTGTCTTGCTGTCGTCTCTCCAGCTTTATGGCACAACCGTTTGGGTCACCCCAACGGCTCAACTTTAGCTACTCTACGTTCCAAGTTTTTTTATTTCTTGTAAGGAGCCTGGCTCCCATTTATGCAATTCATGTCAAATAAGTAAACATACGCGTTTACCGTTTAGTGATTCACATTCTCATACTTTTCTTCCGTTTGATATCGTTCATAGTGATTTGTGGACCTCTCATGTTTTGAGTAAAAGTGGTTATAAATATTATCTCGTTCTGATAGATAATTATACTCAGTTTGTTTGGGTCTATCCTTTAAAAGCAAAATCTGAAACCTTTTCCAAGTTTCAACAATTTTACCAGCTTGTTAAAACTCAATTTGGCATACCCATCAAAACATTCCAATGCGATTTAGGAAAAGAATTTGACAATTCTAAATTTCATAACTTTGCTAAATCGGTTGGTCTCACCTTCCGTTTCTCATGTCCTCAAACCTCACCACAAAATGGAAAAGCGGAACGAATGCTCCGACGACTTAATGAAATCGTTCTCACTCTTCTATTTCATGCGTCATTACCATCATCTTTTTGGGTTGAGGCACTCCACACCGCCACCTACTTACATAATATCTTGCCCACCAAAACTCTTCAAAACCGCTCCCCTACCGCTGTCCTATTCTTTCCTGACCCTTCATATGACCACTTGCGTGTTTTTGGTTGCGCATGTTACCCCAATCAGTCCACCAAACGCCCTAACAAATTAGACACTCGGTCCACACTTTGTGGCTTTCTTGGTTATCAAACTCATTTTCGAGGCTACCGTTGTCTCGATATCTCCACCGGCAAAGTCATAATATCTCGACACGTCACCTTCGACGAGTCCGTCTTCCCCTTTGCCAGCCCATCCTCACCAAATCCTTCGGTCTATTCTTTTCTCGACCACTTCCCTCCTCAATTGTTTGAGGACATTCATAACAACCACCCTCAACATGGCGTACCTCCTAACCCTACGCCACAACCATCGCCAACTTCGCCACCTTCACCAACCTTCCAACCCACGCCAACATCCCCACCTCACCACCCCAGCCACCTGTGCAAAACACACAAACCTCGCCACCCTTGCCACCTCCCACCATTCCTACTCATCCTATGAAAACAAGATCCCAACACGGTATCTTCAAACCCAAAACCATTCTTGATCTTCACGTTTCCACAAAGCCACCCATCTCCCCCTACCCAAATCACCCAGAGATGCTCTACTGGATCCTAACTGGAATGCTGCCACGCACGATGAATATAGGGCGTTACAAGCTAATGATACCTGGGAACTCGTACCTCGACCATCTGATGCGCCTGTTATCCGTCATGTGGCTGTTTCGCCATAAATTTAACTCGGATGGTTCTCTTCAAAGATACAAAGCCCGACTTGTGGTAAATGGTAAAACTCAGCAGGTGGGTATCGATTGTTTTGAGACATTTAGCCCTGTGGTTAAACCAACCACAATTCGCACAGTACTTAGTCTCTCGACAACACGATCTTGGCCAATTCACCAACTCGATGTGAAAAACGCCTTTCTCCATGGTCAATTATCTGAAACAGTGTTTATGCATCAACCACCGGGTTTTGTCGATTCTAGTAAACCTAATCATGTGTGCCGCTTACGAAAATCTTTATACGGCTTAAAACAGGCGCCACGGGCATGGTACCACAGGTTTGCTACTTTTTTACAGACAAAAGGGTTCATGAGCAGTAAATGTGACACTTCCTTGTTTATTTTGAAACATGGAAAGGACATGGCATATCTCTTATTGTACGTGGATGATATTATCTTAACTGCATCGAGTTCATCTTTGTTAAATACTATCATTCACACATTATCAAATGAGTTTGCAATGATAGATTTGGGACCCTTACATCATTTTCTTGGTATTCAAGTAACCCGTGATCAACATGGATTATTCTTGTCCTAGTCTCAATATGCCAAGGAGATATTAGCACGAGCTAACATGTCCTCCTGTAATCCTACTACGACTCCCGTGGATACCGCCGGTAAATTGAGTGCTACTACCGGAAATCTCATATCGGATCCCCAAGGTTACATGCAATTGGCTGGAGCCCTACAATACTTGACCATTACCCGCCCGGACATTTGTTATGTTGTTCAGCAAATATGCTTATTCATGCATGCTCCACGAGATCCGCATCTTAACTTTCTCAAACGTGTTCTACGTTACGTCAAGGGAACGATTGGTCATGACTTACGCATATCATCATCTAGCGCTCACACTCTGACCGCATATTCTGACGCTGATTGGGCGGGGTGCCCAGACTCCCGTCGATCAACATCAGGTTTTTGTGTTTTTCCGTGGTGATAATCTCGTGTCCTGGTCCTTTAAGCGACAACCTACCGTATCACGATCGAGCGCAGAGGCTGAGTACAGGGCGGTAGCAAACGCCGCAGCAGAAACAACATGTGTCAGAAATTTGCTTCTTGAATTACACTACCCGATCAAGCATGCAACCATAATTTTTTGTGACAATGCTTCTGCGATATATCTTACGGGCAATCCGGTTCAGCATCAACGAACCAAACATGTTGAACTTGACATTCACTTTGTACGTGAGAAAGTTCGCCTTGGTCAAGTTCGGGTCTTACATGTTCCATCTTCACACCAGTACACGGATATCTTCACTAAAGGCTTGCCTAAACCGCTTTTTGTCAGCTTTCGAGACAACCTCAACGTCCGCAAATCTCCCGTTGTGACTGAGGGGGTGTAATGGTAATTGAAATCTCTTGTATTTAGAAAAGATTTATCTTGTTTTTGGAAAGGATTTATCTTTCCCGTTTTGTAGATAGTTGGCTAGGAAACTCTTCTCTATATATTGTATCTTTGTTTTTCAATGAAGGCAATGGAAATCATTCATTTCAATAGTCACTACATCAACAAAACCCTAGATCATGAATCAAAAACCACCATTCAACCATGTTGTATTGTTGTTCCTCTTGTTCAACCCAAAAAAGTACATATATTACTGTAATTTGTGGCCCAATAAATACATACATTTATTACTATATTAGTCTAATTTACAGTTAAAACCCCAAAATTAATCTAAGTATCTAACTAGATGAATGCCCAAATTAACTTAACTTGAACTACGCCAATTGATACGTGCGCCATTACACACACACACACACACTGACACAACTAGGTCGATCAACAAGTTAGGTTACCAACCTAGATTCACCACCAAAGGATGATTGTAAAGAATCATGTAGGAGAAAACTATTAGGCTCGAGTTTTTACAACAACAACAACAACAAATGGGCGTGCCAAAGAATATAAATGATGTTGATAAATGTTTGGTTGATGAATTTATCAATCCAAACCCACATTTCATTCTCAACAATTACTAAACAATCATATTTTCATTGTGTGCAGAAGTTGGTTAGCCTAAGTGCCTGTCTAGGGGCCTCCTTAGGTCCGTGTGGTCAAGCAGGTATTGCCAACTTGCACAAGTGGGAGTCTGTTAGTAATTATGTGCAGAAGTTGACAAACCAGACTACACATCCAATGTTATAAGACACTTGAGGGTCACACTTGTGAGGCCTGTAAAACGAACAAGTAAAATAACTCCAGTATAGAGAGAAAAGATTTATAATAGTCAATTATAAATCCATTGGGTGTTTTCTGTAAGAAACTCCAAAGTTAAAGGTTTCTATTATTAATTAAACAGGGATTATATATTTATTAGTTAAATAAATATATAACTGGTTTTAATTAATATTTGTTATATATGGTAAATATATATATTAGTTAAATATATATATATGGTAATTATCCTGACTAATATATTAGTTGTATATATGGAATAAATCTTTCTTAGTGAAGAAGAAAGAATTATTTATGGATAATTATAGAAAAAGGAAACTGAATATGATACAGATTGTGTTTATTCAGTTATATATATCCAGCTATGGTTAAACCTTTTTCATTCATTGAATTGATAACTCATTATTCACTCCCAACCATAGAAACCTCTCTCTCTCTCCCTTGATCGACGCCAATCACAAATCCGGAGAAAGTTCGGTTTCTGTTCGGGTGTTCGGGAATTTGGAGTTGTAACCGGCTAGAAGGTCGTTCGTAAGGTTCATCACGGGTGGATCAAGCTCAAGCAATTCAGGTAAGCCTTCTAAACCCCGGATTATATGACTGTTTAGATAAACAATAAAAGATCATGTGCTTTCGGGTTTTTACACAATTATGCTTCCGCTGATCAAACCAGTTAGGTTTGATATTCGAATTAACAGTTTGTTTTTCGAACCGTGACTCGAACCAGTTTGGTCCGAGGTCCACCAAAAACCCAACAGTGGTATCAGAGCCATTGGTTTAGTTATTGTTTATCTTTTAATTGTTAGATTTTATCTGTTCGTATAAAATTGTTTTAGATCCGTTAAAAATTGTTTTGTTTGTATAAAGATTTGATATTCATTTGTTTGTATAAAAATCTAATCTTATCAGTTTGGTAAAGATTTAATTTTTATCAGTTTAATGTTTATCTGTTTGGTAAAGATTTAATTTTATCGTTTTGATGATTATCAGTTTCGTATAAAAATCTAATCTTTATCAGTTTAGATAAAGATTTCAATTTTATCAGTTTTTAATCTTTATCAGTTTTTGTATAAAGGTTTGATGATTATCAGTTTCGTATAAAAATCTAATCTTTATCAGTTTAGATAAAGATTTAAATTTTTATCAGTTTTAATCTTTATCAGTTTAGATAATTCTTATCTTTATATGTTTATGTTTATCTCGAAAACCCATCGCAACCAAAAACCACAGCTAGATCACCAGTTTGGTGATAGCTGTGCGGTGGCCAAACCACCAGTGTGGTGGTGGTCGAACCCACACGCAACGAAGACCAACCGCCAAGCCACAGGTTGCCTTGCGGCCGTAGTGGCGGTGGTCGTTCTTTTGACACCGAACCACCGAAAACCACCACACCACCAAAGCCTCGATTGGCGACGGTGGTGGTGGCCGTTCCTCCCAACAGCCGCGAACCACCACACCACCAAAGCCGCAGCGGCGATGGTGGTAGTGGTTGTCCCACATTCGCGAGCCGCACCACCGATCGGCTAGGGCAGCCACGGTGGTGGCGGCGGTTCATCGTTTCAATTGCCGCGAAGGCAATGGCGGCGGCGATACTGCTGTCGTCGTGCGGCTGTGAGCGGTGGTGGCGGCGGTCCTTGCCGTTGCCGCCGAATAAACCGCGAACCACCAAGCCAAGCCGCCGGCTGCCTTGCGGCCTTGCCGGGCGGCTGCGGTGGTCGTTTTTGTTGTCATCAAGACCGTCGACGACGGTGGTGGCGTTTGGAGGTGGCGATGATGCAGTGGCTGTTGTCGCCACTAAGCCAAGGCCGACGGCTAACTGGGCCGTGGTCGCACCACAACCGAACCAAACCGCGGCGATGGGGTGGCCGATTGCCACTGCCATCGTTAGCGGTGGCGGCGATGATTGACTTATTGTCATTCGCCGGGCAGCCGTGGCGATGGTAGCGACGTGCGGTACGAGACAACGGCAACAGCTATTGTTTTCGCTAGAGACTGGTGGCGATTGTGTAACCGGCGACGAATCGTCGGTTGATCCCAAATCGTGTGGTTACGGGTTTTTCGGTTCTTTTGGGTTTTTTAGTTCTAATTGGGCCTGTTTTATAACAGGGCCCGAAAGCCCAAAGATTTTGGACCCAGTCTGAGGCCCAAGAGGATTTATCGGGTTTTAGGCTTTTTCCCAAGACTAATTTCATAAAATTGTTTTAAGGGATTTAATTCTTAACAAATTTATAAAATTGTGTTTTATTAAACCAAGTTGTTTTGACCCGTTTTGGTCAAATTGGCCCGATGTCTTTTTTTTTTTTGACTGTCTGATCGAATAAATGACACGGTTCACGGGCCAGTGTTTAATGTTTCGACAAGTTCGTTCGGAACGGTTGGTTTAAACAAGATAATTAAAAGCGAGTATTTTAGAAAAATTGGTTGTGTTTTATGAAATAAGATTTATAGTATATAAATCTTGGAGATTTTATAAAAGATCAATTTTCAGATTTAAAATATCAGTTTTGGTTTATAAAACAGTTTGTTTTTATAAATCAGTTAATACCATGGTTTATCATAAACAGAATAATTTTAACGGATCTAGGATTGTTTAATGCTTTATTTTATATGCTTCATTGCTCTATATAAAACTTGCGTGGTTGAATGTTAACATATATGCTATAGTAATTATAGAGATTGCCAATTTAGACACTTAATCTATTTGGAGAAACCTGGGTGCCACTTTCAACCCTGGAAACTTGCAAAATGACCTTTAGGATAGATTTTTCTTTTTCTTTTCCCGGAGTTCCGTCAAGAGATGCCGAGGCCAGTGGGAGCTACGCAAGGAGATCGGAGCCACGCGGGGAAAACGAAGGAAAATAGTTTTAGGACAATTTTGGTCCTTTAGGAATTAATTGGCAAATCAATAATTGCTTGTTTTTGTTTCTTTAACTGCATGATTGTGATTACTATGCTTGCTCGTGATTATTGATATTACATGCTTAGGTTTTATCAAATGTTTTTAAAATTAGGTCTTATTTTATAAAACTAGATATATCACGAGGTTGGTTTTAAAAAGCCTAAAGTTACCATTTTATGAACATTTCTAGATGGTAAAATTATTTTTTTAAAACCATTATAAGATTGTTTTCTTATAAGAGGCATGCTTTTAAAACAGTTAGTTTTATTAGCAAGTAAGTTTTAGAACAGTTAGTTTTAAACATCGGTTGTTTCTTAAAACAGTTAGTTTTAGAACAACAAATGCCTTTAAGACAATCAGCTTTTAATAGCGATTTTAAAAATACTGGAAATTTAAAGTTTTTCAAAAAACTTAGCTAAAACCCATAAAATCATAGATCAGTAGTGCAACCCATTTGTGGACACCTTTGGCGTAAGGTACGTTGGAGCTCGAAGGAGTCGAACCTTTAGCACCCACGTTCAAACCCCAAGCTGAAGGGGGTGAAAAGACTCTGCGATATCGGGGGGTACCGACCAGAGTACATCCTGTCCTGGGTGGTGAGATCTATTTTGGTAGTTGTTACAACTCACCGGGTGGTACCGGGCCAAAGAGCACTAAGAGGGACTAAAACATGTACGGTTTTATCCGATGTCCCGAAAAGATCTAGGAGTCATGTCAGTTAGATATGATTGGTAAAAGTCCTTACCTACCGAAATAGTACGGGCCTGGTGGGGCGTGAGCAAACCGCGCATCAGGACGTATGAAATAAGGATCCTAGTCCGATAATTATCATTTTAGGGTTTATTGATATTTATTCGGAACCGTTTATTCAAAGGTACTAAAACCAAGTTTTTAAATGTGTAGATGGCAAACACGGTTACCAACACCAATAACCTTTCTCTTCGCTCGATCCTAGAAAAGGACAAACTCACTGGTCCAAATTTTCTCGACTGGGAGCGCAATCTCCAGATTGTGCTCAGGCACGAGAGAAAGTGGTATGTCCTAGAAGAACCTCTAGGTGAGGCCCCACCAGCAAATGCCAGTACGGCAATCAGAAATGCCTATCAAAAGCGTTCGGATGATTTGCTGGATGTTGGCTGCTTGATGCTTGCGACTATGAGCCCAGAACTACAAACAGGGCTCATGAACACTAATGCTTACGACATGATCCGCCAGCTGAGGGACATGTTCCAAACGCAAGCTCGCACAGAGCGTTATGATGCCACGAGGGCTCTGAATGCGTGCAAGATGGCCAAGGGGACCTCTGTCAGTGCCCACGTTATGAAAATGAAGAGGCTACTTGACCACCTAGAGAGGTTAGGTCACCCAGTTCCGTTGCAGTTGGCAACGGATACCATACTCAATTCATTGTCCGATGATTACAAGCAGTTTGTGATGAATTTTAATATGAACAACATGGAAAGGAGCATAGCTGAATTGCACTCCATGTTAAAAACTGCTGAACAAAGTATGGGGACGGGGACCAAGACCAAAGATGTTCTGATGGTCAGGGATGGTGGAGTGAAGAAGAAAAGAGGGCAAAGGAACACCAGCAAGGGCAAGGACCAGGTTCAGGTCAGCCAGAGTGTACCAAAGGCCGTTGACAATAGAAAGGGCAAGGGCAAGGGCAAAAAGGTCAAAGTCAACAAAGCGAAGGCCGAGAATCGATGCTTTACGTGTCATGAGGTCGGACATTGGAGACACAATTGCCCGAAGCGTCATGAAACAGGTATAAACACCTAGGACGTTTTATGACTGCTTCAGTTTATCATTACTACTTGTTAGTTTACAAGTTAACTGACACCTAGAGCAAATGTATGATTGCAGGTGATCAGGAGAAATGAAGTGCCCGGGTCCTGAGGATCAGACAAGATTTCTTTTAGATATTATCAAGACATTTTAAACTTATTTTAAGACATTTTATTTTGGATATTTTGAAATGTTGGTTGATTTAAATTTATGGATTTTGGTATTTTAAATTTAAAATTATTGTCTTGATTTATATATATCTAATTTTGCCTTGAACCTAAGTCAAGATAGACTTGATTCAATTTGTTGATCCTAGATATTGTCTACCACACTAACAAATATACTTCAAAATTTGATAATTCGAAGTAATATATGAAAACTGTCAAAAACACACGAAGTACTATTTTATAGGAATGTGTTTTGGAATAAAATATTTACGAGTAATATGATTATAACAAATATATTGTAGTCAAGTTCAAATTACTCATATGTTTTTAAAAGGGAATTTAGGATATTATCACAGATGACGTTGATAATATCAGTATTTATAAAACTAGTAAATTCCAAGTTTTGGAATTAGGGATCTAATAAGATCCAGTTAAGTTTTATGAATAGTAAAATTCAAGTTTATAGTATTAAACTTATTACTTAAAATAAAATTGACTAAATAGTCAAGTCTTGACTAAGTCAATGAAGCATCAAATTTAAGTAATAATCAGTTTTCATATAGGTTAGTGGGAGCCCAATTTATTCTCTATCTATGCTTCCGATAAAGAATAAAAGTTATATTATTGATTTGTATTTCTAGGAATTCATAATCCAGAGAGGATAAGAATTCATGAGAAATATGATCTATTCTTTTAAGTCAAAAGGGTTTAGATCAAGAGTTTCAAAGTTTTGAAACAATAAAGTCAAAGTTTTGACTTTAAGAAAATCAATAATTATATGTGTTGTAATAAAGATATTCAAGTATCCTTTTTAGACCATCAAGTGTTGTAGAACACTAGGATAAATTTCCTGGAATTTACCAGTTTGGTAAATGGAAATTTTGTCAGATTTCAGGTAGAAATCTTTATCTACACAGCAACTAAGGAAAGTTGCGGAGTTGACTTTACATATTCAAGAAACTTGGAGTTATTCCAGTATCTCCAAGATTTAGGCAATATGGTAAAGAAAAGTCTAGATTTTGTTTAAATGTGTTTGCAAAACAAAACTAGCAGAACCAAGTTAAAATATTATCTAATAACTTGTGTTGTTTTTGGTTGTTTCTTTGATTAGGATGGTAAACACTAATCGAAGGGTTTAAATTGAAGGAAGGTGATACTTCATTTAAACCAAGTATAAAGTACACATTGAATAGACACCGTAAAAGTAACTTAGAAGTGCTATTAATTTTGTTATTATTACAGAGTGGAATATGGACTATACAAAATTAGTTTCTTGGTTTCTTTTATACTTAGCATGTTTTTGATCCGGGAATAAAACTAGTATAAGTTTTATTTGAAATTATCCGTGACAACTTATCAAGGTGGGAACCTGATAGGGTTTTAAAGTCATCGTGAGTTTTTGGGTAGTTATAAACAGAGTGTTGAATAACAGCTACAAGCGATGTAGACCAAAAACTGCACGGATATTCGATAGAGCAGCGAATATCGGATGTGATCCGCTGGTTGAGATTACTTCATGGATTTTGTCATAAGTAAATCTCACAGTAGGTTGTCCTCAATACCTGAGGTATCTGGTTTGGAATCACGGGGACTACTGGATACTTAGTACGTTCTAACATCACACCGTAACAGGGTGGTCATACGGGGCGTAACTAGATTCAGCGGAAGTCGTGGTGACAAATGCAGATATGCAAGATGGGATTTGCACCTCTTCTATGAAGAGAGATATTTCCGGGCCCCTTGACTGACTACAAGAACTGATGAAGTGCATGGCCATGCCCAAACGAACTGATTTGTTCTTTGTCGTTTACCAATCAGTTGGAAGTCGGATAGTCATGAACATAATCTTGAGTATTCTGAGTTGACTGTATCCATGCTCGTACTCAAAATTGAAATATCGTGTTGCAAAAGGAAAAGCCTAGTTATACCCGATTTATGAACAGTGTGTTTCATAAATGTTATTCTCTTTAAGGGACGTTTTATCACCTACCTGGGTATAAGAGTGCTTATAACCTGGTTAGCCTAAGTGCCTGTCTAGGGGCCTCCTTAGGTCCGTGTGGTCAAGCAGGTATTGCCAACTTGCACAAGTGGGAGTCTGTTAGTAATTATGTGCAGAAGTTGACAAACCAGACTACACATCCAATGTTATAAGACACTTGAGGGTCACACTTGTGAGGCCTGTAAAACGAACAAGTAAAATAACTCCAGTATAGAGAGAAAAGATTTATAATAGTCAATTATAAATCCATTGGGTGTTTTCTGTAAGAAACTCCAAAGTTAAAGGTTTCTATTATTAATTAAACAGGGATTATATATTTATTAGTTAAATAAATATATAACTGGTTTTAATTAATATTTGTTATATATGGTAAATATATATATTAGTTAAATATATATATGGTAATTATCCTGACTAATATATTAGTTGTATATATGGAATAAATCTTTCTTAGTGAAGAAGAAAGAATTATTTATGGATAATTATAGAAAAAGGAAACTGAATATGATACAGATTCTGTTTATTCAGTTATATATATCCAGCTATGGTTAAACCTTTTTCATTCATTGAATTGATAACTCATTATTCACTCCCAACCATAGAAACCTCTCTCTCTCTCTCTCCCTTGATCGACGCCAATCACAAATCCGGAGAAAGTTCGGTTTCTGTTCGGGTGTTCGGGAATTTGGAGTTGTAACCGGCTAGAAGGTCGTTCGTAAGGTTCATCACGGGTGGATCAAGCTCAAGCAATTCAGGTAAGCCTTCTAAACCCCGGATTATATGACTGTTTAGATAAACAATAAAAGATCATGTGCTTTCGGGTTTTTACACAATTATGCTTCCGCTGATCAAACCAGTTAGGTTTGATATTCGAATTAACAGTTTGTTTTTCGAACCGTGACTCGAACCAGTTTGGTCCGAGGTCCACCAAAAACCCAACATCATCCAGTCAATAAATGCGGCTTTGACCAGGTCACCCTCCTTTAATCATCTCCACCCTCCATGAATAGTGTCAATCCTCCGTGATCGCGTCCACCGTAACCGAAAATGTGTGGCTAAGAATCGTCCTCGCGTTTTCTTAAATTAACATCGTTCTCGTATGAACCCACCTCTCTCTCTCTCTCTCTCTCTATATATATATATATAGGGGTGGGTTCATACCAGAACGTTAAAAATTTAAGAAAACACAAAAACTCGTCAATATAAAAAACCATATGCCTACGACTTTAAGTCATGTGGCAAGTCTTCCCAGTCCATTTTTTCCATCAGTATAAAATCATATATGATTTTGTATATGAGCGAAGTTTTTGTGTTTTCTCTCGGCCTGGAATCCTGCACTGCGCGTTCATGATATCTACATTCAACTGTGCTCCGGAGACTTCTTAAGAGGTTAGCGTTCTTGTTTGAACTTCTTCCCCCCCCCCCCCTCTCTCTCTATATATATATATATACTCTCTCTCTCTCTCTATATATATATATATAGAGAGAGAGAGAGAGAGAGGAGAAAGTTCAAATGTGAACTCAATATTGGTTGTGAACATGAAGACCACTAAAATCGCATCACGTGGCATATTCAGTTTGAATATTATGTGTAATTCAAACTGAATAACACTACATTCAATGTTTCAGCGTTATTCAATTTGAATACCACTGAATACAGTGTTATTCAATTTGAATAGCACATGAATATTCAAGCTGAATATGCCACGTGGCGCGCTCCTGGTTGTCGCCACGTTCACAATGAAAAATGAGTTCACATTTGAATCTAACCATATATATATATATAGAGAGAGAGAGAGAGGGAGAGAGAATAAATCAAGTGAGGACCAAAAAGAGGTTGATATTATGAAACAAATTCATGGATGATATTCACCTTATGAAAAAAAAATATATGTGAAACAATATATCAATTTTAACATTTTATGGAAAAAAATCGTAAAAAAATTATTATTTAGTCGGTTTTTACGGGTTTTTACAAAAAACTGGTTTTTACAGGAAGACTCCTGTATATATATATATATATATATATATATATATATAGAGAGAGAGAGAGAGAGAGTAAATCAAGTGAGGACCAAAAAGAGGTTGAGAACCATGGGGACCAATTAAAGCCATAACATGGTTTTGCTTTGAATAGGCCATAATCATCATTTGGTAACAAAGACCACGGATTCATCTGAATGAAACTCAAATTCATTTGGTAACAAAGATTCACCAAATGAAACTCAAACATACAGATTCACCAAATCATTTTTGAATAAAAGACTCAGCTCTGTTTCCAATCTTCGGTTCATCTTTTAATGGGTGTCTAGGCCCATGCCACTACATCTCCATACGCTTTATTTATAGCTGACGTGATGCAGCTCAAGGTTTTCCCTTCATTGAATTCAAGTGTTGGGTCACGAATATAACTCCCATCACCATGATTAGGCACCCAACAAGCGCGCTAGAAAAGAACGACCAGGCTCCCTTGTTTGACAAACCCATAAACCCCATTCGAAGTGACAACAATCAGATCCGTTAACCCGTCATCCGAGAAGTCTTCATCGACCAAGGCATGTGTTGGTGGTGCCGGAAGATCGATAGATGTCTGTTGACTCCCTCCGTCCATGGTTCAACGAATTTCTCTCCTCCTACACACTCCCACTTTCCTTTCGTGAACGCTCCATTCGTCTCTAGAAGAAAAAGGTAGAAACCCGTAGAATTTTAGGTTTCAAAAATCGGTAAACGATTCAAAGAAAACAATAAACTCATGTTAGCGACATGAAAGATTATGAATATTTTCGAAGTGCGAAACAAAATCCTAGACAAAGATTTCTAATTTTTTTCTATTTCGAACTTTGAAAATAGTTCGTAATCTTCCATGTCACTAACATGAATTCCTTGTTTTTGTTCGAATCTGTTTATTGATTTTCGAAATTTAAAATTCTTTGGGTTTTTACCTTTTCCTTGGAGAAGGACGAAGAGTTCACAAAAGGAGAGTGAGAGGAATTCGCTGAACCATGGATGGAGAAAGTCAACATACATCTATCGATCTTCCTACACTACCAACACATGCCTTGGTCGATAAGGACTTCTTGAATGACGGGATAACGTATATGATTGTTGTGACTTCGAATGAGGTTTATGGGTTTGTTCAAACGAGGCAGGCAGTCTGGTGTGCTCTTTTCTAGCATGCTTGTTGGGTGCCCAATCGTGGTGATGGGAGTTATATTCGTGACCCACCACTTGAATTCAATGAAAGGGGAAACCTTGAGCTACATTAGGTCAACTTTAAAGCGTACGTAGATGTTGTGTCATAAGCCTAAACACGCATTAAATTATAAAGTATAGATGCTATATATAGGTGAGTCTTTCATTTCAAAAATGAAACGTTTTGAGTCAGCAAACCCTTAGAAAGCTGCTACGGTATAAAAGGCGGGTTCAAACATTATTTATGAAATATTTGTTCAAAATATTTTTCAAATCACACAATTTCACTCATTAAATTTAAAAATGAGTTAATTACATATTTAGTTCCTGTGGTTTGGTGGTTTTAACACTCTAGGTCCCTCGATTGAAATAATTATGGATTGGGTCCTTGTGGTATGCGTTTTATAACGCTCTGGGTCTCTGTGGTAGACGCCGTCCATCTTTGCGCCGTTAGGTCCATCATGTGCACGGCACATGATGGGCATTTTAGTCATTTCATTTTCAGGGACTGAAAATGTAAATTACTCTATTATACTAATAATAAAATAAAATAAAATAAAATAATATATATATTATTATATAAATTTTGTATATAGTAGTCAACATCTCATCATCATCATTTTCTACATCTCGTTATCATCATCCTCTTGAAAAGACCTCCACCCCATCACCACCACAACCCATCATCAACACCACCACCAAAACCCACCACCATCATCACCACCACCACCATCATCACCACCTCCACAACCCACCACCAACACCACCACCCACCACCACATGCTCATCATAAAAACCTTTCATCTTCACCCACCTCCACCACCATCCACCACCACCACATGCTCATCATAAAAACCTTTCATCTTCATCCACCTCCACCACCATCCACTTTTAACACCCACCAACACCACCACATGCTCATCATAAAAACCTTTCATCTTCACTCACCTCCACCACCATCCACTTTTAACACCCACCACTGTCACCACCACCACCAACACCACCACCCTCCACCACCACCACCACCAACCACCATATGCACATCATAAAAACCTTTCATCTTCACCCACCTCCACCACCATCCACCTTTAACACCACCCACCTCCACCACCACCCACCTCCAGCTCCACCGTCGGCCTCCTTTTGATGCCTCACTCCAACGAACAGAAGGGACACCCCCTCCGTCACCCAGATCTGGAAGCCACCACCCACCTTAGTCACCGTATTCAACTCCCTCCGGTGACTTCATTACTAAGGTTTGCAAATCTGAAGCCACCACACCGGTTCGCTGTCTAGATCCAGATCGGTTTCTTGTCCCAACCGTGGTTCCCCTTCTGTATTTGTGTAGCAATGAGATCCACCTTTAGATGTTCTTCTTGGTGTTCATAGCTTCATAGCAGCAAAAATTTAAGGATTGTGGGTTTTTTTTCCTTCAAATTGTTGGGTTTTTTGTTCTTCAAGCGATTGTGGGTTTTTTTGTTTAATTGACTTATGCTTTATAGGATTTATGGCTCGATTACCATTCCTCTCTCAAATCTTCAAGGGATTGTGGGATCTGATTAGGGTTTTTTATGATGTTTGATTTAAGGTTTTTAATGAGTTCTTGAATTGTTCTTGCATATAAAACTGAAGATGATGAAGATCTAAAGAAAGAAACGAAAATTTAATTAAAAATTATTAAATGAAGTTAAGGGATGAAGTTTATAATTTTTGATAAACCTTAAGTACCAAATTTGCTATTTACTCTACAAAATAAGTTAAAAAGACCAAAATACCCATCATGTGTCTTACACATGATGGGTCTAACGGAGCCATTTTGGACGGCATTCAAATCAGGGACCCAGAGTGTTATAAAACGCATACCACAGGAATACAATCCATAATTATTTTAATCGAGGGACCCAGAGTGTTAAAACCACCAAACCACAGGGACCAAATATGTAATTAACTCTTTAAAAATTGAGCCTAGGCCCGTCCATTCAACTAGCCCGATCAAACAAATAAAAGACTTCAAATACCTATAATACCCTTCATTAACGACAAAATATTAATAAATAAAGAAAAAGAAAAAGATTGAACATAACAAATCTTATAAATATCCTACAAGAATTCTTGACAAATATTTGAACCCATAATGCAATAATACCAACAAAAAAAATGTACTTGTATCCTATAAAATATGTTGTCACTCATGAAGATACATCTTAAAAAACAAAAGATTATGATTTTGTCAACTCTAAAACTTCTACTATTTACATACCCTTCAGCCCCAACTCCCACGTAAATCACCGATCAACCATCGGAGGAATTCGGAACGGATCCGTCAACCAATTTGTTCGTAACCTTAAATTCCGGCGACATCAACACCCCACCGTCGTCCACCACGATATCGAGCACCTCCGGTTTCTGAGCATTCATCTCATCGTTCTGAATCCCCCTTAACGTTTCCACCACCTCTTTCATCGTCGGCCTCATATCCTTCTCCTGTTGCACGCATCGGAACCCCAACTCGGCCACCAACGTCGCCATCCGCCTCACCAACACATCGCTCTCAAACCCGATACTCTTATCCACCAACTCATCCAACAAATGGTTCTGAATCTTGGTCATCGCCATGGTCGCCAAGTTAATATCGAGCCGGTGCCGGTTAGTATCCACCGCTTGTAACGAAGAAATAAGCTCAAACAAAACCACCCCAAAGCTATAAACATCACTCTTATCGGTCAACTGGTAACACTGATAGTATTCGGGGTCAACATAGCCAGGTGTCCCTTGTGGGGCCGTCGAGACATGAGTGGCATCGTTTGGGAACAATCTCGACAGCCCGAAATCGGCAACTTTGACTCGGAAACTTTTGTCTAAGAGAATGTTGTTGGTTTTCACGTCTCGGTGGATGATGTCTTTTTTGTGGAGGTACGCGAGTGCTTCGGCGGTTTCGATGGCGATGTTGAGGCGGACCGACCATGAAAAGAGACGGGAGTTGGAGTTTGCTAGCTTTCCGTGAAGATGATCCGCTACTGTGCCGTTGGGGATGTATTCATAGACTAGGAGTAGCTCTTTGCTTCTCTTTGATGTACAGCCATATAATTTGACTAGGTTTACGTGATCTAAACCCATCAAGATCGCGACTTCGTTCATGAACTGTTCTACGCGTTTGAAGTTGTTCTCGTATAGACGCTTGACAGCAACTTCTCGACCGTCTAGAAGCTTACCTGAATTGAATGAAATCTTGAAAGAGTTAAAATCGAAAACTTGTACAGAGTACAAAACAAAGAACTTTTACCCACAAAATTCATCGAGAGAAATTTTTATTACAAAATACTTATAATTCCCGTAAAATCCAATGTTTTTCTTCAAATTACCAAGAATGGCCCTAGATAATCTGTCATTCATTTGAGTTTTTCACCAACAATTAAGTATACCGATCCACTTTTTTGACACCGTTGTGATGAATCGCCCATTTAGCAATAGATTTTCCCAGAAAAATTCCATAGATAAAAGTCTTTCCGTTTAGTAATAGCAATACCGCAAAATCGGTTCTATAAATCATCAAATATGCTAAATATCTAAATAAATGACTTTATAAGATTTAAGTTAATATAACCAAACAATTATACACTTGATTAGAACTATTACAATAAATTAAGAATACCTCTTTTTGGCATCCTAACAATTTTTTTGTCACACTTTTGAAATAAACATTCTATTGGTCTTTTTTTATATCATATCACATGAAAAATAGTCATATAAAAGGAATATCCCTATAAAAATATGACCATGCGTCCCCCAGGGCTCGAACTCGGGTTCACCACTATGTAGTGCCCAAACCTTACCACTAGGCTAACACTCCTTTGGTAACCCAAAAGCATGTTATCAACTGAGTGTAACATTTCCACATAAGATTCACAATTGTATGGTGTTATTAAACAATCTATTAACACATTTAGATATATTTGGTTTCCTATAAATTAAACCGATTTGGTAGTAGTGGCATACGGTAATGCAAATGCGGAGATTTTGACGATATAATACAAGGTTTTATAGTATTACCGTAGTAGACAGTTCCGAAACCGCCATCTCCAAGTTCTCTCGAAGCATTGAAGTTATCGGTAGCTACTTCTAGCTCCTCGTAGCTAAAAACCTGAGCTCCAAAGTACGTGCTTTTCGCAAAATCTTTAGATGATTTCGACGAAGGGTACGAAGGAATGCTGGTAGTGAAATTAGACTGAGTAGTGTCGGTAGTTAATTTGCTCGAATCAATGGTCAGAATGGCTTTGGTTTCGGTTTGGTTGGGTGACGCTTCTTTAATCGCACGCCTTTTCCTCTTTCTTCGGCAAACAAAGATTGCGCATAAGACCCCAACGACAACAAGAATCGCTCCAACAACGCCAAGGACTAGAATTCGAAGATTAAAGAATAAATTTAGTTTCTTGAAACAATGATTAAAGGAAGAAATTAGAGTCTATTTAGTGATAGAATGAGATCCATACTTATGCCAACAGACCCTTTCTTGGATCCCCCTGCAAATATATAAAATTTCAATAAAAGGTTAGATTTGAAATCTTTACAATATCAAAACATTTACTTAAATTTCACAAGTAAAATAGACGAAGGAACGATCCCAGTTCGGAAATACAACATATTTGTTTACCAAACATTTATCATCTCTTAACAGGTGGTTAAATAAGTATTATTTATTTACGGATTTCAAACACTTGACCAGTTAGAGACTATTGACAATCTTACTGTGTCATTAACGCTTATCGGATAAAAGATGTTTGTAGTATGCTATTCCAGATAATCTTACTTTTTACCATATATAGATATAGTAACTATTGAGACTAGCTGGTACAAAAGGAACAAAGGCCCTCTATTATTTGTGTATAACTTTATTCTCAATGACAAAAATACGGCTACAAAACAATTTTTTAAAGTTAAAGGATGTGGTCAAAAACATACACCCACCGAATATTTCAAAAGGCTGACCTAAATTAATTGGTAACGCCTAATGGTCTTATTTTATTTACCACCAACTATTATAATTCGTATGATGTAACATAGGAAGAATGAATCTTCTTTATATATCTATATACACACATATATAATATTATAATTTATGTTATGCAGGTTGTTGTTTTGAATTGTGGATTTTCAGGACAGTTAAAATCATTGTAGGTGGAACTCAATGGCTACGAAGGGATTTGAGGCGGATAAGATTTTAATTAGACTTAATCAGTACGTCACAACCTAAGTGGTTATAATTTATACAAGTTAATCTAATTTAACTGGGTTTGGGTCGAATTGACTATATTATGAGCTTGAGCGAACTAGGGTTCGAATAGATGAAGACATTGTTCATAATCTAAGGGGAATATGAACTTCTAAGATCGGGAAATTAAAACGACTTACCTCCACTTTCATCCAAATTGTTACAAGTTACCGGGAATTCCCCGCTAGCACAATAACAAGCAAACGACTCCGGGGAAGTTGAGTTGGACCCACATCGACCGTTAGACCGCACACACCGATCACAATCGTTTTTATCCGCCGTCCAAGTTAGATTGAAACCCGCAGTCAGAGCTGATCTTAGTTGAGTTGTCGTAGCACCAGGTGTCCCCAATTGGTTAGCCCAAGTTTGATTCACGGGTACAGTGATATGATTGTTGCACTGAACCGATTGAAAGGTGGTGGTCACACTGTTATCTACCAGACTTGTTCTAATGAAGTAACTGTCCGTTGTAGTGCGATTCACATCACAATCGAATCGATTAGCCTCTAGAAATGGGACCGTTCCTAGAGTAGAATTGCACCTGTAGTACAAAGATACATTCTCTTGGCCAAAGTTATCATCGTTGAAGAGGGTCGAGTTGTAGGTGGTGTTATGGAGATATTGAGGGCAAGAATTGACCCAAAGATCATTTCTAGCAACAGTGATTATTTGCGTACTCCTATCCATTCGTAGGACTCGATAGTCCACCGATTCGTAATTGAGTAACAAAACATCGGATTCGCAAGTTAGCTGAAAACCTGGGCGGCCGCAATAAGCAGGACGAGTTGACCCATAAAATGGGTACTCTAGTCGCTCGTCCCCACACTCGACCGTCTGACCACACGCATCGTATCGTGATCGTGAGGAGGTACCCTGGCATCGGATGGCCGGAAAACGAACAACGAGCGCTACAATCACCGTGAACACAACGAGGGCCGGGTTCGGGTGGATACGGGGTTTCATGGTCGTCGGGTTCGATTGAGAAGAAATGGATGAATGATGGAGAGAATGATGAATGAATTCGAAGGGAAGAAGGTACTTGATGAAAGGATGAAAGGAAAAACGAGTATTTGGTTTGTTTAATTGTCAATTTTTATCAACTTGTGATAAAAACGTTTTAATTATATTAAAGGATTGAATAAAATAGAAGCTTCCCATTGACTAACAAATATTATGTTGACTTGGATCAACCTTGCATAATAGTTTTGGAATTAAAAAGTAATTGGTCAGAAATGGATCGTTGAATAATTCAACAGCCATCGTAAGCACGTTAAGGAATTATTTGGGTTTTTGGAATTAATTTTATTTATTCTATTCTATATTTAGTAAAACTTATATTGAGAACTGGTAACTATTTATATATTTAAAGGTATTATTTTAGTCAAAATTAACTTAGCTATGAATGATTCTATGGAGTTAATGTAAAATTAAAATTATAGTAGGTGTAACAACTAATGATAAATTATAGTTAGTAAAAATATATATACAAGTTTTTGGAAAACAACCTTAATTTTTAAATTATGCAATCATTATCATAAGGTTTATTATAATCACAAAAGATGATTAGTTAACATCAATATAGTCGGTCGGGATTTAAAGTTTTAATTTTCGAAGAGGTTTTTTATGACATGAAAAACGCGGCCTTTAGAAAATCCAAAAAGAATATTTTACTTCAATTTTGATAATTTTATTCATACTATTGGATTCTGATGAGAAGTAAAGTTAATATGAGAAACATAAGAAGAAATCTTCATCTTTTAATCAATCATAATTGAAGATGAAAAAAGTAAAAGGTGTATCCAAATACACTGGATCAATTTCAACGACAACAGCAATTCATGGGTGAGGGGTGAATAAAAATAGTCCAGAACCCTTGAACTTATCACCTTAACTCTTTTTATCACATTTTATTTATAATATGTACATATAACTTCAAACTCAAACTTGGTATATCGTTTTAATCGTTTGCAAACAAATTACTTAATCTAGGGGTGTTTGTGTATACTTAAGTCCAAAGAACCAAAAATTTAAATATAAATGTATCGGTTTGTAAGAGTTCAGATTGACTAGGCTATATTGTTATCTCGAACAAACCAGGGTTTCAACACAACTAAGAACAGATTGAGAGAAAACTTTAACAAAATAGAAGTTTCTATTGCTATAAATAAATGTTGACTAACTTGGTCTAAAGACACGACTTGATGGAATTCTATGTCACTTTAGACTTTTTGGGCCATCAATTTGAAATATAACAAATAGGAAAGACCGACGCTCGTTGATTCTAGATCCAAGGACACTTTTGCATTTATTTGATTAAAATGTTTTTATATCTCATTGTAACAAATGTATTTTTGTCTTCCCTCATGAATTGTCACAATAGGATATATGGACTTGAAGCAAGGTCTCAAATACAAATTCAACTAACTCCACCCTACCCCTAGGAAACCACAATTTAGCTCTTCTATTATGGTTGTGGGAAGGTACGATTTGTGAATGATTGTGTTTATGGGCAAAGCCAATAATTTGATTTAGAAGTTGCCCAGAATATGTCAAGTGAAATAAGATTACCATGTCGATTGATGGTACCAAACCTCATATTCATAAAAGATATTTGAATGATGATGTTTGTCGTAAGTCAAAACACTGAAAGAACATTAAAGCTCAATTCACTGAATAAATTAAGAGTTTGGGAGGGTTAATAGAGTAATAGAAATCCTAAACAATAATATTCTTGTAAATTGCTAGTAAATCACTAATCCTATATGGTATTTTATGGACCATATCACCTATCTTATTTTCAAATGAACATGTACATCAATAATATACAAGTAAAAGATAAATGATATCAATATCTATATTAAATCTTATAGATAGAGATAAAGTATGTACATCATAACTTGGGTATCAAAAACCATACTATAAAGGCCAAAGCCATGAAAAATGACATCATAAAACAGTATTATATGTTCTTAAACTATATGGTAGCCGGTAGGGAATGAATCTAGAGGTTGGGTTGGATTTGCTTGGTCCTTGCTTTGTGTTTCGTTGGTCTTGTATTGTTGTTCGCTTTCGCTGTTGATGGTAATAAAGTTGTGTTTGCCGTTCAAAAAAAAAGGGAATGAATCTAGTTTAGTTATTTTTTATTTTTTATTTTTTATATACAGTTTATGTACAATTTATATGGTTGGGTAATCAATAGGTACCATAAAATTCAATAACTTATATACAATTTATTATGATTGAGTGATTAATAGGAACTTCGTAGTGCAATACTCCTAAATACATATCTAGTACAAATATAATGATAACAAATTAATTATAAGTATAGTCTTTACTTTTTAATTAATTATAAACCATTGCAAATTGTTTTTATTCGAATTAAATCTTGATTTTGACTCGTTATAATCAAACTACTTTAACGGGCATGTACCACACAAAAGGGACAAAATGGTTATTTGTATTCTCTCTTTTTCGTTTTATATTTTCGTTAATAATAAAATTAATGGAATCAGAAGAAGAAAAAAAGATAACCACCGTTTGATTGTGCAAACAATAGGTGGAATCCACCAAGTAAAGTTTTTTTTTTTTTTGAACGGTACCAAGTAAAATATTGATTTTTTAGATAAGAATTAATAATATATTCCTAAAGAATAAATAATAAATAATTTTATACATACTAATATACAATTGTTTATAAACACATGTCTATAAGATGTTTCATGATATAATAGTTTTATCGCAAAATTAACGACTTAATTTTTTTATTGGAATACTTTGTTCGACACAATCTAGCATGTAACGTAGTTTACCATAGTAATTTGGACGGTTTACACCCCAAAAGGGATACTTAATATAGCTCTAAGCTTCCACAAACAAACTCATTGCCACAAGCCTTGTACCGTACATCAGTGGTGCTCGATGTCGAGATTTTTATCAAAATCAAGAGAAAAAAAGTATGGGAGTATATACAAGGGTAATCATCCATTTTAGACACAATGAAAATAAAGATTACCTATACCTCCAAATCTTATATTTTGTTAGGTTAAGTTTTTGACAAAATTGAACGCTTCTCAGTAAGACGTCTTGGTCATGGTGTAGGTAGAAACATGTTTTGAACATAACCCTCCTGTTGTATCATGCCAAAAACAAGCTACTAAATGAAAGAGAAAAGACATACAAGACATTCCAAAAATAGGAATCATCCAATTAGACATAGAGTAAGATCCAAAAGGATTTACATATTTAACCAATAAATACAAATATAATGATAATAATTTAATTATAAGTTTAGTCTTTAATTATGAACCATTGCAAATTGTTTAAATCATCCTTTAATTCGAATTAAATCCTGATTTTGACTCGCTATAATCAAACCAACGGGTCATGTGCGACACGCGAGGGACAGAATGGTCATTTGAGATTTTGTCTCTTTTGCATTTTATATTTCTTTAATAATAAAACAAAGGCAATTAATAAAAAGGAACCACGTTTGATTGTGCAAATAAGAGGTGGAATCCAACATGTAAATTATTGATTTTATAAATGTAAATAAATAATGTATTCCTAAAGAGTAAATAATAAATAATGTTAAACATAATAATATACAGTTATTTATTGTAAAAGGTTAGTTTAGGCAGGGAACCCCTAACCCCGTGGCCCTTTGAACCCGACCATCACCCCACCAAGTGTGGCCCTCAGGTAGTCCATCCTGTCGTAGCGCCTTGATGCAAGGAGTTGGGATCGAACCCAGGTCAAATATTGTAAAGGCCCTCTTTGACCAGGTCAACCACGTGTTTGCGGATGGGTGGTGGCCAACTGAGCTAGCCAAGTTGGTTTACAACACATGTTATTTATAACACATGTTTATAGATGTATCTCTCTCTCTATCTATCTCTCTCTCTCTAAAATGTATTTTTTTTTAATAAAAAATATTATATGGGATGGATGTGGGGGTTTGTGGGTTGGAATGAATTAGAAGGAAAAATGATGTGGTGCTAATGTACCAGAAAAAAAACACACATTAGCTTAGGATAAATGTTGATTGTTTAAAACAGAAGCCATAATTGGAGTTTTTGACCAAATGGGTGTTTTTAAAAAACATATTTACCAAATGGGTGTTGTTTTAAACATATTTACCATTTAGGTGTAGTTATCTATTTAATGGACTTTTAATGCCTAAACATATTTACCATTTAGGTGTAGTTTCTATTTAATGAGCTTTTAATGTCTTTTTCCTACTTTTCTTTACTATTTTTTATTATTTTATTGTTGCTGATTTTTTTAATGTTTTTTAAAGATCATATAAATAAAAAGCTTATGTACGGTTAAGTAAAAAAATATGTAAAACAATAATACGGTTCTGAAAAAATCATATAAAAACAAACCCGTCCGAAAACCCAAACATTAAAACTGGTATAAAAATGGTGAGGAGTTTGGATTCAGTTAAGGTTGGCATTTTCAGAACCAAACCTACCGAAAAACCCGAACATTTTAAATATATTTTTATTAATGTGACTATTAATATATACTATTAATATGTTCCGAAAAAATATATTGAAAAAAGAAATCTCAAGTATGGTTAAGTTTTTATTGAAAAAACAACAATAAAACTCAAGTACGGTTAATGTTTTTATTAAAGTTTGAGTACGATTCAGGTTTTCGGTTAATGTTTTCGGGTGAGCAAAACCCGTCCAAACCAAACTACCTGTTTGAAACCTGAATCGTACTTAACTTTAAAACCAAGACCCGAAAACCCGATTTAATTGAGTTTTATTGAGTTTTATAAAAACATTAACCGTACTTGAAAACATTAACCGAAAACCTGAATCGTACTTAAACTTTAATAAAAACATTAACCATACTTGAGTTTTATTGTTGTTTTTTCAATAAAAACTTAACCGTACTTGACATTTTTTTTTTCAATATATTTTTTTTGGAACATATTAATAGTATATATTAGTACTCACATTAATAAAAATATATTTAAAATGTTCGAGTTTTTCAGTAGGTTTGGTTCTGAAAAATGCCAACCCGAATTGAACCCAAACTCCTTACCATTTTTATACCAGTTTTAATGTTTGGGTATTCGGGCGGGTTTGTTTTTATATGATTTTTTTCAAAACCGTATTATTGTTTTATATATTTTTTTACTAAACTGTACATAAGCTTTTATTTATACGATCTTTAAAAAACATTAAAAAAATCAGAAACAAGAAAATAATAAAAAATTGTAAAAAAAAAGTAGGAAAAAGGCATTAAAAGTTCATTAAATAGAAAACTAAATCTAAATGGTAAATATGTTTAGACATTAAAAGTCCATTAAATAGAAAACTACACCTAAATGGTAAATATGTTTAAAACAACACCCATTTGGTAAATATATTTTTTATAAACACTCATTTGGTCAAAAACTCCCACAATTGGCATGAGTTAAAGCAAAAATGCTATTCAATCATTAACATGATGTCATCTTTTATTTTAAGTAATTAGGATTACTCTTCATTCCATATTTTTGTGATTTCTTATTAGGTTTAAGGATACATATTTGGAAATAGATGAAAACCTTATTATTAATTAGTATTATTATCACCAAAATAATAACAAAAATAGTACTAAGTATATAATAAATACAAATAAAAACAAGGGTATGGATTCATACACCCCATCCTATGGATCAAAACACCCCACCCTATAGTAATTATTACCTAATATTTCAAAAAAAATACCTAAAAATTTGAGTCAGCATTTAATTGTTTCTTTTTTTTTCCTCTCTCTCACTCTAATATTATTCTTTCTTTTTTGTTTCTTTTCCTTTTTATTAAAAAAATACTAATAAAAATTAATGTTTTATAATTATTATAAAATAAAATTCAAATAAATAAACTAAAAAAAAAATGTCTTGTTACTTGTAAGAAATAATATATTGTTTATTATATAACTTTATAAATTTCAACAATGTGTATTTTAGCATATAATTTTAACAATGTGTATTTTAGATATTGAATCATAGGTTATATATATATATATTATATGCATGTAGAAAAATAAAATAATAAGCTCCTAAGCCCGAAATAAAAGTAACACTAGTATATATTACCTAGAAAATTGAATATCTAATATATATAAATTGTTGGATAGGAATATACATATTAATTAAAAAATCATCATTATAAAAGTATCATATTTTTATAAAAGAAATTGTAAAAGTTATTATTATTAAATTTTTAATTTATATATTTATTTTAAGAAAAATAAATAAATAAATGGTTTTTGAATGTAGTCAAAATTAGTTTTAAAATGTTATTAATTGTTAAAGTAAGAAAAGATAAAAGTTAGAGAAAAAAAGAAGCATTTAATATGTAGTACTTTAAGGGTTATATAGGGTAGGGTAATGTAGGGGGTGTCTCTCTCAACACCATAAATATACTAGTTATATATTTGCTGAAACGTGTATCCGATTTAATGGAATTCTTTAGACGAATTTAAACTCTATAAAATACCAAAAGGAACATGATTGAAATTGAGCAATTGAAATTTTTAATTTTATTTTGCTGCTTCAAAAATGCTTTTTCGAAAAAGAATACGACACGAAAAACAATGCAAGAAAAAGGGAATATTTCGTGCGAACAAAACAAAGTCTTCACCGGAAGTTAAGTAGTTAACATATGGTGGAATAACAAATAATAAACGTTTTTTTAGTTTTATTCTAATTTACTCATCAAGATTTAAAATCTTTATTAATTACAAACAGTATTTTAAACATGGTGATAGCGAAATCTTCGCCAACATGATCTAGACTAGAAGAGAGATTAAAAACAAATTCAAACAAGATTGGACTAGGTTGAACAGAATAAAGCTAAAATATAACAAGTTGTCGTGTTTAACACGACTAAGGTCGAATAGAACAGAATTGGACAGATTTGCGGTGAATGTTGTTTGATGACTATCTATGATTGACACCACACTAGGTTCGTATGTGGCTTCTTAAAGCTGGTTTCGCAAAATGATCTTCTAGTGCATCTCTAAGTTTTTACAGAGCTAAACTCTTTTTAACCGGTGACAAGTATACTAGGTCAAACAAAGATATTGATTAGCCATAAGAGCATGGTATTTTAGTTAACATTTGGATCTTTCTCTCGAAGTTTTCCTAATTACTACTACCCCATTATTGAAGGGTTCATAATGTTTTGCCATATCGTGCCCCCCAAAAAAAACAAGTTACCAAATAAAATACGACATATAAAACATATCAAAATGGAAAACAGAGGGTAAATATCATTTAAAGAAAATAGATGCGTACCTGATGATGGCAAGGACAACGACGATGATGTTGGTGATGAAGCGGCTCCAGTCTTGTTTTTCGTCGAGCAAGTGTCCACCAAAAAAGGCAGTTCGAGACAGGCACAACTGGTGAGACTTGTGGCACTGTCGTATATACACTGACCGCCAGATTGGGTGCAGTCAGTGCATGGCTTGGGTCCCACCTTCCAGATGATCTCAAACCCTTTTTTAATAACCTGACCTAACCCAGTTGGGTTCATGAACCCAACTGGGACGGGGATTATAACACTGGTTTCACAAATCCCGGGAGCCTGTATTCCCGGCATCAAAAAAACCGGACTAGTAACCTCATCTTTACCACAAAAAATTGAGCCAAACCCCACGAGGTCAAAAGAAAACGGGCATCCGAAGAGAAAACTGATGTTCATATATCCCGATGTGTAATCGAAAAGCGTATGATCGATGGTCGTGTTGACTAACTCTTCCGGACAGATCGAGTTCACCATATCCTCTCGAACAACCGTCAGAATCTGGTTCGTTGGATCAACACCCAGGATCCGGTACATAATCTTCATGATTTCGATCGTGGGCGGATTCCGTTCATCGCAGTTAAGCTCGAAACCCGGGTACCCACAATATGCCGGATCCTGGTGGCGCCGAAAAGGGTATCGGAAGCCAGAAACCGTCCCGCAACTGAAGGCGCCATTGCAGGTGCCGTAGAGTCCGGCCGAGCGGCTTGAAGATGCTCGTAGTACGATCAAAACGAGTAATTTTAGGATCAAATATCGGGGATTCATGGAGGATTTAGGGAAGATTTGGGGGTAAAAATATGAGATGGGTTGGAAAGGATGAAAATGGGTGGATTTTTTAGCAAGAAATCAGTGAAGCAACTGCTACCATGTTCAAAAAGTGGCATGGTTATTATTTAATATTGCCAAAGGTAGCACAAAGTTGACTCATTAGTAAATTGGCTATAAAGCCTTTTGTACGTCCGATGCTTCCTTGACTAACTTTACGACTATTTATTGCTTTTTGGTCTCGATCTTTGCAATAGGATGTAAACAAATGAAATGGTTGTTAAATATTTCGAGCTTGGTTCGAGTTTGAGTTTAAATACAAGCTTGAAATGTTTAACAAAGCCAGTTGCATTTACGAATTTATCAACATAAATTTGGCAAACGTTGATCCTATAAGAAAACAACGTAGGTAGGAGTTTTGGTCTGATTAAGCACGGAATAAAAGTGGCTCTTTACCAACTATTTTGTATTGAGTACTTATTGATAAAAACAATTGCGGTAAGTAATTCGGTTAGACATGTATCATTAAAACTTAAAAGTGTAGGTAAATGATATCATCTCTTAGCAAATAAGAAACCATTAGAGACCTTTTTAGATTTGGGTTTATAGTTTATCTTATTACTAGAACTAGGGTCTAGGAGTTTAATATTGTAATGCAACATGGTTGAATCTTAATCTAGAGTTGAGATTTGAACTATCAAAAATATCGTCTTTCATAATTCCATTACGTGTTCCTTAATTTTATTTTTATGATCGTATGTGATTTTGAGAGAAAGAGAAAATAATATTAAATTTGTTTTCATGGTTTTGTATGTATCTATAATAATTTATAAACTTGGATGTTAACAAGTGAAAATAAACTTTCATGATATTCATCTAATGATATTTATATAACTTTGACAAGAGGACGGGTTCATACGAGAATGATGTCAATTTAAGAAAACGAGAGGACGATTCTCAGTCACACATTTTCTGTTACAATGGACGTGATTGTTAGAGTAAATTAGTTCATTCCATTATCTTTTATGTTTGTTTTTCACTGATAACACTAAAGTCATCGCACGTGTCCAGGCTCCAAATTTCTTTTCATTAAAGACCTGTGAAACAATTACAGCTCCTGGATTGTCTGTATGACTTAAAAATAGCGGATCCGAATATGCAGATGCATTAATACTCGCATTATTGATTTCTAAAGAAACGGAATTCTTGTTTTCAGATCTATTCGTCATGATTGAAAATCAGAATCAAGATGAAAAAAGAAAATGAGATGAAGAAGATGATACAAATCGATGAAAAAAAACAGAAAACGAGAGGAAGAAGATGATACAAATTGAGGATCATCTGATACCATATTGGAATCAAATCTGATTCAGGAAAATGTAGAGAGAAGAAGAATGTAAGTGAGAGAAATTTGTGTATTCATTATTGAAACAACAATTACAGCAACTCTAAATATATACAGAGCAAAAGTCGGTGAGAATATTCTAGACCTAGCTGACGTGGACAACTAACATCAAACAAATAGAAAAGATAACGGAATAATGGAATAAACTAATTTACTCTAAACAATGATCACTGAGGATTGACGTGATTCATGCAGGGTGGAGAACTAGAGATGACTAAAGGAGGGTGACCTGGTCATTTCCGCCTTCATTAACTGGATGAGTGATTAAAAATCGTACTCACGTTTTCTTAAAAAGTTATATTTCTCGCATGAACCTTTCTCACTTTGATAATATGTATATTCATGAATCATGCTAGAGATGACTAAAGGAGGGTGACCTGGTCAAAGCCGTCATCATTAACTGGATGAGTGATTAAAAATCGTACTCACGTTTTCTTAAAAAGTTATATTTCTCGCATGAACCTTTCTCACTTTGATAATATGTATATTCATGAATCATGACAAATATAGAGATCCATAATATCATATAGATCAATTCATTATATATCAATTTATCAATTTATGTACAAACTACTTTAGGAAAATAGGAAAAAAGATATATGTCCTCATGGACACAGAAGAAATTCTCCCAAAAATGGTTTTATTTATATATATGTTAAAGAGTGTAAATTTAAATCAACCAAGTAGATCCATTTTTTTGTTTGTTTTGCTAGACAGTTAAAAATGAGGTAAGTGGTTATTTAATTTTATTATGTATTAATATTTAAAAAAAAATAATTAATCATTATCCTTGATCATTTTAATATGCAGTTGAGATTGGTTAACACAGTTAACACAAATTCTTCGATTAACAAAAGAACCCAACCCATACTATATATTTATAATTAATGGTCTGATAGTTGTATTTTTTTAAAAGTTAACGAGTTTTCGAAAACAAAAACTCGAATGTGTTATATAATATTGTATAGGTTTTTTGTTTATGCAAAATCATCTGAGACAACCCAATGCATCTTACATCAATTAGAACTAGACAATTGTTACTCGGTATATGTTAACCTTGTTTCTATTCTCAAACAACCCTTTTTCTATTCTCAAACAACCCTTTTGAGGGATTGTTTTGTTGGTTTTCCAATAAGTCTTGTATGAATAAGGATAAGTTTGTCTCCATGAATTAGTCTGTCTCTACAAATTGTGAATGTTTTTGTCTGAGAGGAACTTTTCATAGATGTAACAAGTATCTTTTTTAATCAGGAGGGACATGTTTGTACAAATATTGAGTTCCTACATAAATCTGCTCCCTAAAAGCTTACTAAGGCGTTCAGTAGCGCAACCCACAAGCCCTCACTGCCACATGTCCACATCAGTGTCACACCAGCTTTACCCACAAGTCCTCATCAAACCCTCAAGAATACCACTACATACAAGCCCAAATACCCTTAATCTTTTCTTATATATATATATATATATATATATAGAGAGAGAGAGAGAGAGAGAGAGAGGGAAGTTCATTTGAAAACTAAAACATTAGTAAAAACCGTAGAAACTCAAGGTTTTTTAGCTTAAATCAATGAAAA
This sequence comes from Centaurea solstitialis, assembly GCA_030169165.1. Classification (NCBI taxonomy): domain Eukaryota; kingdom Viridiplantae; phylum Streptophyta; class Magnoliopsida; order Asterales; family Asteraceae; genus Centaurea; species Centaurea solstitialis. The sequence goes on from CM058041.1 coordinate 66,810,975, forward strand.
CTCTTCATGGAGTTGTTTAATACAATGCAAATGTTTCATACAATTCATTTTTTGATGAAATTGTTTTATATTTTGGTGTTCTTTTATGTAAAATGAAAATGTTTCATACAATTTTTTTATTGTTATGAAACTGTTTCAAGTAAGAGTTATAGATATATATATTCCTCTATAGGAGTGAGTTCAAATGTGAACCACTTTTTGGTTGTGAACGTGAGGACAACCGAAAGCGCGACACGTGGCGGATGACTAGGCGCCACGTCAGATCCACGGCGGATGACTCGGCGCGATTCATGGGAGGGCATTGAATTAAAAAGGGGGACCACACTCAAAGTCGCCACGTGTCGCGCTCTCGGTTGTCCTCACGTTCACAACCAAAAAGTGGTTCACATTTGAACTTTCCTCTTGCTCTATATATATAGGGGAAGGTTCAAACGAGAAACATGTCAATTTAAGAAAAAGTGGGGAGTAATCTCAGCCACTCATCTCGCGGTTATGGTGGACGTGATCACGGAGGATTGACGCAATTCATGGGAGGGTAGAGATTATTAAAGGGAGGACCGGTCAAAGCCGCATTTGTTGACCGAGATGTATGGTTGAGATTGCTCATCGCGTTTTCTTAAAAAGTTATATTTTTCTTATGAACCTCCCTCTATATATATCTATACCAAGAGAGCGAAAGGAGAATGAGTGTGTGTGAGAGAGAGAGAGAGAGAGACAGAGACAGGGAGGGAGAGAGAGAGAGACGAGTGAGTAGCCACCGGTTGCCAAGCCCATGGCCGAGACCGCATGGCATGCCCGCTACCATGAGTAGCGCTACCCAGCCAAGCCCGTGGCCAAGCCCGCATGGGCTACCGAAGGCCTAATAAGTCACTTGCTATATCATCAAGCTACTAACAGACAGTGATTAATCCTATACAGTTGACATAATAAGTTGGGCCTATTAAGTTCATTAAGATGTTAACAAACATTGACTAAACGTTTCTACCGTCTAAAATGGAAATTGCTGCAATTTTATTGAGACCAACAAACTATGACAAGTGCACCCAAACATATGAGTTATGCACCCCACAAAAGGGTTCTCTTGTGTTTCAAAATCAAAAATTAAGCTTCACAACTAAAATTACATATAAAAAACACAAGATCAAGATTTTGGTTGCTCTAAAATCTCTGTTATCTACATTCCCCTTACAACTTGCTGTCATAAGTTATCATAATCGAACCGCCCGACATAACGAAGTCGAAACAAACCCGATTTAGATGCAAGGAACTCGAATCAAGCATCCGAAGAATTCATCATCGAACCATTAACCAATCTGTTAGTAACCCCGTACTCCGGTGACGGCGGTTCCGTGTTCTGATCCTTAAAATAACCACCGTCGTCCACCACGATGTCGACCACCTCCGGTTTCTGAACATTCCAATCATCGTTCTGAATCCCTCGTAAAATCTCCACCACTTCTCTCATCGTCGGCCTCATATCCCCCTCCTGTTGCAGGCACCGGAAAGCCAACTCCGCCACCAAAGTGGCCGTCCTCCTCACGAAGCCATCAGTCTCGAACCCGATTCTCTTATCGACCAACTCATCCAACATATGGTTTTGGATCTTGTTGATCGCCATTGCCGCCAGGTTTATGTCGAGCCGGTGTCGCTCAGTGTCGACTGCTTGTAACGACGAAATGAGCTCGATCAAGACAACCCCGAAGCTGTAAACGTCGCTTTTGTCGGTCAGCTTGTAGCATAGGTAGTATGCGGGATCAACGTAGCCCGGCGTCCCTTGCGGGGCGGTGGAAACGTGTGTGCAGTTGGTCGGGAACAATCTCGATAACCCGAAATCAGCAACTTTGACTCGGAAACTCTTATCAAGGAGAATGTTGTTGGTTTTCACGTCTCGATGGATTACGTCGGACTCGTGGAGATAGGCTAGCGCCTCGGCTGTTTCTATGGCGATACTAAGGCGAACAGCCCATGTAAACAAACCCAAGTTCGAGCTCGAGTTTGCTAGTTTTCCGTGAAGATGATCGGCTACTGTGCCGTTGGGAATGTATTCATAAACTAGGAGGAGTTCTCTGCTTCGTTTTGACGTGCACCCGTATAATTTGACTAGGTTTTCATGATCTAACCCCATCAAGATTGCAACTTCGTTCATGAATTGCTCCTTTCGCCTGAAATTATTCTCGTATAAACGTTTGACAGCAACTTCTCGACCGTCAAGAAGTATACCTGAGAACCAAATCTAAAGAGTTAACAAATGTCGCATTAAGTCATTAACCGTGATTTTGACTGTTAGGATACGTGGAACCCCTATGAATTTGCAGAGTCCGACTCTGATAGCATGTTCGTATAAGTGTGTGGGGCCCTTTTGAATTTTCTTTAAAAGAGCCCTTATACAGAAGTAGGTGGAGGTTCATATATATATATATATATATATATATATGTATGTATAGGTTTGATGGTTAGTGTCTAGCCGTTGTGGGACTGTAAGTCTGTAATACACCCCCTCAAACAAGGGCTAGACCATGCCCTAAAGAATGGAGGTAAAAGAGTGTGCTGAGTCTAGGGGTTTTAATGAGTTGAGCTTTTAATGAGCTACTCGAGCTTAAGTCAATCTCGAACACAAAATAAACCTTGCTTAACTTAATGAGTCGAGCCCATAACACCAATGTTCGACTGGACTCATTCGAAAGCTCAATCAAACTTTATGAGTAGAGTTGAGCCATTTGAGTACACACTTTTTCGAGCCAAAACATATTTATATGTTTTAAAAATAATATATTCAAAAACATAAAAATCGTCGATCTTGAGTAAATGAACGAGTTAAATGATCTCGAATTCAAGCTCAAACAGGGAAAAATTCTTCAAGCTTGAGCTCGAGCCCAACTCTGGAACCTATTACTCAACTTAACTCGGTTCGTTTACATCCGTAGTTGAGTCCCTAGGTGGTGCCCAGTGCCCACGACTCTGATACTATGTTTGAATATGTGGGACCCTTTTGAACTATAGAGAAAGTTTCCTACAAATGTACAGGTTTGATGGTTCATGTCTAACTGATGTAAAACTCCAACAATTAGTAGTACAAAGGTTAATAGTAGTACCATGATACACCGTTCCATATCCACCATCCCCAAGTTCTCTTGAATCATCAAAGTTATCGGTAGCTACTTCAAGTTCCTCGTAGCTAAAAACCTGAGCTCCAAAATAGGAGGATTTCCCAAAATCTTTAGTCGTCTTTGACGAAGGATACGAAGGGATGCTTGAAGTGAAATTAGATGGAGTGTTGCTAGTAAGTCTTTTGCTCGAAACAGTAGTCAAAATGGCTTTGCTCTCGGTTTGAGTTACACTCCGCCTTTTCCTCCTTTGTCTACAAGCAAAGATCCCAAATCCGATGCCAAAACCAACAAGAATCGCTCCAACGGTTGGAAGGACTAAAATTCAAAGACAAAAGGAGTAAAACTCAGTTTCTTGAAACAACGATTAACGAAGAAATTACAGTCGACTTAGGGATCAAACAAAATCCATACTTATAGTCAGAGACCGGTTCTTCGAACTCCCTGCACATAAATAGAATTTCAAGAAAATGTTAGCATAAAACCATCCCATCGAAACATTTACATAAACTATTTCAACAAGCATCTATTGTTTTAAGTTACTACCGTTTGTTAGCAGCTTAACGAGCTTTATGAGACTCACAACTTTTTCTGTCGGTCGTAAATGACTGTTTGGTAGTGGCTTAAAGGTATAGGAAATGGCTTCTTCAATAAGCTTCTAGGGGGAGCTTTATGTGGAAAGACAAGTCACTCCCAATTAAAAAACACAGTTCTTTCATCTATGTAAAAAGCTATCCCAACAAAAACTTTCCCGGTTTATACAGACAGATTAATCCACACACAGACAACTTTATCCATTCAGGACTTAAACGGAAAACCACCAAAAACAACCCTAAGGCTGTGTTTGACAAAAATAAGCTAGCTTATAAGCTAGTACAAGTTTGGATCGACCATAAGCTAGCTTACTGAAAGGCTAGTTGGAGTAGCATTTCAGGAGCTTTTTGTAGCTTTTTTCCAAGTATACCCTTATTAATATTAATTATTATACCCCAAATTACCCTTTTTGGTCATTTTACATACTCATAAGTTAGTTTTTGCTAAACATAGTTTGTTAATAATAAGCTAGCTTATCGGCTACTACCCAGCTTATCAGCTAGTTTGCCTGCCTAAGTTTCTATGGTTTAGAGTCATAAAATATAAGAAGGCAAAACGTCGAACACCTGGTGGGCTACATATCCCACTGTCGCAGATGCAAATCGGTTGGCGCGTATCAACGTTAAACCCACATCGTCCATCCGATCTGCTACACTCCGAACACTCTTCATCATACGGATCACGGTAGACGACCTGAAAACCCCTAGTCAACGCCTCCGCAAGAGTCAATACGTTCCGATTGAGATCATCACCAACAACCTTCAGCAACGGAATCCTCACTCCTTTAAAGCAGTGTATCATCTTCAATATCGGATCAATCGGAACCTCCCCGATGAAAAAGTAGGAATCCGTGAGATCCACCCCATCCACGTCGCAGTAAAACCTGTACGGCTGCTCGGTCGCCATTAGCGACAAGCTACACCCGAAGAAGATCGTGAGGTCGACGTTCTCGTCCCCACCGGCATCGAAAATCCTCGAATCAAGAGTCGAGTTGAAGATCCGGCTAGGGCACGGATTGTTCCACAGGTCCGATCGAGCGAGGACGAGGCTCTTTCCGGTCAAGTTGGCTGCAAGGACCTTGTAAGCGACCGAGTCGGAGATCAGCTCGGGGTATTCGTCGGGTTTAGGAGGGCAGGCGAGCCGGAACTCGGGCAGACCGCAATGGTCCGGGCGATCGCCACCCGTGAATGGGTAATCGAGGTTGTGAATTTTGCCACATGAGAAAGTGCCTTCGCAACCGGGAAAGGGAGAGAAGTTGGGTTCTGTGAGGGCCGCCGTGAGGTTGCCGGAGGGAGCGAGGAGGAGGAGCACGGCGACGGAGAAAAAAGAGGACAGAGGCGGCATTTTGAAAGAGATTCGGCTCGGCTCGTTTACACTCCTAAATAGTGCCATTTTTAATCAAGCATAAAGTTGGGTGCGCATGGAGGTTTTGAAATTAACGGGAAAAATCCGAAACGTTAGTAGTTTCATTCGGGGCCCCGATGTTTTTAAATAAGTTTTAACCACTTTTTGAATTTGTTAAATTACCTTTTCGTGCTCTTTTGTGTTTTTTAATGGGAAATTTGAGAATGAGAGTTACAAAATTACAAGGAATGAAATGCATGCATAGAATTAAGAAAGAATAAGACCATGTGTTCTTTTTATAAGAATCGAAAAGTTAGATGATAAATTAAAAAGTGATAGGTATAGGTTTCGGTCATTGTTTTTGTCTTCGTTTGTGTGAATGGAAAATTTTTAATGTCGGATATGGTTTTTGAAGTTTGTCTCTACACGTTTAAGTCGGGCTACGGATGGGGTTTTTAAATGATTGCGACTTATTTTATGATGAACTTTAAGATTTCATATTTGATATCATTGATGAATTAAGATAGTGGACGTGACTGGGAATGATGAATTGGATGTTCAGTGTTTGGCACGACTGGTTAATGAAGATTAGGCTAGACAAGTTGTCCCTAAATGGTGTTCAATGATTTTTAAAAGGTGGTTATTGCTGGTGGTGGTGGAAGAGAAGGTGGTGATCGATGAATGGTGAGGAGATAGAGGGAGTAGTGGCTGGTAGATGATGGTAGTTGAGAATGACGTGATTATGGTGGTGGTGATGATACACAATAGTGGTGGATATGAGGTGGAACTGTAGAGGTGGTGGTGACAATGACGATAATAGGCACTTGTGGTCGATGGTGGTTGTAGTGGAGGTAGAGGTTATAGTTGTGGAAGAGGTAGAGGCATTGATACGAAGTTGTTGTGAACTATAGTGGTGGACGTGGTCGCCATGGACAATGAGTCCGTGTTGCATCAAACATACAACGGTAAACGATAAATCTTGTTTGATGTTGTCATGTCTAGTCCTATGTACCAATTATAACTAAAAGATATTTTTGCATGGTTTTAAAACAAAATCATATTGATGTTTCTCTAATGATTAAGAGGTCACACTTAATTTTTGTAAAGAATAAATTTAAATCCATTTGATTCATATAAAAGAAGGTTTTGCTTAAACCTAATACATTGACATCACGTAAAAGTAAACCTATCATTTTCAAACACAAAATGGTGTGGCATTAAAAATCAAATTAGTGGTCTAAAGTACGTCACTCAATATTTTGAGTTTGTGTTTTCTATAATTATTATTTGTTTATTACCATGAACCAACGACTATTGTTATTATAGTGTGGCATGGGAAAAAAATATGTACTTATATATATATATATATATTTATTTTATTTTGTTACCTTTTTAAATGTAAAGTGAGATGATAGATGTGATATATGTTAAAATGTATAATTTTTTAATAGTCTATTGAATAATATATAAGTATATAGGGTCTAACTCTTTGTTTTCAAATTATCATTTCACAATTGTATAAACATATAAATCAAACTTACAAGTAGTTGAGTGCAAATTAAGTTTAAGAAACCAGAATTCTAAACTTGGGTGCATTTGTTTAACTTGGTTTGAGTGGTTACAGTGTCATATGGATAAGTATGGGTTTCACATACACTTGGAACAATCTTGATTACTCAATACCAATTAAAATACATTGAAAATACTTATTGTTAGGAGTGGTCTAGTGTAACTTGAACCATTGTCTGTATATTTGATTCACCTTCTTCAAAAAAAAAAATTATATGTAAAATTCAATTAGAAAATAAGCAGCATTGATTTGGGCCTGATTCGAAACCGAAACAGAAACAGGTTCTCATAAGTCATAACTAGGCTCTCGAAGTATAACCGGGCAAAATATTTTGGCCAGGCCCGCCTTGGCCCAGAACAACTATGCCGAATCGGTTACGACAAACAGTGTTTGGGATTAGGATGAATTTGGGCCTGGCCCGACCTGGGACCGGCCACATGTATTTTAAGGCTTTCTATAATTCTATGTACCAACTTGTGCACTCGTGCTCTAGAATCTAGATAAGTTAAACTTTAAAAAAACCAAACCCTTAAGTCCTGGTTAAACCCGCCTAAAATTATGGGCCTTTTGGCCATATTAGGCCCAAGCCCACCTAAGACTAGTTTACCTGTTTGTTATTTCAATTATTTTTTATCCATTCGCTGAATATTACAAATAATAAAAATGCTTATGATTGTTATATTAGTTCAAATATTAGAATATTAAAAAGTTAATAATAAACATTGGTAATTTTGGGCATAAAATCTTATTGTAAATTATTTTATATCCTCCTTATGCCACCAAAATATATCATTATTTCGGCTAATATAAATATATCCAAGTCATTATTCTTATTCTCCCTTTTATACCGTGTCTTTACATGATTGGTGGACGATGATAAAATATTATTCGGAGGTTAGAAAGAATTGGGGTTTTCCTATAACTAACTTAGCACGAAAAGCTCGACATGTATAGTATCTCTTTGAATCCTGAATATGATTTTATTTGAGCATCAAAATTTTTTATTCGTGAGTTCGTGTTTGAGCCCTACAACTTATATGATTTATGTCTTCAGATAACTTTTTGGAGAAAAAGAACCATTACTCGCTCTCGTAAAACATTAGGACACGGAAACCTATTGCACACACCGCTATTTTGTGGTACCAATGCCAAAACAAGTAAAAACCACGTATAAAAGAGTTGCGTACCCGATGATGGTGATGAACCAACTTCCGTTTTATTCGTCGTGGAACAACTACTATTAGCCAATAAAGTCGATTCAGGGCACACGCACGTGGTTAGCCGTGTATCCTTATCGTACAAGCACCGGCCGCCAGACTGCACGCAGCCGGTGCAAACCCCACCCACCTTCCACCTCACCTCAAACCCTTCACGTAAAACTTCACCCAGTCTAGTTGGGTCCACCAACCCAACTGGCGCTGGAGTCACAACGCTAGTTTTACAGTCTCCGGGGCCTTGGCTCCCCGGAGACAGAAAAACCGGACTAGTAACCTCATCGTTGTTACTACATAAAATCGAGCCAAACCCCATGATTTTGGAAGAAATTGGACATCCAAAGAGAAAGCTGATGTTAATATAGCTCGAGGTGTAGTCGAAAAGCTCATGATCGATCGTGGTGTTGACTAGATCTTGCGGACAGATCGAGTCCACCATATCTTCTCGAACCACCCTCAGAATCTGGGCCGTTGGATCAACGCCACGAATCTGGTACGTAATGTTCGTGATCTCGATCGTAAGCGTATTCCGTTCATCGCAGTCGAGCTCGAAACCTGGGTACCCACAGTACGTGGGATCCTGATGCTGCCGGAAAGGGTATCGGATGCCGGAAATGGTCCCACAACTGAACGAATCAGCACAGGTACCATTGGATTCGTCCAGGGCGCTCGAACGTTCTACGATTACGATAAAAATGAGTAATTTAAAGATCAAATATAGAGAATTCATGGATAACTTAGACATGAGAAATAGATATGGTGGAAATTGGATTATGGATGATTGTAGACTAGTTCTTCTTCAGTCAGCAGTGCTTAATGAAACAGTCAGTCACCCAAGTAACTACTACATATAAAAAGTTGATCAAGGCAAAGTTGACTTTTTAGTAACTATAAGGTGTATTATATGTAATTTATGGTGGAATAGATCCATCAAGACTGATAGACTATAACTACTAGTCAATGATGTTATCTTTCTTTTTTTTTTGAAACGGCAAATACAGAAACACTTAACTAACCTATTCCTAAAATTTACTCCTAAATTACACCACAGTCCACGACGGGGACTCGAACTCACAACCAAACGGAAGGGGACGCCTTTTGGCAGCCAATGATGTTATCTGATAAGACAAGTGAGAGTGATGCCATTTACCTGGTAAGAGTGGCTAATCCGGGATTTTTCCATGGTAGGGACACCTTTAAGGTACCCATAAAGTCATCCGATGTTTTTAAGTTTAATTTCACTATTTCGAGGAATTTTTAAAGCTGTATTGGTTGATTTCAAGAATTTCCTTTTTGTCTTGTGTTTTATTTTACGAAATATTAAAGAAAGAATTAAGGTAAAAAGTTTAAAAATAATTATTTTTACCCTAAGACGTTTGTTTTTTATTTATTTATTAATGGGGCCATACTTTCAACTTAGCAACTAACACCAGATTTTCGTCGATAAGGTTCATCTTTTATGTTAGATTAAAAGTTGGTAAAGTTTCCAATGTGTTTTTAGTTCAATTACAATTTGCTAAGAGATTTTTTTTTAAATTGGTTTTCTTATGGTATTATTTATTTATTTATTTCTTCTTGATTGATTTTCAGGGAACTTTTTCGGTTTCTTGGCTATATCCCTTATATCCTCTGGTATCTCGGAGCATGGTTTAGCATATGCACCTTACATATTACAAAAAAGCATTCTACTTAAAATAAAAAATCGGTTGAAGGAATACACAAACTTCTAACAGGAAATGTATATAGTCTTGCTACTTGTACTATTCTTGGGATCTTTTTAGGTTTTTTAAGTACAACACGTTACTTTGACAATGAGTGAGAGAACGAGTCAACATATTGTTTAAGATAAAATTAAACTATTAGTTTTTTTGAATTGTGTAAATAGGATAACATCAATATGTAAGCTTTTGTAGACGATGGAAAAGTTTTTAGTTGTGTTTGGTTTAGCTAATGTTTTTGGAATGTGTCATCAATGGAATGAAAAGGTTATAAAATTAGAATCTATCTATTTGCTTCGTAATATAACTTCAAGTTTGTTATTGAAATAATGATAATTGATTAGAATTCCGTTTTATGTATTTTTGTACTCGATAAATAATTCAAAATCATTATTGTGAATTTTATCCAGTAGCACTACGACGCTGGCGGTGACAACGGCAATGAAGGTGATGTCAATGACAGTGGTGATGCACGTCATCGTGGTTGTAAAAGGCGGTGGTATGCTGCAATAATGGTGGAGGTGGTTGCGACAATGGTTGTTGACGAGAGTGGATATGGGTGGTGATTTAATGGCACAATTGATAAAATTGGATTCAAATATTATGTCGTTTTTTAGATGAAATTGTGAAATCCTTAACTCTAGCTAAAGAATGAAATTCAGTTCTTTATACATATATAAGAGAGAACGATAAAAATCAACAGTTGAATTTATGAAATTTGATAGACTCCAATCTATCCAATCTATGGACCAAACAACACTAAGGAATTTGTAAAGAAATTACCATTCCAATTACATCTTATTCCACTAACCCAACTTTGCTTCAAATTGAAAATGACTGCATCCACTAAGAAATTATGTTTTGTTCTACAAGTCTAGTTCCTCACCTTAGGAATACGTACTATTCTCCTAAGTGGTTATATAGTTTTTCTATAGAACTTGTGCTACAACTCTTCAATCTACAAAGAAGAAAGTAAAGTAAAGGCTATGCATAAACGTTAGATGATAGAAAAAATTTATCTATTTGTAATGGCCAAATTTTGTTCATGTTCAAATCCCATCGTAAGTGATGGATCCATTATCTTTTAGGGGGTGTAAGTGGATCAATGGTTCACAAAGTCGATTGATGGTCTTTTAGTTGAATTTCACCGGTTGATCCACTTACCGATAATTGCTATCAACCTGAACGGGTTGGGTTGGGTTGGGTTGAAAAAGTTTCAAACCGCCAACATCGGGTTGAATTCTCAAAACACATTCAACCCGATCAACCCAATACAGTGCACCCTACCTAGTGCCCAAGGCTTAGTAGGTGTTGTCCTACCTATAATTGCTATCAACTCTTTGGAGCATCTACAATAACTATGCATACAAACTTTAGAAATTTAGAATAAATTTGTTCTATAAGGTATGTAAAACTCTCCTCTAACGAAAATGAGAAAGAGAAATCTTCAAATTTCAAAGAATAGAGAAAGAATATAGCATACATACCGGAGAGCTCTCTTAGCAACCGGAGATCCACCACGTACTTTAAGGGGTGAAGGACCCCGATTAAGAAATAGAAAAATGATTTTTTTTAACATTTTACTATGATCCCTCCAATAAAATCTTGTCTGGGTCCATCAACAAAAAAAAGTACTTTGAAATTAATCAAAACCCAATAAAAACTTTTGAAATCAACCAAAAATAACCCTAAAAACTCCATTAGAATCGACAAAAAAAATTAAAAAATCTCTGGAAATCAAACAAAAAACCTTGAGATTTTTTTTGAAACAATAGAATTATGCTAAAAGCACATTCAAGTACTTATAAATTGGTTATTCGAAAGGGTGCAAGTTCAAGTCCCATGATTATTCGTAGTTTAACCTTGTGTTATATTCTAGAACTTTTGTGTTTTAAGCTTTGTGTTATATTCTAGAAAAGAAATGGATGGAACAAAAAGAAAGAAAATAGGAAGGAATGGAAAATAAACTTTTAATTTGTTTTTTTGAAATGGAAGGAAACCAAAAGAAAATAAAGAATTTTTATTTGTGTTTAACAGGAAAGAAAGAAAAATATCATTTTTACAAATATACCCTAATATATCTTTTACAATGAAATGTCAGGTAGTTCTGTAATTTTAACAATTTTAGTATGTAATTTTAACAATTTTAGTAAACTTTTAAATTAGTTTTAACTTCTTTTCCTTACCCTAATATATCTTTTACAAACGGCACCTTATTTTCCTTCCGTTTTGTTTCCTTTCTCTCCTAAGAAAAGGTTTCGGTAACACAAAGTATTTTTTTCCTTTTCCTCACATTTTTCTCCTTTCCTTCATTTCGTCCATAAAAATGAGTTTCAAGTCAAGAACACACCGTAAGCAAGAAGATAAAACCAAACTGCAAACCAATAAGAACCAACCAATAAATCAATAATAATTTTATAAAATATATTTTTAAAGTGTGTCCTATTATTCTAAAACTTATCTAGGTCCAACTCTCTTGAAGGGAGACAGTGTGTATATACAATTGTAAGCTTTGGTTCTAAAGAGTAACCAAATGCTTGAGAAAAAGACAACCATTTCAAGAAGCTTTTTTCCCTATCTGATTAGATACCATATGAAACTTTTCAGAAGTGAACACAGAGTATCAAAAGGAAGACAAAATGGCATGCAGAAAAATCAAAAATCATCTGAATGAGGCAGATCAGCAGCATTTTGAAGCTTCTTTTCCAACACTTGAGAGCATATATTCTCCATCATGTGATAGAACAGAGCTAGATCAGATAACTGTTCTATTGTCATTTTGCTCATCACTACCCTTGCCAATTTCTCCCTTTCTTCATTCACCTTCAATCTCTCCTTGTATGAACTTGCATTCCTCACTGTTGCTCCCATTTGTTTCAACCTCTTTTCTTGTTGCAAACTCAATGTTGTGTTTGACTGAAAAAAACCAATTAATCAAAACCGTAAGAATGCGTAGAATCCCGTTAAACTACTCTTCAGGAGAGCCTTTATTTTTAAGGGTATCTGAGGTTATGCCTAGACTAATCGCGACAAATTACGACTACAAGAGAAATCTGATAAACTCAATGGCAAGTTGGGATATTTGGGATAATTAACCATATCCCCAGTGCCTCAACCACTATGCCATAACCCTTGTGGTTTCTACAAAAGAGCCTTCCAGGAGAGAAAATAATTATTTAAATATATTTGTATCCCAAAATATCGAGTCTCTGGAGTAGGGTAGACCTTGGCTCTGATACCATGTAAGAATATAGAGAATCCCATTCGATTACTCTACAAAAGTCATTCCTTACAGAAGGGAGGTTTAAACATATATATGTTTGGAAAAATTACTAAATCTCCAAGCCAATATGGAACACCAACACTCCCTAATAACGGAAGCTAGATGGGTACAAATTTGTCGTTGAATATCAACTACGTAAATTGATAAATCTTAATTGGCTCCGATACAATATAGGAATAAATAGAATCTCATTATGTTTTTCTAGACAAAGGCCTCTAAGAAGAAAATAGAGGTTCTAATAATCCTAACCTAGTTGATGGGACTACAATAAAAATATCCCATTATTGAGGTATAAAATATAGAGATGGTGCAGTACGTCCTATAATTATGGTTATGCTTTAGTTTATACCTCAAGAAATTCTTCACCTGCTTTGAGATCAGATTCTTTGGAATGATGAAAAGTGTCACCTGCTGCATATATGTTTCTTGCAACTGAGAAACTATGAGCAATAACCTTTCTTCTTTGCTCCGACTCTTTATCAAGTTTTAAAGAATTCTGTACTTTGTTCGTGTCATTGAGCTTCTTCTGATATGCCACCACCGCTTTCACAAATTCCTGCATCATGTACCAAAGATCGAGCCATTCCATACACCACGGCTAATTAGGACAATCTCTAAGCATTACAACAAATTCGACTTTAAATAGTTTGTACTTTTAATAGAATGATTTATAGAACTTAAGTTTATATAATACAAAAATTGATATATAAAAAGTTAAAAATATACAGAGGGTTGAAAGGTTGTGTTACGGAATTTGAAAGGTTGGTGACCGTTTGTAGGTGGGATAGTGAAAAGCTGACGTGGCATATCGGTCGGATATTTTAACTTTTAAGTTTTAATTCTATATACAAAAAGAGTTATAAAGAGTCTATTAAGTTTTTTAGGACAAAATAAAATATAGTACCGTCATATTTGTTTTCTATAACATGTTACATGCAAATATATCTAATGAAAACTCAAAAAAACTAATATAACATGTTTTCAATATTGTCCTAAAAAATTGTTAGGATACCTAAGAGTTTCTGATCAAAATTTTCATACATTTTCCTACATTTTTATATAGGAAATACAACTCTTTGGTCTAAAAAAGAATAATTATGACATCAAATATATTTTACCTCCTACAAATCAATGTTAGTGTTACAAAACTGAAATAATTCAATGAATGAGACAATTATGCATTTATTTATGCTCACCTTATAAGCAGTAGGGCATCCAAGATAATCAAATTCATTTGAATCCAACCTCCTCCTCATTCTCTCTGGATGAAACTGCAACCCCATTATGAACTTACCATCTTCAGGATCATAACAACCAGTATCATAGAACCCTTCTATCAAGCCATCCGGCGAATACGCCATAGGCTCGAACCGGTGGGCTAACCTCTTAACCCCTTGATGATGATAACTATTAACCATAATCTCCATCTTCCCTTCTTCAATAGAACACTTAAACCATTGATGCAAAGGAGTATTCTCCACAATCTTAACAACATGCCTATGACCGTCGTAATTCTCGTAATCGATATGAACCACTTTCTCGTCTTGTGGAAAGATTTTGGTTAGTTCCTTTTCGATGTCTCGATAGAGGGAACCGCCACAGGCTACATTTAGAACTTGTGAGCCTCTGCAGATTCCTAGAATCGGTATGTTTCGTTCTAGGCAGAGCTTGGCTAATGATAGTTCAATTGCGTCCTTTTCTTTGTCGATGGCGGAATCGCTGGAATGGAGACGTTTGATTTCTTGTAACTCTTCGGAGGATAGAAGCGTGGTTTCGGATTCGTAGAGAGATGGATCGATGTCTTCGCCTTCGCAGAGGAGAACTCCATGGATCGGTTCGAAGCTGTTCAATAACGTGCGGACACCAGTCACGCGAGGTACAATCACTGGAACGGCTCCGTAACGGACTATTAGATCTAGGTGATATTCTCCTGTTTAGAAAGGTAAAATTGGGTCATGAATTGACATACCCAGACTCAACTTTTTCATACAATTAATGTAACAACCCGCCTATCACGATACAATATTATGCCCTTTGCCCCATTGGGGCATGGCTTTGTTTCTGGCGGATACCTATCTTACCGGAAGGTCACCCATCAGTACTACTACCACCCACCCAAGCACGCTTAACTGTAAAATTCCAATTAACAATCTGCCATGCGTGTGACCCCAAAATGTGTTGTTGTCTTTGGGAAGACCAAGGTTTTTACTTACGCCATCCACAATGGGCCGGTGGAGAGGATCGGTACCCCTCATACCAACCGGTGCACACCATTAAGGATGAGAGGTAGGGTGACTGGTACCCTCCCCATTGTTGCCCACATACCGATTGAATTAAAGCGTGCCCACCCACCCCCTACCCCCTCTCTCTCTCTCTATCTCTCTCTTCTTTCTCTCTCTACCTTTTTTTTCTTTTTTTAATCAATTAATTAATTAGGGGTACGAGGGGTACGGTTAAAGATGAAAAGTATGGAATTGGTAGGGTAGCGGTAAAGATAGTGGAAAGCTGATGTGGCAGCAGGTATGACCTGCACCATTAAGGATGGCCTTATGAACCCAAGATATTTTCTTTCCACCATGGTATGGGATTTTTTATTTTAAAAGATAAACTCACACACGTTTTTGCGCTAGTGTCAAACCAGCCTGAAACCTGGGTGACCGCGGCAGCTTGCCGTGGACTTTCGAACCTGGGTAGTTAGGGATACTGTTTAGGTGAAATTTTATCATCGAACGATCGAACGATTAAAATTGTAAGATATCTTCCAGGATGATATTCCTGTATTAAGATAAGGTCCTGAAATAAAGATATAATTACCGTCAAACAAAGATAAGTAATTATCGAAGATAATCGCACGATATCATCTTATGGTCGTACGATTGAACTAATGGTATACATGTACAAGTTTGCTCTTATTGCAGGAAAGCTTATCCAAGATAACCACGAAGCACAGCCATCGTTCATCGAGCTTAAATCCTACCGTTTGATCAAGAAACACTTTTCATTTAAGAGCTTGGACGTTACGATCGTGAAATCAGCTTCAGTTATAGCCGTTGCATTTATAGCTCAATTATGAGATGACAGTTACGATCCAAGCAGCTATAAAAGAGATTCAAAGTTCTACACACAAGACATCTGATTCTGAGAGAGAAATAGCAATACTAATATTATTCTCTGTATTTACATTCATTGGCATCCATTTCCATATTGTAATCGTACGATACAACTGTAACATCGAGGATATCACCCCTTATTGGTGATCAATAGTGCAACGTCGACTATCCTAGTTAGTCGGCCGCAGGTTTTTTCCTCGATTCAGAGGTTTTTCCTGCGTCATCAAATTCTTTGTCTATTTGCTTTTTATTAATCGTACGTTTTATCGAACGAGAATTCTTTCTTTTGACGATTTTGCCTCACGACATCTTAAGATAACAATTTAAGTAAATTTTTACACAAACAGTTTGGCGCCCACCGTGGGGCCCGTTTTGAGAAAATCTTGTTCGATAAGGCGTCAGCTTACTAACCTATTTCTTCGAGCTTCTTTGTGAATTGAGTACAGGAACATGGCAAGCAGTTCTCAAACAACTTTGCAGCAACAGTTGGCAGCAGCACAAGAACAAATCCAATGGTTGAATGAGCAGAACTTACAAATGAATGGTGAACTGTCTAGATTGAGAGCATCGAATCCGCAAACTTCTCACATCCCAGTCTCCATTCATCAGCAAAGGCCATTTTTTCCTCAAAATCCACCCCCTGTTTCTCAACCTCCATTTGTCCAACCACAAATGTCACAATCTTTCATTCCACCTCAAGTATCGCAAGTTAACTTGCCTCCACCACCGCAGATATCGCAAGTTAGCTTACCACCGCCACCTCCAGTCAACAATTCACGTCCTATCTTCCCTCCGTTACCATCAGGTCCTTACCCAGGAGCAACCACGTTTACTTACAACCAACCTCAAACAGGGCCTCGTCCCTTTATACCTATTCCAGAACCGATATCGCACGTTCCCACCGCAGCTACCCCCATAACTCATATTCCAAACTTATCAAACGTTTCGGGAACCTCTAGTAATCCACCACCCAATGATATCGTGGATATTCGATTAAAAATGCTAGAAGAACAAAATAAAGCAATGCTCGCATTGTTAACCAAACTTCCTGGAGCTGCTGTACCCATCGAAGTTGAACCTAAAACCGGATTCCAAGCCTCACCCTATATCGATGAGATTGCTCTTGTTGATATCCCCAAAAAATATAACATTCCAGCTTTTACACCAAAATACTCTGGAATCTCTGATCCTGTGGAACACATCGCACAATACAAGCAGCTAGTATGGACAGTTCCTATTCCAACCCAGTTTCAAGAAATATGTATGTGCAAGGGCTTTGGATCAACACTTACCGGAGCTGCGTTGCAGTGGTTAATCAATTTGAAACCTAAGAGCATTGCATCGTGGTCCGAGTTAGTAAACCAGTTTACTCGACAGTTTGCAAGCAGTCGCAAGATGGAGAAACAAACAAGCGATCTCTACTATGTCGTGCAAAAAACAGGTGAAACCATTCGTGAATATTTCAACAGGTTCAACGCAGAGATGATCGAAGTCAAGAACTGCGATGTGCGGACGGCGATCGAAGCATACAAACGTGGATTAGACACATCCTCGGAGTTATACACAGATCTGACGAAGTATCCACCAGAAAACTTCGATGATGTACGAGCTCGTACGTTGGCACACATGAGAATCGAAGATGATGCCCTTTTCCGGCGTAAACATTCGAATGATAAGAAAAATCTTGGAGCGCAGAAACATGATTTCAAACCAAAACGAGTAAACAAGATTGATAATTCTCGACGCGATCAGAATAAACGTTCGAACCAAGGTAAAGGTAAAATAAGATATCCCGATTTGTCAACTTACCATTTTGCAGGTACAGCAAAGGACTTAGTGGATTCTCTTCGGAACTTGGAAGTCAACGTACGATGGCCCAAGAAACCAGAAAGTCCTAGCAAGGATAGAGACCAAACAAAATGGTGTGACTTCCACAGCGACCACGGACACAATACAGATGAGTGTATTAGCTTGAAGAAGGAGATCGCATACCTCAAATCGAACGGACATCTCAAAAACCTTCTAGGCGATGATTCAAAGAGACCGACGTCACCCGTTCCAACGAAAGTTGTAAATTGCATTACTGGTGGATCCGAAGTATGTGGTTTGACATACTCTGCGGCCAAACGACACGCACGAGAAGGACCTGAAGGGTATCCTGTTCCTGAAGATTCAAAGACTGCGGCTGAAAGAGAACTCGATGCAGCCAAACTAACGTTCGATCAGGATGATCTATCGGGCGTTAA
This sequence comes from Centaurea solstitialis, assembly GCA_030169165.1. Lineage (NCBI taxonomy): Eukaryota > Viridiplantae > Streptophyta > Magnoliopsida > Asterales > Asteraceae > Centaurea > Centaurea solstitialis. The sequence continues at coordinate 66,829,158 of CM058041.1, forward strand.
CCAAAAACACCATGATGCTCTAGTCATACAGTTAAACATTGGAAACTGTTTGACCAGGAGAGTATTGGTGGATGGAGGTAGTTCAGCTAACGTTATATTCTCGGATACTCTAAAGATCATGGGTATTGATCGATCCAACATCGTACGACGAACAACAACGTTAATTGGATTCAACGGAGATGCCACTAGTACTCTTGGAGAAATCATACTGCCAGTCTTCGCTAAAGGCATAAACAAGCAAACAAAGTTCAACGTCATCGATTGTCCTTCCGCTTACAATGCTATACTTGGAAGACCTTGGATTCACGATATGAAGGCTATACCATCAACGTATCATCAGAAGATCAAGTTCCCATCTCCCTGGGGCGTGCAAGAGATAGTCAGCGAAAAGAAAATTGCAAGGGAGTGCTACAAGATTACGATGAAGGCTAAACCGCAAGATATCTAGCAATTACAGAGCCAGGATGGAATACGATCGTACGATGACCTTCAACTTGAAGAAATCGTGCTAGATCCAAAACATCCTGATCGCAAGGTCTTCGTAGGAGCAACTCTAACCCCCGATATAAAAAATAGTATAATTTCTTTTTTGCAGGAACACTCGGATTGTTTTGCGTGGTCACACGAGGATATGGTAGGAATTGATCCTAACATCATATCGCAAAAGTTGAACGTGGATCCAACGTTTAAACCCGTTAAGCAAAAAAGGCGCAAGTTTGCACCAGAACGCAACAAAGTCATCAATGAGGAGGTAGACAACCTACTCAAAACAGGGAAAATTCGAGAAGTAAAGTATCCAGATTGGCTCGCCAACGTGGTGGTAGTACAAAAGAAGAATGGAAAGTGGCGAGTATGCATCGACTTTACAGACCTAAACAAAGCTTGTCCAAAGGATCCTTTTCCTTTGCCACATATTGATGCGATGGTCGATGCAACTGCGGGGCACGAGTTACTGACGTTCATGGATGCTTATTCCGGATATAATCAGATCCTAATGCACAAAGATGATCAAGAGAAGACCGCGTTTATGACCGATAAGGGCATATATTGTTATAAAGTAATGCCATTTGGGCTCAAGAATGCTGGATCAACGTACCAAAGGCTTGTAAACAGGATGTTCAAAGATCATCTCGGACGTACGATGGAAGTATACATCGATGATATGCTCGTAAAGTCGGAACGATCACAAGATCATATCCAGCATCTGAGGCAATCGTTCGATATATTACGAGAATACAAGATGAAACTTAACCCAACCAAGTACTCTTTCGGGGTGCGTGCAGGAAAGTTTCTTGGATACATGGTTACACAACGAGGGATCGAAGCAAGTCCAGAACAGATCAAAGCAATCTTGGAAATTCAATCACCAAGGACTGTAAAAGAGGTACAAAAGTTGACCGGACGAGTAGCAGCCTTGAACAGGTTCATCTCACGATCATCCGATAAGTGTCACTTGTTCTACAACGTGCTTCGAAAAAACAAAGGCTTCGATTGGACAGAAGCACACGAGGAAGCACTACAAAGCTTAAAGAAATATATGTCCAATCCTCCACTGTTGACGAAACCAATCGAAGGTGAGAGCTTGCAATTGTACCTCGCTGTAAGTAACAACGCCGTTAGTGCAGTGCTCGTACGAGAAGGTGACCAACATCAGCAACCTATCTATTACATAAGTAAGTCTTTTCTCGATGCTGAAACAAGGTATACATCTATGGAAAAACTTTTACTTGGCCTCGTGACTGCAGCAAAAAAGTTAAGGCATTACTTCGAATCGCATCATATAATCGTTGTTACTAATTATCCTCTTAAGATCGTACTTCGTAAGCCTGAACTTACAGGACGATTAGCAAAGTGGAGTATTTATCTTAGCAGCTTTGATCTAACATATCAGCCAAGAACAGCGATAAAGTCTCAAGCGTTGGCAGATTTCGTAGCTGAATTCAGTCCTGGAATCAAAGAACCATCATACGATGAAATCAGTAATGTGATGATTCATGACAACGAACCATGGACCATGCATGTTGATGGAGCTTCTAACGCACGAGGATCAGGATTGGGAGTAGTCCTTAAATCATCACATGGGGGCAATATGGTGTATTCAATACGATGTGAGTTCAAAACCACTAACAATGAAGCAGAATATGAAGCCTTGATTGCTGGATTGGATATGGCATATGACTTGGGGGCACGATGGCTACATGTACGAAGCGATTCACTACTAGTAGTGAACCAAATCAATGGCGAATTTCAAGCAAAAGATTCAAAGATGATATCGTACCTCAAGATCGCAAAAGATAAGATCGCACGATTTGATAAATTCTCGATAGAGCAAATCCCAAGAGACCTGAATATGCAAGCCGATGCCTTGGCTAACTTGGGATCCGCATTCAACGAACCAGCCTTAGAAAGTGTTCCGATAATACATCTTATGTCGCCCACAATCGAAGAAGCTCATTTGATCGAAGAAAACCACGATTGGTCGAATGATATATGGAACTATCTCAAAAATGACCAGCTCCCTGAAGACAAATTAGAAGCCCGGAAAATCAGAATTAAAAGCTCTCGATATACGATCTTCGATGATCAACTATATCGAAGGTCTACAACGGGTCTAATCTTACGATGTGTGGTGAGTAAGCAACAAATCGACCGAATCCTTCAGGAGATGCATGATGGAGAATGTGGAAACCATTCTGGGGGCAGAAGTCTTGCTAACAGAATCTCGAGACAAGGATATTATTGGCCTACTCTTCGAGAGGACTCGATAAGGTATGTTCAAAAGTGCGATGCTTGTCAAAAACACTCAGGTACGTCACATTTACCTTCTGAACCCCTACACTCTGTCTTAATCCCATGGCCATTCATGCGATGGGGGATGGACATCGTAGGAAAGTTACCCCCTGCTCCAGGTCAAAAAGTATTTTTGCTTGTTCTTACTGATTATTTCTCTAAATGGATTGAAGCTGCAGCCTTCTCACAGGTTAGGGATAAAGAAGTTATCTCCTTTATTCAAACTAACATTATTTACAGGTTCGGAGTACCATTAGAAATAACGTGCGATAATGGATCCCAATTTATAAGTGAGAGAACTCGAAAGTTCTGCGATGAACGTGGGATAAAACTCATTACGTCGACTCCGAGATATCCACAATCCAACGGCTTGGCCGAATCCAGCAATAAGACCATTATTAATTCTATTCGAAAGAGGTTGAAAGCCGCAAAGGGTCGATGGGTCGAAGAGTTACCATCTGTTTTATGGGCAAATCGCACGACACCTAGAACTGCAACTGGGCAAACTCCTTTTTCCTTGGTATATGGATGTGAAGCAGTCCTTCCAATCGAATCACAAGTTCCTGTTGCTCGACATCGTACGATTGAACAAAACTCGATAGACTTGTGTTACGATGTTGATGCTTTGGAAGAACTAAGAGAGAAAGCCTTTCAGAAAATGGCATCGCAGAAAGCTATAGTTGAACGCTACTTCAATAAAAAGGTAAAAGTCAAGGTATTTCAACTTGGAGATTACGTCCTACGACGTGTCTTCCCAAATACGCAGGAATCGAATGCTGGAAAACTTTCCATCAAATGGGAAGGTCCTTACATCATTACCAAAATCGTGGGAAAAGGAGCCTATAAAATTTCAACCATTGAAGGTATTGAAATCCCACGTAGTTGGAATGCAACTCATCTAAAAAGGTACTATTTCTGAAACCCTTTTTATTTCTTACTATTATTTCGTCGAACGATTACTGACTTAGGCATCGGAGCGCCGTTGGTCAATCCAACGGCCACCCCTTAGCCAATTTTACTCGCAGGTATCGCACGATTATCGCAAGACATCGCATGATTATCGCATGATATCGCACGACTATCGCAGACATCGCACGATCTATGGCAAACATCGCCCGATAAAACAATATGCTTAAAATCGCATAGAAATTAAAAGATGCATCAATTTCAAATCGCAAGAGCGCAAGTCAACACGCCAGACGCACGATTAACAGAAACGTTTCTAAAAAATTTTTTAAGTGCCTTAAACTCACGATAAACATCGCAAGACAAAACGCACGATTAATTAAGGCCTTAAATGACAGATTAGCTAAAAACGCACGATTATCTATTTACTAAAAGTACTTAGAACAGAAATAACAAGTACTAAAACATCGCACGATTGCAAAAATAGATAATTTCATTAAAAAGTACTTAAAGTACTGTGATTACATCGATTAAACTACAGGGGTAGCCTCTACGCTAACACCCTCTTCTACGCTAACTTCTACGATAGGAGGAGTGACTTCAGCAGCCTTGTCCACGATGCCGGATCCAGAGGCATCTTCATTTTTATCCTCCTCCTCGATCATCGTGACCTCAGCATCTTTGCTCTTTTCAGCACCTTCTTCCTCCTCATCGGCATCCTTGGCGTCATCAGCATCCAGGAGCTCATCAGACCCCATCGCATCACGAAAAGCCCCCAGCTCACCTTTAGCAGCTTCGATGGTGTACGTGCCACCAATGAATTGGCGTATTACGGCTGCACGGGCCACCATCCTAGATAACACCATCTCGTCTTTGAGATCCTGGATCTCAGAAGACAAAGCCTTCTCTCGATCTGCCATCTCTGCGCGCATCGCAGCAAGCTCCTCTTCCAATTTGGCAGCACGATTATTGGCCGCTGTCAACCTCGCACGTTGTTCTGATCGAACGTGCTCAGCCTCATCCAGCTTAGCCACCAAGTCATCTACTTCAACTCGCTTGGCTTCCAGAGCAGCAGCCATCTTCGATGCCTTATCTTGAGCCTTCTTAGCCTCGTTCACTACCGCCCTTTCGCTGGACATCTTCGCCTTCATGTCCCTTTGAACAGTCTCTAACCTTTGATGAAGGCCGAGACACGCCTGGAAGGCCTGCGCAAATATAAAGAGTTAGAACAGTACATTTAATGTAATCGTAAGATATAAATATCGTATGATAACTTACCATGAAGGAGTACCCAACAGCACCGGCATCGAGCTCGCCAATCCGACGAGTGTCCATGTGAGCCTTCTGCGATGGGAGCAGATATTGTTCGATGGCAGGGAATAAGTCATCCTGGTTAATGACATCGCCATCGAGGAAATTTGAAGGCAGGGATATGTTGATCGATGTTTCTCCCTCCTTCCCTCTTGGAGGCTTGACCGAAGCCCTTTTCTCCTTTGACATCGTAGGAGACATCGCAGGAGGAGGAGCAGTGTGGATCGGGGTTGCATCGACCACATCATCCGCCTGTCGTACGGCTTCCTTTGATGCGGTCGAAGTACCCGAAGAAGACCTCGTCTTCTTAGGTTGTGGCTCCATGCCACTCATTCCTCTCTTCTTCTCCAAAGCCCTCTTGGCCGCCGCTATGTTGGCCAGCTTCTTCGCAGGTTTCTTTTGGCCTGAAATAAGCAAGAAAACGTACGTTGATATCGTACGGTGCAAGAAAACGTAAGATAGAATATCATCGCGCGATTTACCTTCCATCTCTTCTTCTTCTTTTTCTTCTTCACTTAGCACCTGCACTTCGAACTCCTCGTCGCTATCTTCCTTTTGGCTTTTTCCCTTCGATTTCCCGTACGATCTTTCCTGAACGCCGTATTCCAGGAAACGATTGACAGCTTCAGTGGATTCCTCGAAGATAAAATCAATTTCTGCAAAAAGGAACGTACGATAAGAAATCATACGATAACATCAAAGCATAGTAAAAAATCATCCTATACCTAGTGGATTCCATTCTGGAGCCACCCATCCACCATCCTCCAAGACCGATGAGGATCGCACGAACGCATATCGAGCCTTCCACCCTCGATCAAACGCTTGAGTACCATGTACTAACATGGTATCACCCCTACCCTTGGGATAAATCCCATACCTATTGTAGTCCGAGACCTTTACGGTGTAAGCCGTAAGAAGATCATCGACGGTAAAAGGGGCTCTACCCCAATTCTCAGTTACACGTTCGATGACGCTCACGACCCTCCAGAATTGGGGCATGAGCTGTCCAGGAGAAAGACTGAAACGCGTCATGAAAGCACGAGACAGAGGACCGTAAGGCCAGGTGAATCCTATCTTAAACGGGTATTCAAATAGCGCAAAGAAACCTGCCGGAGCATCGGCGGGTCTAACCTCACCAGGTGATACGATCACCGTCTCCTTAGGCATCCTAGCAAGTTTCCTAAGGTGCACTAAGTCGATTTCTGCTTGAATTGTACTTTTAACCTCCATGATTTCTCTAAAACAGACTCGATCTAGACTTCTACGCAACCTATCGAAACGTAATAAATCAAAGTTTCTAGGGTCCTTATCAGCCCTGATTTTCAAACGCATGAACTGAATTGAAACGAGGGAGAGAAAGGTACCTTATAGACGAATTAGATCTAAATCTTCTTAAAGATTGAAAGGATTCGGTTAGAGAAATTTGAATTCGAAATTTGGAAGAGATTTTGAGATAATTATGGAAGAAATCTTACCTTTATATAAAATTAAACTCCTTCCCAAGAAATTAAGGTCGAATCGAGCATCGACACCTGTCCTAGATAACCGTTGTGTTGACAGCTAGCAATTAACCTGGTTAGTAACGCCGTTAACATGAAGATCGGTTCATATTCGACGAAATTGATCATGATAAAAACGATGTACTAACGATTTGATTTTGCAGATATAAGATTCAGAAAATATACAATTTATTTTCTAAATCTTGGGGGCAAACTGTTTAGGTGAAATTTTATCATCGAACGATCGAACGATTAAAATTGTAAGATATCTTCCAGGATGATATTCCTGTATTAAGATAAGGTCCTGAAATAAAGATATAATTACCGTCAAACAAAGATAAGTAATTATCGAAGATAATCGCACGATATCATCTTATGGTCGTACGATTGAACTAATGGTATACATGTACAAGTTTGCTCTTATTGCAGGAAAGCTTATCCAAGATAACCACGAAGCACAGCCATCGTTCATCGAGCTTAAATCCTACCGTTTGATCAAGAAACACTTTTCATTTAAGAGCTTGGACGTTACGATCGTGAAATCAGCTTCAGTTATAGCCGTTGCATTTATAGCTCAATTATGAGATGACAGTTACGATCCAAGCAGCTATAAAAGAGATTCAAAGTTCTACACACAAGACATCTGATTCTGAGAGAGAAATAGCAATACTAATATTATTCTCTGTATTTACATTCATTGGCATCCATTTCCATATTGTAATCGTACGATACAACTGTAACATCGAGGATATCACCCCTTATTGGTGATCAATAGTGCAACGTCGACTATCCTAGTTAGTCGGCCGCAGGTTTTTTCCTCGATTCAGAGGTTTTTCCTGCGTCATCAAATTCTTTGTCTATTTGCTTTTTATTAATCGTACGTTTTATCGAACGAGAATTCTTTCTTTTGACGATTTTGCCTCACGACATCTTAAGATAACAATTTAAGTAAATTTTTACACAAACAGATACCATCCATTCCCACAGATGTTACCTCTACCACTAGGCTAGACAAACTTTGTAAACACAACAATATGGGATTTGCCTAAGGCACTTAATTGAATCGAAATCAAATTCATGAACAATTAATCAACAAGGAATTAATCATGAAGAACTTCAATTAATCAAAAGAACAGGCACATGAGAAGAAAAAAACAGAAATTGTATAGTTTGTGATTCAATTGGGGTTGCATGAGGAATTCATATCATGAAGTAGAAGTAGAAGATATAGATATAGATAGATATATATATATATATATATATAATATTATTACCGACGAAATCGACGAATTTGTTCTTGCGAAGGGTACGTCTGGATACTATGAGGACACGAGGTAAGATGGTGGTGGGCATAGCGGTGTGTGTATGTTTGCGTACTTTTCTCGTGGTTGTTTGATATTATGAATAAACAGTAATGGTATGTGTTATATTACTGTATAATGAATATATATAGACATTATATGATTACATATATATATGTACGAATTAAATTCCATTATGAATGTAAATTTCTACAATTAGGAAACCATATATAAATGCATACGAATTACATAACGTTTTGAGTGTAACTTTCAAAAAAAGAAAAAGGATAATGTTTTAGAAATAGAATAAAAAAGTGTACGCTTCTATGTTAAATAGTTGATGAATTCATTTTCTAAAACTATTTGTAACGATCTCTTTCGTACCTTTTTTATTCTGATGTTATATTAGTTTTACATTAGCTTTCTCACTCTTACTCTAGCAAAGTAGCAATTACCCTAATAAGAGAGAGAAAAAGAGAATCAGAAAGAGGGTTGAGCGAGTTTGGAACCTGGGAGCCATGCCAGGCGAGTGCACCCACTCCCCCCGTAGCGGTGTGCGGTTGAACCCACAGCTCACCTGAGCCCCTCATCTAAGGGCGCTTCTGGTAGTCTAAAAAGGAACTTGTTTGCGATTTTTGCTAAGATAAGCTATTTTAAGGTTGTGTTCAGCAAACTAACTAATAAACTAGTTGTTGATTGATAAACTACCTTATAAACAAATTATGTTTGGTAAAAACTTGCTTATTGATAAATAAAATAACCAAAAATAACACTATAATCAACATCAATAATGGTATAATTAAAAAGGCTACAAAAAACATCCTATTCAAAGTAGGGTATTAATAAGCCAACTTATTATACATCTTTGAATCGAGTACCAACCTTATTATAGTTAGAGATGGGCAAAAAGCCCGGCCCGGCCCGAGCCCGAAAAAAGCCCGGGCCCGGCCCGATGAAAAGCCCGGCCCGGTCAAAGCTCGGCCCGGTCAAAGCCCGGCCCGGTCAAAGCCCGGCCCGACCAAAGCCCGGCCCGGCCCGAAAATAAATCTATTTTTTTATTTGTTTTATATAGTTTAGACTTTAGAACTATAAAATAAATCTAGTTTATATCGTATATTATCAATATTATTGAAATTATAAAATAATTTAGTGTTTTTTAAGTTGGAAAAAACCCGGTCAAACAAAGGCCCGAAAAGCCCGGTCTTTTCAAAGCCCGGTCAAAGCCCGGCCCGAGCCCGGTCAAAGCCCGGTCAAACAAAAGCCCGAAAAGCCCGGTCTTTTCAAAGCCCGGTCCAAGCCCGGCCCGGCCCGATTTTTGCCCACCTCTGATTATAGTCACACACAAAGGCATCCTAAATTTAAATTTTAATTGTTTCTCCTTGTTATAGGCGTCAAAAAACATAACGAATGATTGTGTGACACGTGTAGTAGAAAAACTCGTGAAAAAGCAAAAGAGTGGGACCTACATATGAAGCGGTCTCTTGCGTCAGTGGGTGTGATCAGGATTGCCACGTGGAGATAGAACTATTGAGATGTACACGTGTAAAAAAAAGTAGAAAGATGTTATGCTGACGTAAGCAAGCTGGCAAAGATAGTTATTCGGTGACGGATAACATTAAAACATATATTTTTTATTTGTTGAAGTTATCGTAAAAACCAACAAACTTTATCCTTCCAAATTATTGACTAACTATTTTTAACGAATAGCTTTGGGAAATTTTGTCCTTGTAATTATATATCTGATAATATCAAAAATATTAAATAGTCTAAAAAAACATAACGTATTTTTACAATTTGAGCAATTTATTGTACGTTGCCGTTACTCAAATTTTGAATAAAACCATTACCTAATATACGAGATGTATCTATATACAATAAAAGATTAATTGGATTTCATATCTGTTAAGTCGGTTTTTGGATTTTCTGCCTAAAAATATACTTGAATGTCTTTACGTTATCAATTCATTTATACTTACGTATCATTTGTTGACACATAACATCTCATTTTAAATAAAAAATATAAAATAAAATCAACATTATTATTGAGTTGTAACATAATACTTAGGCATTGTTTGATAAAAATAAGCTACCTTATTTTTGGTATACATGTTTGTTGAGACCAAAAGTAGCTTATAAGCTAACTTTTTGATAATCTATTTTAAGTATCTTATAAAGAGTTTTTTATGACTTTTCTTAATTATACTTTTTATTAATATTAATTATTATTAAATAAAATATATAATAATTATTAATAAATAATTATTATTATTTCAAATTATGTTTTAGTAATTAAAAAATTAATTATAAATTAAGTTAAGTTAATCATTATGTATTGTTTATTTTCAACCGTCGTTAGTTATATTAAATATCATTTAATATATTTAATTATTAAAAAATCTATATAACAATTTTTAAAATGTTATATAGTTAAAATATTTTAAATATATTAATATAAAAATATTTATATCTAAATTTTAATTATATTTTTTTAAATTATTAATTGTTTAGGATATATGGAGTAAATTAATTTTATTTTTATTTTTATTATATTTTATAGTAATTTAAATTATAAGTTGACGTAGATGTCCTCTAAAACTTGTTTTAAGAAATTCTAAATTTATAGCGTATATATAATAATAATAATAATAATCAATTATATATTATTTTAATATATTATACTATATAATTTTTTATTGTTTGAATTACTTAATATTATTAAAATTTTATTTTAAGAATATTAATAAAATTTTGTTTTAATTATATTATAAAATACTTATAATTGATTATTTATTAAAGATATTTTTTGATCATTTTACATATTCATAAGCTAATTTTTGTCAAACATAATTTGTTCATAAGTTAGTTTATTAGTTACCACCTAGTGTAAAAAATAGAAAAATGCAACTATCTCCATTTTGAAAAGAATTGATACATGATGTTATTCAATTTCAAACCCGATGACTACCTATATCTACGACCGCCAATCACCTCCGTCGACCACCGGCGTCGGCGACGACCGCCGACGAGCACCGTGCGTCGGCGACGACCGCGGACGACCACCGGCGTCGGCGACCACCACCGCAAACGACCGCCGACGACCACCTCCAACGACCACCGGCATCGACGAGGACTACCAAAGACCACCTCCGACGAACACCGGCATCGGCGACGAATTGTGCATCTCGACAACGAGAGTAGCCGTCGAGAGTTGCGACCCGATGTTTCTATACGACGACATGAGCCTTCATTTCTCTGTTTCATTTCTTTGATGATACCAAATAAGAGATTAATTCCAATTCTCCACCTTATTTCCATTTCTCCCCATTTCCATTTCAAATTTTCTCCAATTCTTTTCTATGTACCAAACACAAACTAAGAGTCTCACAAACATGTTATCGTCCTCTAAAATTTTAAGGGATGTTCCATCCGCTTCTTATTTTTCATATTTGAAACCAGGTTTGAGATCTTTTAAAAAGCAAATGACACTTTAATGTTTTACTACGACTTATGAGATCACCAAAACAGTGAATTGGACATGAGAATGTAAGAGTAAGGCAAGAAGGATGGTCTCTGGGAGTAATGGTGATTGGCGATGATGGGGTGACGATACATGCAAAAGTGCGACAATGGGGACCAATGGAGAAGAACAACAATGAGAGGTCGTTGATTAATAGAGTTACAGCACGCTACGAAACACGACAGGAATCCGACATGAAAATAAATTGGTTTGTGTTGAGCTTTTTGACCCGTCAACCCGTTTATCTATTTTTAAAACGTTTTTATATATTTTATAACAAAACTTTTATTCTTTAGACTAAACCCTAACATGTTTATGACTTGGCAACTCGTTTATGATCCACCAACCCATGAACCCATATAGTTAAACAGGTTATGCGGGTCGTGAGCGGGTTAAGCGTATACAAGTTAAGGTTGATAAACACGACACGATTAGTTAAATAGATCATATCTGAATTAAGTCTTTCTAACTTGTTAACCTACGATCCACCAATCTGAATACGTGTCACCGCTTATGTATTAGGAAATCATTCAAATGGTTTAAGTAATTTAGTTTGTTTTTAAGTAAACTAAAACTAATTTATTTGTGGACCTAACTAAACGTAAAAATTAAAAAAAATTGGGGAAAAAGGAAGAAGAAGATGTAATTAGTCAATGATTTTAGAGATGTACAAGTATACTTCTATTTTACAAGTAACATGCACATACATGTACTTTTAAATGCATTTTATTAATATATGTATTTAAGAAAATACTATGTATTATATATAACATTATTACATGAAATCGATAATTATTGATGAATCAAGTAATCAATCATACTGAATAAGTTAAAAATGAATGATTGTAAATATCGTTGCATGTTTTAACCTTTCAGGAGGTTGTATATGATCATCGTCTCTTTCTCTCTCTCTCTCTCTCTCTCTCTCTATATATATATATATATATATATATATGTTTCTCTATAGAGAGAGAGAAGCAAGATCATTTGTGAATCAAGAAAATGTTATAAATTATGCAAACCTATGAAATCCTATAAAATTCTGAGACGTTTCCATATTTCATATTTTCATAATCTCTGACTTTCCATATACTTCATATTTCCATATTTTCAATGAATCCATACCGGCCCTTGATTATTTTGATCAACGACTATGATTAGATTTAGAAATTTATAATCTTTTTTTGGTCACAAATGAAACCAACTATATATATTGTAACACCCCAAATTTGGAGCTAACAAAAACTTTCAAAAGAAAGGTTGGTACAAATAAAACGCCAAGGCGTGAGCTTAAGCCAATAATTAAACATTAAAGTTGTATAAATACATGAACGTGATTCAACGGGAGAGTAGCAGCAATTAGCTAAACCGTCTCCTAACTAGGAGAGGGTTCCTATAAAGAGTTGTCATCTCAAGGTTGGTGAATGGTCCGAAGGTCCTTTCCTCGTAAGCATCCCCTGATGCTCACCTCGCACACTTATACCTGCTTGCTATCAGCACCTGAAAGACACATCGACACCACACAAGTGTTAGGCCAAAGCACATATAAAAACATGTTAAGACATGTGAGATGTACAAGAGTATACAAACAACAAAACGTAGCATGTTAAACCGGTTTATCTTTTATCACTTCTCTACTTCATAGTTTTTTATCTCAAATGTGAACCACTTTTTGGTTGTGAACGTGAGGACAACCAAGAGTGTGACACGTGGCGGATGACTAGGCGCCACGTCAAGTCTACAGCGGATGACTAGGCGCCACGTCAAGTCCACGGCGGATGACTAGGCGCGATTCATGGGAGGGCATTGAGTTAAAGAGGGGGACCACACTCAAAGCCGCCACGTGTCACGCTCTCGGTTGTCCTCACGTTCACAACCAAAAAGTGGTTCACATTTGAACTTTCCTCTCTCTCTCTCTCTCTCTATATATATATATATATATATATATATATATAGAGAGAGAGAGAGAGAGAGAGGAAGGTTCAAATGAGAAGCATATCAATTTAAGAAAAAGCGAGAAGCAATCTCAGCCACTCATCTGAAGCCAATCATATATGAGAATGACTTTTGTGTACAAAATCATATATGATTAACAAAGGAAAAATCCAGGTACAAAAAACATGTACAAAATCATATATGATTCATATAGGAAATCACATATGATTCATGTTGTTAATCACATATGATTAATACCTGCGCGGGTCACATGCGACTTACGACCCGCATTTTGACCCACCCGCTTCCCTTTTTTTTCATCAGTACTTAATCGAATGGTTGAGATTGCTCCTCGTTTTTTTTAAAAAGTTATATTTCTCGTATGAACCTTTCTCTCTCTCTATATATATATATATATATTTGTGAAATCTGCCTTTTATTTTATAGTTTCTTATAGTTTTGATTGATTTTAAAATAATTGTTGTCTATGTATGTAAACTATAAAGGTTTTTAATAACTTTGAACCGTATGTTTAAAAGAAATTATGAATACGTATATTATCGATTTTGTTGGCAACAAATATGCGTCAATGTTGATTTGTAGTCATTTAATTTTGTGGTTCGTACTTTTAACCATTTAAATATAATTGTACACGCTATTAATCATTAAAGTTCTTTTACAAGATCTTTTGAAAATTAATTTCTTTAAATCTTGCGGTTTTAAGTTTAACAAACTTTAGTTTAAATCATTGGGCCCGATGGACTATTTAAAGTGTTTGCAAATATATAAACTCAAAACCCATGGATAGTATCAAAATTTGTCTAGAGAACACACGATGTATCTTACCAAAGGAGTGTTAGTATAGCGGTAATGTTTGGGCACTACATAGTGGTGAACCCGAGTTCGAGCCCTGGGGGACACATTCTGGAGGTACGGGGGCTTCGACCCCGGGCTGCATGCTTTAGCAGTCGGGCTTCGGTCCAAAAATTGCCGAGGATTATTCTGGGCCCAATGTGGTCTGGGATACCTCTTCCAAAAAAAACACACGATGTATCTTTGATAATTGGTGGTAAACGAAGTTAAATGGTGGACCATGTAGCTTGCATAAAAAGGATAAATAACATTATTCTAGTAGTAATAGTTTGATACGTAAAGTTCTAACGGAAAGCAACTATGTCAGTTCCAATATGGATTTAAAAACCAAAAAACATAATCTTACTCCCTTCTTTCTAGCCTGGAAATTTCACTCGTCACCAATTTAACTGAGTTTTCATTAAGAACTTATATGTAGTTATGTCAAAAAGTCTACAATATCATGATGTTACTATGACGGTGGCAATGATAGAGTTGAAGTTTATATATCCGATGAAGAATGCAAAAATGTTTGATTACGCATTTTCAATAAAAATTACGATATACTCAACAACCATATGAAATATGATTATCTATGTAACAGTTGTATTTTTATTAACGATTTTGTTATTTTCTAGTTACAAAGTAAATGGCAAATTAACCACCAAGGTGTGGCGTAGTGGTAAGTTTCTAAAAGGTGGTAGCTCTTACCCGGGTTCAAATTCATGCGTGCGCAATTGGTGGCCACCGAGTATTAATTCTAGGGGAGCATGTCTTAGCTCTCGGTAAAAATTTCCAAAGATGTAGTCTGGGCATGGGCGGAGCCAGGAGGGGGCAGAGTAGGCAGTTGCCCCCCTAACATTTTAAATTTTGTTACTTTTCTTTTTATAAATTAGGAATATTTGACTAATTGCCCCCCTTAAAAATTAGCTTCACATGGAAATTATGATTATTGTTGACGTTTTGAAGGTTTTTTTGTGTATAACAAAATATTTTTTAGAATTAAGATTGTTGTTCAAACTTTGTCCCCCAACAAATTAATTTCTGGCTCCGCCCCTGAGTCTGGGCAAAGCCCAGTGTTACGACCAAATTGTCTTAATTAGTGAAAGTTTTATAAAAAAAGTTTTGTGCTTAATTGTAATATCTTGTTTATAGTTATTGAGCTTAATGGGATTGGCCTTATTTGTATTTGGACACCTATATAAAGGATCTTTGTGTTATGGTTTGAGGATGAGTGAAAGGAGTGCAGCCATTTTTCACATGAGAGTCGTTTAGAGAGAGTAGTGTGTGAAGTGTGTTTTTTTTGTAATAAGAGATCTCTCCAATAAATTCAAGAACACCTCAGTTTGCTATCGATTCTTGTTGATTTATTCTTCTCTACCCTTAAATCTTGCTGAATAGGACCAACATCCGGTTGAACCTTCTCAAAGAAAAAGTAAATGGCAAATTATTTTCAAATATGGAAAATAGTTTGATGATGGGCCAAGGGGGAATAAGCTGCCCATCAAGAGAGCCCAAGGTAGGTAACTTAAGAAAATGAATCAAATGAGAATGGAGCCCAAGCAAGAAAAGATAAATTAAAGGTGCTTAATTGCTTATTAATTAAAGGGGTATTCATGGTTCTATCAAACGTTAGTCAAATTAATAATCTTGGTTTCATAATTTGGTAAACCATCTAGGTTAACAATTGATGTCAGCCAAATCGGCTAAATTAATCAAAACCAATTTGGTTTGATGTTTTTTCTTTAAAAATATTTAATCAATCGTGAGGTTTAACGTATGTCCTTTGATAACATACACAATATACTAAAAATATTAAAAATAATTTGTTGAGCAATGTCCCACATCAGACACAAAGTGAACTTGTAATGTGCTTATAAGGGTCCTGGGCTACTCCACTCATTGCCAATTGGTTTTGAGTTGGAACCCCACAAACTCACATGGTATCAGAGCAAGGTTCACCCGTGGTTGGTCAAAAAGCCGCACAGACTCCACGTAACCCAAAGTATCCACGTGTTAGGCTGAAAGAACGCCACACGTGAGGGGGCGTGTTGAGCAATGTCCCACATCAGACACAAAGTGAACTTGTAATGTGCTTATAAGGGTCCTGGGCTACTCCACTCATTGCCAATTGGTTTTGAGTTGGAACCCCACAAACTCACATAATTAAAATAAACGATTTCACTAGATTGGAGCAGATAATATGGCACTCAAATCATAAACCAACATACCTAGGATTGATAGTTTCATGAATCGATTAACCAGGTAATAGAGGGCTAAAACACCAAACCTTAAACGCACAAATCTGAAAAAGAAGAGAACTAGATTAATTCTCAGTTTATGCAATAAGAGGAAGAAAAGAAGACAGGTGAGACTATTGGAGGGGAAATTCGAAGAAATCAACAAAGAACAAATAAGTATTCAAGCAATTGAGGTAAAATTTTACGTAAAGTTTATTAGATGTGAGAAGATGGCTTTAAATGAGGGAGCTTTAATATATATAGTTATGTATAAAGGAATAATCAAACGAGATTCAGAAAAAGATGAGAACCGTATGAACGGATAATCATGCACGTGTTGTCTCATAATGTGATTATTTTTAAAGCGTATTTTGTTTTGTTTCATTTTTGTGAAACAACATTCTTTCCATATGTGTTGTTTCTTGATTTGAAATTGTGAGATTGTGGAAAACCCTTGATTAGGGTTGCGTGTATTGACAACAATATATAGACAATAAAGTTACAAAGGGGTCCCTAAACTATACAAATATTTAACACACCCCCGTAGTTTGATCAGGGGGTACACGGATGTTCAAACTATCTCTAAAATCAAGAAACAAACTAGATGGTAGACCCTTTGTAAAAATATCTGCATACTGATAAACGGATGGAACATGCAAAACACGCACATGACCAATCGCAACACGCTCCCTAACAAAATGTAAGTCAATTTCCACATGCTTGGTTCTCTGGTGCTGAATAGGGTTAGATGCTAGATACATGGCACTGACATTATGGCACGAGAGAGAGGACAAGACAACTCGAGCAGGAGATTTCGTAACCAAGCAGCTTCAGCAACTACATTGGCTATCCCCCGGTACTCGGCCTCGGCACTTGAGCGAGAAACAACATGCTGTCGTTTGGAGGACCAAGATACGAGATTGTCACCCAGATAGACACAAAACCCTGAGGTGGACCGACGAGTATTAGGACACCCGGCCCAGTCGGCATCCGAATAAGCAACCAAGCGATCAACGGCTGACGCTTTGATATGAAGACCATGAGACAAAGTACCTTTTAAATACCGTAAGATGCGTTTAAGCGCATTGAGATGCGGAAGACGCGGGTCATGCATAAAGAGACAGACCTGTTGTACGGCATAGGCAATATCAGGACGAGTAAAAGTCAAGTACTGCAAGGCACCAGCAAGGCTTCGATATAAGGTGGGATCAGAAACAGGCTCACCATCAGCAGCAAGCTTTGTTTTGGTGTCAGCCGGAGTGCTGCAGGGATTACACGAGACCATATCAGCTCGTGCTAGAATCTCCTGAGCAAAGGCAGATTGAGAGAGGAAGAGTCCGGACGTGCTACGAGTCGCAGCAATGCCTAGGAAAAAGGATAACGGACCCAAATCAGACATGGGAAACTCAGAGGATAACTTAGAGATAACCATGGAAATAAGAGTAGGAGAGGAGGCAGTAAGAATAATGTCATCGACATAAAGAAGAAGGTAGATAGTATCAGATCCGCGATGATACGTGAAAAGAGAGGTGTCAGTCTTACTGCTAAGAAAGCCTAAAGAGGAAAGGTAGACAGCAAAACGATGATACCACGCACGGGGTGCCTGCTTAAGGCCATAAAGAGCCTTGCGTAGGCGATAGACATGATCGGGAAAAGAACTGTTGACATAGCCAGGAGGCTGACGCATGTAAACAGTCTCAGTGAGATCACCATGAAGAAAGGCATTTTTAACATCAAGCTGATGAATAGGCCAGTTGCGGGAGATGGAGATGCTAAGAACCGTGCGAATAGTGGCAGGTTTGACAACGGGACTGAAAGTGTCATCAAAGTCCAGTCCGGGTTGCTGTGAGAAACCCTGAGCAACAAGACGGGCTTTGTAACGCTCAAGACGTCCATTGTTGTCAAACTTATGGCGAAACAGCCAACGATTGCCAACTATGTTAGCATCAGAGGGTTTAGGAACAAGATCCCACGTGTAGTTAGAAATAATGGCAGCCATTTCAGCATCCATGGCAGCCCGCCAATGAGGGTCACACATGGCCTGAGTAGTGGACCGAGGAATGGGAGAGATGTCACTAGTGACCGAAAGGTTGAAGATCTGTTTAGGCTTGAGAGAGCCTGTGCGAGAACGAGTAGTCATCGGATGACTGGAGGTAGCCGCCGGAGCAGAAGGAGGCTGAGAAAGCCCAGCAGAAGGAACAGAAGGAGAAGAAGAAGTGCCAGAAGGCTCAGCAGGTGGAGGCTGAGAAGAGGAAACAGAGGCAGAGGGATCAACATCCGGTGCAGGGGAAGAGGTGTCGACCATAGGAGAGAGGGAAGGTAGAGACTCGTCAATATCAAACATGTCGTAGTCCTCCGAGGAGGGACGAGGCTGGAAGTCGGGAAACGGAAAATGGGTTTCATCAAAGGTCACATGACGAGAGATGATGACCTTTTTTGTGATGAGATCTATCAGCGATACCCACGATGATCCGTGCTTGGACCAAGGTAGACACAGGCTGAGGATCGAGGAGCAAGCTTGTGGGGACTAGTGGGTGAGGTGTTAGGATAGCACAAACACCCAAAGACACGGAGATGGGTGTAGGTAGGGAAGAAACCAAACAAGACCTCAAAAGGAGTCTTGTACTGAATGGTTGTGGACGGAAGTAGGTTGAAGGTATGAACAGAGGAAAGAAGAGCTTCAACCCAGAAAGTAGGTGGAAGGGAGGCTTGTATCAGAGACGTGCGAAGGGCGTTGTTGATGGTACGAATCGTGCGCTCAGCCTTCCCGTTTTGGGGGGAAGTGTAAGGACAGGAAAAACGGATTTTAATGCCATGAGTTTTGAAAAAATCCAAGAGGGGTTGATTATTAAATTCACGGCCATTATCACATTGGAAAAGTTGTATATCCGTTTTAAACTGATTGAGCACATAAGCACGAAATGTTTTGAAAGTCGAAAACACTTCAGATTTAGCACGTAAAGGAAACACCCATAAAAAGTGAGAGAAATCATCTAAGAAGAGAACATAATATTTGAAACCACTTAAACTAGTGACAGGAGATGTCCAAAGATCAGAGTGTATAAGTTCAAATACACGAGAGGTTTTAGTGGAAGACACAGAGAAAGGTAACCGACAATGTTTTCCTAATTGACAAACATGACATAAGGAGGATGTCTTACTAGAGCAGGAGATAAACTTGCGAGACATAAGAAACTGAAAAACAGGAGCACCCGGATGACCAAGTCTATGATGCCAGGTGTCAAAGGAGACAGCAACATTGGCCGACGCAAGTGCAGACGGAGGAGGGGAGGGAAGGACAGGATAAAGATCGTGATGATCACTGTCATAGCGCTGAAGAGGACGACCTGTTTGAAAATCCTTGACAGTGAAACCAAACGGATCAAACTCAACAGAGACAGAATTATCAACAGTAAAACGACGAACAGAAATGAGATTCTTGATGATTTTATCAGACACAAGAACATTTTTTAACTGAAGAGGCCAAGAGGAAAAAGGAAAACTACATTGGCCAATATATCTAGCAGGAACTACAGCACCATTACCAACTTGTATGAAATTAGAGTTACAAGGAGTTAGAGAGTGCATTGTACCTTGATTGAATGTCATGTGCCTGGTTGCACCAGAATCCATATAGAAGTTGTTGTCTTGCGGCACTTGAGATGACGTAGCCTGAAACACAGAAGAAAGGTCAGTGAAGTGTGTCTGTCCATACTGTGAAGCATAACCAGTGAAGGAAGGCTGCGGTGGTGGTTGCACTAGTGCAAACTGGTGAGGAGTGCTGAACATCGTAGGGGGTGGTTGAGGAGTACCAACCCCAAAGGAGTGCGCAGGGGGCGCACTAAGGAGACCTAGCAGAGATGGTGGAGCATAGCCAGGTGTAGCTGTACGTCCAAAGTAAGCCTGAGGGTGTCTGGGAGTACCTGCAAAAGAGTGAGAGCTTGCGGGAACATTAGTATTACCCCCCCCCCCCTTTGGAAGCAAAACGCCCATTATTCCTCCCCTTATTAGATTTATTTTTCGAATTTCCAGTTTGAGCCAAGGAGTACAAGGCAGCGGAAGAAGTGAGTGGGATATCAGGAAGGGGTTCAGTAGACTCTTCACGTGACTCATGAAGAAGAAGCATATTTTTAGCTTCTAGGAAAGAGGGGAAGGGTTTGGTGTTTGTGATGACATCGACGATGCTATGGTAAGATGGTGGTAACTGACGTAGAATTTGCATAACAAGCTCAATCTCATCTAATTTGGAGTCACAATCAGCCAGAGCATCAGCCAAATTTTTTAAAGTATGGCAAAAATCAGTAATGGAGGTTGTGCCTTTTTTGGTGTTACGAAATTGCTCTTGAAGCTGAAGCATGCGAGACTTTTCATTATTGAGAAAAAACTCATCAAACTTATCCCATAGATTTTTGGCATTACAGTTATCACTAGATATGATTTGCAAAAGGTTGGCATCACAGGTCGAGTAGAACCAAGACTTAATACGGGAGTCAATGGCCTCCCAATCCTCATCATCATCACTAGCGGGTTTAGATTTGCCAGTGATGTAACCATGGACTTTGGCACCCTTACACATGTCCAGAAAGATACGACGCCAAAGCTGGTATTTGGACCCATCAATGGAAAGTTTAAAGCTGAATTGGGAATATACATTGGTAAAGGCAAAAACTAGTTGGCTAGCGGTAGGGGAAGTGAGGGTGGAGGAGGTCGATGAGGTAGTCATGGAAACAAATAGGAAAAACGATAAAATAAACTAAATAAAGGTAAGAAAAGAATAGACGAAAAGCTTAACCGCAGGTAGAGGGATAGTAATGTACCGAACAAGCGTCCCACACGAAAAACCAGGAAAAGTGTCGATCAGGCGAGGCTCGTGGCGCGAGCGTTCCCTTCGCGGCGCGAGTTTGAGTAACCTTCGCGGCGCGAGATTGTTGTTCGCGGCGCGAGTATCAGGGCAGCGGCGAGTGCAGGTAAGAGTTTGGTCGCGGCGCGAAGAAGGCGCAGTGGTTCAACGATTCCTGGTGATGCGGCGATTACTGGCGGAGTAGTCGACGGTGGTACGATGCTGTCTGGCGGCGCGACTGGTGTAGAAGACAGTTACGTCGCAGAGGGGAGGATATGGTGCGGCGGAAGGGCAGCGGTGGGCAGTGCAGGTCACAGCGACGCAAGTCACGTCGGCGCAGGTCGCGAGTCACGACGCAGTGCAGGTGACGGCGGCGCAGGTCACGGCGGGGTAGGTGACGGCGGCGCAGGTCACGGCGGCTAGAGTTCTGGCGTTATCACGGCAGAAGCGCGACGGTGGAGGAACGGCCGGCAAGAGGAGGCCGGCGAGAGCGGAGGCTGGTGACTGGTGACCGGCGGCTATAGTGGCTGGTGGCGGCCGGCGGCTGGTGGCGGCCGGCGGCTGCAAAAGAGGGATTTAGGGTTTGGAAAAAAAAAGGAAAAAATAGGGTTTTGGTAGGTGGCTCTATACCATGTGAGATTGTGGAAAACCCTTGATTAGGGTTGCGTGTATTGACAACAATATATAGACAATAAAGTTACAAAGGGGTCCCTAAACTATACAAATATTTAACAGAAATAATATGATTAGTGGTTTTCCTGTTCAACTCTTTGTGATTCTAACTAGATTATTTATTGAAGGGTTTAAAGTTAAACGTCTATAGAATGAATGAATGATAATGTCAGAACGATATGACGGTCTGATGTCAAATTATGTCTTATCAAGTGGTTCGTCTTAGGAGCCGTTTACCAAATTTTTACGGAGTAAGTGTTTATCCTTAAAATTCAATGCTATACTTACTTACCAGGTAAGATTTTACTCCACAAAAACAGTATCGCATGCAACAATTTATTCGGGAAACGCTAACCATGGTAAGAGACGAACACCCTCAGTTACTAGGCGTGAACAAACCTTACAAGGTGCGCACGTGCCATTGTATCTTTCCTCGACGTAAGGTAAAGTTTTATAGGTTTGTGAAAGATGCAACGATATCATTTTAGAAGGTGCAACAATATTATTTTAGAATGTGCAACCACACCTTGTAATTAACCAAAAAATCATGAAGAATTCTTGAAATCAACAAAAAAAACTATACGAAAAACTTTCTAGGTCCGTCTCTGATACTAGGTAAGATTCTTGATTCTTTTTTTTTTTTGGACCGCAAGGAAAGAGAAGTTTATTAAAAACTAGCGAGGGGCTAGAGCGATACAAAGAGAGACAGCCTTTATGGGGTTACAACACCAGTTCTCCCAAGTATGAAATTTACCGAAATTAGACCTGCATCTAATCCAATCGAAAGCTTTGAAACGGATTTCCTCACACATCTCCCTCTCTTTTTTCAAGCTTCCCCTGAAAATCTTAGAGTTCCTTTGCGTCCACAGTACCCAAAAAAAAACGCAGCCGTTATCACCCGTCTTACGGTACGATGAATGTTATTGCCAGTAGATGCATCAATCTGTGTCCAAATCCCCGAAGCTGTGATCTCATTGACTGGCCACCACTCTAACCAACGAGACAAATGCGCAGAGACAATCGATGCCGTCGAACACTCCCCGAAAGATGCATTCGGTAATGTGACTGATAAGTGCTTACACATGTAAATTTTTAATAAAGAGCTTCTTAGTAGATCACGATTCATTATTCACATGGTTTCGTAATGTTTAGTTCAACATTCTACTTATCACTACATGTATTTCCTTGATACTTAAAAAGTCAATTGAATTCTGGGTTTGTTCTGGATTTCATGGTTAAATACATATATGCTAAAAAGTCAGAATGAAATTACAATGTTCATTATGGGTTTCATATTTAGATACACACATATAAGTGTAGACAAAGGTTCAAATGAAAACGATAACTTTTTAAGAAAACGCAAGGATGATTCTCAACCACTCATCCGGTTAATAAATGCGGCTTTGACCAGGTCACCCTCCTTTAATCATCTTCACCCTCCATGAATCGAGTCAATCCTCTGTGATCATGTCTACCGTAACCGAAAATGTGTGGTTGAAAATCATTCTCGTGTTTTCTTAAATTGACATCGTTCTCGTATGAACCCACTTATAAGTATAAGTGTGAGAACTTGTCTAACATTAATTGTGAATTATAAATATAAGTATTTTATCTTCTTTTTTATATTTGATTCAAATGATAATAGTTAATCCAGCTACTTATGATTATTAGAGTTTAGCAGTTGAGAGTGATTGATGAGGACAAAATTACGAATCTAATATTTTCATCATATCTAAAAACGTACCCTTCTACTTGTACGATTAAATAAATATCATTAAAACTAGTTTTATTAATTAATGAGATTGGTTTGAAAGTAGGACCTAATGACGATTTTCTGTAATTGTATGTTTCTGTAAAATGTCAATAAACTTTCGTCTTTTTCTATAAAGAATTTATTTATAGAATGAAACAACTATTTTAAAGTTAAACACTTTAAGTTGAGTTAAGTTCTGATGAGACTAAGCATTTTTCGTGAGACCGGTGAGACCAACATATTTTACTTGAAATTTCACATCAAAACATTTGTGAAGGTAAAAAGAAATTGAACATTCATCGTTAAAACATACTAAAAAACACAATCGCAAAAAAAAATTCCAAAAAAGGTTAAAAAACGAAACCTTCACAGCATTTTTTTTGTGAAGGTTCGCATTATATATATGTAACCTTCACAGAACTTGAGCTGTGAAGGTTTCGTTTTTTTAGCTTGTTTTCGATATTTTTTTGCATCAAAAGTGATTTTTAGGTATGCGTATTCGAGTTTTATGTACATTCACGGTGTTTTTTTTTTGAAGTTTCATATGTTAGGTATTGGTCTCACCTGATCCAAGTCCTTAAAGTTAACAGATTTTTAAAGGGTTAAGTACACCAAAATATATCTAAGTTGTCACATTTTATCATTGTATGTACTCAACTTAAAAAACTTATTATTGTATGTACTCAACTTAATAAAATTGTCATTTTTGCAGGTTCAGTGATTAGCTATAGAGATCTGAGTGGTGTATTTAGTGATAGCCAAGCATTGGTTTCAGATCATCACGTTGTATATAGTCAAGTTGAGTTCACTAAATGTCGTTTAGATCACGATCAGTCTTGACTTTATCTTCACCCACTTCTTTGACAACATTGAAAGATCTTTGTATATTAATTGTTTGTTTTAAGGGATACTCAATATACCAGGTTATCATACGAGCGTTAAATGATCACTTGAACAGAGTCAGTGATGATCCTTGACGCTGAACATAATATTTAACTAAGTAATTTTCACTAAGTATAAAAAATGATTATCATCAATTCATTAACCACTCAACAAACACCAACACCATCTTCAGCTTTCTGAACTTCAGGCCAACATGGCCAACCTCAGGTGCAGGTTCTGGTTATCCACAACTTGTATGCTTAAATAGTTGATGGTCGACTATGTTATGGCAATAGAAGATGCAAGAGGTCAGGCTTACAAATAATTTCTCCTTATTTATGCCATGACCTTTGATTTAGGTTGGCCATATGTGTAAAAGCAGATTGTTAAATAGGGTTTGGATTTAAATTCGATGACCTCCATCTAAGAGGTGGCGATTCTTGTTTAGATCAACAGGTGGTAAGGTTGAGAATGACCAACCTTCGTCATCCATGTGCGGCTAGGTGTGCGTGGCATTTTGCAGAGGTATGAACAATTGTGAAAACCAAACGATATCATCCCTTATTTAATCTACAAGCGATGCCACAACATGATGATGCTTTCAAGCAATCATGTTGAAAAATATGTCACTTTATAATCATTTCTACCAATCATGTTGGAAAATAATTACATTTAACAAAAATGAAGTATGGAAGATTAGAATTCTATTATCTGAAAAGTTTTAATAGATAACTAAAAACGAAGATAAAAAGATACTAAGTTGTTCTTGTTTTCAAAACATGTGACATACAAACGTAATTAATTAAATGAAGCTCATTAGTTTTAAGGATTTCGTAACTACATAGATATAGAAATTTATTTTGATCAACAAAGAAAACCATAAATAAAAACTTTGGACTAAACCTACAAATGGAATATCTAAGGGACGATATGTGTAATTTACTCGTACATAAATTACTCTAACGTACCTATCCCATTTCTTGTCATTTTTTCATCTTATTTTTCAATTTTTTTCTTTCTTTATTGGTCAATTAATCGCACCCAACTTTTGTTTCACACAAATAAAATAAATTAAAATAACAGGTTAACACTAGATTAATATGAGAGTTGATACATAATTTAATAAAAATATTCAAGTACCAATTAAACATCTAAGTTCTTCAAAGTAGAGATAAAATATAAAAAGACTAAATTAGTAGTGTATTTTCTAATGGCTATTTGTAGGAAAACAAGACTTTAGATCCAACATATTGAAAAAATATATATTACATTTTCGTAAAGAACAAACAAACATGTTACCTTTATTTGAAATGTAAGAAACTATTTAATATATTGATGAATATATATTTGTTTTTATAATGTATTTGTTTCATATGTATGTGGTTCAGAATGTGAAACTTTTATCGTGTAATGTTTGTTTTATAACATGCTAAAAACAAGTTCAAATGTGAAACAAATATATGCTACTTAATATTGAGAATCAATCTTATGAGAGTTTGGTTGCTATAATGTTTTTTTTTTCTTCTGAATGAATAGAATCTGTTAAAAAATTGACTTTGAAGGAGTTGAAATAGAAGTTGATCACACGGATAGTTGGCATGATTCGGAATGGAATCTGCATGTTTGATTGGTTTAATATGGCTTCGGAATTGGAATGAATAAACGATAAATGACCAAAATACCCCCTTTATATGGTGGTGGTTCAAAACAATGTTTAGATTGGCGGTGGTCGATTATGGTTCAAATCGATGGTTGGCCCTGAGAGTGGGTGAGCTGGGACGACGACCCAAGGCATCAAAACATAATGGGAACACCTAAGAAACCAATAAAGGTGGATTATGTTCATACCCCATTCTAATGGCATATTGGCAAAGGTTTCTTTGCTTTACTTGATAGATTTGGGTTCAAATCTTAGTTGTTGTAATACTCTTAAATTTTAGTAATAGTAACAAGTAGTCAATGGGCTAGTTAGTTGATGCCCTGGGCTATCGCCTGGGCCCAGTGGCGGATCTATAAAAATTTTCTGGTGGGGCACCTTTAAAGTAAAATAAAGGTTCTGCAAAGTCGTTCGATATATTTTTAGTTTAATTACACTTTTTCAGAAATTTTTTAAGCTTTCTTTGTTGATTTCAGGATATTTTTAAGTTTTTTTCCTGACTTTGAATATTTTTTCGCTTTTTTGGTTGATTTCAAGAA
Source organism: Centaurea solstitialis (assembly GCA_030169165.1). Classification (NCBI taxonomy): domain Eukaryota; kingdom Viridiplantae; phylum Streptophyta; class Magnoliopsida; order Asterales; family Asteraceae; genus Centaurea; species Centaurea solstitialis. The sequence continues at coordinate 66,855,852 of CM058041.1, forward strand.
CTATTTTTTATGGGTAACCATATATTTCAAGGTTTTTTTAGTTGATGGGGTCCCAATAAAAAATGACTGAGGGGAATATGGTGAAAACTTGAAAAAAATACAAATTTTTAACTATAAAAAATCAATTTCTTATTACTTTAGTGGGGGCCCTTCCCCCCTCTAATTAAGGGGTGGATCCGCCCTTGCTTGGGCCATCCACTACTAGGGCCACCCTTGCCAGTTTCTTGTGATTTCGTCGGAATCCTACGAACCAAACATGCCTTGGATGCATGGATGGATACAACGTAGAGAATATGGTGGCCTGTGCCACCATTTTGCTTCTTTCTCATACTGTAAAAAATTGTAGGGTCATGAAAAGTGTCATCGTATCAATTTGTTGTATGTAACTGTATATATTTTAAAACTACAAGGAGTCTCTTTTGATAGACTTGGTTTACAGGATTTTTCTTACACCCTAGACCTGAGTTTGAATCTCGTTAGTGTTATCTTTTTTAGTTTTTAATTTTTTATTTCAGATTTATTATGTTAATAAAAGATCTAAACATAAGACATAATATATGTATCGTTTTATTAAAAAGTTAGTGATTGAAAAAATATGCACGATTTTTTAAATACTAGTTGCTAATATATATATAAATCATAAGAGGACTAATATATATATATATATATAAATCATTCAACGTAAGAAATTAGTCAAATAAAATTATTTAGTTGATTAGCCGGTTTGAAAAGATATTATTTAAGATGATGATCATCATAATAAGAATTAATAATTAAAAAACTATAATAAGAATAAGAATAATGGGTAATAATAATCAAACTAAAAAAGAGTAGGGCACTCCGCACTTGTATAGGGGATATAATAATATTAAAATATTTATTAAAAAGTATAAAATTATTGCTATACCAAACATGTATTCGGTAGCTAATTGCATGTGTTTCCAGATGTGTTCGTGTGAGAACGTGTAGTAAATTAGATAGTTGTTGAATCAAATTGGTTCCCTTTATATTGACCTTTTAAATATATAATAGTTAGATTAACGATAATCGCAATCGTTTTTGTGAAATCATTTCTTTCTAGTAACCACATTATGAGCAAATATTTTAAAATTGATCCAACAACTAAGAATAAGATTAACAGAAGGTTTAATATGATTTTCCATATAATTCGAATTATAACACGGTTGTGTATTTGAACATGGTTGTTCCACCCATCTACCAAACGAGCTACATGCCTGATGGCTAAATATACAGTATATAACTAGAGATGGCAAAAAAATCCGAATCCGATGGGGAAACCCGAAACCCGAAATAAATGGGGCGGGTTTGGGGACGATAAACGGGGACAGGGATGGGGAAAACCTGCTTATTTTAAACGGTGATGGGGACGAGGACAGGAGAACCAATCCCCGACCCGATTACCCGATTATATCCCCGAATATTTCCTCGATTATATCCCCGAATATATTCTCGATTATATCCCTAAAATTATTTTTATTTTATGATTGTTTAGTAGACAATATATTATATATAGCTAAATTGTTTATGTTTGGTCGTATATATACTTTAACATTTCAACGGTTAATATTTTTGATGCATTTAATCTATATATATATATATATATATATAGCTAAATTGTTAATATTTTGGAAGCATTTCAACTTTAGGAGTTTAATTTTCTTTCGAATATGTTTAGAGAATGGATTCGAGAATATTATGTAATTTAGTATATCATTTTCCGAGACTTGTGGATTTGTGGTAAAGTTTAAACGATGACGGGGATCCCGCAGTGAAACCCGTTTAATTAACCGTTTATACTAAACGGGGATACCCGTTTCTCCGCGGGTTTCCCCGATTACCCTGGGGATCCCGTTTAAATCCCCGCGGGTTTTTAAGCGGGGACGGGGATGGTTTTTTTAAACGGGGACGGGGGGACCAATCCCCGCCCCAAACCCGCCCCGTTACCATTACTGTATATAACATTTATATGCTGCAAACTCTGCATACATACACTTTTTTTTTATAAGACTTTGATTGCGAGTAAAACTAGACTTTATGGATAATCCGAATAGTAGAATATAATTGATTTTGTCGATAATTTTTTCATTTTCTTTAATTTAAATATTTTAATATATTCAAGAATGTAGACATCAAAGAACGCGTTTGATGAATTTTAGATCATTCACCTCGTGATGATAACTTGAATATGGAAAAACACAAATTAGTATAGTAAACTCTAATTTTGGTCCTTGAGGTTTAGTGAAAAATTATAAATGAGACATGAAGTTTGATAAGTTTAGAAATTAATTTATGGTTAACATTTTGTTTTACGATTGGATTTTGATTATTAATTTCATTAAAAATGTATCTTTTATAAAGGGTATCTTTGTCATTTTCATTTTGTCTTTTAAACTCTCTTTTTCTTGATTTATGTATCTTTGAAAACGATAAAAATACGAGTAAATTACGGATTTCGTCCTCGTAGTTTAGTGGTTTTTACGAATTTGGTCCCTAAACTTTAATAATTATGGATTTGGTCTTTGTAGTTTGCAAATTCTATTGGATTTGGTCCTTGGTAGTGCAAATAGGCAGGGACCAAATCCAATAGAATTTGCAAACCATAAGTTGCAAATCCAATAGAATTTGCATTTTGCAAACCACAAGGACAAAATCCAATAGAATTTGCAAACCACAAGGACCAAATCCATAATTATTAAAGTTTAGGGACCAAATTCATAAAAACTACCAAATCATGAGAACCAAATCATAAAAATACCCTTTACAGTTTACACTAACTTGCCTTATTAACCGACCTAATGGTTAAGGGCCTTTTTTTTTTAAATTACAAATTATAAAGATATCTTTTGGATTTGTTAAAGTCTAGATTCCATTTTCATACTTTATATTAAACCTTAAGGATGAAGATAAAGTTTACTCTTTAGTAATACAATAAACTCTTAAAAACAATAAACGATCAAATTGCATATTTTCCTTGTAATGCTTTGACCGGATGATGTTTTCTTATTTTCAACAACCATGTTAGGTATCTAAATTAGGTTTTATTCATCGTACGTTTATGGTGTTAACTTTTACTAGTAAAAATTTGCATACTTTATGGTTAACTTTTTCTACTATTAAAATAATCATCTACAAACATCGTTTACCTAAAGTGTTAACCAGGCAAAAGCTTTTTTACTCAATTAACAAATAAGATTCTTAATTATTGGTATACATTTTACTAGATTCTTTATTAAAAATCACCATATTTACGACCGTGGTACTATGGTACCGACTTATTTAATTATCTATCAGTTTTACATTTATATGCAATAAATATTAAATATTGTAACTTTATCTATTTTGTTTGTAAAAGTTGTTTAGAAAGTCAAATTTTAAACAAAATGACAAGGTTTAATATACTTACAAAGAGAACATGGATTTGGTTTAATTTCCTTCTTTTTTTTTAAGGAACTCAAGAAAATATATTCAAATTCTTTTAAAGATAAATCATATTCTAGAAATAAATCTTGGTTTTCATCTATTCATCTATTACAAATGCCACGAAACATGATTGCTTGCTTATAAATTCATAGTGAAAATGGTATGACTTCTTCACACAGTTTTGGCTAAGAACTGTGTAAAAAGATCCTATATTTTTACACGTTTCTACCTAACAATCGTGTAACATTGAGTACTTTTTAGACAATGGGTTTTTACTTTTTAGACGATTTCAAGACCTTATTAGTTGTACATCTATGTAACTAAAAGTGACACAGCCAATACCAAATTGATATCAACTAAGAGTCGTGTGCGAAGAAAAATACTAATAATTGAAGGAGGTTATGTTGGAAACAATTCGTACCAAATTTTATTTTAATATTGATAAATAGATTAACACAAATTAATTAGAAATTAATTGATATTAAAATACAAATTGTTGACATTGATATTTAACACGCAATAGAGACCAAAAACATATCACGATTCACAAGCCATGCAATGCGGCTAAGATAATTTTAATTGGTATAAAAAATATTTTTTTAATATCCAAATTGATTTGATGCATGAATATAAAATTTGACTTTTTATTCATATGGAAATAGCTTTTAATTGCTAAAAAAACTGTGAATTGATTTATTATTATAGAATAAGTATAATTTCTGCAAATGAATTGTACGTCTAAAATATCTGAATATTTTATTGTTTATTAAACGAAGACTTTTACTTTGTATTGCTTTAAAAAAAGTTATTTGTCGGTTAGTTTTAAAATTTTAGATTAATTAATTGATAAAATAATCGAGTTTTGGCCCATTTTTATTTTATTTGTTTTTAATTAATTTAGTATTTAAATGATAAATTAAATTATTAAGATATATGTCTATTATCGGTATAAACCGACAAATATTTGATCTTTATATAAATTATATTTTAATTATGAGGTGGTTGCTACGACTATTCTACGTCACAAAAAGTAACTATTTTTTTTAACGGCAAAAATAACTATTTTCAACATTACGTCTGGCACAATTGGAGTTTGATTATTAGGTGTTTACCATGACTATGTTTTCAACAACTAAGATACTATTTTTAAAATTTAAATTTTACATTAAAATGGGAATGTGCAGTAAAAAGAAACCAAGTTATCAACTTAAAAAGAACTTTTAGAGCATCGCTACCCATTGAACCTTGATGTCAGCTTATGATCATATTAATCTTTTCTTTTTCCTACCCTGCTACCCATTGAACCTTGATGTGAGCTTATGATCATATTAATCTTTTCTTTTTCCTACCCTTCTTACCTTAACGTGGAAAACCACTACCCTAAACTAACCCAATCCATATCCCATATTTTTTATTTATTTTAGAGGGTGTTTAGATTGCTTTTTGACGTCCAAAAATGATTTCGGTCAAAAGCGCTTATTGATTTATGGTAGTGGGAAAAAGAGTTTTTAAAAAAGTGTTTTGATTAGCTTTTGTGGTGGTAAAAGTCAATAAATCAATAAGTCAATAAGTTAAAAAGAGTTTGAATTAAAAAATAGGGTTATGTGAAAGAAAAAAGCTAAAAGCCAAAAGCCAAAATTAAAAAGCCACCTCTCCCTGGCTTTTTAAAAACAGTTTTTCCTTCTTAGTCCAAAAACACTTTTGAAAAGTGTTTCCCAAGTTGTCAAACAATATTTTTAACTTATTGACCTTTTGAAAAAGCCAATAAGCCAATAAGCACTTTTGAAAAACAATCTCAGACACCCTCTTAATGTATATGTATAAGAGAGACAAATAGAGAGAGAGAGGAAGAGATAAAGAGAGAGGAGGGAACCGAGTGGGTGTGGAGACCCGAGGGCCACACCCTCTGACTTCCACATCAGCCGACGTACTAGTTTAGGGAGCTACCCGCCAAACCCACTGATGAACCCGACCCCTCATCCAAGGGGCGGTACGGGTGGCCTTAGGGGATATCCTAGGATTGCTCATTTAAAGCAACTTGTTTTTTTTTTTTTAAGTGTTTGCTAATTTATGTGGTATTAACAATAAGTTTTGCAAAAAATGTTTAGCTTAGGTTATGACTTATGATGGTGCCAAAAAGCAACAAGTTGATAGTTTGGTTTTTAAAGGGTGTTTGAGATTGTTCATACATGTAAAATAACTAAAAATCGATAAGATAGAATAGAATATTTTTCAAAAAATCTTTATCTCTTTTTTGACAAAGTCTTAAGCATCTTTTTGTTGCACCATCCAAACACTAAAAATGAGTTATTTCTCCACAATGAAATAAGTCAATAAACACTTTAAATAAGCAATCTCAGACACCTCCTTAAACTAATAACTAAATAACGATGTAACGTAGACCTGTATTTTTACGGAAATTTCGAAAGCCAATTATAACTTATTATTCTTTGGACGATTTTTCTAGTTGTTCAAAAGTCTTAGAAAAATGCAGTAACATGAATATAATTAATTGAAACTTTAGCGGTGTCGATGCATTAGATACAGATCTTAATACATATATACTTTAACATGAAAAACTTAATATATAAGAACATTGTATCATAACATACTTTTAAGTAATCAAAACAAACTATAGTAGATCTTAACAAGAAAAAACAATGAATCATAAACTTAGTTAATTTTAACATAGTTTAACATAAACCTTAACATTTTATCGATGTTAGGTGTTGGACACTTAAAAATGTCTGTCATTTATAAAAAAATGTACAATCATCATTGTTTGATAAAACACGATCAATGACGATAGGATATTTGTCTCCTTTTTTACCTTCATGCAAGTGTATGTGTGATTGAAGAATCCATATTCATGCACAAAGTTATTACAAAATTACAAGTAGCTTGTTAAAAGATTAAATGAATAACTTCAGACAATTATAAGTACATAACAATTCATAAAGATGACGGCTTTAAAACAATTGTAAATATCTAGAAGTTTTTTAATACAACATTGAAGATTCAATAGTTATATGCTATATATAAGTTATTTGTATTGTCTAGATCAAAATTTAAGATAAAAAATGAATTTGGTATGGTTAAAAAGTAATAATCATTGTCTTATGAAATAAAAAACATTTTTTGTATCATCAGTTTCTATTGTGCATGAATCATATGTAACTTTACTTAAAAAGGTTATGTACGTTTTAAGTATGAATAATAATAAACTTTTGTTTATAATTTTAGGGAAAAGTCCAAAAAAATCCAACGAACTATTCCATTTTGAATGGTTAAGTCCCTAAACAATATTTTTGAACAAAAAAACCATTAAACTTTCCCATTTTGAATGATTAAGTCACTAAACTATTCTTTTGAATGACAAAACCATTAAACTTTTTCATTTTGAATGATTAAGTCCCTAAACATTTTTTCCAACAAAATAAATCATTGAATTTTTAAAACTTTGCTATTTATATTTGTTTAACCTAAACTAACATAGTTATATTTTATCTTTAAATCCTTCATAGTCGGTTAAATTTAGTTTTTTTATTTTTATTAAAAGGGGTTAAGTAACCAATTTTGAAAGGTTAATGGTTTATTTATCAAAAAGAAATTGTTTGAGGACTTAATCAATCAAAACGAAAAAGTTTAATGGTTTTTTCATTCAAAAGAATAGTTTAGTGACTTAATCATTCAAAATAAGAAAGTTTAATGGCTTTTTTATTCAAAAAAATTGTTTAGGGACTTAACCATTCAAAATGGAATAGTTTGCTGGGTTTTTTTTAGACTTTTCCCATAATTTTAACCTAATTAAAAGGCAATTATATATAAGGGTAAAAAATTTAATAAAATAAGCAAATAAAATGTAAGAATATAAACTCAGTCAACAATAAAACATTACAATATGCATAGCAAGTCAAAGAAAGCATTCACGAAATGCCGAAAATAAAGACCAAAAATAATGGTTTTGCACGTCACGAGACTTTTAAAACATGACTAAACAAACAATATTATTTTCTAGAACATGTTCTTGGCAATATAAAGTTTTTATACATAAAGGTGTTAAAACTTCAATCAATGATCATTTTTTAAATGATTTAATAAGACCAAGATATAATTAATATTATATGGATAATATATTAAATTCGAATCCTTTAATAGACCAAGTCAAAAATCAAATGAAAGATATAAGACATAGATCATAATCGGAAACATACCCAAAAAAACTCGATAATATTTATGAAACTGAAACAATACATTACAAACGGAACTTCAATCAGGTTGTCAAATGACTAAAACGCCCTCGTAATAACCTAATCAAAATATTTGAATACAGAAATCAAATTTGGTAATTTATACAAAAATACAAGATAAATTAACAAGATCATAAAAACAATCATGTTTGGAACATGGCATTACGACAAACAAAGACCAATTGGTAATAAAATCATGACGGAGCAGATATTTCGATGAATAACCATCGGAAAACAATACACCGCTATTAGGCGCCACTCTTAATTGCAATTGAAGTTCACACCACATTGCCTGGCAACCCTCTTGGCACCGGGAAGTTTGAGATATCCACCAAAAGTGGGGTTGCTGGTTTCACGGCAAAGACAACCCTCCTGACTTTTGAGCTTCCTGCAGCAGTTCCCCGACGGCCTCATGTTTGAGACGATGGCTTGTAGACACCAGCTAATCTCCACTGGGTCACATCTAGTTTGTGCTTCAATGAGTTGCAAGTGTCCGGTGAAAAGTAGCATCACCACCATCACCGCCACCGTAAAAGACCGTGGTCCGACATAAGATGGTGATTTTTCCATATTGGAAGGTTGATCTTGATGGGATTTAGATGGAGGGTAGAGAATTAGATGGTGTGGGGTGATTTAAAAGTAAGGTAGGCTGGGTTCAATTTATAGAGGAGGGGGTGTGGTGGGAACGGCCAAACTAGGCATATTTTTTCAACTTAGTTAATTGATTTATATAACCCTTTATTTGTATATCAAAAACATTAATTTTGAATTTTCTTTTAGTAAATTATGTTTTTTGTCCTCATGGTTTGTTGAATATTTTTATTTTTATCCTTGTAGCTTCGAAGTTTCGATTTATGTCTCTATGTTTATTATTTTTATTTATGATTAGAACTTGATTATTTTCTTTGTTTATATGATTTAAAACTCATTTTTATTATACATAAAAGTAATAATTAGCTTCAGAGATGAAAATAGAAACAATGTTGGGTTATTTTGGGAATGCAGAAGTATTGAGTTGAAGAAAAGTTTTAAGTCTGGTTATGTCTGCTGAAGAAAGTTATTACTGCATGAAGGAAGGGTTATTAATACTGCAGTGGTAATGAATAAAAGAGAAGACTTAATGAAGAGTATTTTGCTATCGCTCATTAATGCTGCTGGAAGAAGAATTAGAAGTAGTAATGGTGGTTACCTTGGTAGAAGTTATAATTGCTTCATATTATTACTGCCAGTTGTTACTGCTGCTAGCTAGTGTAATAGTTGTAGTTAATGCTTCTCTCTGTTAATGCTGCTTCTAATGAGACGATAAGGATGATAATCTGTTGGTTGCGATAAGGAAAAGATTCCGAATATCTTGGAATTTGTTTAGCAGATTTGTTTTCCTTTATACTTATCTTGTAATCTGTATATATAGTTGATTAAGAATAGATTACTAGATATCTTTTTTTTTAGTGAGAAAATCAGAACCTCAAGAAGTTTTCCTAGCAATAGAGAAGTATTGCTCGTCTACTAGAGATCTGTTCTAGTAGATTGAGGTTTTGTGAGTAAGTTTGTAATTGAAAGAATTGAAGTAAAGCAAGTTTTCAGTTCATTGTTTTGATTCCATTTAAAGTTTTATTCCGCAATACTTTAATTTGTTTTCTGAGTGTTTGTTTCTTGTTAAGAAATCGATCCTGACAAGTGGTATCAGAGCCATAAACTCAGAATCTGAATTCAAACATGGACTCTCAAGAAGGTGTTTTTGCAAATAAGGTTCCCATGCTCAAACCAAATGAATTTGACATGTGGAAAATTCGAATTAGGCAACACATGTTGCTCATAGATTATTCCATGTGGGAGGTCATTGAGAATGGACCTGCAGAAAGAAAAGCTGGAGAAGATGGAGTTGTACCTCCACCAAGGACTGATGCAGAAAGAAAAGCAAGGCAGATTGAGATGAAGGCACTAAGTACTTTACTTTTTGCTATCCCAAATGAGTATCAGCATCAATTCAAGAACTGTGAAAATGCTAAAGTTCTTTGGCAAGCACTGGAGAGAAGATTTGCAGGATCCAAAAGCACCAAAAGAAACCAAAAGGCAATTCTCAGACAACAATATGAGAATTTTATGTCTACAAGGAATGAGACTATGACTCAGACCTTTGATAGATATAATAAACTCATAGGAGAATTGGTCACTGTTGGAGTGAAGATTGACAATGATGACATCAACAGGAAATTCCTTAGGTCACTGGGTGAAGAATGGACCATGTACACTGCGTCTCTAAGACAGAGTGAAGATCTGGAGGATAAAGAGTTGGATGATCTTTATAATGATCTCAGAGTGTTTGAAGCTGAAGTGGAGGCCAAAAGAAAGCCTATTGGATACTCTCATAACACTGCTCTTTTGTCCAATGAGTCATCTCAATTCAATGACTCAAACTCACACAACTCTGGTGCTAGTGAATCATTTAATGCTGCAAAACCTAATTCTGGAGTTGATCAAACTCTTGAAGCTTTTCTTGCAAGTCATGTCAAGACTTCATTAATTAATGAAGATCTTGAACAAATCAGTCCAGATGATTTGGAAGAGATGGACATAAAATGGCAAATGGCCATGCTTACCATGAGGATAAAAAGATTCATCAAGAGGACTGGAAGGAACAATTTTGGCATGAAGAGGGAAGATGGAGCAGGATTTGATAAGTCAAAAGTAAGATGCTATAAGTGCAATGATCTTGGTCATTTTGCAAGAGAATGCAAAGGGAATGTTTCACAGCATAACAATCAGCACAAGTTCAACAAGAATTCAAATGGAAGCTCTTCACAGGCATTGGTTTCACAAGAAGGGTTTGGATTTGATTGGAGTGATCAGGCAGATGAAGCTGTTCAGAATCAAGCTCTTATGGCAGAAATCAAAGAATCATCATCATCAGAGATGCCAAGTGAGGTAATTTCTAAACTCTGTTCAAAATCTTGTATTGATACTGTTCAGAAGTACAGGGATCACAATCAAAGTATGTGTGACAGTATCAAAAAGCTTGAGCAATTTAGGAGAGAGTCAAATGAGGTCATAGGAAGTTTGGAGGATCAAATCAAAGCTTATCAAGCAAATGAACTCCAATTTGAATATGATCAAAACTACTGGAAATGGGAGAAGAAGGAATATGAGCTTAAGTTGTCCAAAAGTAGATCTGAATTAGAGAAAGTTAGAGTTGAGTTAGAACAAGCAAAATCTGATCTTGAGAAATTCTCTAAAGCCTCAAAGGCTATGGATGAAATTTTGAAGGCTCAGATTAATGATGACCTTAAAAGAGGAATAGGGTATCATACTACACCACCACCCTATAACAATAATTACATTCCTCCAAAGTCTAACTTTGCTGATAGACTTGACACTGAGGAACTGAAACCAGGACTAGCTGAAGTAGATCCTGTAGAGGGAAAAGTTGAGGACTTAGAAGGAGAAGGGGAATATAGGAAGAAAGAAATAGAAGAATCTGTCTCTGATGATAACCACATTCTAACAAATGAGAATGGTGGTAGACCATTTGTTGAAAGCAAGAAAGTGGTAAAGGAGAAGGGAAAGAGTAAGAGAGATGCACAATCCTCTGAATGTGATCCTAGTTCATCTAAACAGTCTCAATATAAAAGAGGAAATCAAAGAAATTGGAACAACCAATGGGCTAAAAGTCATGGTATTGATCTTAGCAAAATTAACAGACCAAAGCCATGTTTTATCTGTTGTAAACTCAACCACTTAGCTAAAGACTGTTATTTCAATCCAATCAATCATAGAAATTCTTTTCAAAACTACAAATCATCTATGGTTGTAAGGAAAAAGCAACAGTTTCAGGCAAAGAAGGTTGAAACTATCAACAAGAAGGTTGTTTCAAACCAGAACAGAAAGTTTCAATCAAATGAAAAGGTTCTGAAGAAAAAGACTGAAACTAAATCTGTAAAGATGACTGCCAAGTGGGTACCAAAAGCAGTGGTACACAATACTACTGCTACTTCTGATAAAAGCAGTAATAACCGTGAAAGCAATCAAAAGATTACTACTGCAAGCTGCAGTAGTACACCAGTTAATGCTGCTTCAAGCAGTAATAAGAACAATGCTCCTCAGGTTATCACTGCTTCTACCCCTGAAAAGAAAAAGCCCTACATTGTCACAAAATACTCAAGTCATGAAATTCCAAGTACAGATTATATGCTGAAACTCAACAGATTGGCTGAGTTTAAGTATGTAAATGATAAAGGTGAACCCAAGACCATATTGGCTTGGGTTCCCTCAAGACACTGACAAGTTTGACTTCATGTGCAGGGCAACCAAGGAAAGGGAAAGAATCTGTGGCATGTAGACAGTGGTTGCTCAAGGCACATGACAGGCATCATGTCTCTACTTGAAAACTTTAAACGGTTCAATGGTGGACATGTTGCCTTTGGTGACAATCCAAAGGGAGGAAAGGTAAGTGGGAAAGGTAATATCTCCAAAGGAAAGATGACCTTTGAAGATGTGTACTATGTTGAGCAATTAAAGTACAACCTGTTAAGTGTATCACAGGTTTGTGACAAGAAACATAGTATATTGTTTAATGATGTAGAGTGCATGATACTTTCACCTGAGTTCAAAATAGTTGATGAAAACATGATACTTTTGAGAGCTCCCAGAAAGGACAATGTTTACTGTTTGGACTTGGAGGATGTTTCTTCTAAATCATCCTTAAACTGTCTTTTGTCAAAAGCTTCTTTGAGTGAATCATCCTTATGGCACAGAAGGATGTGTCACATGAATTTCAAAAACATGAACAAATTGGTCAAAGGTAACTTAGTTAGAGGATTACCTACAAAAGAGTTTTCATATGATGATCACTGTGTTTCTTGTCTAAAAGGCAAACAACACAAATCCACTCACAAGTCCAAAGAAGTAAACACAATCTCTACTCCTTTACAGCTTTTGCATATGGATTTGTTTGGCCCTACAAATGTGATGAGTATTGGCAAGAAATCATATTGTTTGGTCATTGTTGATGATTACTCAAGATTTACTTGGGTATTCTTTCTGAGAACAAAGGATGAGACAAGTGGACTGATCAAACCCTTTGTAATTAGAGTAGAAAACAAGACAAATCTGAAAGTAAAAGTCATCAGATCAGACAATGGTACAGAATTTAAAAATGCTGATTTGAACTTGTTTTGTGAATCAAAAGGTATTGAGAGACAATATAGTGCTCCTAGAACTCCTCAGCAAAATGGTGTTGCAGAGAGGAGGAATAGGACACTTATTGAAGCAGCAAGAACCATGTTAGTTGATTCAAAACTACCTGTTACTTTTTGGGCAGAAGCAATAAACACTGCATGCTATGTTCAAAACAGAGTTCTTGTAGTTAAGTCAAAAGGAAAAACCCCATATGAACTTTTTGAGAAAAAGAAACCTTTTATAGGATTCTTAGTACCTTTTGGGTGTCCTTGTACTATTCTCAATACCAAATCTCAATTAGGTAAATTTGACAGCAAATCAGATGATGGTTTTGTTGTTGGATACTCATCACAGAGTAAGGCACTTAGAGTATTTAATAGCTCTTCTAGAATTATTGAAGAAAGTGACAATGTCAAATGTAATGAGCTCACTCCAAATGTACCTGGAACTGGTCCAAATTGGTTATTTGACATTGATTCACTTACTAACTCTTTGAATATGAGCTATGCAGTTGCAACAGGGTCAAATGCAGATAAATCCAAGGAGCCTGAGACACCTTTTGTCATGTTTCCCATGCCAACTGTGGATCCTATTGAATTCTGTTATGCAGACAAGATAGCAGAGTTAGAAAAAGACAATGATGAGACAATAGACACAAGTGAGACTAGAGAAAGTCAGCTTCAGGAGGATAGTCACTCTGAGGAAAACATCACTCTCATTGATCCAGTGACACTTCAAGAAGAGGATGCAGATGGATCACAGTCTTCAGATATGAGTATCATAGATCCTCTAATCTCTCATCAAGAGGGATATCTTGATAATCCTCATTCTTCAGAAGTGACTCCCTCAAATCAGTCTGAACCCCACAACAATATGACTGATTTTCCAGTTGTTAATGAAGAAGGGGATGCATATGACTCCAATTTAGGAGTAAACCTTCCTGAAGAACCCCTACACCTCACCAGGACTCAAAAGAATCACCCATCTAGTTTGGTGATTGGGGATATTCAATCTCCAATGATCACAAGAAAACAGTGTAAAGAGTTGGGTTTTCAAAATCCACATTCAGCAATGATTTCTTGTTTTCTTTCTCAGTCTGAACCAAAGAAGGTCTTTGATGCTATGAAAGATCCTAGTTGGATAGAAGCTATGCAAGAGGAATTACTTCAGTTTGTGCTACAACATGTATGGGATCTAACTGATCTGCCTAAGGGGCATAGGGCAATTGGCACAAAATGGATCTTTAGAAACAAGAAGGATGAGAGAGGCATTGTGATCAAAAACAAAGCAAGGCTAGTTGCACAGGGATACACTCAGGAGGAAGGAATTGACTATGATGATGTTTTTGCCCCTGTGGCAAGAATTGAAGCCATAAGACTATTCCTAGCTTTTGCCTCATACAAAAGGTTTAAAGTGTATCAAATGGATGTAAAAAGTGCATTCCTGTATGGAAAGATTGAAGAGGAGGTGTATGTGTGTCAGCCTCCTGGTTTTGAAGATCCAAAGTTTCCAGACAAAGTCTACAAGCTTAGGAAGGCACTATATGGTTTACATCAGGCACCAAGAGCATGGTATGACACACTGTCTACCTATCTTGGAAAATCAGTTTGAAAGAGGAGTGATAGTCAAGACTCTTTTCATCAAGAAGAAAGGATCAGATCTGTTGTTGGTACAAATCTATGTGGATGATATCATTTTTGGTGCCACCAAGGAGGAGATGTGCAAAGAATTTGAAGATCTAATGCACAAGAGATTCAAAATGAGCTCAATGGGGGAATTGACATTCTTTCTGGGTCTGCAAGTTAAGCAGAAGAATGATGGACTTCTTATAAACCAGTCCAAATATGTCAAGGATATGCTCACAAAATTTGGCTTTCTGGATGCCAAATCAGCCTCAACACCAATGGAAACTCATAAGCAACTGACAGCTGATGTTGAGGGGAGGAAGTCGATGTGCATCAATACAGATCTATGATTGGGTCACTCATGTACCTCACAGCTTCAAGACCAGACATCATGTTTGCAGTATGTGTTTGTGCAAGATTTCAAGTAAGGCCAAAGGAGTCTCATCTTCAAGCAGTCAAGAGAATTTTCAGATACTTGAAGGGACAACCAAGATTGGGTCTGTGGTACCCTTATGAATCTCCTTTTGAGCTCTTGGCCTATACAGATAGTGACTATGGAGGTGCAAGCTTAGATAGAAAATCCACTTCAGGTGGATGTCAGTTTTTAGGTGCAAGACTTGTGTCATGGCAGTGCAAAAAGCAAACCACTGTCTCAACATCCACAGCAGAAGCAGAATATGTAGCAGCTGCACAATGCTGCTCTCAGGTCTTATGGATTCAAAACCAGATGTTGGACTATGGTATGACTTTTCTTAACACTCCTGTATACATTGATAATAACAGTGCCATTAGCATTGTTAATAATCCTGTCAAGCACTCTAAAACCAAGCACATAGAAATCAAGTACCATTTCATTAGGGATTCAAATGAAAAGAAACTCATTCAAGTGTTGAAAGTGCACACTGATTATCAATATGCTGATCTCTTCACAAAAGCATTTGATGTGGGAAGATTCAAGTTTTTGATTACAAGTGTTGGCATGATCAATTCTGAATAATGTTTCTTTATCTGGTAGTTGTCACTTTTCTTTGTAATTTCCTGTATGCCTCAAGGTATGTGTGATATGTTTCTCTAGTGATTTCAGTGGTCTAGGTGTACAAAGAGTCGTTACTACTGCTGGAAGTGACAATCGCATGATACTACTGCTGGAAGTGACAATCGCATGTTACTTCTGCTGAAAGTGACAATCGCACGTTACTACTGCTGGAAGTGACAATCGCATGATACTACTGCTGGAAGTGGCAATCGCACGTTACTTCTGCTGAAAGTGACAATCGCACGTTACTTCTGCTGGAAGTGTCAAAAAGACATTACCACTGCAGGAAATAGTATTCACATGTTATTACTGCAGGAGGTAGCATTTCAAGATTACTGCTGCTTCTCAGGAACATAGGGTTATCTGCTTTTCACGGGTTTCTTGTTATTACTCCTCCAACAGTTATTACTGCTATTTCATTATTGCTGCTTTTAACTAACTTGGAAATGTATAAATAGCCCTGGTATCACCGCCTTTTTCACAACGGCTATTTTCAAAACCCTAAGTCAGAAAACCCTTGATATTCTAAGGCGATTTCTTGCGATTTTGCAATCCTCTGCTTATTTCGATCGTTTGTGTAATTTCTTGCATCATATTCGAGTATTCTAACCTTGATTTCTTATCATGGATGATCTGCAATTCAACGACGAGCACAACAAGGTTGGCTTTCTCACCAAAGGGAAGAAATCTGAGGGTTTCAATGATATTGTGGATTTTCTTCAAGCATCCACAATTGCTCATGCTATACTACTCAATCCAAAGATCTACATCATTCATCAGAAGGATTTTTGGAGGAATGCTCGCGTAGAAACCCTCAACAACACCAAGGTGATTCACACTACTGTAAGCGACAGGCCCTTGACAGTCTCAGAATCCACCATTCGAAGGTGCTTACACCTTGATGATGAAGGAGGTGAGACCTCTATCTCTACTTCCGAGATATTTTCTGCTTTGGCTCAAATGGGATATGAAGGCTCCCTTAAGTCTTTGAAAATAAAGAAAAAGTTTTTTGGCCATCAATGGAAGTTTCTTGTTCATATCCTTATTCACTGTTTTTCTAAGAAATCTTCTGGATGGGATGAGTTTGGAAGCACTATTGCCTCTGCATTAGTTTGTTTGGCCACATCCAAAAGATTCAACTTTTCAAACATGATCTTTGAAAATCTTGTGGCAAATCTGGATCCAAAATCTACATCCAAATCATTTTACATGTATCCAAGATTTGTTCAAGAAGTGATTAACCTGGAATTGCCGGATGTACCTGCCACTGGTCAGACCTATAACAGGAATGACCCTTCTTTCAAGATGTTTTCGAACATGAAAAGAAGTGGCACTTCAGTTTTCACCCCATTGTTCCCTACAATGATGGGAGTGATTCCACCCACAGGTGAGGCATCAGGCTTGCAGCCTACCCATTCAAGCACACCCCCTGATGACCTACCCACACCTTCCACCTCAAATATCCCTCAGTCCCTGTTCATAAAACCCCCTCCCCTGCACTACAAGTATATATAAGAAAGATCAAAAGAGCTCCTTCCTCTTTTGAGTCTACTCACCCTCAACCTAAAAGCCCTCTTGTGAAGCACTCTCCACTTGAGTATATCCAAAGGGAAACCACAGGAGTGTCCCCCAACTCCAATGTTAAGGAGGTGCCCTCTAAGGAGATGTCAGGGCATGTGGATGGTGTGGCTCACACTACTGGTGTTGCACAAAGTGGGCATCAGGACAGTGTGAACATCAATAAGACCCCCTCCGCGGCAACTCTGAATGAGAAATCATTTGGAGGACCCAGGTGCCAAGAAACCATGGGAGTAGATAGTGTTTCAACTAGGTTGAAAACTGCTACTAAAATTCCCAAAGATCTAGCAAAGAAGGGTTCAACTTCTAAAGCTGGTGAGGGTAGTTTTTCACATGATGAATTGATGGCTGCATTGGCTGCAATAGCCAAGGATTTGAAGAACCATGATGCTCAATTCCAGGATCATGCTTCTAAGCATGAGGAGACTGCCATCTGGATGGAGATTTTAGAGAAGATGGTAAAAACTCAGAATCAGCTGGTTTCTGACTTATCCAAGAAGTGTCAAGCTCAGGGTGCGAAGGTTGCTGTGCAGAACATGAAAATTTCAGCCTTACAGAAGAGGTATGCTACTCTAGCTGCCTTCACAAAGGGGGAGAAGGTAAAGGCTAAGGGGGAGTTGAAAGTGAAGTCTGAGATTGTGAAAGCAGCAGTATCAAAGGTTGAAAAGAAGAAGGATGTTGAAGAAAGGGTTGTCACTGAACCCACTGTGAATATTGAAGAAAGAATTGCTGCTGAAACACCACTATCAAAAGCTACTCCTAAGGTGATACCAACAAAGGGAATAGTGTTTAAAGAGAAGGCTGAAGTGAAGAAGGATGAAAAGAAAGCAAGTGATTCAAAAGACAAGGGAAAGAGTATTATGATAGAAGAGCCTAAGAAGAAAATACCAAAACACATTCCCAAGGAGATTGCTGAAGAAATGTCACTGAGAAAGATTGTCTCAATGATGTCTGAAGATGAGATAGAATTGGCAAGGAAGAAGGCTGCTGAACAAGAAGCATCACTGGAATTGGCTAAGAAGCTGCAACAGGAAGAAGATCAAGCTGCAAAGAAAGTTGTTGTACCAAGGTCAAAACCAAAGAAAAGGGAGGTTGCACCAAAGAAGGTTACTAGAAGAACAAAGCAAGTGTCAAAGGCTGAAGAAAGGAAAAGCAGAATCAAATTCCTAGTGAATGCTGTTGGTGGAACTGAAGGTATCTATGCTGGGTGGTCTGATAAGAAAATTGAGGAAAGGTACAATCTGGAAAGAGATGCAATGCAGCAAAAGAAAGAAGAAGTAAAAGTGGATGAAGAGGAAGAAGAAGCAATGCATGTGATACAAAGAAGGAGCAAGAGAAAACATGATGTGGCAGTGGTGAGTGAATCTGAGAATGAGAAGGAGGTTGAAGAGAAAAAGGAGCAAGAACAAGAGAAGGTGATTGTGAAAGAAAAAGATAATGAGGAAGAGAGACAAAAGGAGAAAGCTGCCAAGAGGAAGAAATCAATTTCTCAGAAGAAGTCTGCTAAGAAAGCTAGGTTGGTGCATGATTCAGCAGGATCTGAGATAATAGACTGGGATTCACAAGGGAAAGATGATCAGATGGTTTGGGTAATTGAAAGCAAAGGAGGAAAGTTGGAGACTTACAGAAGCCCATATCATCTATTTTCAAAGATGAGCATAGTTGATTTGAAGAAATTGTATGAGATTGGCTGTGTGAAGGATTCCAAGGGAAGAACTGAGATTATTCATTTAATAGAAGATCTGAAAGTGATGTTTGCCTTTGAAAAGTCAAGAGATGATTTCAGAAAGAAAGAATCTCAGATGGCATGTGAAGCATTTGGAGGAGTTGGAGCAACAGCTTGGAGCACATTCAAGAAAAACAGAGTGGTTTCAATCAGCTTCAAAACAAGACAGTACTACTTTTTGTTGGACAAACGGTATGACTTTGATCACAGACTGTGCACAAGTCTACTTGATATTGGAAAGAAGAAGTCTGTTTTGTCTGATCTTGACAAGGAGTTTGTGGAGAGGATCAATCAGAGAATTATGCAATTTGATGATGATTTTGATCCTGAGGTGATTGGCAAAGATGATGGAGCTGAGAAGAAGGTGAAGGAGTGGTTTGTCAGAGAGTTAAGTGGATCACTATACTATAAAGTCATTTGGGAAGATGGGAAAGCAAGCTGGGGAGGAATTCTAGCTGATATACTGAAGGTATGCACAAGAGAGAATCTCAGAGAAATGTATGAGATTGGTATGCAGCTCTATGAAAATCTTTTGGAGGATGACAGTGATGAACCAGTCATTTTAAAGCTCAAAAGTGCTTTGGAAGGTCTGTGTTGGTTGTTTGAGCCTTCAAGAGTACACACCCTTATGAACCAACCATGTGAGACAGTTAATGAATGGAGATTATTTCCAAAATGTGGCATATATTCATTAACTATCAATGGTGTGGTCAAGGAATACTATTTTGTGGATGGTGATCAGGTGCATGATGCTCAAAGGTTACGTGGAATGGAAAGAGTGAAGCTTTGTGGGCATGAAAATTCTGCTATGGGAACAGAGTTGGTTTTGAAGTTTCTTCAACTATGGCAGAACTTAAATGTTCAGGGATGAACAGTTAAGTAGGGGGAGTTTGTTGGGTTATTTTGGGAATGCAGAAGTATTGAGTTGAAGAAAAGTTTTAAGTCTGGTTATGTCTGCTGAAGAAAGTTATTACTGCATGAAGGAAGGGTTATTAATACTGCAGTGGTAATGAATAAAAGAGAAGACTTAATGAAGAGTATTTTGCTATCGCTCATTAATGCTGCTGGAAGAAGAATTAGAAGTAGTAATGGTGGTTACCTTGGTAGAAGTTATAACTGCTTCATATTATTACTGCCAGTTGTTACTGCTGCTAGCTAGTGTAATAGTTGTAGTTAATGCTTCTCTCTGTTAATGCTGCTTCTAATGAGACGATAAGGATGATAATCTGTTGGTTGCGATAAGGAAAAGATTCCGAATATCTTGGAATTTGTTTAGCAGATTTGTTTTCCTTTATACTTATCTTGTAATCTGTATATATAGTTGATTAAGAATAGATTACTAGATATCTTTTTTTTTAGTGAGAAAATCAGAACCTCAAGAAGTTTTCCTAGCAATAGAGAAGTATTGCTCGTCTACTAGAGATCTGTTCTAGTAGATTGAGGTTTTGTGAGTAAGTTTGTAATTGAAAGAATTGAAGTAAAGCAAGTTTTCAGTTCATTGTTTTGATTCCATTTAAAGTTTTATTCCGCAATACTTTAATTTGTTTTCTGAGTGTTTGTTTCTTGTTAAGAAATCGATCCTGACAAACAAACTACAAACCTTAGAGACTAAAACTAAAATTCCAAAACTATATTCATAACTTTTAACAAAAAACGTAACTAACTCAATAGTTTTTATTGCTAACAACAAAACTAATTTCAAATAATAAAATAAAAGAAAATACTTTCATTTTCAAGTTATTTCATAATGCTTTTTTGCAAATTTTGATAATAATGTGAAATTAATTGTATATAGAGGTTGTTTCATGTGAAAACCATGTTTATATAGCAAAATTTGCATCCTATCAAAAATCAATGGTCAACATGTAATGAGTTGTTTTTAGAAATAATGATTAAAACTAACATTATTAAATCACTTAAATTTAGACTATATGGGTAAAATCGTCCAAAACTTAGTATGCATATGCAAAGAAAATGGATGACAATCCCATAATTTTTTCTAACATGGTCAAATCCCGTGGATAACAATTGTGATAAATTGTATTTGATGAAACAAAACATGTGTCACTTCCAATTAAACTACAGTTATTGTGATGAACCTAGTTTTGAAGAAAGTGGTAGGGATGGAACTTGCTTTGATGAACTTGGTTTTGAAGAAAATGGTTGTGATGAAATTGGTTATGGCAAAACTAGTTGTGATGAAAATAAAAGAAAAAGAAAAAAACAAAACGTGTGATGAAAACCTTGAAAAGCGATCAAACCGGCTTTAATTAAACTCAGTGGCGGAACACAAGCTTTATACTTTCGGGGGCCGAAAAATGATATTACAAAAAATCTTTTACCCATAATATAACAATATAAATTTATTTGGGTATTTAATATGGTTTTTTTACTATGATCTACTAATAAATTTTACAAAAATATAATGAGATTTTTTTTGAACGACAGCTTTAGTTATTTATAAGTATACACCTCAGTTAGATTAAAAACGCATTTATCCGGGTTTGAACTTGAGACTTCTACTTCAAAGGGGTGACCCCTGTACCACCCCCAGTTGGTATAATGAGAAAATTTAGCTCATTATACTTTAATAACGGAAAGATTATAACATAAAATCATTTTATTTTCTTTGCCTATAATATACTAATAAGTTTTATTAGAAGTAAAGAAAAGATTTGTTAATATAATTTATACAATTTCACACAATTTATATATGTCGCACGTGTTGGTAGAAGAGATTTTTGTAATGAGAAGGAAAATATAATAACATTTAACAGTTGAAAAAAAAATAACGAACACCATACGGGATTCGAACCCTGGATTTCTGTTGGTGACCACAAGATGATAACCACTTGATCTAAGCATAAACATTGTTTTTATTTCTAATATATTGTATTTATTTTGAACACCGCAGGGGCCATGGCCCCCTTTGGCCTTCATAGAGTTCCGCCATTGATTAAACTGGTGAAAGACACAATTCTAAACAAACATCAAATACCAAATCTGAAGCTTGGGTGGTTCGAAGATTCAAACAAGGTGAATCCAAGTTAGAATGAGAAACCTTCTCCAAAACATCTATCTTACACCATCAACTTCCTCCTAAACATCAATCAAACACCTTTGGTAGTAGCATCAAAATTCATACTTGGATTAACATCAATTGGTTGAACAAAAGACAATAAAAATGTCTCATTACTCTTAAATATATCTCGAACATGAATTTCATTAAGCAAAATACCTTTAACAACATTCATCTACGTTAATCCATCCATCATGAACAATAAACCGAATTTTTCTCCTTGCCTCTTGAATCAATGAAATCGATAATAACAAGTTCACTAAAATACCAAATATTTTTCCCATAGATAAACGGTTACATTTATGGTATAACCCGTAATTTAAAAAAAAAATCATAATCATCCATTATTACCTATATGTCCAAAAATAAATAAATAAATACAATAGATATCACGAAAACATGATTGGTTGCATTTTGTCAAAAATATTCTCTCTTTTTAAAGCTCACCTTCGATCTTTGTCCCATGATGCACGACCATGCATGCATAATGCATTATCAATTTCTGTTGTGCATGAAATACGCAACTTTTTTGACCGAAGCCCGACTACCAAAGCATGCAGCCCGGGGTCGAAGCCCCAACTTTAGTTAAAAAGGTTATAAATGAAAATCTAACTTTCGTTTATACTTTTAACTTAATTAAAAACCAGTTATAATGGTAAATGACTTAATAAAATAAGCAAATAAAATGTAAGAATATAAATCAGCCAACAATAAGCATTACCAATGCATAGCAAGTCAAACAAAACATTCATGAAAAGGCGAAAATAAAGACCAAAAACAATGGTTTTGCACGTCACGAGACTTTAAAAGCATGATTAAGGAGCTATATGGTAGTTACTGAATGATTTGGTGTTGGATGATTAAGTGGTCAGAATGATTAAGAAGCTTTTAGGAGATAGTGTAAAATGAAATATGATGATGGTTTGATAATTGTCGAGAATGAAATCAGGACTTTAAAAGGATGCAAATCATTCAGTGACTTTTAGAACCATCAAGAGACAGTTTGTTTTTTGTCAAACAATATTTATCTTTTAACGATTTAGAGGTTGCCTCTTAATGAAACTGCTAAGAGGTAAACAAACTGCCCCTAAACAAACAATATTGTTTTCTAGAATGTGTTCCAGGCAATATAAAGTTTTTATACAAAAAATACTTAAAACTGCAATTGATATTTATTTTTAAATGATTTAATAAGAGCAAAATATAGTTTAATATTATATGGATAATATATTAAATTCGATTGCTTTCAAAGACAAAGTCAAAAATCAAATGAAAGATAACAAAAATCATAATTGGAAACATACCCAAAAAGACTAAATAACATTTATGAAACGTGAAACAATACATATTACAAACGAATTTCAATCAGGTCGTCAAATGACTAACACGCCCTTGAAATAACCTAATTAAAATCTTTGAATACAGAAATCAGATTTGGTAATTTTTACAAAAATACAAGATAAATTAATAAGATCATAAAGACAATCATATACGGAACAAGGCATTACGACAAACAAAGAGCAATTGGTAATAAAACCATGACGGAGCAGATAGTTCGATGCATAACCATCGGAACACAATACACCGCCCTTAGTCGCCACTCTCACTAGCAATTGAAGTTCACACCACATTGGTTAGCAACCCTCTTGGCACCGGGAAGTCGGAGATATCCACCAAAAGTGGGGTCGCTCATTTCACGGCAAAGACAAGCCTCCTGACTTTTAAGCTTCCTGCAGCAGGTCCTCGATGGCCTCATGTTTGAGACGATGGCTTGTAGACACCAGCTGATCTCCACCGGCTCACATCTAGTTTGGGCTTCAATGAGTTGTAGGTGTCCGGTGAAAAGTAGCATCACCACCATCACCGCCGCCGTGAAAGAGTGTGGTCCGATGTAGGATGGTGATTTTTCCATATTTGGAAGGTTGATGTTGAAGGGATTTAGATGGAGGTAGAGAGAGTTAGATGGTGGGGTGATTTAAAAGTAAGGTAGGTTGGGTTCAATTTATAGAGGAGGGGGTACGGACGTACGGTGGGAACGGCCCAAACTAATGATATTTTTTCAACATAGTTAAATGCATTATAAACCTTTATTTAAATATCAAAGACAAAAACATTAGTTTTAAATTTTTTTTGGGTAAATATGTATTTCGACCTTCTAGTTTGTTGAATATTTTCATTTTTGTTCTTGAGGTTTTGAAGTTTAGGTTTATGTCTCTATGTTTGCAATTCATCATTATTTTCATTACAGTTTAAGCTTGATTGTTATCTTTATTTATATGATTTAAAATTTATTTCTATTTTAGTCTCTCATACTTAAAATTAAGAGTAAATTATGGATTTGGTCCTTAAGGTATGACGAAAATTACGGATTTGGTCCTTTAAGTTCATTTATTACAAAAATGATCCTTCAGGTATGCAAATCGTTATGGATTTGGTCCCTCGGGGTAACGTCTGTTTAATTTCTCCGTTAAGGTCAAGGGTATTATGGTCTTTTTCTTGTTTTTTTACCATTTTAACAATTTTTTATTGATTTTTTCTTTTCTTCTTTGAATAGTCATCTCCTCTCTTTGAATCTTCATCTTCTTCAAAGGAAAATCAAAAACAATGAAACAACATTTCCAAAATCCAAAACCAAATCAAATCAAGTTCGTCCAAACTACGCAACTACAAACTAAGTAAATTCTTAATGCGATCAAGATCCTTCATTCAAATTCTACCCTAACGAGATGTAATCAGATCCTTCATTCGAGTTCTACCCAGATGATATGCAATTAGATCCTTCATTCGAGTTCTACCCTAACAATGCAAACCAGAACAAGAAGGAGATGCCAACACAGATGCAAACCAGAACCAATGTGAATAGATGCAAACCGGTACCAAATTTGTTTCAATCCACGATTAAAAAAACCCAGATTTAGGAGATAGTTCTGGTTTGCATCTTTTCAATCAACGGTTGCCTTCTTCATCTCCCAAATTTGTAAAACATAAACCAAATTGAATTTGGAAAGCCAAAAACCCAAATCAAACCCAAATTCCAAAACCTAAATCGTATCCAAAACCAAACGCAAATTTTGAAATCATATTGAAAAACTCAAATCAAAAATTCGAAAACCTAAATCAAACCCTATTGAAAAACCCAAAGCAAACCCAGATTTCGAAAACCTAAATTAAACCTATATCGAAAACCAAAATCAAAATTAGATGAAAAAACCTAAATCAAACCAACTGATGAAGAAAGCAACGTATTTAGGGATTTGAGTTTTGGATTTTTAAAATCAAAGTCGTGAACCTGGCGGTTAGATCAAGCCTCCACCCATCGCCGGAGAGGGAGTGCATCTTGGAATTCGCCGGAGAGGGAGAGCATCTGGGAAGTCGCCGGAGTGCATCTGGAGGGGAGGGGAAAGGATGCATCTGGGAGGGGTGGTCGGCGATGGGTGGAGGCGTTAGGGAGGGGTGGTCGGCGATGGGTGGAGGGCTAGAGAGAGGTGACCGGCGATGGGTGGAGGGCTAGAGAGAGGTGACCGGCGACGGTGGCCGGAGTTGGAGCAGACCAACGATGGTGGCCGGAGTTGGAGCAGACGTGACGATGGCCGGAGTTGGAGCAGACGTGACGATGGCCGGAGTTGGAGCAAGCGGCGGCTGTGAATGGAGAGGATGAAGAAACCCTAGTGTTTATGTATATCTGGGTTTCAAACTCATGTATATGAGTTTGATATTACAGATTTGGTCCTCCAAGTTTAAATAAAAGTGTAAAATAAATAAAAATAACAAAATGACTATTTTGCCCTCTCATTTAACGGACAACTTAAACGGTCGTTAGTCATAAGGACCAAATCCGTAACAGAATGCATACCTGAAGGACCATCTATGTAATTTTTGAAGTTAAAGGACCAATTCCGTAATTTTTGTCATACCTTAAGGACCAAATCCGTAATTTACTCTAAAATTAATTAGCCTCAGGGACAAAAATAAAACAAACTGCTAACTATAGAGACAAACTAAAATTTCAAAACTATAGAAACAAAATTCGTAACTTTTAACAAAAATAGTAACTTGCTCAATAGTTTTTATCGTTTACAAGAAAATTAATTTTCAAATGATAAAAGAAAAGAAAATACTTTCATTTTCAGTTATTTCATAATATTCTTTTCCCAATTTTGATAATAAGGTGACGTTTTAACTTCATATAGATGTTGTTTCATTTGCAAATCATGTTTACATAGAAAAATTTGCAACCTATCTACAAAAATCAATGGTCTAGATGTAATGAATGACTTATTTTTGGTAATAAAAATTAACATAACATTATTAAATTACTAAAATTTAGACTGAATGGGAAAAAATTCGTCCAAAACTTGGTATGCATATTCAAAGAAAATGGATGAGAATCACGTAACGTTCTCTAACGTGATCAATCCCGTGGATAACATTTGTGATGAATCATATTTGATGAAACAAAACCTGTGCTACTTCCAATTAAACTACGTTTACTGTGATGAACCTCGTTTTCAAGAAACTGGTAGGGATGAAATTAGCTTTGATGAACTTGGTTTTGAAGAAATGGTTGCGATGAAATTGGTTTTGGCGAAACTGGTTGTGATGAAAACTAAATGAAAAAGGGAAATACAAAACATGTGATGAAAACCTTTGAATAGTGATCAAACTGGTTTTTATTAAATTGATGAAAAATACAATTCTAAATAGACATCAAAAGCCAAATCTCAAGCTTGGGTGGATCGAAGATTTAAACAAGGTGAATCCAAATCAAAATGTGAAACATTCTCCAAAACATCAATCGAACACCATCAACTTTCTCCAAAGCATCAATCAAACAAACATCTTTAGTAGTAGCATCAGAATTCATACTTTGGATTAACACCAATTGGTTGAAGAAAAGACGATAAAAAATGCCTCATCACTCTCGAATATATCTTAAACATGGACTTTATTAAGCAAAATACCATTAACAACATCCGTCTCCTTTAATCCTTCCATCATGAACAATGAACCGAATTTTTCGCCCTTACCTCTTGAATCAATGAAATCAATAATAACAAGTTCAAGAAAATACCAAATATTTTTCCATAGATAAACGGTTACAATTATGATATATCCGAAATTTTAAAAAACGTCCATAACCGTCTATTATTACCTACCCGTCCATAAATAAATAAATACAATAAGTATCACCACACGACCCAAAATGACAAATACACCCTCCTAATTAAATATAAAAATAAATTAAATGGAAAAACATGATTGGTTGCATTTGGTTTTCTTTCCCTCCCTCTCTCAATCCATTTCGACGTCCAAAAAGGTTATCTCTTGTTAGTTCTCACCTTTCATCGTCTAATCCACCACAAAATTTGATCTCCTTCTTCCTCCACTATGCATGCATACATAGATATATACCCATGTATTTATACACATGCAAAGAAGCAAAAATACCTCCAAAGGTTTAAATCTTCAATCAAAATACCAATTCTTTAAATTCTTTCTCCGAAATCCCATCTCACATCAATTGGTACCCTTTCTTTATGGATGCTCTATAATCTCTATGCCCATCCCTACTTTCTTATGAGGCAAAACATTGATCTTGTGAACATCAAAAGGCACTTTTAGTACATTGATATGGGTTTATGAATTCGGTGTAGTTAAAAATCTTTATTTGTTAGAAAGTTGAATGTATATTTTGTTGTTCTAGAAATATCACATTCTTGACTTTTCTTATCCAATTTGTTAGTTTCTAGATGTCAAATTATATCATAAGTTTTGACTTCTATTTGTTGATTTTTAATGTTTAAATGTGTATAGAATATGACCATCTATTAGCAAGTTAAATCTTATCTTTGAATAGCACCCTAAAATTTTTGGACCTAATTGTACTTGTGCTAAGGGGCCAGATTTTTATAACCCAACATCTAAACCAACCTTAATCAAAGTCTATTTAATTTCTTTCAAAGTCAGAAACATATATTTGATTTCAAAACTTGTTGATCAAAATTAAAAACAATTTTTTGATATTTTTCTCATTGTCATTATAAACATTTTGTTGTTTTAATCTGTAAATTTTTTTATATGATATGAATATTCAATTTTTTTGTTCTGTTACTTATTTCAACTGATCTATAGTTTTAGTAAAGTTGTAATGGGGCATCCAAAAACATTGGGGTATAGGAAGATGTTCACGGAATGATAGAGAACCATGACGGGATCGAAGACTCGATATATACTATCGACAACCACTTTCATAAGAGAATGGAGACTAAAATGACTATTTTTGAACATACTAAAAGTTTAGGATGATGTCCGTAGCTTTGTGTAAACCTTTGGGGACAAAGTTATAGTTTACTCCATTGAGTAATAATATTATTCAAAGCTCTTCTTTTGTTCTTTGAAGAAATTTAATCAAAGCTTATATTAAATTATATTTTGAATAAGTTACGGTATTCAAAGCTTTTCTTTCTTTCTTTGAAGAAATTTAATCAAAACTTATCAAATTATACTTTGAATTTAAAAATTGTAGCAAATGATATCTATTTTCTATATATGGCGTCTCATAAAAAAATTATAATTTTATGGTAAAGATGTAATTCAAATTTGTTTATTTAATTATCGTTACGTCGTTATTAAAAACAATACGTGATAATTTTTGCACGTGCCATTTAGCTTTTATACCAAATATTTTAATTTGTTAATAACATGGTCGTAAAAAAAAAGTTAAATAATAGTAGTAGGTGAATCTTGTTATTCAAAATTGATATACTCATATTAAATTATTTGAAAAACTACAAAACTTGTTAGATTCATAAAAATTCAATATATTGATTAACATATACTAAATGTGAAGAAGAAGCCATCGACTACGGTTAGCTCGATTCATAAACTTCTTCAGTCTAAACCCATATTTGGTGTTGTTTTTTCTTCTTGTACTTATATAGTTAACCAAATACCAGATCATGATTTGTTTACAATAACAATAGACGACTTTCTTGTAGAAGTTAATCAGTAATAAGGTTTTTAAGGAGGGATAAAACTCTTGATATAACGGATGATGCATGATAATATGAATTTATTTCATTGATAAATCCACTTTAGAGCTTAAAATTGCTATAAGTTATAGTGAGGATGTGCACTTGGATTTTCTTGTAATTGTCATAATAGGTTTGTAACATTTGATCACAGATTACTCGTTTTCGGGATTTGTCAGCTACCAATCGGTTTGTGAAGCTTATGTGGTGAATTTGTTCAACTTAAATAGAACGTTGAATCAATGGGTATGAATGCTCTTTATTTAACTATCTAACGTTATTTATAAGGAGAAAAAATAGTCTCCTTGCATAGAGGTGGCATGAGGGTTGTTAGAAAGGAAAAGGGGTGAAAGAAAGTGGTTATGGAGTTGTATAGGGATGTCCATAGTTATCAATGCTTCTATCATGGCTTAATTATATGTTCCATTGCCAACTACTGTTCACATCCACATTTAAAAGCCAAAGCCGATGGTTACGCGTGGTAGTAATACATTTGCTTCTCAAATGAAGTAATACAACAACAAATAGTGATGAGAGGCTACGCTATGCATTCCCATAAAATTGTACTTACTATTTAATTGACTGTTCAAAAAGGAACCTATCTTTACAATTTTGCTATTGGTTATGGTAGTTGGTTATTGCATTCCGCTGGTTATAGTTTTGGCTCTGATTCGTCAAAAGATGTAGATGAAATGAGGATTTTAATGAAGTTCTTCACAAGGATATGCTTGAATGATTTATTTATATGTCACATTTTGTTGTTTGATTTCTCAAAATATATCTACACTTCCCATCAACTTTCCTTTTTGTTTGTTGGAATAAAATATACTTGACTACCTCCAAGATCCCTTTTTCCTATGAAGTCTTTTGTGTTAAGTGCCATTAAGCAATTAGTAAACGACCTCTAAGTTTACGATAACCTATGTATCCTAATTAAGGTCCATAGCCCTTTTATAATTACAATACTTTGTTTGTCGCATGATTAATGAATGTCGTGGAAAGAAAAATAGTTGTGAATCTAATTTGTTGAAACAAAAATTTCCGGAGTTCTTTTAACAAATAGGCAAAAATTTGAAGAACAACTCTTTTTCATTCTCCAAAGTGGTTAATATTTAGATCCGTTTTTCTATTTTATAACAAATATAACAATAACTTTTTTTTAAATGACAATTAAACTAACACATATGGTTATTTTCTCTTTCTTCTTTCTTTTAAATAAATTACTTAGAAATCATAAACCTAACTTAATATTTTAGTGATTTAAAGAATCCATATAAGCTGTATAAAATAAATTATGTATTCCTTTATTTTATTTGATGATCAAAACAACTATATCTAAGCTTTTTTAGTCATATGGGATCTTACTTCCTTCTTGTCTTGATTGTATGTAAATAATTCAGAGTGGGTGTGAATGCATAGTTGTCATGAAGGTATTTATATGTAGTAGATATATGGTATATGATGATGTTTAGAAGATTCTTTTATTGAAATGTTGTATTCCTTTGTTTCATCTATAACCTTACATTAATTTGTTCATGGTGACACTATATATGTTTTTTTTTACGTTTTATGGATATTTGTTTATAATTGTTTTTAAGTAGGTTCAAATTCTAATATTGGATTAATCCCATTGAAAAATAAGCAGTGAAATCCAATCATCCATTAAATTGAATTGTATCAGATGTCTAAAGTTAATTAGATTTGAGTGGTTGTCAAAGTTCAATATCCAATTGATTATTGCACCAAAATCTATTACATTGACAGACCCAATGTACAACATATGATGGCATGTGGCATCATTTCGTTCCTCCGTCATAGTGTAAAAAATTAGAGAGTCGTGAAAAACGTCATCATATCAATTTGATTTTTTGCCACCATATATCTTAAAAATATAATGACACAAATTTACCTTGATAGAGTTGGTTTGCGAATTTTTTCTTCCATCACAGACCCGAGTTCAAATCTTGCTATTGTCATTTTAACAAATGTTAGCCTTTAATTTTAGATATATTAGGTCTATGAAATTTTTTTGCAATAAAAGTCTTAAACACATGACCTAACACATGAAAAACAATAAACTAATCAACATATATACAGTATTAACGACTATTTTGTGAAAAATATATGTATATTCGTTTTATATAGTCAAATGGTATCATCGTTTGAAAAATCATCTGGATTTATCCCTGATCCATTAGATCCTAACTTATGGACACCTCTAAGAAAAACAACATAGAAAAGACAATAATGATGAGGAGAACCGTAGGGATGTGGGCCAATGGTGTCAGTGCTACTGCTAGACGAGGAGGTAGACCAGGGGACGTAAAATAGGCTGGCAAATAGACATGAATCAATGTACCTTGTGACAAATTTGATACAAAATAATATTAAAGATACCTATTGGTTTTAGTAGTTCAAACATCTTCAATTCAGTCAAACCAACCTGGATAAAAATGTAGCTCTCATCCCAATCAAAGTAAGTTATTAAACAACAACCATTCCTTTAACTCATAGGAGCAACTTTGGCCTCTCTTGAGTGGGGTGAGGGGTTCTAAAAAAACCAAGCCTAATGTAATCTACAACCGAATTGATACAAAACAGCATCAAACGCAATATTATCTATTAGGTTGAATTATTCAAACGCCTTTAGACCAATCAACTTAACCCCAATACACTATAACATTGGAAAAGGTCCAACACAATATTATCTGTTTTGCCTCATTGGCTTACGACTTTGTTTCTAACAACTTAGCAAGAACTTCCCAGGAAGTTATCCATCTTGGTACTATTCTCATCCAAGCATGCTTAAGTGTGAAGTTCCCACGAATCTATCATGCTTATACTCTAAAATGCATTTTGTCTAATAAAACCAAACATTATTTATGAATCAAATGCGTTATGGTTCAAAAGTACGAAGAAATAGGTTCGCCGTGGGACCTTTACATACAATTTCTACTAGATACGAACGCGTGCGAAAAACTGAAAAATATACATAAATTATACATATTAAATTATACACAAACAATGACTTTTATGTATAAAATTCAAAGCCAAATGATCAAAAAAACTGAAAAAGATTCGCTCGATAGTGGGTCTTCAAACTCATAACATTTGAACTTATTTTGAAGGTTTTGATTTGATTATTATAATGGTATAATTTGTTAAAAAAATATTTTAAGAATTCTTAAAATATTTGCTAAAAATATTTGACAATTAGTTAGATGGAATCTTTAAAATTCAATATTAGACTCAATATTAGAAAAATAATATCTTTAAATTAACAATAATATAATTAAATTAAAAAACATTCAATATTAGACTCATTTTAAAAGTATTGTCGAGACGATTATAATGGTGTAATTTATTGAAAAGAAAACAAAAACTTTAATACATTTTAGTTAATATATAATTTTTTTATGTTAATATGATAAGGATGAAAAATGAAAAACTAAGGGATAAAAAGTAACTTATAATTCTAAGGATAGAAAATGTTTATAAAATTGAAATTAATAAATTAATGAGAAATTGATGTAGGTTAATTTTGGAAGATACATTTTCATATTTGTTAGTTCAAAATATGGTATTTATACGGTATTAAAAAGAAAAAAAAGAAATATATAATAAATACATGATAACATCATAAAATTATGTATTTTTCTTATTGGCCATTAGAAGTTCAATTTAAGTATTGATGATGTTATCAAAAATCCACTTTTAAATTTTAATAGATAGTATAGATTACTAATTCATATAAAAATATTGCAATTTGATGTCTTAAAATAAGACGATGCACAAAAAGAGAATAATAAAATATTGTTGGGTCCAGTCGGATCTGAAAAGAGCGTTTGGGAATTGGGCTTTGGGCATGTCAAGCCCATATTGGACCTTATTATTGTACTTCAACTTGTTTGTTATTATTAATTAACTTAATCACAATATTAAATAAGTAATAATGATTAAAATATGTCTTAAAATCATTTTCAAAGACGTAAAAGTAAACAAAATACGCTGGTGACATATTTGTACGTATGCAATCGGTCATCAATTTTCATATGACCAAAATGAGGCATGCATTCTCCCACCAATTACCAAATATTCAACTCAAGATCTATAAATAAACACTTCAAATTAATTAACTTATATACAAATTTACGAGGTTTGTTAACTATTATGTATGTTGATGGTGTTAAGAAGAAACTAGAAGGTGCATATGTTTTCCTTTTATAAATTTTGAATAAAAGGTTATCTTAATTAACGGATTAGCCACAAAACGTTTTATCTTCTACAATGTATTTTAGAGTCTTTTTTATAAGTAAATCCAAAGTTAGTTCTACTCATAAAATTGAAGGTGCAAGGCTTATTATATATAGTTGTACTCTTGCAACTCTTGAAGGTTATAAACGTGGTATATTGCTGCATATGATATGTTCTAAAGATCATTAGTCCAAACCATTGTTCCCTTTTAAGATCATATTTCTATCTCACACCAAATACCAAACCTGGTATGGTTTTTTATTTTTGTTTTGCCATTCTTGTATAAGATAAGGTTATAAACGTGCTAACCAAAGTATGACCAAACAATTTATTGAATCGCATAAAACTAGACTAGTCTTGAATTGGACCAGACTGTTGGTCCGAGTTTGTTCTTTTTTTGCCAATTCCACATTGGTTCATGGCTTTCTAGACTGTGTTACCATACAATTTTTACCAATTGGGTTTTTTTTTAATCGGTTTGTATGCAACTTTGCTCAGTGGTGGATCCAAGATTTTTGCTTAGTGGGGACACTTTTAAGGTACACTATAGGTATGTAAGTCGTCCAATGTGTTTTTAGTCTAATTTCATTGTTTTGAGGGATTTGAGGATAATGAAGTTTTTTTGCCAATTTGATGCAATTTTCGGCTTTTTGATTGATTTCGAAATATACTTTTTTTTATTTTGGTTGATTTTGAGGAATTTTTTTTATTTTTCGGGCACAGACACGAAATTATTGAGGGATCATGGTAGACACTTACAAAAAAACTAACTATTTAAGCTAGATAAAAGAAGGAAAAAAATTAGTGAGGCCGATCCCCCATCTTTATAAGGTGGATCCATTCCCGATCCTAGCAAGTGCATGTGGATAACCACAAGGCTTGTGGCGTAGCGGTAAGGCCTGTGGGAAATGTGGATGGTATCCCATTTACCCCAGGTTCGAATCCCCTCGTGCACATCTTGTGGCCAGGCTTAGTCTCAGACGGCCGAATTTTCAGTTTCCGTTCTATATTGCCAAGGATGTAGTCTAGGCAAAGCCTAGATGAACCTTATCCAAAAAAAAAAAAAAGTGCATGTGGATGAACAGTGTCGTGTTGATTTTTAATGAAGAAGGTAGCTGATGGTGGTTGTCACGTAGGGATAGAGTACAATTATTTGTTGCATTCATTTTGTAAGCTTTCTAAAAATATACAATATATTTACCGGATCCTTGTATTTGTATCCTTCTTCACTTCCCTTTTATACACGTCTTTACTCGTGTGTTAAACAATAACATCTTTATTAATTATGCTAAAACGACATATTTACTTTGTGTTAAACAATGATATCTTGATTAAAGTACGCCAAAACAACTTATTAACCTGCTTGTAGAGGTTTCGTATCTTGTAAAGACTAAAAAACATTATTATTTATTTTAAGAATATAAAAGAAACTTGTAGCTAGATGATTTTTATTCTGCCTATCTTAAAAAGGTCTATTTATATATTTTAAATTGAACATAAATTAAGACAACCTCTTAATAATTCATACAACATGACTCAATGATAACCATCAAATTATTTATCGTTTTATTAAACAAGATATGTTCAAGTTGTATTATGATTGCTGCTTGCATAGTTTAATTAAATATAAGTAATTAATATCATTTAAAATCGAATATGTTAAACTTAGTTGAGTAGGATCCACTTCTAACGTTGGAAATAATTAGTGTTTTAAAAAGTTTGTTACGACAGCCGTTGTGGAAGGCAACGACTTAAAGCTCGTTTTCAACACCACGATAAAGCCCGTAGGCTCATGGCCCATTGCCCTGCAGTGCACGTATCTATTTTCATTTAAAGAGTGTCTTGGGCTATGCCCAAACTAATCTTGGCAAATTATAGTCGTAAGACATCAGCCTTTGATAACTCGGTGGCCACAATTGTTGTGCATGCCTGGAGTAGAACCCTAGACACATGGGTTATTCCACTACATCTCCCAGAACCTTAACACCATTACGCCAAAGCCCTTGTGGTCAGGTGCACGTATCTTTAACAAGTTAATTATTTCATTTAATTCATACTATTTCAACGCCATAGTTTTTAGTATATAACCCAATTTAAATAGTTCATATAACTAATTCATCAACTAATAACAAAAGAAAAACATGTGTATATATAAAATTATATACGATGTACAAACATAAGGTTTCGACCTTACCACCACGCACACGTTTCACGTCATCTATAACCTCGAATACAAACCTTAAAAAGATACTTTTGAACAAACAAAGATGAGGTAAAGGGTTCGATAAGTGATTTTACAAGTAGAAAATTAACGACCGAATCAAATAACACGTACGCCACTGCCAGCCGCCGGTGCTCTTACTAGCAATTAGGGAAGTTGACGCCACATGCATCCGCTACTCTCTTGGCGCCAGGGAGCGCTAGATAGCCGCCGAAAGTGGGGTCGGCCTTTTCGCGGCAAAGACAATCCTCCTGACCCTTGAGTTTGCGGCAACAAGTGTTGGAGGGCGGTATGTTTGAGACGATGGCCTGGAGACACCAGCTGAGCTCCACGGGGTTGCATCTCCTTTGGGCATGGACGGGTTGGAGGTTTGCGGTGGAGAGTAGCAACACGACCACCATCACGGCGACCGTGAAACACCGTGGTCCGAGTGATTTTTCCATGTGTTGGAAATTAATTAAGGTGGATGTTATTGGAGATGGAGGAGTGTATAGAGTTGTATAAGAAGGTGGTACGAATAGGAAGAAAGGTGGGTGGGTTCAATTTATAGAGGTTGTGACATGGTTCTTAGCCGTACTAACTACTAAGGATTTTTTTTAAAACTCAAATTCACAGCGCATGCCTGTCTTTTTTTAATTGCGAAATCTACCCCAATAGTTTATATATGTCTAAATTGGTCTTCTAGTTATTCTTTTCATTTTTATCAAAATATCATTACATCTGTAATATTTGTATGATCTATAGAACTAGATAAAAGACGGGGAAAAAACGATTGATCAATTTATCTTTTAAGAGAAAATTTATATGGGTCTGTAAATTGTGGATCTGGTTCCATAAATTGTTTTATTTTGTTTTTTAAGAAACGTCGACCAGATTTGATTTTTTTGTGTTTTTAGCTAGGTCTACAAGTTATGGATTTGGATATCGTGGATGTATTGACATTTTAATAAAAGTGGAAAAGGAATGGCTAGGAGACCAATTTAAAAATCAATTTCACTCTTTATATAATCGATGGCTCACTGCTAATCTCCCTTGGACTTGTGGAGGATATTTAAATAACGTTAAGGATCTGTTGGTTTGTAAGAATGAAATTGAATGAATTCGATTTCATTACGGATTTGAATTTGAGAAGATTTGGAATATCTTTGTGTGTTTGGTTTGTAGAATTTGGAATGGGTTTGAAATATATTATTTATAATAATTTGTTAAAGATAATAACAAATTAAAAATTTAATTTAATTAACTTTTATTTAACTAGTAATTAGATAATAAATAACATATTTTAAAACATGATTTTATACAAATCCTATAAAATCCCTTGAAATCATATTCACTCCATTTGGGTTACAAAATCCCATGTTTTGAGGAATTTTAATGAAATTATAGGATATCAAATTAAGACAATCTTGCAAACCAGACACGGGATTAGAATAGATATAATAATCCAAATTTCCCCAAATCCATTTTATTCTTGCAAACCAAATTGTTCCTTATTGTTTTTTTCAAGAACCATTTATTGATTAAAGATGGTTAAAATATCTGCATTTGATGGGAACCAAAGTTGGGATCCATATTTGACCTGGAATGAGGATGAGAAACGAAGATCGATCATCATTCAATATACTAAGCATCCCCGACCCAAAGTATTTAAGAACAAAGTTTTTATATATACTTTCGATGAAAAAACTATTCAAGTTTTCAAGCAGGAGTTCTCTAAAAGTTAAAATGTGGAATAGCTAAGAATAGGCTTTCTACCCCTTCTAGTAGTGAGTTGTTAGTGGAGAAAGTTTTGTCCATATGACAATGTTGTATAATGTTTCAACTATTAACTATTCCAATTGATATGTTTATGTTTGAACTATATTAGAAGGATATTACCCTTATACAAATACAACAACCAAAGTTATATTGATTCAAGTTTTGTATATCAAGTTTTGGCATGATACGTTATTTAAATGTGAAACTGAAATTTAGATATAATATATAATGATACTACTTAGAAGTTAGTTTTATAAAAGGGAGAAGAATCCCAATTCCCAAATTGGGATCAAATTCGCTCATGGAAGAATGAAGTTATTCTCTTATAGGGATGGGGATGTGAATTGGGATCTCGATATCTCAAACCTTGTTGGTTGTTGTTATCTCTATTAGTTATTGTATCTTATGAATAATAATAACAATAATAAGAAGAATAAGAATATCTTGTTTCAAGGAAAAAAATAGTTGATTATCGGAAACTTCAACCGACCCTACATACACCAAATCACCATTATACGAGGGCCAAGTGTCTAATTGTTGAGACTAGCGGAGGAGAGGGGTCCAAAATCCAATCCTTGACCTATTTTGCATATGGGCAAAGTTGCCCCACTGGTTTGCTAATTGAGCTACACCCCTAAGGCAAAAATCTGCTACTTTTATCCTCTCGTTTCAATAAATAAATGAGGTAACTTTACATAATTAATGTATAAGCTATGGAATGAGGAGTTTTGGCTTGTCTCTCTTGTACTCGATCTACTTGTATTTGTTAGAGATTTTATCCATTACCAAGATCCCTATTGGACTTGCGGATATGAATAATATTCCTTTGTCTCTATATATGTTGTAGTTAAACCATCGTGTAAATGTATGTTATTATTTTATTTAGTTCATTCTTTTATTCATGCTCTTATAATTAATTAAACATGAAGAAAGACATAAGACTTTGAATTGAAACATGATATTTTTTATTCCACAATATTATATAAATAACGTTAAATATTCTTTTTAATCCTTTTTTGTTAAATTTTATAGTGGTCCATGTTGTTGGTATAAAACATTGTTTAAAATAAGCTCTTAGATTTTTGAGAAAATAAAATGCTTGGTCCATGAGATTTGCAAAAGGCTGAATTAGGTCCCTATGTTAAAACAGTTATAAAATTGAGCCCTTATTTTGGTCTTTTATTTAAACTAATCTCCAGTTCCTTAGTTGTCGTCCGCATTTCCTTGATTATGTTCTAGCACTAAAATGTCATATTAGCTACTTTATAGAATATTTTTATGAAATGTCTTATAAACTCATCCTTTTATAAGGCACTTCCGTTTATGGGACATTTTTTCAGATAGTGTCTTGAAAATAACTATTTTGATACTTTTTTTAAAGAATGTCGTAAAAAAATGTTACGATGCCTAAAAGTGTCCTATAAATTATTTTAAGCTATGAAGATTTTTCTTTTATACCTATAAGCTTAAGTCCTTTAAAAAAATACTCTATTATAATATTTATCTATTTTTAAAGTCCTACAAACACAATTTTTGTAGTGTATAATAAGAAACATTTGGCCACAGTAATTTTGTGGAATTCTCGCTTCAAGCCATTCATCGGCCAAAATAAGAAACAAAAGTATTGTTGGGTTGAATCAATAAGTAAAAGAACGACTTTGTGACACTTAGGGGTTGTTTGCTTTGCAGAATTCAAAGAAATTTGATGGAATTAGAATGACAAATTTATTTGACCAAATTCCTTAGTCATGTTTAGTTCGTCCAATGAACTTGATGAAATCCTTTGACTTCCACAATTTAAGGAATTCATCATCCATTGCCTTAAGTGAAGGAATTTAATTTCTACCAACCAAACATGTGGTCAAATTCCATTCCAATTCCTTCAAAGTCAAATTCCTTCGATAAATTTCACTTCCAAAAACTCCATTTTGTGAACCAAACACCCCCTTTGTGTGTTAAACCATTGCCCAAACATTTACAACTATATTTTCATGTTGTTAGTGTAGTTTGACCTTTGACTCTACAAGACCATGTATTACTTTATACTAGAGTTTTGTTTAGTAGTTTGTATTAGTAAAACTTTATGCA
Source organism: Centaurea solstitialis (assembly GCA_030169165.1). Taxonomy (NCBI): domain Eukaryota; kingdom Viridiplantae; phylum Streptophyta; class Magnoliopsida; order Asterales; family Asteraceae; genus Centaurea; species Centaurea solstitialis. The sequence continues at coordinate 66,895,114 of CM058041.1, forward strand.
ATGCCTGGTATTTTAACATTTTAGTTTGATATTTGGTTCATGTAAACTTTATGCATTTTTTTTAAAAGGTGGTACATGCCTTGTAACACCCACCAAAGAATAGGGGCTATTTGGTTCATGTAAATATCACATTAGAAAACAAAAAAAATTAGGATTTGATAAATAATTTAATAATTTATTCCCTAGATACATAACAACACATTTTTTTCGAACGAAGTAAAAGCGATTTGTCTTAGCCTATGCAAATCAAGCGCCTATATAAGATTGAACCAAAAGGGTTATTAAGAACGAAACTAAGACATTTAGGGAAAGACTGGTAGGGGTAGCGGGTAACACCATCCCCACCCCCATCGGCCTCAAGTTTTTCAACCCGATCGGGTTGGCCGTCCTGTAAGGGAATCCCCTTTTTTTCTCTCTTTTGTGTGTCTTTCTCTTATCCTCTTTTCTCCTTTTTTTTAAATGGTTAGTGGAGTGGAGGGGTAGAAGAGTGAATACCGCAGGTTTCAGATTAAGTAGAAAGGTGGAAGAGAAAACAAAGTAAAAAACTGATGTGGCAAGAGGGATGGGATGAGTAATTTCTTCACCCTTATGTTCACATACAAAGTCTCGGGGCCTATTATTATTAATCTATTATTTAACCTACTTCTGATAAATATGATAGATAGCGTTCTAACCGCCCTTTTTTAAATAAATGTAATCTTGTTTTAAAACCTATAAACCAAGATTATTATACAATAATCACAGGAAGATTAATGAAAATATGGGTGTGGGGGCATGGTACATGCCCTACGTTCGTCATCAATTTGCATACGGCCAACAATGAATGAGGCATGCAACCCCACCAAATAATAAGTCAACCCCTCTCCCCCAAAAATAAAATTAACAACAACATAAAATTACAAAAAATTAATCAGAGCATTAGTAACATCCTTGGCAGAGACCGTAGATAGCATCTCTGCCTATCCGGGTTCGATTCATAGGGTGAGCATGTGGCGATACCTGACCATGGGTTGGCTTTTCGGCCGATCCAGGGTTGCCGAGGAATAGTCGGGTACCCGTATGGATCCCAAATACCTCGTCGACTTCGTGTCGAGACGTGTACGTGAGTTATCTGCTGTTCAAAAAAAATTATATATAAAATTGACGAAGTTTTATACAAAACGGAATATGTAACAAGTGATGATGCGAATGTCATGTTCATATCTTCATCATAATAATTTCTTAAACATGATCAACATGTCACTAATTTAAAAGAAAAAATTGTCCTAAATAGGAGATTTTGAAACTCAGTTACATCGATTGAGAGAAAAAAAATGATATGTTACATTAAATAAGAGTTAAACCAAAATCATTTGCATTTTTGTCTTATAATAAACTATTATAAATACATTAGTTTGTTTTTTTGAACGGCAATTTATAAAACAGGGACTCCGTGTAACAAGACACTAGACTAAAAGGGGAGAGGAAAACGAGTCAAGAGGGTTACAACACCAAGCGGGCTGGCTCAAGGGCTTCCCATTTTTAAATACACTAGTATAGTTGGTAAGTGACAATATTTTCATCATTTACTATATGGTTTTGTAGATCTTCTTAAAAATTGAAAAGTAAAAAAAATTATGCATATGATAATAAGGTAATCCTTTTTCGGCTCAACTCCTCTACGTAGAGACGAAAATTTGACATGCTTGAATTCCCTGCTTTGGCAAATAACCGTGAAGTGATTTGGGCTAATTTCTATATTTGAAATGGGTTCTTAAAGGGTCTGGGACGATATTATACTACAACTGGGATGAAATGGGATGTGGTCGTGGAGGGGTTTATTCTTTGCTGGTTTGTATCCCTCTATGATGGTTGCGTACGTATTTGATGCATTAGGTCATGCGCTACGTGTAAGATTCTCATAATAGGAAATATTAAATACAAAACTACTCGGTCGTTTGAGAAGAAGGTATGTCTATATTGTTGGTAATATTTGAAATTATATTCCACTGAATGTATTGTTTACAAGTAAGAAGTTGATGTAACACTTGAGTAAAGCAGTTCAAGTTTACAAGTGTATCTCTGTATGAAAATAGTAAAAACTCCACCCTTATAAAAAGTACCCAAATGACAAATAATGAACTAAGAAAATGTCGTAATTTTTGAGATGTGACAAAATAAAAAGTATTATATCTTCTATAAACAAATAAAGTTAGCAAATTACATATTAAATCAAATGTTGAATTCACAAAACCAGAGATCTAAGAAAAACATAGAAGGATATCTAAGTACAACCCTAACACTTAACAAATTAGATATTATTGTGTTTGTTCATATTGGAAATTAAGGTTAAATTTGATCGAAATCACATGAGTGTGAGTCCATGCATGAAAAAAGAACACCAATACCAAAATAAAATGATCCAACATATATAGAAAGAGAGAAAAATATAGATACAGAAGTACAACAAAGAAATGTAGGAAAGTTGACAATAGCATCTAGCCTTATTTAACATGTGCGTGCTACTATCACGAAATGAAGTAGTACACAACTACACATAACTAGTCATGGTAGAATTTTTGTTCTTTAACAGATAATTTTACTTAACATTTAGGAACCGAGACACCACAAGCCGAAACAACCTTCTTGGCATTTGGAGAGTTAATGTATTGTCCAAGACTAGGGTTCTTCAAGTAGCCACAGAAACAGGGTTGTTGCGCTTTCAACTTGCTGCAACAAGCCACAGACGGTGGTGCTCCACTCGAGAGGGACCCAGCACAAGGCAATAGCTCTTGTGGGTTGCAAGTTGCTGCATTGGCCTTCTGGATTCTCCCTAGAAGCACTATCACCATAACATACAAAACAATGAAAGAAAATGTTTTGTTCATTGTTCTAAAATAGATTTTTATACAAGGATCAGAAGTATATAAAGAAGTGGAGATGTTAATTTGTGATTTAATGAAGTGTATCGACTCCTAATTTATAGAGGTTTTTGGATGGTTACTTGTTGGGGGTTATTTAGTAGTTTTGGTTATGATTTTGGAAAAGGGTATGTGGCATAATAAATTTTCATAGTTTGTTTGACTTAAAGTGTTGAATATATATGATTTGAGGTTTGGTCTTCTAACAATGGGTGTGCTTCACTTTCGAGCTTTCTTTGGGGCAAAAATGTTTGTGACCGGTCACCAAACTTTGACCAAATAAAAGTCAATAAATTGATTTACAACATAAGTAAAATCCTAATAGTTATCTAGATGTTAAGTAGTTTTTTTTATTGATTGATTAGTTAATTAGCCGATTATAGGTTACGGGATCTCGTCATTCGGCTAGCGATTGCTTATAGGAATGGATAGTTTTAAAGAAACATAAAAAAATTGATCGGTTTCCTCATGTTTTTATGTATTTTTTTTTTTTGGGTATTTCTTATAGATCATGGCATAAATTGAACAACACTAAAATTGACATATTGTAAAAATGGTTATATAGTTGTAGGTTTTATATTTTGGTTTAAGTTTACTTTTGGTCATTCCTATAATTTAGTTCCTTTCTATGTTTCATTTTCATTTCGCACATTTGATATTTCTAGAACAAATATTTTATGTGTACGTTATATAAACTTTACACAACACTCATGTGGTCGTTAGTGATGTCCAGATTAAAACTATTGATCAACATTCATAAAAAACAAACGGCAAGATAAAAAACCAATATAAATGAGTACATAATTACAAAAAGAAAATACATATTTTTGTAACACACCCTTTCATAGAAATACTTGTTCCCAAGAATGGGTATAAAACACCAATATAAGTATAAAAAAGTTTCGTATAGAAATATATAAGATATAGGGCCTGTTTACTTTTGGCTTAACAGAGCTTAATGATCTGCAGAGCTTATTCGCACAGACAAGCCTCAGTGTTTATTTGGAGCTTAATGAAAAAGAAGGGGTCTTAATCGCACAGCCAAAGGACCTCTCTTGTCCAGGTTCAGACAGCAAAATGACCCCATCTACCCTTACTTCCCCCTTTTCCCTCAACCTTCTATTCAGGCAATCGACCTCCTCTCAAAATCCCTCATAAACCACCATTGAAGAAGTCCAGGAACAAGAAGAAGGATTTCAGAGAGAGATGATGATGAATTGATAACGATAGCTATGGAGGTTGTGTTTTTATGGAGGTGATTTTTGTTGGATATTGTAATCTTGATCTGTGCAAGGCTTATTTTGAGGTATGGGTTTTGTTGGATATTGTAATCTTGAGGCATGGGTTTTGATCTGTTCAAGGGTAAAAGTGTTCTTCATTGTTGAATTCATTCCCCTATAAAAGTGTTCTTTATTATTATAAAACAATTTATAATGTTTAAGGGTAAATCAGTCATTTCAATTATTCAGACTATTGATTCAGGTAAAAAGGTAAACACCAGCATCAGTTTATCCAGACAGACAAATTTATCCAAACAGACAAATTTATCCATACAGACAGACAGACAGGATTTGGTAAACAGCCCCATAATCCTATTAAGCAATAACATTATGCTTTTCTATCATTAAGATATGTTTAAATAATTTGTTCATCTGGTAAGTCATAAACTGTTATACATTTTGATATGTTGAATAAATAATTAATTTGGATCTCAAATAAAATAATAAATATTACCTATGCCAACAACACAAATTATTAAACCACCATGTATTAAGTATTTATTTTTGTTACCTATCATGCTAAGAGGTTAAAAAAGCATTCATTTAGTTTAGTTTTATTTATTTATTCATCTTTGTTAAATGTGCATGTTCAGATCAACTTGCACAGCTCTCGACAATCTTATAGACCAGTTAGGAAAATCTCTCTGATAGTCTAAATACCTCAAACGATCATGTTATTAGATTCGGACAATGCTCATATGGGGAGGGCAAGAACTCGTGACGATGGGTACGAATGGAAATAAAAAGGGTAATACGTTGAATCCATAATGCAAGAGGGGGTGTTCGAATTAAGTCAAATGAGCCGATGGCTTGAATATTAAGTCATAAAAGAATACCCTATTACAAACGAACACTCTCATATGGTTGAGTAAATAAATCATACCATTAAGAAATTAATCATTAATGAGTGTTGTTGTACCACACGTTTGTTTTGATGTTCCACGTTTGATGCATAAAATTGTCGATCACTGTACCGGTAAGATATACCTTTAGTTTATTATGTTGATGAGTGTTATGATATAAGTCTGACCTTTTACATTCTAGAACCGAGATTAATCGTTAAAAAGAATAGAAGTAGAAGAACAACAACAAAACTTATGTGGGGATTAAAAAGGAAACAAAAACAGATACAAATTTAACGAGGCGAAAGTTCATCGCCGCTTTTGTTTTTACCCCTCAGCATGTCGGTAAAACCGCCTCTCATGATTCTCCGGAATCTCGTGTCTTCGGTTGGTGACGGTGGATTGATGGTGAGCTTGGGGCGCATGACTAGATCGGGTGGTGGTGGTGGCGGGATTTCGATCGAGTCCCTCTTTCCGAGCAGCCCGCCTTCACCAAAGAAACTGGTCATGGAGGATGGCAGCCCAAACTGGCCGCCCATCACCTTGCTAAAGGTGTCGAACGCTCCACCGGACCTCTCCTTGACTATGATTTCCAGAGCCTCCTTGTGTGCTGGATCGAGTGCGTCTGTGTCTTTTAATAGGTTTTGTATTGTTGGCATGAGCAGATCCCGGACACTGGCAGGCGAAATATCTGCAACAAACGGTTATTTATATTTATATTACTTCCGCTACATAACTGAAGATCAATTTTTCTACAACAAAATTGGTCTATAAGACCCCTAGAAATGTCTAAATGTCCTCATAGACTATTTGATGGACATAAGTTTGTATGAAATCCTCTATATAAGTATTACAATAAATTTATAAACGATTTTGGACATCTTAACAAGTTTTTTAGGACACTCTCGAAGTAAAGCACCCTATTTACTTTTTATAACATTTTAGTGTCTTATAAAGACAGTTTCCTATAAAAAGACATGTTGACAGGACACTTTCCGAAAGTTGTGCTATAAAAAGCTAACGTGTCACTTCATTTTAAAAGTGTCCTAAAAAGTTTATTAAGGCGTCCAAAAGTGTCATATCAACAAATTGAATTCACACAGTTGTCACCTTTTGTGAGGCTTAAACTCTTGACCTCGAAGAAGGTTGAGATACTGGATATTGCCACACCAAAGGCCATTTCATATCGTATAAACTTTATTGTAACAATTTTACATATGGCGTACAATTCTTAGGTACTATAAACTTAAGTCCTGTAAAACAGTCTTATTGGGACATTTAGACAAATTTTCCATCCTATAACCCGATTTTGATGTAGTGTCTGCTAAGCAAGGGTCTGGTGTTATTTCAAGAAGTTGTCTTCCTACGGATGAATGTTTTCAAGGATGAATGCACAAGATATGGAAAATGAAAAGAGGCAAACCTGTAGCATCGAGAGCACGGATTGCTTCGCAAAATGCATTGGATCTCTCACGGCGATGCACCATGTTGCTTGTAGGAAGTGGAGTTGTAGAAAGATGAAATATCTTTGATAACAAATGTACACTATGTCAAAGAAACAATTGTTGAAAACATGTATAAACTGAACGACTATCATTTCTCAATTTCGTGGTTCTCATTTTCATTTTCTCCAATAGTCACCGGTTTGATTCACCTCCGGACCATGAAGGTATGCATGGCCGTTAAGTTCACAGCCCCATGGGATTAATTAAGGTGTGTGTCCAAGCTCACCTAGACACCCATGGTTATCCAAACAATAAAAGGACTCGCTAGCCACTATCAAGACAATAAAGATGTTAAACGGCAAAATCTGATTATATGAATAGAATTATAGCAGGTTAAAGGATATAATCTCTTAGGCTCTCCGTTGTGTGTGGTACAGCCACCACTAATGCACGAATAACAGCAATCATGGCTTCGTGGGATCCATCTTCAAGAAAAGCATCCATTTGAACCCGTATTTTGTCAACAATCTAACCAGAAATGAACTTTGATCAGCCACTTGAAAAGAGATAAATCAAAAGGCTCTACCATTAAAAAAATCGCTGTTACTAAAAGCATCAATTTACCACATCGGTTTTGAAGTTCTGAGCCACAGTTCCAAAGGCATCAATGCTTGCATACAAAACATGTAAGTTTGGTTCAGAGCCCAAAGTTACAAGAGCAGGCAAAACATGCGTTGAAGCAACCTTAGCATCAATAAATGGTACCTATTTCGAATCAACGAGATTAAAGGTTTAAGAAGAGGTAGAGAAAAAGTCAGAAACAATAATTGAACCGGGAACTGGACTTACAATCACTTTCAGAAGTTTGGCAGCATTGATTTTTAAATCCATATCAGAGCTCACAACCATTTCCCATAAGATTCTGAACACCATATTCTGGTGTTCTTCAAACATGCTGCACAACAATGATGAAAGGCAACAATGAAAACCCAACCCAGCAATAAACTCGACACTAGAATCAATCAAGGAAATACCAACCAAAGGAAACGGACAGAGTTGTAAATATCAGCACAATGCATTGCTGATTGACCCTCCTGCATAGCACTCTGGACCAAGAGATTCCTCAAGTATTCGGTTAATAGTTCCTGCTTGCTAGGGGCTCCAAGGACACCCGCCAAAAGAATCGGTAGGACACACAAGGTGGCAATTCTCTCAGCTACTGCATTTTTTGGTCTTAGAGCTAAAACAGTAAAAAGAATCATTCAGCATGGAATATTAAGGTTATTTGTAAACAATTAACATGTAGAGTCCAGCCTCCAAAAGGTGAGTAGGAGCATGTGCAAGTATTTGTCGTGTGTGTGTGTATAAAATTTCAGAAAAAACAATAGTGGGAGCAGTGGGACTTTCAACCTTGGACTTTTGACTGAGCTGTAGGGGGAAGCATGCCAAACCAGCAGAATCGCCAACCGCAACCAAAAATATAGGCAGCATTACATGTGTGAGATAATCGTCGCCAAATCGTGCAGAAACAGCCAGCAGAAACTGAGATGACAAAATCATGAACCGTTAAAAGTTTGCTTAGAAAATATGGACATGCATATAAATAGCAAAAGTGTGGAAAAATTAATACACTTGAGATCCGTCTTCTCAAACCATCTTCCTTTTGTGGTAATAGAGAGACGATCCGAATCAGATGGGAAAAGCAGTCATCACGAAGCCACTCAAAAATAGGCCAATCGACATTTCCCCTGTCGAAATGTAAACAGTGTACTTTTTAGAAGGTGTTAATGAACACTTCTCGGAAAAGAACCAATCTGAGTTGGAACTCACTCTGCATATTTTTCAAGCAATGGCATTGAAAATGACGATTCTTTGGAATCTGAAACAGATGGATATGGACATGTCTCAATAGATATCTGGTGTACAGTTGGAAGCAATTCCAACAGCACCCGCACTAAAACATCAACTGTCCAACGCTCTCTTTCTCCTAAAATGTGGAAGTGCGACTCCACAGAAGCTTCAACCCCTGAAAGAGGTGGGCAATGCTGAAGAAAGACCATGTAAGGGACTACATTTGTACCAAGATGGTTTTGGTCAAAAGATAACAACTATTAGTTTGTAGCTTTCTTTTACCTCAATGGAGGTCAATATGTGAGAAAGTAACACTTGTAGAAGGTGATCCAGCTTCTTTCCCCACTTCAACAAAGCAGGAACTAGTTCTTTGATTGTTGTTTCTACAACCACTCCAGATGGATCACAAACTAACTGGAACATCACTTCCTCCACCTAAAAAACATAACAAGAAAAAGGTATCGGGAAAATGGAATATCATATTCTTCCAGCTTCCTTTCATATTTGTTTTTGTAAGTCACCATATTATGATCATGGGAAAACGCTACATTCCCTAGACCATGTAGCTTACATTGTAGAATCCTGTCAAGTCAGAAATCTTCTCCATGATAGCCTCGAAGCATATTAGTGAGGCTGACCTTGAAATATTTATCCATATTTGGGAAGAGTGGAAGCAGCAAAGCCAGATTATGGGCAGCAGCCTCACGAACTACAGGTGCAGAATCCTCTACCAGCTGTTGCACAATAGATAGGATGAGGGAGTCCCGGATCTCTGGACGCACAAACTCTGCAAGTTCCCCACATGATTGAGCAACAAGCAACCTGCGCTCCTCGTACATGTCACTAATCTGCATTGTATGAAATAAGTATTTAAAATTAAATCTTGTTATCTGAAATTATGGCAAGGAAAATGAAGAGAAGTCTCACTTGCTCCCAACACTGCGGCAGCAACTCTGTTTCTGTTCGCATCTCTCCCACCTTCTTAGCGAGGGTGACACAGGCCTGAAACGAAAACAATATGTGGCATTAAGACTTTACCAACACAACAAAATTTAGCAATCTATGCATTCAGAATCATACATCCATAATAATTCGTCTTTGCTTTTCATCCGGGCGCTTAATCAAGTTAAACAATTTGTGAGTCAAGGAATCTCTTGTTTGACTATCTGGGTGACGCTCAATTGCACACATCATGAGGGGAAGAAGCTCCTATAGAAAAATAACAACAATCAATGCAATAAGATTTGTGATTCTTGGAGAATTTAGTAATTCAGTATGAAGAAAAAGTGGAATCAAGCTGTTGAATAACCTCTCGATGATTGATGAGCACATAAGGAACAATTTTGGGCAGTGCATCTGCAAGAATCTGAATTGTTCCAGTATCCTGAGAAGTTTAAAATTTGCATATATAAGATTGCCTTTATGAAAAAGACTAATCACTAATTGCCAGAGACAGTTTTTAGAGCATTGATGTCAAAAGATTACCTTCTTCTCAGAATCACGTTCAACAACAGGACTATTCGACCCTGAAAGCGATCCATTATCAGTTACGACAGGCACAGCATTCTCTTTGGGGGAACTTTCAGCAACATCAGTAACATTTTTATCATCATCTGATTTGGGAAACTCCTCATGTTTATCAGCAATACCATCTATGTTCTGAATTGTCACGTTCTGGGACTCCACATTTTCTAAATTTCCAGGAGGACTACCACTCGGTAGTGGCACCATATCATTTTCACATAATTTTATTACTTCATCTTTTCTATCAGTTATATCTTCCTCCAGGCTATTTCTGGATCCTACAGGTTCCGCATCAGTAGATTTGATAGCATTCAGCCTCTCAATCTCCTTCTGCAGCGATTCTATTTCTTCCTTGTAGCCATCTACGGATGGTGCTTGCCCCTCTTCTCCACCACCAGATACTGTATCTTCTGGTGGTTGAGCTCCTTCCATGTGCACTTTAAGTGAACCTATTTCAGCCTTGCAGCCATTTAATTCCTTTCTCCGCTGTTCTAGTGACTGCTTTAGATCTTGAACCTAATGCATAAAGAGTTCATAGATGAGTGACCGCAAGTACACATTATCAGATAGATGTTGCTCGATGCAGCGTTAATGGGTGATTAAAGTACCAGATTCTCTTTCTCCTTGATATCCTTCTGTAAACTCTCCAATGACTTCTTTAAAGCCACAGCCTGAGCATCCGCCAAATCTCTGCTTCTCAACAAGGACTGTTTTTCATGTTTGAGCTTATCATTTTCCTTCACCAATGATTCATTCTTCTTAAGCATGGAAAACTTCTCCTGAAGAATTAGGGCACCATCTTGAGATATGCAGTTTCACCATTGGTAGCATATGATTTCAATTTTATGACATTTTTGTATTCTACAAAATACTCCTTACTGTTTGCTTGTTGGTAATGCAAACAAAAATCATGATTATTATATTTTTCTTTGATAAAGCATTGCACAAAAACAAGATAGCTCATAGTAATATCGAGTTTTAGCGGTGTGTTCAGAAAGACTTTCTAAAAATAAGGACATACAAATCCAAGTATTTTAGACATAGTCCAAAAAGGTTGTAGCCATGCAACGTGATCAACATTAACCCTGAATTAAATCACTAAATCTGTGAGGATATACTAAAAAAGACTGATATGACTCGAAACAATTGTGGAAATAATAAATGTTTTCGGTAGGTGCTTTAGAAGGGGCACCATATCCTATAAGGCTATAAACTTCTTGGCTTGAGCAAAAACAAGTGCTTTTGCTCTAGCAATCATATAAAGCAGTCCTACATGAGAAACAAGTAAACACAAGCATCAAATATTTAAAAGCATAAGATGAGCTCATATGTCATATAACAGATTGTTCTAAGAATAAATGAGAGACAAGTTGTATAACCATAAGGTAAGCTGCTTCAAGAAGTACCTCAGCTGCTTCTGTAGTGGAAGATAGATACTGATAGTAGTAATGGCGCAAGGCATCTGGCACAGATGCAAATGAGTTCTGCCACTCATCTAGATTCTGGTCACTAACCTGCAGTCGTGACAAAGGATTTTCAACAATGTTTGACAGCCCTTAAATACGTGCATGATGTTTAAGGTATTAAGGTCCTTTTGAAAAAATAAAACCTCCTATCAACGACTTATGTCTTACCGGATAAGAGCTTAGACTTATAAAACAACATATCTTTCACCAAAAAGAGACTAATATTGGCCTTTGCCGCCAGCAATTAGACTGAAGAACCACCGAAAATCATGCGAAAATCGAACTCGAAGTTATAGGGGTCAATCAAGTCATTGGCAGTTTCTTTTTCCATTTCCTAATATGATTTAAACAATAAACACATTCGTATTCTGGTGGTTTGGTGATGAAAAGAAACCAAAAGCTGGTAGTGATGGGAAGTATCACATGGACTATGTAGTGGCGGTGAGAGGAGAGCAGAGAGAAGCTCCAAAAGACCATCATGGCTGATAACAAGCTCGAGCTTTACGAGTTAGGACTTATATCATGACAATGGAACATTTGACAATTGAGAACATCAAAGATGTGCAAGTCTCTAAGGCACAAAACTTTTAGTGCTCTTAGAAAAATACCAATACTTCTTATTTTGATTTTTTTCTAAATGAAATATTATTTTTGATAAGTTTTAATTAGCACTTATGTCTTTTTATTTGTTGGTAATAGTTTTGATTCTAATTACACATTTATGGTTTACAAAAACAAAGAGTTTTATACTTTTATTGATTCTGCTTATCAATAACAAGTGAACTTAAGACTTCAGACTTCAGCACCTCTTGAAAAACAAACAACACCTAGAAGTATTTAGGTAACCAAAATGAGCTAACATGGCAGTGAAGATAATAGAGAACTGTTTGGTTGTCTACTTTAATAACTCCTACCATGTACAAGTAATATTCCTTTTCTCAAAAAAAATGTACAAGTAATATTCCTGTCAGTACTGTTCTGTTGGTTTAAACTGACTCATTGGCAAAAAGAAAAGCCATTAGTATAAGGTTGAGTAATTAGGTGCATGATATAAGGTTGAGTAATTAGCCATTAGTATAAGGTTGAGCCATTAGCATTTATATATGCACACATATGCAGGAAAAACTCAATCCACCACATACTCGAATAAGTATCCTTGAGAGATTGCTCCCATGAATTCTGTACTACCTATTTAAATGCTATTCGAACATATCTGTAACAGAATTAAGCACATTGTGAATTAGGTTATACTAATTTAAAATTGCAATATTTATTGATGGGAAAAGAAAAAATATAGCTGGTATATTCTTCATTTAAGACACTTTTCTGGTCCTGGTATCCATGTAGCTGGTCTATATCTTCAGTCGGACAGGGTTTAGAATGCCAAAGGGCTATCATTACAGTGTAGACCAAAGGTTCTGGTCCATCGTGTAACCTAAGAATGCATTAAACTCGTTCTTACAAGTGGCTAAAAGATAATATTGTTGAAGAAAAGAGGAACTAGGAAAAATAATATAACCACATTGTGCACAACTACACATTAACAAACTTCTAAAGACTAAAAGTAACCTGAGACAATTTTCGGAAAATAACTCACTGCTCATTCTAAATCATCCTTTTTACATCACTTATAAGGAAGACTTTTTTAGGTTGAGCAACTAGGCCATAGGGTCATACTACACATGCAAACTAAAGGTCATCGATCAGTACATGAGAGAAGTTTCCATTCAAATTCAAAAGAAGATGCTTCTTTTCTGCGTAAGTCATTGTTATGTGAGTCGGTTCAGTTGAGGTCAGTGGGATAAAGACAGCAAGAACGTATTTAGAGTTCGATATCATATCTGGCTCGGCAAGACTCAGAGAACACTCTTTCATTCATTGGTATATTCAATATGAATCACACGGCAATCCATATGGAAGGAAAGTTCTGTGTGTGCGACAACGAAATTGACCTGCTTTTGTAAGTGAAAACAAGATCTTCTGCCATAGTGGAGGGTGACAAGGTGCTACAAGTACTTGCATTCGATTGTTATCTGAAACGACACATCAACTCACACATTCCTGTGTCCAAGCGACTCAAACTCACAAACCTAAGGGTTGTAGACTTTGATTGGAAGTCCTACTCACATGACGCATAACACATAAAGGTAAAAGTTCCAAGATCATGACAAAGTCTTGAGCAATGTTGACTCTTTCAGTGGTTAGTATCTACTTCACAAGTACCATGAAACAGGTTTCATATAATAGCGAACTAACAGAAGCAGCACTTACCTCTTCATAAAAGGTCATGGCTGTCAAACGGTATCCTGCTAAAAGCAGATATTCCTTTACAGCACAGTTTAGGTCTTGACGCTCCTTTGCCTTTAAAGGGCCCAGATCAGAGAACGTTGTCTCCCTGCTTTGTTGAACATTGGATCCATCTTTTGCATTAGCATCTGCAAGCATATCGCATTGCATGTTTTAAAGTAAGTAATTTCAAGAAAACAAGAATAAGGTTATTTCATAAAGCAGCCAGAAAACAAAATAAAGCATTAAGGATTTTCAGCCACATTCAAAGTCCAGTCAAACATAGTTGTACACTGAATGAACAGGGGGAAGTGAAGAAATATCAGTGTTGGGTTTTACAACTACATTCTAAGTCCAACATAGTTGCACACGGCACACCAAGTGGAAAAGGAGATGTTTAGAAATATCTTGATATTTAACCAATTACACTGTGCTGGCAAACTCAAGTATGAATGTAACTAAACATAATTTCCTACTACTACTCATTGGAGAACTAAATATGTTTGTAGAAAAGGATAGGATCATCGCTAGTTCTATCAAAACAACATTTGTATTACTCTACATAAAGGTCTTCAGCAAAGAAACCATATAGAAGCAAAACAAATAAATTAGTTGTCAACAAAAAATGAACAAGTAATTACCACTTGGTTCATCCATTTTGGCCTCACATCTCATTTGCAACTCAGTCTTCAGCTTCAGAATGTCTTCTTGAGCCAAACGGTTCTCATAGTCTTTGATTGCTAGTTTCTCTGCTAGTGCTTCTTTTTCCTCTAGCAAACTCTGTGGGTCGGCAACTAGTTCATGTAAATGAAAAGGAAATAAGCCTTCACATCACGCACATTTTCAACTAGGAACCATATGGTTTATCTTATAAAGAAAGGGGATTATAGTGATACACAACCATCATTTATATACAGTATTATCAAAGTTGAAACTCCAAATCAGCAATGACTACAGAGATGAATAAGCTGCTGCATGATTTTGGCCCATGCTAAGTAGTCTTAATGGCTTAAAGCTGATCAATTCCATCCAAACTACGAGTGGTTAAATCGCTGCAGGTGATCTGTTTTTCTCCAACAAATGAACACCTCTTGCATGCCTATCAGCCTATGTGCTGACTATAACAGGTAAACCAATAATTTTAAATATTAGTGGGTCATGTAGAAGTTGTTTTGGTTTTATATACGATTATTCCCGTGTTACTTAACCGATCTTCTTTTTGGCTAGTGGCTACTAAATAAACCTCCTGGATTCGGAGACACAAAAATGAGCAACAAAATTCTTTTGTTTACCTACTCAAAATATTGTCCTAGAATTCTAGCTTCATCTTTTGAATTTCCTTTTCTCATAGTACAAAGTAAACCAATTTCTTTTAGTGTTCAAGAGATGAATATGGAGTCAGATAATGTGCTGAAAACATAAGCAGATAGATATTAGGAATACTTTTTATAAATCACCACTGTAATGCATGTTTGGTCTGTGCCACAAAAGCACAAAAGATAAGGAAAGATGAGCAGGTTGGAAAGGGGAGTAGAATAAGGATAAAGTCTGTGCTTCTAAAATGCCTTGCAAACAGTAATATACAAGTTCTAAGGTGTTAAAAATACAAGTGCAAATTCTAGTGATGCACCTATATCAATAGTTAGAATGATATCTAATGAATTTGCCATCTATAGGCAAGCATTCAGTCAAAAAACAGCAATTTGAATGTTAAATCATATGAATTAAACATCAATTTGAGCAAATGATATCAAACCTCGAAGAGAATTAAACCGGGAGATCTGATCTGGCGGAAACTGAACGGGATCAGCGAAGAACTCCTTGAGGCGAATAGCTTGATCATCACGGCCATCCTCGAGGAGCTCGTGAAGCAGCTCAAACGCCGATAACACGTAATTCTCTTCCAATAAGAAGTTCACAACGCAATTACACAGCGATGATTTCTCAACGTCCATGTTTCTGTAATCAATCTATCGCGAAAACATCGAAATTTGATATCTGTGTGGCTTTTCTGTGATGGATTCGATGGCGAATTCGAAATTAGGTTCATGAGATTTGAAGGTTTTAATAAGATCTGTTCATGGAGTCCGAGAGGTTGAAGAAGAAGAAGAGTAAATAAAAACTCGTTAGTCTCTTATGGAAAAACAAAAAAATTAAATTGACGATCTCGTGTGATAGGCTATGGTGCTTCGCAGGAAATATTGTGTTCCCTGCTCAAATCGAGATGGACGGTGATTGTTATCTGGTGATGGTAAGATGAAAAGCATGCCGTTGGATTAGAAATGCAAATCTGGTATATGGTAGGGCGGATCGCAACTGTTTTTGGCACAAACCAAACCCGATAGAACTGGATTTGACGAAAAAGAATGAAAAATTTTGAAGTATTTTATGTGAGGGGCTGTTAGGCCGTGCATACCGAGGGAAACCGGTTGGGAGGGTTGAAGCCGGCGGGTTGGACAGGCTGGGTGGGCTCTGATACGAGGCGAGCGGGTTGAGCGGTTTTAGGTTCCGGCGGTTTCCATACATAAAAATATATATATATATAACCGTTATACAATGGTAAAAAAATAATTTTTTTCTTTTTCCAATTTATTAAATACACTTATATCCTAAGTTATATTTTCTCTAAATCATGAATCCAAACAGTGGATCTTCATTCCGCTGGTCACAATTGAAACGTAAAAAGGTGGTAGATGAGTCGTTGGAGGAGTACTCCAGTGCGGACCTCCGTGGGGATCACAACGAGACGGAGGTGATTCAGAGGTTGAATCTGCACAATGCAATGCAATGACTAATGGGAGGCATTTGTTGTGGTTGATTGAGCCGATGATCGAGCTGAGAGTGGCGGATACGGCCGTAAAGGAGTGGAGTGACCATGTTGCTTTCACGACGGACTTGCAGAGGGAGTTTAGGGACGATGCCTGGAGGAATATCGTTTCTGGTCTTCCTATTATATTTCCGAGATGTACTTGCAAGCTTACCAATGCGGTTGTTGCTGGTGTTATTTTGGCTTCTAGACAAGTTTGTTTTTTCAGATTGGCTTTATGTTAAGTCCAACACCTCTCGCAAAGTAGTAGCTTACGAAAAAACCCCTTTAAAACCGCTCCCTTTTACAAGATATATTGGGCCGCAATGGACCCGCTACCAACCATTCCCACTGTCGTTGACCCACCCCATCCCCATTCCAACACCCATTCTCTCCCACCTCTACCCATGCCCAAAATCCGCCTCATTTACAGCTACGGCGGCCACATCGTCCCCCGTCCACAAACAAAATCCCTCTGTTACGTCGACGGCAAGGCCTGCATCGTCGCCATTAACCGAACTTATTGACCAAAAGGGTGTTATTTTAAAACGTATTTTCCAAATAAGGTGGGAGAGAATGGGTGTTGGAATGCGGATGGGGCGGGTCAATGACGGTGGGAGTGGTTGGTAGTGGGTCCATCACGGCCCAATATATCTTGTAAAAGGGAGCGGTTTAAAAGGGGTTTTTCGTAAGCTACTACTTTGCGAGAGGTGTTGGACTTAACATAAAGCCAATCTGAAAAAACAAATCTGTCTAGAAGCCAAAATAACACCAGCAACAACCGCATTGGTAAGCTTGCAAGTACATCTCGGAAATATAATACGAAGACCAGAAACAATATTCCTCCAGGCATCGTCCCTAAACGCCCTTTGCAAGTCCGTCGTCAAAGCAACATGCTCACTCCACTCCTTTACAACCGTATCCGCCACTCTCAGCTCGATCATCGGCTCAATCAACCACAACAAATGCCTCCCATTAGTCGTTGCACTGTGCAGATTCAACCTTTGAATCGCCTCCGTCTCGTTGTGATCCCCACGGAAGTCCGCACTGGAGTACTCCTCCAACGACTCATTTACCACCTTCAAACTAGCGTATACAATTTTATCCTTTTTTTTAACGGCATTTTTAACTCACACACACGTTCCAGGGGTATCCGGATCCATACGGGCACCGACTAATCCCCTGCGCCCATGAGCCGACCCGAAGGCCAACCCATGGACTCGCCTCTAAACCGACCCGAAGACCGGTCAAGAGCTGGATACCGCAGAAGAGGACTATAAGGCCTTTGGCCTTTTTGTACCAAGCGGGGCTCGAACCCGCGCCAACCTATCTTTCGAGGCAAACGCAAGAATGTTACCTACCACCGCTGGGCTAGACATTCATTGGTCAATTCTATCGTAACTTATATTTCTTTCCTCTTCACCTACATATCATTGGATTACAATACTTGCCACAAATAAAAAATATGTCGGATTGATTGGATCACATTACTCAAAAAAGGTACGATATCATATTTATAAATTACAACTTCTATCATTTATGTATTTTTTTTTTTCTTTCGATGTGCTCTAGAATAAATGGATACAATAGTAACATAGTTTAAACCAATATTCATCCAAGACAATATACTATTTTTCTTGTCATAGTGGGATAATTATGACCTAAAGTTTGATTTAAATTTATATTATGTTATTGTTTGGCTTTAGAGCATCTCCAATGGGTAACACTATTTTTTACATTAAATGTCAAAAATAGTGTAAAAGATAGTGTAATATTTAGTGTTACTAGTACATCTTCTCCAATGGGTAACACTATTTTTTACACCAAATCCTTTTACATTGAAAAGTAGTGTAAAAAATAGTGTTACACCAAATATAGTGTACCCCATTGGAGATGTGAATAGTAACATTTACACCAAATTTAATGTTTAGTGTAACATTTGGTGACCCTATTGGAGATGGTCTAAATGATGAAAGTACATTACATGAAATAGATAAAAATTAAATTACGTTGTTATTTAGAAAGAATTGTTTTAAAGTAGTTAATGACCAAAGTATAAGGGCTATATCATGGAAATTCAAAAAACTTGTGGGTTGGTAATGAAAATATAAACATGCCAAGTTGCCAACCATGAGGGTAGATGTGGTGGAAAACCAGAGACTTGGCAATCGGTCAACCCTCTAGTAGCAAAAATTGTTAATTCAAAACACAAAACTAGTAATATTTGTTAAAAATGATTCAAACTATTTAATTTACAGAAAACTAATCAACTTTGTTAAAAACGATATAAACTTGTCATCCATGTTCCATCGTACCTTGGCGACTTTGTGCCAGACTCGCTCATGTGGGCATACAAGGTTCTAAAAAAGCAGTACCATTAAACACAACGTTAACTCTCCTGTACGGTTTTAAATATGCCATGAGTGTTCTCAAAACGTCGTTAAACTTCTGTTTATTTTTAAAGTTGGTGCTTTTTTTAACTTTTTAATATAACATTTTTCAGTATGCTTATATGTTTGTTTATGAATTTAAATTGTTCGGTATCGTTAAACACATGTGATATGCATATTTGTTGCTTTAAATCACACTTCTTCCCAAAGTGTGACTGTATCATCTCCTACCATGTAAAATCTTGCGTACTTATTTTCCTTTCAATACTTTATTCGAATCCAAAATCTAGGTACGTTCCTTTAGATAAATGATTGAACCAAGAGCAGACTACAGATACGACTGTTGACGTATAAATAAAATGACTTTTTCTCCATTCCAATACATACAAATATCGATTTTGACAACGACGTATTCGGATAACATTTTTTAGCTAGGGCTAAAAAGGGAAGAAATGTTTTGGTTACCCTCAGCCAAAGCAGCTATTGACCAATCAAATGAATGTGGGTCCCAAAGGGGTATAAAGAATTAAAGGCTATCGATGCTAACAATATCATCAACAATTTCACTTGAGTTACCATCCTGAAGCAAGCAAAGAATTCTTCAAACAACCATATCCCCAATTCCCACCTCTACAAACTCCAAATTCAACTCAAATTTTCATTCAAGATTTTCAGGTACCTATCTATCTTATCTTGGTTTCTAAGTTTATCTTACCTCTCAGCAAGCTCTGCAGCCTGCTGCAATGGTACGGCAGGCTGCAGAGCTTACTGCTCTTATGCTCTCAGTGTATGCGAGAGCAAAAGAGATAAGAGATGCTGTGAAAGGTTGTACCTTTCTTTTCTGGTGGTGTACCTTTGGTCTGGCAAACTGCAATGAATCTACCTTTAGATGGACCTCAGATTTCTGGGTGTTCATTGTATCGAAATCCCAAAAAAGGGTTTTTATCGGTATCGGTTAAACATTGATATAAATTCATAGTTTTATCCTACTAATCTTGAAATTAGAAGCAGCAATTTATTTAACATATACAAGCCAAATGTCTGAGGGAAGCAAACTATAAACAAAACAGTTATATTCATGAATTATTTTTACACTTTCACCTAATTATGTGGTTCAAATTCATGAAGACAGATCCAAAGAAGAGAAAGCAAAGACAAATTCTTCACTTGAAAGTTGAAAGAAATCCCAAATGGAATCCTCAGAGGTACTAACCAACTTGTTATCTTCCTTCCGTTGCAAACAAATCATCGTTCTTGTAAAATTGCTAAACACTAAACTTTATAAGAATAGGCGAAAAAATGCATGACGTTTTTTTTTTTTTTTTTTTTTTTGCATTTTCATTTCCAAAATCGCTTGCTATAACATACATACCCCTCTGTCTCAAATAAGTGTCCACAATTATTTTAGTCTATCCCTTCGTTTTCAAAAGCGCATACTTTCCAATCTTAACATTGTTATGAGATGAACAAATGTCATCACTCCTGCTATTATTAAAGGTAAGTTTGTCGTTTAATACGCGCATTTCCAGCACTATTCAACTTTTTTTTATTGTGGACATTTATTTTGGGATGGAGGTAGCATTGCAATGAATTTGTTGTTTGCAATTTTACATAATTTATAGCAAAAACTTCCTGAGTATATTTTCAATTATCTTGATTTTTTTCTGAGTATCCTAATTATGTTTCAGATTCCTAAAAGGCCATCTCCAACTTCAAAACGAGAGAGATTTGTAAATCCCACGAAATCCCGAGCCGAGGCCGAGCTTTCAGAAGCACGAAAAACAGTTCGAGATCTGGCTCTAAAGATCGAAGAAGCAAACTCAAGCGCCAAAAGAATGCAGCAAAAAACACCAAAATCCCCTGAACAAGAAGCGCCGTTGATGAACAAGAGGATCGTCGGTATGCACAAGTGACGAAAGAAATCGAACAAATCAAACACGAACTGGGTAAACTCAAAATCGACATGAAACATGTTTTGAAGAAGAAGAAAAACGCAGAAAACGCGTTCCAAGCCACGGGTTCTAAAATCTCTACACTTTCGAGCGCCACCGAAAGAATCAAGAAAGAGATCGAAGATCTCGACGAAGAGCACGTTCTTGTCGAATTAGCACGGATCGAAGCCGTTAAAGAACGTGCGGCCATCGAAGCTCAGAGAAAAGAAGAAGCCGATCGCTACAAAACCCAATTGGAAGAAATCAAAAAGAAAGTTGAAGGGATCCTCAAACAGAACGAAACGACAAACGAGCTCCAACTGACGCTTTATAACGTGAACTCGATAGAAAACGAGCTCGGCCGAGTTAAGAAAAGGGACGAAACTCCCATTCAGCTACGTGCAATCACCGAAGAACTCGAATCGGCAAAAGCAGAACTCGCCGACATCAAAAGGGAGGTTTCGAATTCATGGCTTCCATGGACGTCATCCGAAAAGAGCTCAGAAGCGCTCGAGAAGAAACAGCCCGGTTGGAGAAAGAAGAAGAGAAACGAGACTTAATCGTTCAGAACCTCAACTCGAAGTTACTAAAAGGGAAAGCCAAACTAGAATCCATCACAGCTACCACCGAAAAAGCCAACGCAATTGCATCGAATCTATCGCTCACCGTCGAACACTTACGAGCAGAGTCCGAGACAGCAAAGAAAGAAAACGAGCTCATCAACGAAGAAATCAAAAACATCAAGCTGGAAATTCCAAAAACCGAGCTCGAAATAGAATTATCGGAATCAAGATTAGAAGCAGCCATGGAGGAACTCGAAACAGCAAAATCTTCAGAATTTCGAGCTCTCGAGAATCTCAAAAACCTGATCGATTCTACAGTACGAGCACGGGAATCGGCCACGCTAAATAGCTCGACGATAACAATTACCAATTTCGAATACGAGTATTTAACGGGAAAGGCCGGTGGGGCCAAAGAGATTGCCGATAAAAAGGTTGCGGCAGCCCAGGCTTGGGTGGAAGCTTTAAAAGCGAACGAAAAGGAGATATTGATGAAAATAGAAATGGCAAAAAGAGAAATTAGAGAGCTCGATATTGAGGTAGAGGAAGAAAGTGGGGAGACGTATGGAATGGATTTAGGAGCCAGCAGAAGGCGGTCCGTCGATAGCGAGTCAAATAGATGGGCACAAAACGGGCCAAAAGTTTCGGCATCACCTCGAAGATCGTTGTACAAAATCGGAAATATGACCCCCGGGAAGCGAGGCAGACCACAAAAGTTGCTATCTCAGGCAACCCGGCAAGCGATTAAATCAGCTTCTTTCACTAAGAAAAGGGAAAAGATTACACGAAATCTATCGAAATTACTGGGTGATGAAAACGCTGAAATGGATGAGTGAATAGTTTAAACATTATAATCGCTCGTAATATTCACCGACATTGTTTACGTTATGCTGTACAAAGAGTATTGTGTATAGGCTTCTTCAGTGCAAGTCCACAAGCCCGATCGGGCCAACTTTTTTCCAAGGCCCAATCAAACCCCGGCCTGGAAAAAACCCTGCTTGGACCTGAAAAATCCTGCCCTTTTTTTGGTTGACCAAAAACGAGATTGAGAGGCCCGGGCCCGAAAATGCCCGTTGACTACAGGTGACGGTGTGTGCACAGAAAAAAAACGAGTACAGAGGTTACGGGAAATGCAAACGTAAAGTCACATTTTACCAAGAAACCCATGTGGGTGAAGCAATAAGCTCTAATACTTTTTTAAAAAGCTTTTACAAGTAATAGACAAATGGAAACAAGAAACGTATACTTTTATACTATGATCCATATAACAACACTAACACAAACAGAGAAAAGAGACACCCCAAGATACGAATTATGCAACATGGGGTGTCGGTCGTCAAGCAAAGAAACAAAACGAACAACTAAAACCACGATCATAAAAAACATGTACCGTAACCAACCATCAACTTCACAAGCACATACATTCTAAGAAAACCCAGCAGCCGTGTTATTGCTGTGGCATCGTAATCTGCACTGGTGTCGAGGGATCCGACAACTCCACTCCGGTTTTCGCCACCGTTTCGTATTTCGGAGGCGGAAACGCCGGCGCCGAAGGCTGGCTCTTGTATATCTGAGCATACGCAAGGTCGTTATCGTACTCATTCTCGTAAGCAGGGGTCGTGGTGGTGGTAGGGTCCACCGGTTGCACCAACGTTACCACCCGGTTAGACGGAGTCACGGGCGCTGCAGCCGCTGCCTGTTCCGGTACCGACAGAGATACCGTAGCCTCCTTATAAGCCACGTGGGAATTCACTGGCGAAGGAGGCCGACCTAAAGATCCGTTCATATCAGATGGAGCGGGAATGTTGTACGACTGATCGGTGGGTCCCACAGGCATTACATAGATAGGGTAGGGCTGATTTGGTGGCCGCTGCTGATAGGGCACATACATGGGGTAGTAAGATGAGATGGGTAACGGTCCTGTTGGGTATTGGATGTATTGTGGTGATCCAGTGCGAATATACTGAATGGGCAGGTGCTGTCGATGGTCGGAGATGTGTGGCATCGGATAACCCGAAACTTGAAAGGTTTTTTGCAGTTGGATTGTCGATGACGGATGGTAGATGATACTCTCCGACTCATGAAGCACCTGGTCTTGATACATCCAGGGCTTTAGATTGGGAAAAGCACTTGCCGCAGAATTATCACTATCAATTATCAAAAGACGAAAGTATTAGTATAACTAGAGGCGTAAATGATTCGAGCTTTTGACGAGCAACTCGAGCTCCCAAACAAAATAAAACTCATTTAAGTTAACGAGTTGAGTTTCATAACACCAATGTTTGAGCGGCTTGTACAAAAACCCTTCGAGCCGAGCAATTCGAGCATACATTATTTTGATCCAAACATGCTCAGATGTTCGTAAATCATACAGTAAAATATAAAAACTATTGAACTTGTGCCAGTATACGAGTTAATCGATCGCAAATTTGAGCCCATAAACAAGCAACACGCTCGAGCTCTATAATTCAAAAAATATTTGAGCTCAAGCCGAAGCCCTAGTTTGAAAAAGTTATTTGAGCTTGAACCTCGTATTAACTTTTCAAGTTGGGCTCAAATAACCTACTACTTCACTCGGCTCGGCACGTTTACGCCCCTACGTGGGACAGGACACAACATAACGAAAACTCGTTGGTGCAAACATTAGATGCGGATAGAACATGACTAAGACGTAAGACCATAATAGGGAGATCAAAAAATAAGAGATGGGACAAAATTGATAAATTACTAAGCTACTTATGTCAAATTAAAACCCTAACACCTTCCATAGGTTCCTTCACTGGCCTACCTGACTCTTGCCCTACAGGTCCAAACGCACCCTAAAAGCATTCATTTCATCATACAAGTAATAAATTGTGTTGATATCTATATTCGATTCATTTAAACCATATGCTTCACATTTCGCCCTTGATCATAGCACACAGTGTTGTAAAACTCGGCTGCCGCGATTACTCGCTACTCGGGCCTAGGCCGAGGCGATTAGGGTAAATCGGGATAGTTACTTGCTAGGCGGTCCTACTCGGGGATAAGTGGTCAACACGGTCAAAGCCAGTCAACAAATTAAATTTAGATTTTAAGGTCGCCGATTTCTCAATTTATGTCAATTTCACTTCTCGATTAAGGTAGCGACCAAGCCGATTGAAGCAGCAATTGAAGCACGATAGCAGCAAGCCAACAATTTCTTTCCTCTAGTTCGATTTATGTTTTGAAACTTTCGATTTCTTTCCTTCTGTTTCGATTTCTTTAATGTTAATTTTCTTGCTACCAAACAGAAGCAGCAAAGTTGATTTCTTTCTACGAAATTGATTTCTTTCATTTTCTGGTTCGATTTCTTGCTCTTTTTCTGTTGAGTTCTTGACATAACCTGTTGGTACTTGGTATAAAGCATCACTGCATCAGTGTCTTTCTTCTTAACCTTTTCTGTTGATTTCTTGACATAACCTTCACTATCTCGATTATATTGCTAATTGTTTACTTTTTAAGTGTTAATCTTAATTACTTGCATTATACTGTTAATATTCTTGCTATATGTATAATTTTAAAAATTAAACATAAAAATTCCCAATCCGAGTATTCCCCACCTAATCCGAGTACTGGTTAAAAGGGGGCCGGCCGCTCTAGTATCGCCTAACAAGTTTTGCAACATTGATAGCACGATTAAAATCCTCATCAATCTTCTTTGTCATTTCATAATGCCAACCCCAAATAACAAAAAAGATACCTCTAAACTTCTTTACGTCCAACCATCTCCCGCTTCCTAATGTTGTAACTCAAACAAGAATTCATCCATAACCCACCCCCAACGCTCTCTGTGCCATGTTTTCAAGCTCATTGCTATACCCTCAAACAGAATTTTAATCACATTACAAAAATCATATCAGTTTTCTTATTCTCAAGACTGTAAAACATCATTTAGCACTTTCTTATGTCCCTTGTCTATATCAATATTCAATAATCATAAATATGTGTGTGTGTGTGTGTTCTTTATCTGCAATCCCAATTACTAGAAACTACAAGTTCACTAATAATGTCAAAATCTCATAATTCAGATGGTTCAAGATTCATCACAATTTGGCCAAATAAATGAAATCTTGGAGAATGTCTATATGAATATAACCATGAGTTGAGATTTCAATCTACATACCTTTCAGTTGAACCAGGTGCACCCAATTTAACCTTAAAATTGCTACTACCATCTTCATTACTAACCCCAATCGGAGCCAAATTGGAGGCCGAAACCGAAGAATTGATCGACCCAAACGAAGAACAAGTATCTAAAACCATCGATTCTTTCCCAGAATCCCCGCTGCTATTCTCTCCACCATTGTTATTCCCTTCCAAACAATCCATCCCCACCAACCCGTTTCCCATACCCGACCCGTCAGACAACCCTCGGTTGATAATTATGGTGCCCTTCAACGCGTCGGAAAACCAAGACTCCGATTTCGGGTCGAGCAGCAGGGATCCGACGGACTCGGGTCGGGTTGAAAAGAGGAACAATCTGATGCGCGCAGGCGTAGGGGAGGCCGCGATGCGGTCGTGCTCTTCGATCATGTTGCTGAGGTCTTCGTCTGTAGTGATGGAGATGAGGGCGTCCAGGTCTTCGTTTGGAAGCTGGTATTTGAGGGCGAAGGGTCGGTTTCCGTACAGGGTCCGAGAGAGGTGGTGGGTCAGTGCGGCGATGGTGGCGGCCGTAGTGCGGCGGTCGACGGCGACTATGCGGGTGTCTCCGCCGGCGTAGCATAGGGATTTGGTCTGCGGACGGGGGACGATATGGCCGCCATAACTGCACATTAAGCGGATTTTTGAGGTGGGTAAGGGTGGGAGGGAGTGGGAGTGGGTGTGGGAATGGGAATGGGGTTCGACGGCGACGGCGACGGCGGTGGCCGTGACGGTGGTTGGTGGCGGGTCCATGGCGGTCGGTCAAGATTCAAGAAGATCTTGTAAATACGGAGCGGTGGTTCTAGAAGGAGGTTTTTTCGTAAGCTAACGATTTTCCTCTTGGGAAGTGTTGGACTTTTAACTAAAAAAAAAAAAAGAGTATATAAAGCAAGTTGTTGTTGTTTGGGTCACAACTCGGTGACTTAAAGAATTCTCACCCACACTGCCACACATGTTTATCCGATTCCTTACTCAATGGAATTTTTCAATCTTGTTATAAAAAAGAAAGGGAATTAAAATAAAAGTATTTAGTTTGGGTTAGATATTATATAATGAATTCATTGTTATGAAATTATTGATTTTTATTTCTGATTAATAGAATGAAAATTTTATTTCCAGTTACTCTCTTTTAGACCTGGTAATATGTCGAGTTTAAAGTTAAACGGGCTGAAAATGTTTAATCCTAATATGATCCGTTTAACATTATAAAATAGAAAATTCATAAGGATTTAGGAATCTAAATTTTCTTTTATTTATCCAAAAACCTGAATCATCATCAATCTTTGTTAAAGACCATTACAGATAATTCTTCAAAACCATACCATTTAGGGGTGGCAATCGAGTCGTGTTCAGGTTGGCGGGTTAAAAACATCAATCCAGGCACGACTCGTTTAATTAATCGTATCGAAATCTTCAACCCTAACCTGTGGTGGGGCATGTCGCAGGTCGTGTCATGTGTTGGCGGGTCGTCGGGTCAGAAACGGGTTGGCAGGACATAAATCAAGAAAACAAAGTTCAAAAATATAAAAAACCTAATTAAAAGATAAACGGGATTGCGGTCAACCTGCCAACCCGATGACATGATCCAAACATTACCAACGAAATAAACGAGTTGGCGGGTCGAAAACCTCAACCCAACCCGTTTATTTTCGTGTAATTGTGTCGGGTTAGTGAATTGTGTCAGAAATTGCCACCCATAATCCAAAATAAACAAAAACTAAAACTATATTAAAAAATAACATTGTTCATTTGTTCACGGATGAAAATAAACTTTAGGGGTGTTTTGGTTCATTTTTAAGGAATAAAATTTTCATTCTTCCAAATTTAGTTAGGAATGAAAATTAATGGATTTACAATAATGATTTCATCATATAATATCAAACCAAACAACAATTTTATTATCATTCCCTTTCTTTATCCTAATACCCTCAAACAGACACCCACTTACTACCAAGATTGAAAAATAAAATTCCGTTGAGCAGGGAATATGATAAAACATATGGGTGACAATCTTTAAGTCAACAACTTGCTTAATTATACTCTTTTTTAGTAGAAGTCCAGTACCTCTTGCAAAGCGATAGCTTACGAAAAAACCCCTTCTAGAACCACTCCCTTTAACAAGATCTTCTTGACCACGATGGACCCGCCACTAACCACCCTCACTGTCGTCGCCGCTGTCGACCCACCACATCTCCATTCCCATACCCACTCACTCCCATCCTTACCCACCCTCAAAATCCGCCTTATGTACAGCTACGGCGACCACATCGTCCCTCATCCATAGACCAAATCCCTCTGCTACACCAACGATAAGACCCGCATCGTCGTTGTTAATCGCCGCACCATAGCCTCCACCATCTCTGCACTCACCCACTACCTCTCATGAACCCTCTATGGCAACCGCCCATTCACCCTCAAGTACCAGCTCCCGAATGAAGACCTCGATTCCCTCATCTTCATCACCACCGACGAAGACCTCCACAACATGCTCGACGAGCACAACCGCATCGCAAGCTTCCCTACACCTTCTCGCATCAGATTGTTCTTCTTCCCAACCCAACCTGAGTCCGTCGGATCCCTGGTGCTCGACCGGAAATCAGACTCCTGGTTTCGGACACGTTAAAGAGCACCATGATTATCAACCGATGGTTTTTTGACAGGTCGGGTATGGGAAACAGGTTAATCGGGTTGGATTGTTTGGAAGGGAATATGGTGGGGAGAATAGCGGGGATTCAGGTAAGTTTGCGGGTGATTCGGGTTCGGTGCCCGAATCGATGGTTTTGGAGACACATTCTTCTTTCGATCAATTCGTCAGTTTCGACGTCGAATTTGCCTCCGATTGGGGTTAATAATGAGGATGGTAGTGGCAATTTAAAGGTTAAATTGCGTGCACTTGGTTCAACTGAAAGGTGTGTAGATTGAATCTCTACTTATGGTTATATCCTCGACGAGCAGGGACCAGATTGTGACCTCCCCAATGCCCTTGTGCATTATATTGTTCTTTTTCCTGACTCGACCGGAGTCCGTCGGTTCGATGATGCTCGAACCGAAATCGAAGTCTTGGTTTTCGGGCGCGTTGAAGAGAACTATGATTATCAACTAAGGGTTGTCTGACGGGTCGGTATGGGAAACATGTTAATGAGGTTAGATTATTTGGAAAGCAATGGTGAGAGTTTGATGAACAGTAGGGATTTGGATAAGTGTGGTGTAATCGGCGATGATTTCAGGTTTGGTGCCTGAATTAATGGTTTTGGAGACTTGTCCTTCTTAAAGAAGTATCACTAGATATGTTCATAATTCTTCTATATGTTCAGCTATTCTTTTACTCTCTGTTTAAAATCAGCGATCCTCACTAAGTCTATATAGTAATCGCTGATAGCTAACCTTATAACTAAGTACTCCCTAAAGACAAAGCCTCATGTTCAAGAAACCATCAGCGACATCAAAGAATTAGCTAATAAAAGTGTCAAAGTTGATCATGATCTAAAAGAAGGATTCAATGATATCAACTTGACTAAATCAACATTAAGATCTAAAGAATCAAGGCTCCACGACCGCTGACCTCCTCAAGGTTCAATGATCTACTCACTGATCAGAGACTTGCTTTTGAAGACCAGCTTCAAGAAGTTTTCTAGTTTTTTCTTTGATGTCGAAGTGAAAAGCTTTAGAACTAAGCGAATTATGTAACTATATAAGAGTCTCAACCAATCTAGGAGTTAGTGAACTACGGAAGACATCAAGAACATGTCCTCCGGTACTAAAAGCTTATTTAGAGGCTATTGTTGAGGCGAGAATCGCCAAAATATTTCTCTTCATTGCTGCCATCACTAGAAACCTTGCTTTATTTTTCTTCCACCTAAAGATAGAGAGCCAAAAGTATATTGTATTATTAGAATAGAAAAGCGTGAAAATACAAAGAGGCGTAAAAGGCCTATAAATAGCAAAAGGAAGAAACGCCTAAAGAACGAAACCCTAAAAGGCTTAACAAAAGAAGTGGTCCAGGCCCAACTATAAACCTAAGCTAACGTCCCTCCTCAAACTCACAATGCAACAACAATAAGCATTGAGAGTTTGTCAGACAAAAAACGAAAACGTGACGCTGATAGAGCCTTGGTGAAAATATCAGCAATCTGCAGAGTTGAAGGAACAAAAGGCAATGAGATAGTCCCGAGCTGCAGATGTTGACGAGTGAAGTGACAGTCAATCTCAATGTGCTTCGTTCTTTCGTAGAATACTGAATTCTTCGCAATTTGCATTGCACTTTTGTTGTCACAGTGCAATGGAGTGGGTTGAGAAACATCAACACCCATATCTGCAAGAAGCCAACTTAACCAAACAATGTCACAAGTAGTCACTGCCATAGCACAATATTCGGCCTCCATAGAAGAACGGGAAACAACATCCTGTTTCTTGCTCTTCCATAAGATAAGAGAATCTCCCAGAAAATTACAGAAACCAGTAATAGACTTGCAGTATACTATAGGCATTCAACTTTAGAGAGGACGTCGAGGGAAACAAGAGGCTCTGAAATTGAGTGCCACAAAGATACCTCAAAATGCGCAGAACAGCTCCCCAATGAATAGTAGTAGGAGCAGTAACAAACTGACTGAACACATGAACGGCCTGAGCAATGTCTGGATGTATAATCGTAAGATACACCAAACTGCCTACAATAGTACGGTACAAGTTCGGATCTGATAAAGGAACACCATCGGTTGGAGTATAGTGAACATTGGTCTCAAGAGACGTGTCAACAGTTTTCTTGTCAGAAAGTCGAGCATGCTCAAACAGATCCGATATATATTTCGTTTGGGAAAGAAAATAGCCTTTCTTGGATTAAGCAACCTCAATACCTGATGCGGTAAAATTTATATATAAAACGTAACCAAGTTTTAATCTTTAAATTGTCCAACTAATACTACCACATTCACAGGCAAGCATACCTGATCGCGAGTAATATAGTATAGGAAAGTCCAGGTATCGTTCTTACCACTGGAACGGTCAAGTTATTTAATAAAGTCTTTCAAGTTTAATTAATTAATCTAAAAGGGGGGTTTTTATGAAAAGAGTTTTATTAACTAAAATCCTAAAAAAGAAGTAAATTACTAAACTAAGATGCAAACAAACAAAGATTGATTTAAATTAATTAAGAGACAAACAAGTACTTATTATGGTTATGGAGATTCTATTTGTGGATGATTTAGTAAATTATCAAAAGTTATAGTTTATTTGGTTATTGTAAGAATTTAAGCCAAGGGCACCCTAACATGCGTATCTGAGATTATCAACCAAGTTGGTCTTCCGGCCCAATTACAGGGACTTGTTGTCAGGAAGTCTAGTAAAAGTCAACCTAATCAATGCTAAGTCGTGGGACCCTACAATTCAGTCTACTCTCGGTCTGAGCGGACTACTTTCCACCTTCCAAAAAATGGTGATCACTGATAAGGGTAAAATAGTTACCCTTATTTGAGTATTTTTAGAGTCATTTTAGTATAGGTTTTTAATAAATTTTAGTAGTTTTTATATAGTTTTCGCTATAATTAGGAGTTTTTATATTTTGACGCAACTTTCATGCAATCCTCACTTTTTACGTTAAAAATGCCGTGTTTTTGATCTTTTTCCCTCTCTAATATTTCAGGTGCTACTTTTGGACCCAGGATGTTAACGGGTCACTTGTAAATATGGATCGAGATGATGGACCAGGCTTGAGATGGTGACATGATGAATGGTGATTTTGGGCCGATTTTGGAATGCTGCTGTTGGGCCGGGGCTGAAGGAGCCGGGCCAATGTTGATGATATTTCTGTTGGGCCATGGTTTTGCCAAAACATTTTGTGGATAGTTTTTTGATTATCGATTTTGGGCTCGTACATTACAAACATTAACTCTTTGGATTTGGTTTGTTTTTGTGATGGGCCAAACACTTGTTTGTATTTCTTCTTGGGCCACCGACAGTGGCGGATCCAGACAAAATTGTTGTTGGGGGCACCATATAATGTAAAACAAAATT
Source organism: Centaurea solstitialis (assembly GCA_030169165.1). Lineage (NCBI taxonomy): Eukaryota > Viridiplantae > Streptophyta > Magnoliopsida > Asterales > Asteraceae > Centaurea > Centaurea solstitialis. The sequence goes on from CM058041.1 coordinate 66,926,565, forward strand.
TAACTATAGGGTGTATACGGCTTGGGTTGGACGGTTTAAGACATTTTTATAACGCAACCCAATTATGATGGTTTGGAAAATTTTCAACCCAACATAACCCATTCAAAAGTATAACCCAACCCTTGCAGGTTATAGCGAGTTAGACAGGTTGAACGATACTTTGATAATATAAATTAAATTAAGAAATTTATACAATAAATACTACTAAAAACAACACAAAAATTGTTAGCCTCTTCAATCATCCAAATATATAACTAAAATATACAAAAGAACATAACAAACAAATATAGATGAACATATAAACACAAATGAGCAAAAGCTTTTGTTTCTCTTTCAAACTTCAGGTTTTCAACTTATGTTTTCTACCTTTAATTTTCACTATTGAGAGTGTATGTGAGTATGTGGATAGGGGCCTTGATTGTAATTTGTTGGGGGCCCAGAATGTAGTTTACACAAGTTGTAAGCGAAAAAAGGAAATTTCTAATGTGGAGGAGATAGGTTGTTGGGGGCCTAGGACCCCTATACCTTCTTCTTGCATCCGCCCCTGGCCACCGATTACCACCACTTTGGGCCGCAGCTGTTGGGCCGTAGCCGCTGCTGGGCAGCTGTTGCTGCCGTGGATATGGCCAAAGACAAGAATCTTGGGCCGGTTTCTTGTTATTTCGTTAAGGACTCGTATTTTTGACTCATTGTTATTAGACATGTTTCTCATTGCTTGGGCCAAATACTTGTTTATTTTGTCACTTGGGCCAGCCGAATTTTACATCTTAGGCCGCCGATTGGATGAACATTTTGGATCATTTTTGTTGGACTCATTTTATCGTTTAGTTTACGGGCTTAACCCGATAGTTAGAATTTTCTAGAAACGGGCCGTGAGCCCAGTTTAGTTAGTATATATATGTATGCTTGGCTAGCTTTAGAAGCCACACATTTCTTCCTAATCTAGTTACGTTTTAGTTACATTTTTCTCGTTTAGAAGAATTATCGCTTTGTAGTTTAGTCGGTTGTTCATCCCTTGGGTGTCGGGATCGGATTAACCAAAACCGTTACTTACACCAAGATTGCTACTTCTTGAAGTAGTAATTTGAATAGCTAGACTTTCACGAGTCGCTCTCTCCTCGGGTGTCGGAGTTGAGTCGGTTACTTGGTTACTTTTTCGTTCTCCCGTAATAATATTACTTTAGGTACTAAACCCTTCCAGTCTATCATAACTATTTGAGCTGGAAGGTGCCTAAAATAATATATAATTACTTGGTTCGACGACATTTTCATCTTTAGTTTTCTGTTACTACGCTCTCGTTACTTTACTTATAAGGATTTCGTTACTCTGTTTCGTTAGTTTTATAACTAACGAACGTATTGTACGAATCCTTTTGTCTTTACTTTTCTTGCAATCTACTAACCATCTAACTACTTTTACGTTTCTTGTTGTTAAAATACCATCGCATTTTCATTTCTGCTCATTTACATTTCTGCAATATTTGCATTTCTGCAAGATTTACAATTCTGCACCATTTACTGCTTTCATTTACTGCTTTCATTTACCGCTTTCATTTACTGCTTTCCTTTACCGCTTTCCTTTATATATCTTTTATTTTAAGAAACCTAGCATGACAGCCTGACAACCTGGCTAGAGGTGTAAAATGAAGTTGGGATTTATACGGAGAAAAGAAATATGATACAAAAATAGTTCTCGTCGTTAACATCTTATTTTTAAGGTTACATTGAAGATTATATATATAAATATTATATTCTTATTTCGACGTATGAAAATGGGTCAGTCTTTAAGAGGTTGCCACTAACGGTAGTTTTGACCTGGTTGAAGTCTGGGTTCAGATTTCTCCACGATGGGTAATTTTATTGTCTACACGTGGCCATTTATGAAACTACCATTACATTGAAGATTACGTCGACTTAATTATATAATATTATATATATGAAAATGAGTTGGCTTTTCAGAAGTCACTATTAAACTTAATTATAAGATATTAACGACGATATCATTATTTTGGATTTAGATATTTCATTAAAGATTATATATGAAATTATTATATTTTTTACGTCAACGCTTGAAAATGAGTCAATCTTTCAGAGATTGCTTTTAACGGGAGTTTTGACCCGGTTGAAATCTGAGTTCAGATTTCTCCACGATGGACAATTCAAATGTCTACACGCGGCCGTTTATGAGATAACTGTTACATTAAAGATGGTGTTGATATAATTATATAATAACTCATATATATGAAAATGTGTTAATCTTTCAAAGGTTACGCTTAATATTAAATCCAAAACACATGATGCTATTTTTATCATCATATTACTGAATAACCTATGTTATCCCTGTTAGTAATTATGTGCAGAGTTGACAAACCAAGTGATCACACTCCAATGTTGCAAGACACTTGAGGGTCACACCTGTGAGGACCTATAATCGAATAAGTTATATGAAACCCAGAAATGGAGAGTTAAGATTTATAATAGTCAATTATAAATCAGTTGGGTAATTTCAGTCAGAAATTCCAAAGTTGGAGGGTTATTAATTAATTGAGTATATTGTATATTTATTTGATAAAATAAATATATAATAGTTAATTAATAGAATTATATATATAAGATAAATATATAGGTAATTATCATAAGCAAATTCTTTTCAAGAAAAAAGGAAAAGAATGAGATAATTACAATAAGGAAACTGAATCTTATACAAACTGTATTTTTCCTCCATATAAATAAGCCTTATGGGTTTAAGGAAAAATCATTGAACCAACTCATAATTCAATAATCAGTTTCCAGTTTTCCCTCTCTCTCTCCTTCCCACCGCCGCCGTCCACTCCCTCGGAACACCAGTTCGGTTTCTCAGTTTTCGGGTTTCAGTTCTGCTAGAGGAACAATTCGTAGGTCGTTCATTGGTGGATCAATTCTCAAGCAATCCAGGTAAACCACTATAATTGATAGTATTAATTAAAATAAACGATTAAGATCCTTAAGCTAATCTAGGGTTTTTAGCTTAAACGCTTCCGCATAAGATCAAATCAGTGTGTTTTTGATCATATAGGTCTTTTACCAGTTTGGTTATCAGATCTATGGGATTTATCGAACCAGTGAGGTTTCGTGATCCATGATAGTCCTCGTGTCAGTTTGACCCGAGGGAACCCACAAAAACCCAACAGTGGTATCAGAGCCACAGGTTTTATCGTTTGTTATAATCTAATTGTGAGATCCGTTAAAACCTTTTGTTACGTCTCAAGTTTTTTTTAAAATCGGATTTTTATATACATCAATTTTTTTTTATTTATCGCTTCAAACGAATCAAAAACACCAAACCGACGACCGGCGGTGGAACGGCGGCAGGAAGCCGACCGGACCGCCAGGCCGATCGCCGGCTACACCTGGTCGCACCAAAAACCGACAGCCGCACCACAATTGGTGGTTGCGGCGTTTTCAATTTCAACCGTGGCCAGAACCACCAATCGGTGGTGGCCGTGGTCCCCGTGACGGTCCGCTAAACCGGTGACGGCCGAAGCCGTACTCGGCCGAGGCCGATCAACGATTAATCACCGCCCTACCAGTCCGGTAGAGGGCAAGCGATGGTCGCCACCAATCGGTGGTAACCACGGCGGCCGAAGACGAATGGCGGTGGTGGCTGTTCACAACAGCTAGCGGCGGCGGCGATGGTGATCTTGGTTGCCGTCGTCGTTGAAACCACAGATCGACAGCCGCGTCGATGGTGGCAGTCGTGGTTGTAGCGGCGATGGCAGTGGTGGTGGCCGTGTTTTTCGATCGTCAAACCACCAGCGGCGGCAACCGATTGTTGGCGTCGCAATTAAAACGATGGTGGCAATGATGTTTGTAGACAATCGAAACCACCGAACGGTGATGGTGGCCGCTACTGCCATCGTCAAACAGCGGTGAGGCTGTTCGTGTTGATCGTCGATCGCGACGATGGTGGAGGCGATTACACTGCTACCGTCGTTGATTGTTCTCGGCGGCGATGCGTGATCGCCGGCCACGGCGGTGATGGTGGCAGCTCGCTGATGTTATCGTCGGCAGGCCGTAGGCAATAGCGGCAGCCGAATCACTTTCCGGCCATGGCCGAACCATCAGTTGGTGGTGGTCGTGGTTGTTAGCTTGATTACCACCAGATCGGTGGTGGTCGATGGTGGACAACAGATGGCCGAAAGCCATACCACAGATCGGTGGCAACGGTGGCGGCGAAAAACGATGGTTATTTGTTTGTCAAACGATTGATAATTGTTTGCGAAACCCGAAGCGATAAACGAGATTAGGATTTCTCGATCCCCGATCGTTTTTCGGACAAATCGTAAAAACTCTAACGGGCCCGAAGTTTTACAGTTTGATAATAGGCCCGCAAGCCCAGTTTTTGGAACCAAGTCTATGGTCCAAATAGATTTTATTGTTTTTAGGCCTTTTTACCCAAATTAATTTATTCAGGTTATTTTTTTTTTAAATTAGTTACTTGACCCGATTAGTCAAATAGGCTTAGTGTCATGTTTTGATCAGATGATCGAACCATGACACAGTTTACAAATAATTATTAATTTAATCGACCAGTTTGATCGGTAAACCCGGTTTGATGTAAATTTGGATAAAAGGCAAATATTTTAGCTAATCGGTTTTATTTATAAAAGGGTATTTTTATAAAATACATAAAACTAATTTTAGACTAAAATATTAGTTTCGATTTATAAAACAGTTTGTTTTTATAAATCAGTTAAAACCAGGTTTTGCGATAATTGAGACGAGATAATTTTAACGGATCTAGGTTTATTTCTCGCTTTTACTATATTGCATATTTATGCTTTATATATAATTGCGTGATTGCTTGAATTTCATATATGCATCTCAGTTTGAGCATATATATATATATATATATGTCTATTATAGTGTTTGCCAACTTAGACCCTTGACTCGTTTCTGGGGAGGCCTGCGTGCCACTTGCAACCCCTTTGTAATAATGACCTTAGGATAAATTTTATTTTTTTTATTCGGAGTTCCATCGAAGATGCCGAGGCCAGTGGGAGCTAAGTGAAAGACTGGAGATCCTATTTTTCCGGAGTTCAGACGAAGGTGACAAGGCCAGTGGGAGCTACACAAGTTTTGAAACCTTTAAGAATAGGTCATTATTGGTCCCTAGGAAACAAACGTTGGCAAAAACTATAATTAGCTATTATGTGATTAATTGTTATTTAATTGCATGGTTAAATGTTTATTTATGGTATCTTGCATGTAGTTTTAAATAGAAAGGTTATTTTAAAACTAGGTTATATCACAAAAGTATATAGGTTTTTATATTTAAAATTACAAGTTTTTCGAACTTTTTCAAAACGGTAGATTTTATTTTAAACCTATAAATGATTGTATCATGTGAAAAGGCAAGTTGACAAAAACAGTTAGTTTTAATCAACTAAGTATGCTATTAAAACAGTTAGTTTTAATTAGCAAGTGATTTTAGAACAGTTAGTTTTGAAATAGTATGTATGTTTAAAACAGTTAGTTTAAAACATCAGTAGCCTTTATGACAATCAGTTTTTCAAAATTATAGTTTTTCAAAAATCCTGGAAATAAAGTTTTTCAAAACCCCGAAAATCATAGATCAGAAGTGCAACCCATCTAGGGGCACCTTCAGCGTAAGGTACACAGGCGTTGTAAGTGATCACACATTCAACATCCGTGTTCAAACTGAAGCTGGAGGGGTTACATAACTCTACGAATTATCTCCGGGTGGTACCGGCCAGAGTAAAGTGATCAGGTCCACAAAATGGTGAGATCTATTTTGGTACTGTTAAGTTCACCGGGAGGTACCGGGCCAAAATGCACTAAGAGGAACCAAAACATGTACGGATAATTACCGTGGTTCCGAAAAGATCTAGGAGTCATATCAGTTAGATATGATTGGTAAAAGTCCTTACCTACCGAAATAAATACGGGCCTGGTGGAGCAAGAACATACCGCACATCAGGATGTATGAAATAAGGATCTTAGTCCAATAAATTGATCATTTAAGGGTTTATTGATACTTATTGGAATTTAATCTATTTACAGTTGCTAAAAACCAAAAGTTTTAATGTGTGTAGATGGCAAGCACTGTTACCATCACTAACAATCTTTCCCTCCGCTCTATCCTAGAAAAGGACAAGTTAACCGGCTCCAATTTCCTTGACTGGGAGCGCAATCTGATGATTGTGCTCAGACACGAAAGGAAATGGTATGTCCTTGAAGAGCCTCTTGGGGAGGCTCCTCCGGCAACAGCTCCGCTGCTGCTAGGAATGCCCACAAGAAGCATTCAGATGATCTGCTAGATGTCGCCTGTCTCATGCTTGCAACTATGAGCCCAGATCTGCAAGCAGGGCTCATAAACACAAATGCTTATGACATGATCCGCCAGTTGAGGGACATGTTCCAGACACAGGCTCGTACAGAACGTTACGACGCCACAAAAGCATTTAATGAATGCAAGATGGTTAAAGGGACATCAGTAAGTGACCATGTTATGAAAATGAAACGGCACTTAGATCATCTGGAAAGGCTTGGTCATCCAGTTCCGTTGCAGCTAGCAACATATACTATACTTAACTCACTGTTAGAAGACTATAGGCCCTTTGTTGTCAATTACAATATGAATAACATGGAGAAGTCAATAGCAGAATTACACTCCATGCTTAAGATAGCTGAATTGAATATGGGGAACAAGAACAAGACCAAGGATGTCTTGATGGTAAGAGACGGAGGGGTGAAAAAGAAAAGTGGGTATACTAGCACCAGCAAAGGAAAGGGACCAGTTCAGGCCGTCCAGAGTGCACCCAAGAAAGGCAAAGGCAAGGGCAAGGGCAAGAAGGTCAAGCCAAATAAAGCTAGGACCGAGAACCGCTGCTTCACATGCAATGAGGTCGATCACTAGAGGTAGAATTGCCCAAAGCGTCATGAAGCAGGTATGTAAACCTCAGATATTTGTGATTGCTTTAGTTTGTCACTTCTTACTTGTTAGTATACAAGTGTACTGATACCTAGAGCAAATGACTATTGTAGGTGGTCAGAAGTGATGTGCCCAAGAATTGCAAGGATCCAGATGAAAGTTCATTTTAGACATTTATTTTTCAAGACAATTTTATTTATGAAACAGTTGTTTTATTTATGGTTAAAATACTTATAATTTATTGAATGATTTTAAATTTTATAAGTTATTGTCTTGAATAAATATCTGTTATGCATGAAGTTTTTGGCAAAGTCAAGCTTTGACTTAATTAGGTCCTAGATATTGCCTATCATAGTTACTTCAATAATTTTGGTTAAAATTGAAGTAATTTATATGAAAACTATCAAAACACACGAAATTCTATAGGAATGTGTTTTTGGGAATAAAATATTTATGAATAATATTTTTGTGATCAAGTTCAAATGTTTAGAAGAGAATCTAGGATATTAACTCAGATAGCGTTAATAACAGTATTTATAAAGCTAGGAAAATTCCAAGCTTTGGAATTAGGATTTAACAAAAAATCCAGTTAAGTTTTATAAATGGCAGAATTCTCAAGTATATTACTTAAAATAATTGACTAATCAAAGTTTTAACTAAGTCAATAGTAAATTTTGAGTAATAATTGGTTTTCATATAAGTTAGTGGGAGCCCAATTTATTCTCTATCTAGTATAAGATAAAGAATGAGGGATATAATTATTGATTCAATATATCTCGGAATTCATGATCCAGGTAGGATGAGAATTCATTAGATATAATTTACCTTATAGTCAAAAGGATAAAAGTTTCAAGATCCTTGAAACAAAGGAAAAACATGATTGACTTTTAATCAATAATTAAAGTGTTGGATTAAAAATAGAATTCCAGTGAGTTTACCAGTAAAGTAAAATGGAATCTAATTTCAGGTAGAAATCATTCATCTACACAGCAACTAAGGAAAGTTGCAGTTTAGTCTTACATATTCAGGAACTGGAAGTTAGTCCAGGTCTCCAAGTTCATGGAATATGATAAAAGTCTAATTATTGTTTTAAAAGTGTTTGCAAAACAATGATTAGCAAAAACAAGTAGACAATATCAATAAACACAGACTTGTATTATTTGGTTATCACTTTGATTAAAATGGTAAACTTTGATCAAAGGATTTAAACTGAAGATAAGTGATACTTCATTTTAGATCAGTATTTAACAAACGTAAATAGATATTATAAAAGTTATTAAGAAAAAGTCATTAATTTTGTTATTATTACAGCGTGTAGTATGGACTATACAAAATTAATTTCTTTATCACTTTTATATTTTGCATGTTTTATAATCCAGGAATGAAACTAGTTTCCAGTTTTCATTCGAAACTTGTCCGTGACAACTTATCATTGTGGGAACATGATAAGGTGATAAAGTCATTGTGAACTTTTAGGTAGTTATGATCAGTTGCTGAATACAGCTGCAAGTGTTGTAGACTAAAAGTTGCACAGATATTTGATAGAGTAGCAAATATCGGACGTGATCCGCAGTTGAGATTACTTCTTGGAAACAGTCATAAGGAAATCTCACAGTGGTTGTCCCTATCACCTGAGGTATCTGATTTGATATCATGAGGACTACTGAATACTTAGTGCACTCAACCGCTACGCCGTAACAGGGTGGCTATAAAGGGCGTAACTAGATTCAGCGGAAGCCGTGGTGTTAAAGGCAGATATGCAAGATGGGATTTGCACCTCTTCTCTGAAGAGAGATATTTCTGGGCCCATCTTGACTGACTGAATATACTGATGAAGTGCATGGCCATGCCCAAACCAACTGATTAGTTCTTTGTCGTTTACCTATCAGTAAAAGTCGGATAGTCAAGAAAACAGAATCTTGAGTATTTAGAGTTGACACTTTCCAGGCTCATACTCACAGATGAAATATCGTGATGCAAAGGGAAAAGCCAAGATATACCCAATCAATGAACAGTAGTTTCATAGATGCTATTTCCTTACGGAATGTTTATATCACCAGTCTGGGTATAAGAATTCTTGTAACCTGGTTAGCCTAAGTGCCTGTCTAGGGGCCTCCTTAGGTCCGTGTAATCAAGGCGGTATTGCCAACTTGCACAAGTGGGAGTCTGTTAGTAATTATGTGCAGAGTTGACAAACCAAGTGATCACACATCCAATGTTGCAAGACACTTGAGGGTCACACCTGTGAGGACCTATAAATCGAATAAGTTATATGAAACCCAGAAATGGAGAGTTAGGATTTATAATAGTCAATTATAAATCAGTTGGGTAATTTCAGTCAGAAATTCCAAAGTTGGAGGGTTATTAATTAATTGAGTATATTGTATATTTATTTGATAAAATAAATATATAATAGTTAATTAATAGAATTATATATATAAGATAAATATATAGGTAATTATCATAAGCAAATTCTTTTCCAGAAAAAAGGAAAAGAATGAGATAATTACAATAAGGAAACTGAATCTTATACAAACTGTATTTTTCCTCCATATAAATAAGCCTTATGGGTTTAAGGAAAAATCATTGAACCAACTCATAATTCAATAATCAGTTTCCAGTTTTCCCTCTCTCTCTCCTTCCCACCGGCGCCGCCCACTCCCTCGGAACACCAGTTCGGTTTCTCAGTTTTCGGGTTTCAGTTCTGCTAGAGGAACAATTCGTAGGTTGTTCATTGGTGGATCAATTCTCAAGCAATCCAGGTAAATCACTATAATTGATAGTATTAATTAAAATAAACGATTAAGATCCTTAAGCTAATCTAGGGTTTTTAGCTTAAACGTTTCCACATAAGATCAAATCAGTGTGTTTTTGATCATATAGGTCTTTTACCAGTTTGGTTATCAGATCTATGGGATTTATCGAACCAGTGAGGTTTCGTGATCCATGATAGTCCTCGTGTCAGTTTGACCCGAGGGAACCCACAAAAACCCAACAATCCCAACCAAGTTTTACACCCTTTGCTTCTTAACCTAACTGATTTCTACCAATTTAATTTTCACGCACCCAAACAAATCAACTTATTGCTTCCAAAACCTGACGGAAATCCTTTTATAACTGGGCATAATCGAAAGGTTGTTTTCACACACGCCTCCCTGTGGGATCGATATCTGGTACTTGTACCACTTATATTACTTGTTAAGTTTATCTAAAAAACGGCAACAGATCGAGGTTTATACTTGGACCGAGATCTGTTTGTTTGAGATTTTTAAAAATCCATCTGTGTTTTTGGCGCCGTTGCATTTGATCGGACGGTTGGGAATGTTTGACTTTTACCACTTCCTTTGATAGTTCGAGGAAAATACAGCGTGTCGTAGGAAACATTGGTTGGCAAGGATAAAAAGAAAAGGAGTAGAGTAACAATCTTGCCTTTTTCTTGACAAGTTTTTGGCGCCGTTGCCGGGGAAGTAATTGTAAAATAATTTTTCGATTTTGGGGAGGTTTAAAAGTCAATTTTTCTACCACCTTGTTAAGAAAAATACAAAAATAGTTTATGTCAAGATTGTCGCACGGACAACTCCTACCGATTGATCCTGACATTGATAAAACCGTCAAACTGCGTAGAAAGAAGCAGAAAGCCGAAAAAGCTTCTTCTTCTTCTTCCACAATAGCTGACGAGAACCTTTTTCGCGAAGTTGATGGACCACCACCGTTAGCTTTTCCTCACCGGGAAATTCCTCTTGGTGGCGGTGGCAACAACATTAATAATAATAACCCACCGGTTATTCCACCTGTTTTTCAACCAGAGTTACCACATGTAAATCCACCACCTGTTATTCAGCAAATCCCACCTGCCGGTGATCCTGGATTGCAAAATCCACAAGGAAACCCAGCAAATGGAATTTTGCAACCACCACCTATAATAAATCAACAGATTGAGGATGAGGAACAAAACATTTTTCGTCTTGCAAATTCCAAAGATGGAAGTATGATGGATTATGATGTCCCTATTTTAAACCAGTTACATTCAGGGATACGTAATCCACAAATTACTGCCACACATTTTGAACTAAAACCTGTAATGTTTCAAATGTTACAGAGTAACAGACAATTTGCAGGATTGGCTAATGAAGATCCTCATGCTTATCTGAGATCTTTCATGGCACTATCAGATTGTTTCAAATTACCGGGTGTATCAGACGATGCTTTGCGATTAAAGCTTTTTCTATACTCTTTGAGTCACAAAGCACGCGACTGGTACAACTCGTTGAAACCTGATTCTGTAATTACTAATTACATGGAATCAAATGGCAGAAAAATTTCTAAAAAAATATTTTCCACCATTAAGGAATGCTCAATCCAGAAATGATATTTGTACTTTTCAACAACTGGATGGCGAAGCAGTTCCCACTGCATGGGAACGTTTTAAGGAATTGTTGAGAAAGTGTCCTCACCATGGGATTCCATACTGCATTCAATCAGAAACATTTTATAATGGTCTAAATGAAGGCGCCAGGCAAATGCTTGATGCCACTGCAGGAGGAGCTTTCACAGCAAGATCTTATAACGAAGGATATCTCATCCTTGAGAGAATCTCTACCAACAATGGACATTGGGTAGACCCTAGGTCTATCCTCAACAGAAGTTCTGGTCTCAGAGATGCGGATACTCAAACAGCACTTGTTACTCAGTTAAGTGACATAATGGCTACTGCCCTTAAGAAACTTACTACTGACAAGCAGATGGTCTCTAGTGTTCAATCTTTTGAAACCACTGAACTACCTGTTCAATGCACCTATTGTGGCGGAGAACATCTCTTTGATGCTTGCCCTAGAAATCCCGAGCAGATGAATTATGTGGCTAGTACTAATTTCTTGAATGGACCTTTTGCTCCAACTTACAACCCTGGTTGGCGAAAGCATCCAAATCTTTCTTGGAATAGTCCCACTCTCAACCCTCAGTTACCAAAACTGCAAGGTCAGTCAAATACTGACAATTATAGACAATCCAACTTTCAAAACCATGGACAGTCTAATTTTCAAAACCAAAAAAGAGTGCATTTTCAAGATGAAGAAGCACCCCGTTTTCAAAACACACCACACAGCTCTTTCAAATATCAGAGAAACCAACAACAACAAACCGAGGCATCTAGTTCTTTGGAATCAATGATGAAAGGGTTTATGACCCAAACTCAGGCTTCAATAAAAAATCTTGAGACTCAGATAGGTCAAATGGCCTTAGAGATCAAGAACAGGCCTACAAATTCTTTACCAAGTGACACTGAGATCCCTTAGAGAGCGGGTAAGGAACATGTCAAGGCCGCCACTTTGAGAAATGGAAAAGAACTAAAAATACCATAAAAAAATAAAGATTTTGAAAAAAGTTTTGAACCATCTTTCACACATATCATTCCATATTCTGATCCAACTCCTTTAACTTTGCAAAAACCCCGACTCACCTGTTCCTGATTTTCCTTTGTTATCCTCTGGAGTAATAAATAAAAATCTAGAAACTAGGTGTGATTTTCAAAAAGGAATTAATAGGGATATGTCAAAATCAATTGATAGTCCCAAAGTTCCTGGTGATGTGAGTCCCAAAATTTCTGGTGATAAATCTTTTCAAAACCCTGATCCTGGAAATTTTGATACTACACCACCTGTTGTGGAAACACCTGTCCCAAAACACTCCATTTCTAGGACTAAGACTCCTATATCAGTCCATTCCTATATACCTTTCCCCCAGAGGTTAAGGAATCAGAAGGAAGAAATTCAGTTTAAAAAGTTTTTGGATATTTTCAAACAATTGCATATCAACATTCCATTGGTTGAGGCTATTGAGAAAATGCCAAATTATGCAAAAATTTTAAAAGATATTTTGAGCAAGAAAAAGAAACTGACTGAGTATGAGACTTTAGCCCTAACCAAGGAGTGTAGTGCTTTGGTGACAAACAAAATTCCTCCAAAGTTAAAAGACCCAGGAAGTTTTACTATCCCATGTTCCATAGGAAGTAAGACCATAGGAAAAGCTTTATGTGACTTAGGAGCCGGTATAAATTTGATGCTGATAACACCAAAATTATACATGTTTTGGTTGAGCTTAATTGAATGATTTAACCCCGTTTCTCACCCATTTCTGATCATATTACTCACCATTTGGACTTATTATTGCTTTTGTAGGATTTGGAGGCCGTGAAACGGAAAAGTACGAAAAAAGGCGAGAAAACGTGAAAAATGCACAATCTGAATCCAGTAGCCTTTTGGCGATCGCGAAGTCCCAGATCTGGCGCCACCAAGTTCGCCAAATTCGAATTCTAGGGTTTGCCCTAAGTACTTCGCGCCGCGAGAGTGCCGTCTGGCGAACGCGAAATGGGCTCTGACCTCTCCTTTTAAATACCAGCCTTCTCCTTCAGTTTTCATAGAGACACATAGATAGGCAGAGAGATAGAGAGTGAAATTTGAGTGGTGCCGATACGCTGCGGGGTTCGATTCTCGATCATCCGTCATTGTCCTGTCTGTATAATGTCTGTGTCTACTCTGGTTTTATCTGTTTTTATTATGTCTAGTGAGTAGTCTTTAGTAGTGGTACTTATTGTGGTTGATGAACCATTGTGGATGATGATTTTATGATTTAATGTTTATTGGTTTCTTTTTGGTTAATTGAATGTGTGTTATGGTTCCGATCTGATTCATATTGTTTAGTTATTTGAACTCGTTGGTTGGGTGTATCTGTTTGACCGAGATAGATAGACTCCGATAGGATAATCAACCTTTCTTGACCTACCCTTCGTTCTGGAGAGTTGTGTTAGGTGGTTACTCGGACCGAGAGCGACCGGGTAGTAGAAAACCATGCAATAGAGATAGGATTGGGTGACCGGTACTAGATTGTCTGACAAACGACCTATGTATTGGGACTAGGAGGACCAAGACCTAGTTGATAGCCATAATAGTCACATGTTAGGGTGTCTCAGACTTAAATTCCTACAATAACCGAAACAACCAAACCTTTGGCCTTTTAAATCATCCACTTGGGGATTCACTATACCATGATAAGTACTACTGTTTTCCTTCATATAAAAGTTTTAATCAATCTTTTAATTGCTTTCTTAGTTCTTAATTAATTTGGTTGTCTTTTTAGTTATTAAACCTTTTTCATAACCCCCCCCCCCCAAAAAAAAGCTTTAGGTTAATTAAACTAGTCAAGATTAACAGTCTACGATAACTTGACCGTTCCCGGTGGTAGATACGATACCTGAACTTTCCTACACTATATTACTCACGATCAGGTACGCTTGCCTGTATATTTGGTAAGACAGTGGCTAGGCATTAGAGGTTAAAACTTGTTTCGCTTTTTATATACAATAATTACCGCACCAAGTTTTTGGCGCCGCTGCCGGGGAACGGTAGTTGTTAGATTTTAATCTTTATTAGTTTTGTTAATCGATCCTTGTGAGGGATTCTTTCCCTTGCAAGTTTTTCGCTTTCTAGTTTCGTTAGTTGTTTTTATTTTATTTTATATCTTTGTTTCCCGCAAGTTGCCCATAATCGTTTGTTAAGTTGTCAGGATGGCAGATGATCAACCCATGTGGGGTAAGCGATCTGAAGTACAGTTCACCTCGAGATCCGCAATCAAAAAGACCGATGGTAAAATGGTGGAAATCAACAAAGGACTGATCAAAATGATCAACAATATATCATTTGACGGAGAACCAAGCGGAAATCCTTATCAGCACCTTGAAGCGTTCGAGGACATCTATGATCTATTCAATACCAGGGAAGATGAGGTAAAACTTCGAGTATTCTCCTTTACCTTGACAAATAAGGCAAAAGACTGGTTTAAAAAATTAACCCCAGGATCCATCACAACCTGGGACGATTTAAAATCTGCCTTTTTGTCAAGGCACTTTCCCATTTCCAGGGTTAACAAAATAAAAGCTGAAATCCGAAACTTTAAACAAGGAACAGACAACCTTGTGAAAGCTTTGGAAAGGTATAAGGATTTGTTCTTAATATTTCCAAACCACGGTATTGATGATAAGGAGATGATGGATATTTTTTATGTTGGGTTGACTAACGATTCTCGATTAAGGTTGGACTCATCTTGTGGAGGTATTTTTCCGTATAAGTCAGTGAAAGAAGCACGTAAACTCTTGGACGACATGGAAGCGCATTATCTGGATTGGTCCACTGACGAGGAACAAGAGGAGAAGCAACCAGCACATCTGAATGTAGTTTCATCATCCGATGAGCATGCTCATCCAACCGAGGACTCCACTTGGAAGCCAACCCCTCTTTCGCAACCAGAGCCACATAGCGGAATAATCGAACAATTGTTTCATCAATTCTCATAAGAACAAGGAAAGATGGGTGCGGACGTCGAACAGAAAATTCAAGGGTTTGTAAATTTTGTTGCAGGATTGCATAGGAGCACAGACCAGTTCCTCCGAGATTTCAATGAGACATTTCCTCATATGGAGACAGAAGCACAGGCTGAAGTGTTCACAACCACGAGAGGAGGTAAGGTAGTTGTAGGACCACCTATGCCCCAAACTAATCAAATTCCTAATTTGTAGGTTGTCGAACCGGAGGTCGAATTACCATCACGCCCGATAAAAGAAGTCAGAGATGAAGCAGTCAGGCCAAAGGAGTCTGCAACATCACATGTACCTACATGAGTGCCATATCCTGCACGACTGCGGAAAGAGAAGAAAGAGGCCCAGTATCGTAAGTTTATTGACTTGATAAAACGAGTAGATATTAATATGCCTCTTGTGGACTTGATTGCAGGTGTACCGAGTTATGCAAGATTCCTCAAGGAGTTGGTGGCTAATAAAGCAAGAATGGGAGCAGAAGAAATAGCATTTTTGAACGCCGAATGCTCAGCCACACTTTCCGACACCCTCAAAAAGGGTGATCCAGGGAGTTTCATTATTCCTTGCTACTTTGGTAAAAGT
Organism: Centaurea solstitialis; assembly: GCA_030169165.1. Taxonomy (NCBI): domain Eukaryota; kingdom Viridiplantae; phylum Streptophyta; class Magnoliopsida; order Asterales; family Asteraceae; genus Centaurea; species Centaurea solstitialis. The sequence continues at coordinate 66,942,449 of CM058041.1, forward strand.
GTTTCATGTAGAGCCCTAGCAGATCTAGGAGCCAGTATAAACCTAATGCCGTTATCCTTTTACCAAAAGCTGGGACTAGAAAATCTAAGCACACGAATGACTATACAACTAGCTGATAGATCCATAAAATACCCTGTAGGAATAGCTGAGGATGTCACGGTGCGGGTGGATAAGTTTACTTTCCCCGCCGACTTCGTGATCTTGGACATAAAGGACGAGGTTAAAATTCCTCTAATCCTTGGTCGTCCGTTTCTCAACACGGCCAGTGCTGTTATCCATGTTGCCAAAAGGGAACTTAGTCTAGGAATTGGTGAAGACCGAATCACTCTTTCCATTGACGGGACTCTAGACTGTGAGGAATCTATAAATACTCTAGACAGCTTAGATGACTTCACTGAACCGTTTGAATCAGAGCTTAATGATCATCTTTTTGAATCAGGTGAATTGGAAGAAAGCTTCTCCATTGAGAAAAGATGGGATGAAAACATGGAGAGAGAAGAAGAGGAATTCGAGGAATTAAAGCAGGAAGATAAAGTTATGGTGAGAACCTCTTTGGAGGAACCGCCAAATCTAGAATTAAAGGACCTGCCCGAACACCTCGAGTACCAGTTTTCTTGAAGGTAACAACTCTCTCCCCGTAATCATTTCTTCCTTGCTAACAGCCAATGAAAAAGAAAGACTTATTGCGGTTTTGAAAAAACACAAAAAGGCTCTAGCTTGGAAAATCTCAGACATTCCCGGAATAAGCCCTTCGTTTTGTACACACAAAATTTTAATGGAAGATAATTTTAAACCGTGCGTGCAAAAACAAAGGAGGCTTAATTCGAAAATGCAAGAGGTTGTAAAAAAGGAGGTTATCAAACTGCTTGATACCGGGATAATCTACCCCATTTCTGATAGTCCATGGGTAAGCCCTGTTTAGGTGGTTCCCAAAAAGGGAGGACTCACAGTTGTCACGAATGATAACAATGAGTTAGTTCCCACCCGTACTGTTACCGGGTGGAGAGTTTGCATAGACTATAAGAAGCTTAACGATGCCACTAGAAAAGACCATTTCCCTCTGCCCTTTATTGATCAAATGTTGGAACGATTGGCGGGGAATGAGTACTATTGCTTCCTAGATGGATTTTCGGGATACTTCCAAATCCCCATTGATCCCGAGGACCAAGAGAAAACGACCTTTACCTGTCCCTTTGGAACATTTGCCTATAGGCGTATGCCTTTTGGTTTGTGCAATGCACCCGCTACATTTCAGCGATGCATGACGGCCATTTTTCAGGATATGATAGAGGATTGTATGGAGGTCTTTATGGATGATTTCTCTGTTTTCGGTAACTCTTTTGATGATTGTTTAAACAGCTTAGATAGGGTCTTAGCTCGATGCGAGGAATCTCATTTGGTTCTCAACTGGGAGAAATGTCACTTTATGGTAAGAGAAGGTATAGTTCTTGGACACAAAATCTTAAAAGATGGTTTGGAAGTGGATAAAGCTAAGATAGACACCATATCAAAGCTTCCTCCACCTACAAACATAAAAGGGGTTAGAAGTTTCTTAGGTCATGCCGGGTTTTATAGAAGATTTATTAAGGATTTTTCAAAAATAACCCGACCTCTAACTAAACTTCTTGAAAAAGATGCACCTTTCATTTTTGATGAGAAGTGCACTTCGGCGTTTGAAACTTTGAAACATCATTTGACTAATGCCCCTATTATGGTCCCACCTGATTGGGATCAACCTTTTGAGATTATGTGTGATGCGAGCGATTACGCCGTTGGTGCAGTTCTTGGGCAGCGTAAAAACAATCGTTTTCAACCGATTTGCTATGCGAGTCGAACTCTGAACGATGCCCAAGAAAACTACACCACGACTGAAAAGGAGCTTCTAGCACTCGTTTTTGCCATTGAGAAGTTCCGATCCTATCTTGTGTTGTCCAAAATCATAGTGTACACAGATCAGTCGGCCCTTAAATACCTCTTTGCTAAGCAAGATGCTAAGCCCAGACTCATACGATGGATACTTCTGTTGCAAGAGTTTGATATAGAGGTAAGAGATAAGAGAGGCACTAAAAATTTGGCTGCTGATCATCTGTCTCGCCTAGAGAATCCAGACATGGATTCCGGGGGCATTTAAGTCATTAGGGATAAATTCCCTGATGAAGACCTCAACATGATTAAGACCATAGGAGAGGACCCTATACCTTGGTATGCAGATTTTGCAAATTATCTGGCCGCCGGTGTTCTTGTTAAAGGTATGACTCATCAACAAAAGGGTAAGTTTTTCTCAGATCTAAAGCATTACTTTTGGTTCAAACCCCATTTGTTTAGAGTAGGACCTGATAGGATGCCCCGTCGATGTGTCTCAGGCCCTGCTACTTTGGACATTCTCGATAACTGTCACAAAGGCCCCACGGGAGGCCATTTTGGAGGTAATCTCACTGCCAGAAAAGTCCTCGAATCAGGATTTTATTGGCCTACGATTTTCAAGGATGCTCACACTTTAATAAGATCTTGTGATGCCTGTCAGAGGGCGGGTAACATCACAAAGAAAGAGGAGATGCCTCAACAGAGCATCTCCGTTAGCGAAGTGTTTGACGTTTGGGGAATCGATTTCATGGGACCCTTTCCCGATTCCAAAGGCAACAAATACATCCTTGTGGCAGTTGACTATGTTTCCAAATGGGCCGAAGCAAAGGCTTCGCCCACGAATGATGCTAAGGTAGTTGTTGACTTCGTGAAATCTCTTGTGTGTAGGTACGGATGTCCGAAGGCGATCATCAGCGATAGAGGTACTCATTTTGCAAACTATCTCTTGGAGAAGACCTTAAAAAGGTATGGGGTACATCATCGGTTTTCGACCGCCTACCATCCGCAAGCAAATGGACAAGCGGAAAACACCAACAGGGCATTGAAACGAATCTTGGAAAATACAGTCGATAACAACCCAAAGGTATGGTCACAAAAGCTTGAAGATGCACTATGGGCATACCGTACGGCCTACAAAACACCGATTAGGAGTACTCCTTATCAAATGCTTTACGGGAAAACATGTCACCTCCCATTCGAGTTTGAGTACAAAGCATTGTGGGCACTAAAGAAAGTTCACTTGGATGACATTGCAAGTGGAAAGGAAAGATTGATAAGCTTGCATGAATTGGAGGAGCTTAGATCTCTCGCTTATGAGAACTCGAAGATCTACAAGGAACAGCGAAATAAATGGCACGATGCACATCTAAAGGAAGTAAAGGTGTTCAAGGAGGGGGACAAGGTACTGATGTATCAAACTCGCTTTAAATTTTCCCCCGGTAAGTTAAAGTCACGGTGGATAGGTCCATATGTTGTCTTAAAAGCTTATCCCTCTGGATATGTGGACCTAATGACCGAAAGAGGAGAATTCAAGGTAAATGGCATAGACTAAAACTTTATAATGAAAATGACCCGGTCAGAAATGGCGAGGTCTATCATCTTTCTGAAGAGCCAATTACCTAGTTGATCTCCCGAGTCAGGCTCGCGACTCGTTACAAAAACAAGCGCTTCTCGGGAGGCAACCCGTGTTTTTATTAGTTATTTTTGTTTTTGTATGTTTTCTAATCAATTTTGCAGCGTTAGTCAAAGGAAATCACAACCCGATCAAAATTCGACAAAAGCCAAACAGAAGCCTCTTCGCGTTCGCGAAGTTTTAACTTTCGCGACGCGAAGTGAGTAGGCAAGGTAAGTTCCCGTTCTGATCTAGTTTAGCGATCGCCACTTTTCAAGTTTCGCGATCGTGAAAGAGGAGAATTCTGAAAATAGTGCAGCTGTTACGACTTCGCGACGCGAGGCCCTTTATTTCGCGACGTGAAGTTCGCAACGAAGGGTTTAATTTTGATTTCTAAAACCCTATTTTCAGTATTCCTCCCCTTCCCTTTGGTTTCTCTCTGTAATCCTCTCCCCATTCTGCAATTCCATGGCGTCAAAGGTATGTTTTTCTCCTCTAATTGCTTTAATTTGAAGATCCTTGCAAGCCCTAGTTGATTAAACTTGTGGATATGCCCAAAAGGGGGTTTCTTTGGTGAGGATGTCTTTAATGTTTATGAGGGGGAATATCTCTTACCTTGATTTGTTTAGATATACACACTTGAGTTTAGTTTTGTAATGTTGTGATATGTTTCAACTCAAGTGTGGGGAAGGGAGATTATAAGCATTGTGGTGATTAATGCATATGGTTTTTATTTGTGTAGAGAGCTTCATCTTCTCGCAATGTTCAAGACCACCCATGCTTGTCTTTTGATTCCGATAACATCTTGCGTAGCGAAAAGATGTCTTTGATGATTGAGCTCGATCGCTTGAAAAAGCGGGACGTTGAGATTGGCTCGATTGTAGACTTGCACTTTGTTGAGGAAGGTAAAGCTAGACCAACTACCATCTCTATCTAGTTGGCAGATAAGTCTATAGTTTGGCCTAAGGGAAAGATTGAGGATGTACTGGTCCGAGTTGATAAGTTTATCTTCCCTGCAGATTTTATCATTTTGGACTATGAAGTAGATACTGATATTCCTATCATTCTAGGAAGTCCTTTTCTTGCTACAGGGAGAACCTTAATAGATGTCCAAAAGGGAGAATTAACAATGAGAGTTCAGGACCAGGAAGTAACTTTTAGTGTCCTAGATTCCCTTAGATATCCCGAAGAAAGAGAAGAATGTTCAACCTTAAGCATGATTGAGTCTCACTGTCAAGATAGGAGTATAGGAGAGATTTTGGAGATGACTATGTCTGATAGTGATGAAGATGATGATTTTGAGGATTTAGAACCTCCATTAGTGAATGCTGCATTTGAGGTCTTAGAAAACTAGGATAGGAAAACCGCAGTCCCTTCTTTGGAAATCCCACCAGACCTGGAGTTGAAACAACTCCCTTCTTATTTGAAGTATGCTTTCTTAGAAGAACCAGACAAACTACCAGTCATTATTTCATCCACTTTAGATACAGACCAAGAAAAGAATTTGGTACAAGTTCTGAAACAATATACCAAAGCCATAGGATGGACCATTGCTGATCTCAAAGGCATAAGTCCAACAATTTGTCAGCATAAAATCATTTTAGAAGACAATAACTTCAACTCTGTTGAGCCTTAGAGGAGACTCAATCCGGTAATGAAGGAAGTTGTTAAAAAAGAAATTCTGAAATGGTTAGATGCTGGCATAATTTATCCTATTGCTAGTAGTAGTTGTGTCAGTCATGTACAATGTGTCCCTAAGAAGGGAGGAGTTACTGTAATAACAAATGAAAAGAATGAACTTATTCCTACTAGAACAGTGACAGGATGAAGGATCTGTATGGACTATAGGAGACTTAACAAACCCACCCAAAAAGACCATTTTCCACTACCCTTCATTGACCAGATGTTAGATAGACTAGCAGGAAAGGAGTTCTATTGTTTTCTGGATGGTTACTCCGGATATAATTAGATTGCAATTGCACCTGATGATCAGGACAAAACCACTTTCACTTGTCCCTATGGAACTTTTGCTTTTAGAAGAATGCCTTTTGGACTTTGCAATGCACCTGCCACTTTCTAGAGATGTATGATGTCTATTTTTTCTGATATGCTAGAACAATCCATGGAAGTTTTTATGGATGACTTCTCAGTATATGGGACATCATATGAAAATTGTTTACAAAACCTGGAAAAGATTTTAAAAAGATGTGAAGAAACAAATTTGGTTTTAAATTGGGAAAATGTCACTTTATGGTTAAAGAAGGCATTGTGTTAGGGCATTTGATTTCCAAAAGAGGCATTGAGGTAGATAAAGCAAAGCTGGAAGTAATTGAAAATTTACCTGAACCAACAACTATTAAAGGCATCAGAAGTTTCTTAGGTCATGCTGGTTTTTACAGACGATTCATAAAAGATTTTTCAAAAATTTCTAAACCACTGTGTTTGCTATTACAACAGGATCATGCCTTTGATTTTAATGAGGATTGTAAAAATGCTTTCAAAATTCTGAAAAAGGCATTGGTCACCGCACCTGTGATAGTAACACCAGATTGGTCAAAACCTTTTGAAATAATGTGTGATGCCAGTGACTTGGCAGTTATTGCAGTTCTAGGACAGAGGAGAGACAAAATATTCCACTCTATTTACTATTCTAGTAAAACTCTCAACAGTGCTCAAATCAATTATACCACTACTGAGAAAGAATTATTACCTGTGGTTTTTGCTTTTGAAAAATTCAGATCATAATAAATGGGCACCAAGGTTATAGTTCACACTGACCATGCTGCTATTAAATACCTTATTTCTAAAAAAGATGCAAAACCTAGGCTAATAAGGTGGGTCTTGTTGCTACAAGAATTTGATTTGGAAATTGTTGATAGAAAGGGTGTGAACAATCAGGTAGCTGATCATTTGTCTAGGATAGAAAAATCAGATCAACCAGCAGAAAGTTCTGACATCTGTGAAGTCTTCCCAGATGAAAGAATTTTATCTGCCAAACAATTGTCAGTACCTTGGTTTGCTGACATTGTCAATTATTTAGTCTGTGGAATTATTCCTAAAGAACTAAATAAAAATTCAAAAAGGAAACTCATCCATGATTCTAGAATTTATCTGTGGGATGATCCTTTCTTGTTTAAATTTGTGCAGATCAGGTGATCAGAAGATGCATCCCAAAGGAAGAGACCTTGAGATTCTACATCATTGTCATTCTGGACCATGTGGAGGTCATTTTGGAGGCAACAGAACTGCAGCCAAAGTTCTTCAATCAGGATTTTTCTAGCCTACCCTATATCATGATGCAAATATTTTTGTGAAAAGATGTGATGAATGTCAGAGAAGTGGGAACATCTCCCAAAGAAATGAAATGCCATTCAACGGAATTCTAGAAATAGAATTGTTTGATGTGCGGGGCATAGATTTCATGGGACCTTTTCCCATTTCCAATAATTGTGCTTACATTGTAGTAACTGTTGATTACATGTCCAAATGGGTGAGGCTATGGCTTGCCATACCAATGATGCTAAAACCGTAGTCAATTTTTTGCAAAAACTAATCAATGATGAGGGCACTCACTTCATAAACAATGTTTTAGAAGAAGTTTTAAGAAAATATGACATAAAGCACAGAGTCGCCACAACTTACCATCCCCAAACCAACGGTCTACCTGAGTTGTCTAACAGAGAGATCAAAGGAATCCTATCTAAAGTAGTTAAACCACATAGGAAGGATTGGGCATCTAAACTGGATAACGCTCTGTGGGCTTACCGAACAGCTTATAAGACTCCTATTGGGATGTCTCCCTATAAGCTGGTTTTCGGAAAAGCATGTCATTTGCCTTTGGAATTGGAACACAAAGCCTATTGGGCTATCAAAGAATTAAATATGAGTATTGATGATGCTGGAAATAAAAGATTTTTGCAAATTTGTGAACTAGATGAGTTAAGGAACAGTTCTTATGAAAATTCCAAGCTTTATAAAGAAAAAACCAAAAAATGGCATGATCGTAAAATTGTTCCGAAACAAATCTCAGTTGGCCAGCAAGTACTCCTGTTTAATTCTAGATTGAAATTGTTCCCGGGAAAATTGAACTCTAGATGGAATGGACCGTACCAGATTGCCAATTTTTATATCTACGGAGTTATTGAACTGATAGATCCGGACAAGGGTACAACTTTTAAGGTGAATGGACAAAGGGTCAAACCTTTCTATGATCCGATGGCACTGGCACAACAACTTGTAGAGGTTATAAATCTCATTGAATCAGCACCATAAGTTTGAAGGCTTTTGACAAAGCCGGTTGTAAATAAATAAATCAGTAGCTTAAATTAGTGTAATTGTAGTTTTATCATTTTATAAATTTTCTAAAGTCATCCAATTAAAGAAATTTAAAATTATCATCACTTTGATAATTTTAAATTAAGAAAAATCCTAGTCTTATTTTCTATATAAATCTTAATTGATTGTATAGATTATAATATATGCTAAATTTTCTTTAAATTGGCTTAGAAAATTTGTAGTTTTAGATTTTGTGTTATAATTAGTAAGTTTGAGTATGTTTAATATTAGCTTTTAGTAATAATAGTGTTATGGTTAGTTGAGTTATAATTTGGGGTTAAATAAGTCAAGTCTTGGACCAAAATGTAACAATTTTCGGACCATTTAGAATTTTCAGTCTGGACCCAAACGAGTGAAGATTCTAGAAGATTCCTACTTTTGGCAAACTACAAACCTTATAATTTCGCGCCGCGAGGTGTGAAGATTCTAGAAGATTCCTACTTTTGGTTGATTTCGCGTTGGAGTTCAAAAGTTTAGCGCCGCGAAGTAAGTGAAGACCCTCTACGGAAGATTTCAGAATGAGCAGAAAAGGAAAATTAGGGTACTTTAAGTGTTTAGCGCCGCGAAGCTGCAGCTCCGCGATCACAAAGTGAGCCGGGCATGCTTTTATAAATACAGGCTTCCACCCTTTTGTTGATAGAGAGTCAGAAATTATTCAATATTATTCTTTAGAGTCAGTAGTCATTGATAGTGAGAAAGAGAGCCTTTTATGAGATTTGAGCGCGAGCGGATTGTCACCCGGAGTTGCTTGTCTGGTGTTCGATCATCTCCCGTTTCACTGTCGGTATAAAGTCTCTATCTTTAGTTATGTTTTCTGTTTTAGATATGATTAGGGAGTAGTTTCGTTTTAGTACTTATTGTGGTTTCGATGAACCTTGTTGGATGATGTTTTGGTGTTGAATTATTAAATAGTTTTGTTTGGTTTATTGAATGTTTGTCTTTGATTCCGAAGTTAATGTTTTAACTGTGGCTATCTGAACTTGTTGGTTGGGTGTATCTATTTTTCTGACAATAAGATAGATAGACTCCGTCAGGTTAATCAACCTCCTTTACCTCTCACTCTTGTGAGGCGGAGTAAAGTGGTAAGTAGTTTGCTTGGACCAAGAGTAGACTATTTAGTAGGATCCCACGACCTAGCATTAATTAGGGTGACTTTTACTAGACTACTTGACACCCAGTCCTTGTAATTGGGCCGGGAGACCAACCTGGTTTATAATCTGAGATAAAACATGTTAGGATGCTTTTTAGCTTAAATTCTTACAATAACCAAGTAAACTATACTTTTGGGATTTAATTAACAGATCCACAAGGGGATTCAACCTAAACCATAATAAGTACTATCTTGTTTAAAATCTGTTTTAAGTAAGGTTTTACTCTTTTTAGTATTTTAAAATTGTTTTCATAGAAAACCCCCCCGTTTTAGAGTAATTGAACTTTATTAGATTTTTCTTGAATAACTTGACTGTTCCCAGTGGTAAACGATACCCGGGCTTTCCTAAACTATATTGCTTGCGATCAGGTACGCTTGCCTGTGAGTATGGTGATTTTGGTTAGGTGATTTTGTGGTTAAACTTGGTTTTGTTTATATATATATATATATATATATTTTACACCATCAAGTTTTTGGCGCCGTTGCCGGGGAACGGTAGTTATTTAATTTAAATCTTTGTAAGTTTAGTTAATCGATCCTTGTGAGGGATTTTATCCCTTGCAAGTTAGTTGGTTTCTAATTAGTTTATTTTTATTGTTTGTTTTCTTTGTTTTCCGCAAGTTGCCCTTGATCTTTTGTTGTGATTTCAGTGAAGGATTAGTGGAGCCGTTTGCGGAACCGGAGAGAGAATTAAGGAAAAAGAACAAAAAGAAGTCAAAAGCAGGGAAAGCTCGTCCGAGGGCTTTGAATTTCGAAATGGAAGACAAAGCACCTATGTGGAATACCCAGAGGACCGCTCCTACTGTGCCAACACAACCGATAACGAAGCCAAATCTAGAAACGGAGATTAAGGGTCAATCCCTCCACATGATAAAGGATTTGACCTTTGACAGAAAAAGCGATAGCAATCCTATCGTTCAAATCGAGAGCTTCGAGGAAATTTGTGATCTGTTCAAAACTGAAAACAACCGGGATACCATTCGTCTACGGTTGTTCCCATTCACACTTACGGGAGAAGCTAAAGCTTGGCTTCGTTCTTTGGAGCCGAGTTCGATCGCTACCTGGGAGGACTTAGAATCTAAGTTTTTGTCTCGATTCTTTCCGCCTTCTAAGATAGAGAAACTTCGAGCCGAGATCCGTTCGTTCCGACAAGAGGAAGAGGAGACGATTTCCGTAGCATGGGAAAGATTCAAACATCTCTTGAATTCGTGCCTGAGTCACGGATTAAACAAGAGTGATCAAGTCCAAACTTTCTATAGTGGGCTTAATTACTCTTCTCGTGGTACTTTGGACTCATCTGCCGTGGTGTGTTCATGTACAAGACCCCCACGAAAGGATATAATCTTCTCGAGGATATGTTGATCCACAATATAAATTGGAAGTTGGATAAACGCTTACACATTCCGAAAATGGCCGGAAAAATCTCTACCGACTTCGATCCATCCGAGGAGTTAGCCGCCATGAAAAATAAACAGGTAAGGTTTGAACGAAAAATAGAGGAACTAATCAAAAGTGTTCATGCTTTACAGGTTGGATGCGAGGAGTGCAAGGGACCTCACCTTACGAAGGATTGCCCAAACAAGCCGATGATGACGCCCGAAGAGGTGAATTTTCTCAACCGTGGAGACTACCAAGGGAGGTGGAACAATAATCGGAATTTTAACCAAAGACCTCCCGATTTCTTTGCACCAAACCAACAAAACCAAAGGACGGATGGCGAGCCACGCATGTCTCTTGAGGATCGACTATTCCAATTCATGGAATCTCAAAAGAAGTTAAACCAAGAGGTAAGCTCATATTTGCGTAATCAACAAAGCGTAATTCAAAATCTGGAATTGCAGGTTGGGCGAATCTCTCAAGCTCTAAGTGGAAGAACTCAAGGGGAGCTACCCACACAAACTAAAGTCAACCCAAAGGTAGATGCTTCTAAAACGGTGCTAATGGTGGATGGAGTGACGACAAAGAAGGCATGAACGGACATCTACACCAAGAAGTATATCCCATCCGATAGCGAAAGTGAACCAGATTATGCTATTGATTACGATTCGGATGGCATTACTATCTCTTTTGAGCACCTATTGCTTCGTGACCCCATTTACTTGAGTGATGAAGAGGAGGAAGATAGCAAACAAGGCGGATATGCGGAGTTCATGATTCCGAAGCAAAACAAAGGGAAAGAGAAGGCAAAAGACGAAGATGCCGAGTTGACTTATGTCTCACCTATAAAATACGATCTAGGGAGTTATAGCTTACCTTTTTCTGTTTCTAATAAATTTAAAGGTTTAGCATTAATTGATTCGGGTGCTGCACTGAATATGATGCATGTTTCTTATTGCAGTAAAATGAAGATCAAGAAGCTCACACCTACAGCATATCAATATCATGGAATTAACGGTTATATGACAACACCTCTTGGAATAGCCGAGGCCGTCCCGATACGCATTGGGAATTTTGTGTACCTCATGGACTTCATTGTCGCCGACCTCCCGAAAGATACGGAAATTCCTATCATTTTTGGGAGAGCCTTTCTACACACCGCGCAAGTCAACCTTGACATGCGTAATCAGGTAACTACTTTGGGGTACGGCGACAACCGTATTTCATTCAACCCCGATGGAGAGCCGGTGATACATCCTTAGACACCCTATGTGGATCCTTCCCAAACCTTCAAAAAAAGCCAACCGCCCGCTACTTCCACATGAGCAAATGAAAAAGACGGAGGACTACCCCAATCCCGTGATGCAAAAAGAAGAGATTTTGCTTGAAGCAGGAGCATCTAAGAAGGGGCATAGAAAGAAGAAGGGCTCTTCAGCCCGCCGTGCTAAGAAATAAGAGCTCAACGGAGTCAAGCTCTAGACTCTTTTAAAAATGAAGCGCTTCTCGAGAGGCAACCCAAACCTTTTTATTTTCTTTTTCATTTTTCAGTTTGTGTGTATGTTTTTACTAATTTCTTTCTTTGTTATTGCCTAGACAACCAATTCGGAACATCCGAAGTCAAAAACGAGGAAATCCGACCGAAAACGAAAAAAGTGAAAAACGGGAACAGACAGATTTCGCTATCGCGAACTTTCAAGTTTCGCGACGCGGAATCTGTAGTCCTTGGTACCAGGTAAAATTTTCGCATTTCACGACGCGAAGGGTGCAGTTTCGCGACGCGAAGGGCTTTTTAAACGGGCAGTTTTTGATTTACACGAACTTCGCAAACGCGAAGCCTGAGGCTTAGCGACGTGAAAGTCGAACTGACGGGTTTTTAAAGCTTGTTTCTTCAACTTTTCAAAAACAATTGCCCTAATACTCCTTAGCCGCCGCGAACTCTCCTTCCCCGATGCGAAATTTCAGTTTCTTGTGCTTCAATTCTTCGATTCCATGGCTTCCAAGAGGACAAGATCCACATCCACTTCCGCATCCGCACCCAATATGAACTACCGGGCACCGAATGGGACCCATGCATTTACCTATTTTATGAATGATTCCACTTTGAGCGCTGCCAAGCAAGCCGAGTACCGAGATATCATGGACCGGATAAAGTCTAGCCAAATTTTTGTGCCAAGGAGGCCCGATTGGACGCTTCTCCAAACTTTGGAGATTGATGGAGATGTAAAGGCGGTTTTTGAAAAGCATGCTATTGGTGAGAACGGGCTCGAGTATTACATTTGTAAGGCTTGGGATCGGGTGTTCAACATCAACGAGACACTCTATCGGGAGCTTATTTTGGAGTTTGTGGCTACCTACACTTTCAACCCTATCAAGGCGACGGAGGATTGTCGTGAGAAGTGCATTAACTTCCGTTTTGGCAGAATTTGGTGGACTCTTTCGTCAGCCGAGTTTGGGGTGGCCTTGGGAATCTATACTCAAGCTGAGGTCAATGATCCCGGCTTTAAGGAATACATGGTGGCAACTTCTAAAACTCCCGAAGGCTTCAACCCCCGTGAAACATGGGATATCTTCGGTAGTGGGAACTTCTCGTCGAACATCAAAGTCAAAGGCTTGCTTTCGCCTTTGGATCAACTCCTCCACCGCAGTTGGTTCACGCGGTGAACTCGCGTTCGTCTAGTGAGGAGAAGATCTCGGTTTACGATCTTTGGTTACTTTCCAAGCTTTCGACGGAGGATCGCTGCCCTAACGCACCCTATATCATCGCCGTTCAACTCCAAAAGGCGGGTGGATATAGGAGTGGGAGTAAGATGGTCGGTGGCCAATATGTGACACGACTCGCTCGACACTTTGGGATTCTAGGCCGAGGTGTCGTTGCTTCGATGGTGAGCTTAGGCGAGATGGGTCTTATTGACATGGAGCAACTTAAGGGTATGGGGGTAGTGAGATCGGTTCACACACCGCATGGAATCCGTTATCATTGGGAGACACGTCCGGAGAGTCAAGCACTAAGGGAGAAGACGGTAGAGCATGGTGGTAGTTCAAGTGGGGCGGCGGCGATGGAAGAACCGGAAGAATGGAATGCTTATGCGAGCTATCAAGGGATGATGCAACAACTCTCGAATCTGCAGCTTTCCTTTGATCGGCATCATCAACGGATGGAGTATAACTCCACGAAAACACTCCACCAAACCAATTGGCAAAGTGGAGTGCTTAACCAAGTGGCGGAGCATCTTGGTGTGCAACCAAATCCCGCCTATGCTCTATCTCCGTTGTGGCCGTTTTCCGATGAGAGTCCGCCCGGTTTTTCATCTTTTGGGGATTGGAGGAATCATCCTCGTGGCCCTTACTGATCTTGATCTTTATTTGCTTTAGTTCGATTGGGTTGTTTAGACAATTTTTAATTTCTTGTTTGCTTTAGGATTTTAATTGTTTGGATTTTTATCTTTTTAGTTCCTTTTTACTTTTGTTTTTGTTTTTGTTTTTGGTAATAGATGAACCGTGTTATGATTGAGCACCGCTTATGGTTCCGGGATTCTCTCTCTATGATGGATTAAGTCTCAAAACCCGGGAAGTTTCTCTTTTTCCCAATTCTCCTTACTTGTTTTAATTATTGCATTGAGTATACTGCAAATTTTAAGTGTGGGGAGGGGGTGACTTAACTGTTTTAATATCTGGGTTAGCTTATGCTTTTAATTTTTATTTTTCGAGGATTCTGAAAGCTTTGAAATTTGACCCCATTTTTTTCAAAATTTGGGATTATTTTTGAACATGAAGATGCTTGCATTAGAGAACACTAAGTAAGGTTATATGAATAGGAGTATTGCCTTTGATTGCCAATTACCATGAGTGTCTCACCTAATTCCTTTGAGAGTTTGAGCCTTTATTGATTATTCATTTCGTGAGGGTTTACCGACTGAGACCCAAGGTAGAACTTGTCATTTGAATGCTTGTCGAGATCACATAAGAGAAGTATTTATCACCATTGCACTGATAGAGGCCTTCGTTTCAACCCTTTTAAGCCTTCGTTAGATAACCTCATCTTAAGGTTATTTAATTTGCCTAGCCAATTTTGTTGAAAGTGTTCAATTTTAACACTTTATCCCTTGAAACCTATTTTGAGCCTTAGCCTTTTCATTTCTTTACCCGATATCACTATGTATCCTTCAGCCTATTTTGTTTATCTATCTTTTAGCCGTGACTTATATTTGAGAGCTTGAAAAGTTTTGATCCATATTTTCAAAATCTGACAAAAAGGGAATTGAGAAAGAGCATGAGAAAAAAGATGAATGAAAAGAAAAAAAATAGAAAAGAAAAAGAAAGTTCAAAAGCCGACTTGAAAGAAAAAGAAATATTAAAAGAGTCGAGAAAAGTAAAGAGTTGAGAAAAGAAAAGAAAGAAAATCCCAAAGAAAGGAAAAGCTGAAAGTCTAAAAGTCAGATAATTCTCTCAGTTGTCTTGGATCATTACTGATTAAGTTTTTCAAGTTTTTGTTGCAAAACTTTTAGTCACTTATATATATATATATATTGAAAGGATTATGTGCAAGACAGTAATTAGGATCACTATGTCCAATGTTATAAGACACTAGTGGGTCACACTGCTACACACCCAACCCGAGACCTATTGGATTTATCGTGTGGAAATAATTAATTAAGTTTAATTATTTGATAGAGAGAAAGGAATAAATAATAAATTGTTTATTTATTATTTATCAGATAAATATAATTACTTGATTAACAAGTTTGAGTTAATTAAGGAAATTATTGTGGATAGTTATTTATGGATTGGGATTCTTAATATGATTACCATAATTACCTATATAAATATAGGGTTAGGGTAATAGAATTATAACACTGATTTCATAATTACTTTCTCACCAAGAATCCCAAACCTCTCTCTCTCTCTTGTCGGCGTTGACACACACACACCGGGAGGTTTTTCCGATCAAATCCTAGGCGGTCTAGCAGCCAGTCTCACGGTGGTGCAGTAGCGGTGTATCCCTCACTAGCATCCGGAGGATCGTTTGTATCGTCTAAAGGTAAACGCGAGAAAACCCCCTTGATATAATTGTGTTTAATAAACTACGGATGGATCATTGTTCGGGTTAGGTTTTTATCCGCTGCGTAATTATTTATATGTTCATCCGACCCGATAGAACCCAACATATATATATCCTTTTCCTACCCTAACCCTTAGCCTAACATTACAACCCTAAAGTCCTCTTGACGGTTGACAACTTCTCAGTGGTGGAGATTAGATTTGGTGACAAGCTTATGCATGCGGGAATCAGTTGAGTAATTGGTGTGATCACTTTATACATACACTTTTACCCCTTGAGAGATACACTTGATATATACATGCTTTGTGAGGGTAAAAGGTTGGTCCTTGGCATTCGATTATTCATTGTATCTTGTGGTGTGTTCGATTGTGTTTGTTGTCTTTTTGTTCTTAGATGATTTCGGATGGAGATAATTTTGGTGTTATTTATCTTATCTTTCAGTTCTTTGATTGAGGACAACCAAAGCTTAAGTGTGGGGATTTTGATAACTCCAAAATTATACATGTTTTAGTCGTTTCGGTTTATAACGTTTTACCCCATTTTAGCCCATTTCTTGGATGTTTTACTCACAAAAGCTACTGAATCTTAGTTTTGTAGGTTTTGGAGACCATTGAACGGAAAAGTATAAAAAGTTGTGAAAAATTGGGGAAAAAGTGCAATTTGGAAACATAGAGGTTTTGCGTCCGCGAATCTTATACTTTCGTGCCGCGAGGTGTGAAGATTCTAGAAGATTCCTACTTTTGGCTGATTTCGCATTGGAGTTCAGAAGTTTAGCGCCGCGAAGTAAGTGAAGGCCCTCTACGGAAGATTCCAGAATGAGCAGAAAAGGAAAATTAGGGTACTTTAAGTGTTTAGCGCCGCGAAGCTGCAGCTCCGCAATCGCGAAGTGAGTCGAGCATGCTTTTAAAAATACAGGCTTCTACCCTTTTGTTGATAGAGAGTCAGAAATTATTCAATATTATTTTTTAGAGTCACTAGTCATTGATAGTGAGAAAGAGAGAGCCTTTTATGAGATTTGAGCGCGAGCGGATTGTCACCCGGAGTTGCTTGTCTAGTGTTCGATCATCTCCCGTTTCACGGTCGGTATAACGTCTCTATCTTTAGTTATGTTTTCTGTTTTAGATATGATTAGGGAGTAGTTTCGTTTTAGTACTTATTGTGGTTTCGATGAACCTTGTTGGATGATGTTTTGGTGTTGAATTATTACATAGTGTTGTTTGGTTTATTGAATGTTTGTCTTTGATTCCAAAGTTAATGTTTTAACTGTGGCTATCTGAACTTGTTGGTTGGGTGTATCTATTTTTCTGACAATAAGATAGATAGACTCCGTCGGGTTAATCAACCTCCTTTACCTCTCACTCTGGTGACGTGGAGTAAAGTGGTAAGTAGTTTGCTTGGACCAAGAGTAGACTATTTAGTAGGATCCCACGACCTAGCATTAATTAGGGTGACTTTTACTAGACTACTTGACAACCAGTCCTTGTAATTGGGCCGGCAGACCAACCTGGTTTATAATCTGAGATAAAACATGTTAGGGTGCTTTTTAGCTTAAATTCTTACAATAACCAACTAAACTATACTTTTGGGATTTAATTAATAGATCCACAAGGGGATTCAACCTAAACCATAATAAGTACTATCTTGTTTAATATTTGTTTTAAGTAAAGTTTTACTCTTTTTAGTATTTTAAAATTGCTTTCATAGAAAACCCCCCCTTTTTAGATTAATTGAACTTTATTAGTTTTTTCTTGAATAACTTGACTGTTCCCAGTGGTAAGAACGATACCCGGACATTCCTAAACTATATTGCTTGCGATCAGGTACGCTTACCTGTGAGTATGGTGATTTTGGTTAGGTGATTTTGTGGTTAAACTTGGTTTTGTTTATATATATTTATATATATATATATATATATATATATTTTACACCATCACTTGGACACGGAAGGATAGGAGGAGGAACTACAGAATTGAGCAAGAGAAAGACCGCATAGTAGACTTGGCCATCCGGATGGGAGACGTCAGCATCCTGAAGGACTTCCCACCATACCCTCCATACAAAGAATGGCCAGGCAGAGGACAGCAAAATACTCACCTCTAAGTAGGACAAGTTTCGTCATACTAAAACTCTCTAATTATAGCACTGTTTTAGCTTTGTAGATTTTTGTATGTATTGCATGCTTGGGGTGTTAATCACCATTGGATTAGTTGCTTGTGTTAAACTTTGATTAATATGTTTATTATCATATTCATGTTAAGACAAGGAATGCACATGTGAATATCATCTTATGCACACACTTTTGCATGCATGTATACACATTTGTAGGATGGCATTTAATGAATTGCCATTTTTGGAGCTTTGGCATTCATTTGGTTTGGTTATTTTTGGCAAATATCTTAGGTAGTATGTTAGATTGAGTTTTCTATTTTTAGTAGAGTCTTCATGTGAAGCATTTTGCACATTGAATTGCCAAATCTTCATCTCATTAAGTTGTGGATTAAGCCACTGTTTCGACAGCCTGTCAAGCCATTAAGATGTTGTCTAGTGGGCTTATTGGACCAACATTGGTCCCTTGTGTGTGTTGGACCACTTTCATGCAGTACACATCATTCATGCACACACCAACACATTTTGGCTTATTGAGATTTGGCTTAATGCACACACTCAGCACCCACGGTTGTCCATTGGCACACACATGGACTGTTTGGCTTTGGGGAAGGCTTAACAGCCTTTTGGTTCTCACCATAGTCCCCCAAAGAACAGCCCCTACCCAGCTTATCCAATAAGCTGCTATTTGGACAGCTTATTAAGCCACATATGGTTGTTGTGCACAAACAGAGGGATTGCTTGGTTGTGGGAAGGCTTAACAGCCTCTTGTTGTTCATTTGGACCCAACACAACAGTCCCCTTGCAGCTTATTCATTAAGCTGCTGTTTGGAAAGCTTATACATCCTTGTTTGGCTGCTGAATATCACACAGGGGCTGTTTGGATTTTGATAATGTCTTAAAAGCCATTTGGTCTCAATTGGGTTAACAAACAGCAGCCCCAAACAGCCTGTTCATTAAGCTGCTGTTTTGGTGGCTTAATGGATCTTGAGGTTGTCATCTCAGTGTATTAAGCCATGATTACTTGTTGCATTCATGTATAGGTATGATATGAGTAATTTGAGTCTTTCTTTTACTTACTTTCTTGATTAAGATGCATTTTTGAGCAAATTGTCTGTATGGATTAAGCCATGATTAAGCCATAAGGCTTATCCTGTTGTGTTGGCTTAACCACATGCATTAAGATCATCTTTTTGGAATTATGAGTCATTCTTACTTTGACCTCTTTGCAAAAGCTAAGTTTGGGGTTTTGATTTCATCATAACCACATCTTAGTTGATTTTCTAAAAACAAGTTGCAATTTTGGAGGTCAAGTAAGAAATTTGTAAATAAAGTGTTTATTATTTTACTTTTCATGAAACCTTGTTATACTTGAAAAATTGTTTTAAGTTTCAAAGTCACACACACACCATTTTTGTGCATAAGGATACTTGTACATATGTTATGTTTGACAAATACTAGATTTACGTATACAAAAAAAAAAAAAAACCAACCTTCAACTGTTTTCCAAATTTTGATTTTTAAAATCTTATCATTTAATTTAGCTTTGATTTATAGAGTTCCAATTCATGATCATCGTACAAATAAACCACATTTTGGTCTGTATCCATTTGAAATAGTCCACTTCATTCGCTGAGGACACCGAATCTTTCAAAGTTTGGGGTGGGGGTAAAACCGTCAAAAATACGTTAACTATTTCAAATGGATATCAAGAGTGTCTTTCCTTTGACACTTATCCATACACACATAAAGATACACATATACACCACATGGGTACCAAGAGTGTTCAAATCTACACTCTTGGAAGTAAGTCATGCACACAAATACATACCCCAATATGGGAAGAGAGCTATACCTCACAAAAGCTCTAAATATTTTTTGTGTTTTGCATACACTTAGTGTCAAAGAACACTAAAACATACACCAATACACTTAGTGTCATAGGCACTAACCATACCCCAATATGGGAAGATGGCAGGAAAATTGTGCCATGAATAGAGAGAGATTAGGAGTATGAGGTAAAAGGCTGTGCATGTATCTCATAAAAACAAGAAAGAAGCCGCATGCATCCCAAGGTTTATGACTATGGTGATCTTTGAGGACCTTTAACATGATAAGCTTCATTATAATGGTGGATGCCAAAATTCAAGTTTGGGGTGCATTTGATAAACGGTTATGTACACAATTCTTCTTGATCCAATAACGACTGTGTACGAACTTGAATTTTGCATTCCATGGTTGTGTGGCTTTTTAACTCATAAACCTTTTCAATTGTATAGTAGGAACTTCATAAATTTTTCGTGAAATGTTTTTAGCCAAAGTTTTTGCATTTCATATCGTTTGCTCCGTCTTGAGTCGGTCAATTAAAAGTCTTTAAGTCTTTTTATTTGTCTTTTTGTGTTGCGTAGGGACAAGCAACGTTTTAAGTTTGGGGTTGTGATAAGGGTAAAATAGTTACCCTTATTTGAGTATTTTTAGCGTCATTTTAGTATAGGTTTTTAATAAATTTTAGTAGTTTTTGTATAGTTTTTGCTATAATTAGGACTTTTTATATTTTGATGCAACTTTCATGCAATCCTCACTTTTTACGTTAAAAATGCCGTGTTTTTGATCTTTTTCCATCTCTAATATTTCAGGTGCTACTTTTGGACCCAAGATGTTAACGGGTCACTTGTAAATATGGATCGAGATGATGGACCGGGCTTGAGATGGTGACATGATGAATGGTGATTTTGGGCCGATTTTGATGATATTTCTGTTGGGCCATGGTTTTGCCAAAACATTTTGTGGATAGTTTTTTTATTATCGATTTTGGGCTCGTACATAACAAACATTAACTTTTTGGATTTGGTGTGTTTTTGTGATGGGCCAAACACTTGTTTGTATTTCTTCTTGGGCCGCCGATTACCACCACTTTGGGCCGCAGTTGTTGGGCCGTAGCCGCTGCTGGGCTGCTGTTGCTGCCGAGGATATGGCCAAAGACAAGAAGCTTGGGCCGGTTTCTTGTTATTTCGTTAAGGACTCGTATTTTGGACTCGTTGTTATTAGACATGTTTCTCATTGCTTGGGCCAAATACTTGTTTATTTTGTCACTTGGGCCAGCCGAATTTTACATCTTGGGCCGCCGGTTGGATGAACATTTTGGATCATTTTTGTTGGACTCATTTTATCGTTTAGTTTATGGGCTTAACTCGATAGTTAGAATTTTCTAGAAACGGGCCGTGAACCTGGTTTAGTTAGTATATATATGTATGCTTGGCTAGCTTTAGAAGCCACACCCTTCTTCCTAATCTAGTTACGTTTTTCTCATTTAGAAGAATTATCGCTTTGTAGTTTAGTCGGTTGTTCATCCCTTGGGTGTCGGGATCGGATTAACCAAAACCGTTACTTACACCAAGATTGCTACTTCTTGAAGTAGTAATTTGAATAGCTAGACTTTCACGAGTCGCTCTCTCCTCGGGTGTCGGAGTTGAGTCGGTTACTTGGTTACTTTTTCGTTCTCCCGTAATAATATTACTTTAGGTACTAAACCCTTCCAGTCTATCATAACTATTTGAGCTGGAATGTGCCTAAAATAATATATAATTACTAGGTTCGACGACATTTTCATCTTTAGTTTTCTGTTACTACGCTCTCGTTACTTACTTATAAGGATTTCGTTACTCTGTTTCGTTAGTTTTATAACTTACAAACGTATTGTACGAATCCTTTTGTCTTTACTTTTCTTGCAATCTACTAACCATCTAACTGCTTTTACGTTTCTTGTTGTTAAAATTCCATCGCATTTTCATTTCTGCTCATTTACATTTCTGCAAGATTTACAATTCTGCACCATTTACTGCTTTCATTTACCGCTTTCATTTACTGTTTTCCTTTACCGCTTTCCTTTATATATCTTTTATTTTAAGAAACCTAGCATGACAGCCTGACAACCTAGCTAGGGGTGCAAAATGAAGTTGGGATTTATACGGAGAAAAGAAATATGATACAAAAATAGTTCTCATCGTTAACATCTTATTTTTAAGGTTACATTGAAGATTATATATAAATATTATATTCTTATTTCGACGTATGAAAATGGGTCAGTCTTTAAGAGGTTGCCACTAACGGTAGTTTTGACCTGGTTGAAGTCTGGGTTCAGATTTCTCCACGATGGGTAATTTTATTGTCTACACATGGCCATTTATGAAACTGCCGTTACATTGAAGATTACGTCGACTTAATTATATAATATTATATATATATATATATATATATATATGAAAATGAGTTGGCTTTTCAGAAGTCACTATTAAACTTAACTATAAGATATTAACGACGATATCATTATTTTGGATTTAGATATTTCATTAAAGATCATATATGAAATTATTATATTTTTACGTCAACGCTTGAAAATGAGTCAATCTTTCAGAGATTGCTTTTAACGGGAGTTTTGACCCGGTTGAAATCTGAGTTCAGATTTCTCCACGATGGACAATTCAAATGTCTACACGTGGCCGTTTATGAGATAACTGTTACATTAAAGATGGCGTTGATATAATTATATAATAACTCATATATATGAAAATGTGTTAATCTTTCAGAGGTTACGCTTAATATTAAATCCAAAATACATGATGCTATTTTTATCATCATATTACTAAATAACCTATGTTACCCCAACCAAGTTTTACACCCTTTGCTTCTTAACCTAACTGATTTATGCCAATTTAATTTTCACGCACCCAAACAAATCAACTTATTGCTTCCAAAACCTCACGGAAATCCTTTTATAACTGGGCATAATCGAAAGGTTGTTTTCACACATGCCTCCCTGTGGGATCGATATCTGGTACTTGTACCACTTATATTACTTGTTAAGTTTATCTAAAAAACAGCAACAGGTCGAGGTTTATACTTGGACCGAGATCTATTTGTTTGAGATTTTTAAAAATCCAACTGTGTTTTTGGCGCCGTTGCATTTGATCGGACGGTTGTGAACGGTTGACTTTTTCCCGTTCTTTTGATAGTTCGAGGAAAATACAGCGTGTCGTAGGAAACATCGGTTGGCAAGGATAAAAAGAAAAGGAGTAGAGTAACAATCTTGCCTTTTTCTTGACAATCAGCAAGTTGTTGTCAGAAGTAGAAGATGTGCAGGGAACATTTGCTTCTATGTGAAGCAATCTCCAAGATTTGAAGATGTCAAATATTCACCTGACCCTCTTCTTCAAAAGGAAATCAGGTAATATCCTTCCTGTTTATATCTATTGGACACCTTATCTTTAGAGCCAATGATCCCTCTATGTGTGATGAGTTTGATCAACTCATGGGCATCCATGGCTCTACCTCTTAAACTTGATTCAGATCCGAATGGCAATTATGTAAATATCACTGAATATAGAAGAATGATTGGCTCCTTGCTTTATCTTACTGCTAGTAGGCCAGATATCATGTTTTCTACGTGTCTATGTAGGGATGGTAACGGGCAGGGTTTGGGGCGGGGAGGTGATTTTCTGGAGGATAAGTTCCTCAACCAAGAGGATACCAGGAATGATGTAGATCTACAGGAGGTAGAGAAAGATGACACTTCACCGATAGTTGAGCCAGTTGCTCAACAAGAATATGTTGAGACTCAACCGGAAACGGTTGAGGAAGTGCAAACACAGGACCTTCGCAGATCCACTAGGATAAGGCAAGAGCCAGATAGGTATCTTGGATTCTTAGTCTCTCAGGATGATGGAGACTTGAATGAACCGACCTCCTATGGAGAAGCTGTATCAGGCAGTGAGTCTGAACAATGGCAGGAGGCCATGAAGGCTGAGATGCAGTCCATGTACGACAACCAAGTATGGGAGTTGACAGATTTACCCCAACACTGTAGGGCTGTTGGACGTAAATGGGTTTTCAAGAAGAAAACTGACATGGACGGTAATGTGCACACCTTTAAAGCTAGACTGGTAGCAAAAGGTTTCACGCAAACTCATGGTATTGACTATGATGAAACTTTTTCACCAGTAGCAATGTTAAAGTCTATTAGGATCTTGATGGCCATTTCAGCGTACTTCAATTACGAGATTTGGCAGATGGATGTTAAGACGGCCTTCCTGAACGGGAAGTTAACAGAAGACGTCTATATGGAACAGCCGGAAGGTTTCATAGATCCAAAGAATCCTAATAAAGTGTGCAAGTTGTTGAAATCCATATATGGATTAAAACAGGCATCTAGAAGTTGGAACTTACACTTTGATGAGCGAATCAAAGAATTTGGTTTTGCCAAGAGTGAGTTTGAACCATGTGTTTACACAAAGTTCAGTGGGAGCATAGTAACCTTCTTGGTCTTATATGTAGATGATATTCTACTCATTGGAAATGACGTACCAACTTTACAGAGTGTAAAGACTTGGTTAAGCAAGTGTTTCCAAATGAAAGACCTTGGAGAAGCCGCCTATATACTTGGTATAAAGATCTACAGGAATAGATCTAGACGGCTTATCGGGCTTAGTCAGAGTACATACATTGACAAAATCCTGAAACGATTCAGGATGGAGGAATCCAAGAAAGGATTTATCCCAATGCAGCATGGCATAGTGCTAAGCAAAGCACAGTGTCCTGTTTCTAGTGAAGATCAGGACAAGATGAAATTGATCCCATATGCTTCAGCGATAGGATCAATTATGTATGCCATGTTATGTACAAGGCCCGATGTTGCTTACTCGATAAGTGTTACGAGCAGATACCAGCAGAACCCAGGTGAAGCCCATTGGGTGGCTGTCAAGAACATTCTCAAGTACATGAGACGCACAAAAGAGATGTTCTTGGTCTTTGGAGGATCTGAAGACGAGATTAGCGTCATAGGCTACACTGACGCTAGTTTTCAGACCGACAAAGATGATTTTAGATCACAGTCAGGATATGTATTTACCCTAAATGGAGGCGCGATCTCGTGGAAGAGCTCGAAGCAAGATACCATAGCGGATTCCACTACAGAGGCAGAGTACATTGCAGCATCAGACGCGGCAAAAGAAGCTGTCTGGCTCAGGAGTTTTATCACGGATCTAAGAGTTGTAGCCAGTATCTCTAGACCCATTGATATTTACTGTGATAACTCTGGGGCAGTAGCGCAAGCGAAGGAGCCCAGAGAACATCACAAGTCGAGACATGTACTCAGGAAATATCACCTCATCCGAGAGATTATTGGAAGAGGAGATGTGAGAATATGCAAGATTCCGACGGATGAGAACGTTGCAGATCCGCTAACAAAGCCTTTAGCTAGAGCAAAGCATGAGGGTCATACTAGTTCCATAGGAATGCAGTACCTGGATACTAGTAGTTAGTTTATGTTATCGATTATCAATGTAATTTTTGAAACATTATGAAAGTTTATTTCACTGTGTGTTGGAAATAAAGAGATACTATTTTAAAGATGTTTCAAGAAAAATTACTTTTCGCATATTTAAGGTTATCCATGATTTTTCACGAGTTCGAAAAATCTAAATCTCCGTAGCAACTTATTGAGATGGGAATCTCAGTAGGGTTATAACGCTATTATGAAGTGTTTAATATACAGTTGATATAGTTAGACATTCATAGATACTTATCAGAGTGAATAGGTATTGGATGTGACCAGTTTCAAGTCTGCTTCATGGAGCCTTTGTCATAAGCATTGACTTGATGATAGGTTGTCCTTTGACCTGAGATATCTGGTCTATGATCATGAGGACTACTGTACTCTTAGCATGCTCTAACGCCGCACCGTAACTGGGTGGTCATAAGGGGTATGACTAGATGCAGCGGAAGCCGTGGTTGTAGATGCAGATAGTCAAGATGGGATTTACACCTCCCACATGGGAGAGATATTTCTGGGCCCCCTGACGGTTAAGATTGGCAGAAATGCGTGGCCACGCTCGGATAGAATAACAGTGGGTTATTTGGAAGATCCGTTACTGCAGGCAATCGAGATCAGAGTCAGGAAATACTTGAGTTTATGATTGAACTATCTCAGCTCCATGTCAAAACTCACTTTAAAATATCGTGTGTAAAAGGAATGAACCTGTGTACAATTCAAATATGAATCGTATCTCTGGCTATAAGAGATCTTATAACCTGGTCAACCTAAGTGTCTGGCTAGGGACCTCCTTAGGCTAATAGTGACAGTTAAGTTACTTGTCTGGCACAAGTGGGAGTCTGAAAGGATTATGTGCAAGACAGTAATTAGGATCACTATGTCCAATGTTATAAGACACTAGTGGGTCACACTGCTACACACCCAACCCGAGACCTATTGGATTTATCGTGTGGAAATAATTAATTAAGTTTAATTATTTGATAGAGAGAAAGGAATAAATAATAAATTGTTTATTTATTATTTATCAGATAAATATAATTACTTGATTAACAAGTTTGAGTTATTTATTATTTATCAGATAAATATAATTACCCGCCCCCGCCCCCGCTTTTGAATACTCGGACCCGCCCCCGCCCCCGCACGGGTATGGGGATCTCATACCCGTCCCCGGCCAATTACTCGGTCAAACCCCCGATTTAGACCCGGCCTCGACCCGGTTCCAACTTACTTTTTATAAAAAAATGAAACAATAAATTTTAAAATATAAGCAATCAAAGTACATCACCTAAAAATTAAAATCTAAGCAATCAAAATACATAACTTAAAAATAAAATCCAAGCAATCAAAATACATCACATAAAATCCAATCAATCCAAAAATTTAACAAACCAAGTTATAAAACAAAATATAATGTTTTAAAATTCCTTGTAACACCCCGATACCCAAAATAACATAACACATATATTCACGCAATAATAATAATAATAATTTCCCAGTGATCTAATGCGCATAAGTCTCAGAATTCTCAACACAAAGTAAATGGTTTAGGAGTGCATGCGGAACATCCCTCCACAGCTGAGATTCTAAAATTAGGACAGAGTACTGACTTTTACTGGTAGAGCTACTCTAGACGTCTACTTTCTCCTTGCCTCTCGCAACGTGATCTTTCCCTGAAAAGGTTTTAGATTTTGAAAACGAGGGTTAGACCGAAAGGTCTAGTGAATTCCCTCAAAACAGATAATCAACAATTCCGGCCCGCTGGCCGTAAAAATCAAAATTTATCAATAATGACAATGCAAATGTGTTACGGACAAAGAACTTCTATAAGGCACCAAGGCCACAATCACATCACTCCCAAGGGACGCTATCCCGAGGTACCCCCAAATGGTGGACCAGACCATATGGTAAACACTCCCAAGGAACATACAGTTCCAAGGTACCCAATGTCCATACTTGCAACACATTTCATTCCGAAACATTTCAACATTTACATTTAAGCATGCATTAAGCGTAACTGCAAAATTTTCCATATTTCCACACAACAGTTCATCATCAATAACAAAACAGTTCGCAAAATCGAATGGATATATATTTAAGAAAGCAGTGAAAACCATCCATTCATTTTCAGGCAAGGGAACTCACCTGAGTAATCTCACTGTCCTCCCGCGGACCTCGTCTAATGTGCCTGTAAATAATCTAGGGCATTAATAACTGCGCTCAGTAAAACCCACTACTATGACATCCCTAGGCAGACTTAGCACGGGGGTTCCGCTACCCGGTTAGCGGACGGGGTTAAATCACTATGGAAAAATCCTCTCCGAAAACTAACCCTACAATCGAAACCCTCCAAAAAACCCGGCTCGGAAAAAACCAATTCGGAATACAACAAATTTCCGATTCGGAAAATTGGCAATTTCCGATTCGGAAAATACCAATTTCCGATTCGGAAAACGACAAGTTCCGAATCCCGACTCGAGAGGAAAACAGGTCAGCATAACGACTAGGTCAGCCCGTTTCCCGATTCGGAAATCAAGTT
Source organism: Centaurea solstitialis (assembly GCA_030169165.1). Taxonomy (NCBI): domain Eukaryota; kingdom Viridiplantae; phylum Streptophyta; class Magnoliopsida; order Asterales; family Asteraceae; genus Centaurea; species Centaurea solstitialis. The sequence continues at coordinate 66,969,814 of CM058041.1, forward strand.
TCCAGTTCGGAAAAGGCACTAGAGACAATTAAACAAGATTCATAAAATCTAACTCGGAAAACACGACTTTTCCGATTCGGAAAACATTCTTTCCCGATTCGGAAATCATTCTTTCCCGATTCGGAAATCATGATTTCCGATTCGGGAAACATGATTTTCCCAATTCGGAAAACGTGAGCAGATACCGAAAACAACCCAAAAATCAGTCAAAAATTATTCTAACTCGATCCAATTGATCCCAAAGCAATTCTAGAAGGTCACTAAACTTTCCCCGCATAAATCTAGATAAGTTATACGCAAAATAACGTCGATATCTTACCTTGGCGATGATTTCCCGACCTCGAAATGGTGAAAGATGGCTCCAACTTGTTTCTCCAAAAACACACACACTAAGCACACACTAAACCTTTCTCCAAAATGGCAAAAATTTAGGGTTTAAGGTTTAAATACCTAGGGTTTGGGCCAAGCCCATACCTAAAAGGGTATAAGCCCACATCATTAAAGACTTTTCAAAAGTGACACATTCAACCCAAAATCCTAATTTTTCTCACAAAAAGGGTCATTTGACCGAAACTTAACTTAATTAACTCTATCCAGAATTCTGGGTTATTACATTCCTAACTTCCAAGTGGTCTTTCCTCTATTTCATCCTTCAACGGCGAACATTCAACAATCATCATCCTCATCCTCATCTTCATCATATTCAACCGTTTGATCAAACACATTCTGTTCTCCATTCTTTTTATCTAAAATTAAAACAAAAGAAGTTAGAAATTATTTACATACATGTAATATATCAACTTATATAATTATTAGTTTATTACCTCCAATTTCTATTCTCAACCAATTTTGGGTGCACATTAAGACTTCAAGTGTTTTCGGATGTAGCCGGCTACGCGCTTTTGTTACCTTGTTTCCGCTCATGCTAAAAGTCGATTCCGATGCTACCGTAGTAAGTGGAATGGCTAACACATCTCTTGCTATAATTTGCAAAATTGGAAACTTCGCACCGTTGCACTTCCACCATGTCAATACATCAAATTCTTTTTCATTCGGTAACAACTTCTCCGCCAAATAGTCATCTAACTCGGTCCTTTCACACACATCATCCTCGGAAATCATATCTCAAAATCTAATTCCCATGAAGCCTTGTTCGAAGAAGGCACCCCCCATGTGACGAAGTACTACCGGATTGTCTTTTCCCTTTGTTGCTCTCATGCCTCTTTTTGTACTCCTCAAATAGATCATTACATAGGTTTCATATCCACATAACCCTATCTTTTGAATCAACACCATAAATCTTTGGAAAGAAATAGTTGATCAACTTTAGCTTATACCTAGGATCCAAAACAATAGCCACACTCATGACATCATGTACGATTGTCCAATATTTATCAAATTTTTCCAACATACATGATGCCATGTTCTTAATGACAACATATTCGGCATCTTGTTGCCAACTCCTAAGACTTACTTTCATCTCACAAACCAAAGGGAAGAATAGGTTTGAAGTGGCATATTTGGTCCCGGAGAATGTCTTGGTCACACGATAAAACACCTCTAATTTATCACAAACATTGGACGCCATTTTCCATTCCTTTTCACTAGGTGAATTAACATAATGTCTATCTTTCTTGCCCAAACGACTAAAAACATCTTTATACTCTAAGGCAACTTTCAACATTAAGTAAATAGAATTCCATCTAGTCTTACAATCAAGCACTAACTCCTTTTCACATTCTACACCTACTTGTCGTGCAACAAGTCTAAACTCTTGGGCCCTTTTGGGAGAGGTTGACCAATAAGAGACACTATCCCTAACCTTCTTGATTGAACTCTCAATAATAGAAAATCCATCTTGCACAATGAGATTGATGATATGTGCACAACATCTCATGTGAAACAATCTACCCTTCAAAATTAATGAGGAAGGAGAAAGAGTACCTAAAAGCCTGTCAATCAAAGCATCATTTGTTGAACAATTGTCAAGTGTCAACGTCGACAACTTGTTGTCAATGTTCCAATCCATGAAACTTTCAACCATACGTTGGGAGATGGCATCAGCGGTATGTGGAGATGGTACATATATAAAGCTGCATAAAATAGTTTTATATTAAAAAAATTAGCATAATAAAATAATATATGAAAAAATAATAAACTAGCACATATATAAAGCTTCTTGATTACTCTATATAATTAAAATAATATATGTAAAAAAAAGCAACCTGATAATCCGATTGTGCAACTTCCAACTAGCATCTATGTAGTGTGCGGTTATTGCCATGTAACCTTTGTTTTGTTTCGTTGCTGTCCACAAATCCGAAGTAAGAGCTATTCTGCTTTCATTCTTTTCCATGCTCTCCAAAATGACACCTCTTTTTGTTCCGTATTCTTCATGATGTCGGACTTTATTGTAGCTCTACAAGGCACATTAAATAAAGGCTCGATACCTTTTGAGTACTTACGAAATCCATAATGCTCGACCATAGAAAGCGGATAATCATGAAGAATAATCATATTTGCTAAATCCTCCCTTGAGATTTGAGCACTAAAAACATAATTGCTTAACGAAGAGGATTTTCCATCCTTGGTCATTTGCTCTTGAAGTAGAATCTGTTGCTTTATGTCATTTGTAGTTCTCCTAGGACATTTTTTGAAGTGCTCGTTCAAATGTGTCGTCCCATCACTGGATCTGCCGGTAAGTTGTCTTGTGCAATACTTACACTTTGCATATCGACGAACACCATCAATAAATATTGGGTCGAAATGGTTCCAAACAACAGATTTCAACTTTTTGTTTGATGGTTCAACGGTTGAATTTGACCCGATAGGCATGCTTACAGATTCATTAGTGTCGTTACAAGCCGTTCGCTCTTTTTCATTCCCTTCCATTTGTTAGTAATTATGTGCAGAAGTTGACAAACCAGTGATCTCACATCCAATGTTATAAGACACTTGAGGGTCACACCTATGAGGATCTGTAAATCAAACAAGATAAATCCCAGTTTGGAGAGATTAGGTTTATAATAGTTAATTATAAACCAGTTGGGTATTTAATGTAAGAAAACCCAAAGTTAGAGAATTGAAATGGTACATATATATTTATTAGATAAATAAATGTATATAGATTTATTAATTAATAGATTATGTATTTAAAAGAATAAATGCATAATAGATAACTAATTAGTAAAGGATAATTATCTGGTAAATGGAAATTGTCTTTCTTGGGAAGAAAGAAAAGGATAATTGCCATAGATAATTATCAATAATATATGGTAACCAGGAAACCTTAGCTATATATAAAGGGTTGAGGGTTATCAGTTTAGATGGATCTCATTCAATCATTCAAAGCGTCAAGAAAATCTCTCTCTCTCTCTCCTCTCTCTCTCTCTAAAAACCGGCGCATAACCCAAGGAACACGGTTTTTCGGTTTTTTCGACTGCTATCTCACAAAACAGCTAGTTTTGTGATCGCGGGATTTCGCCAGCTAGAGGGTGGTTTGTCTGATCGTTTATAGGTGGATTATTACTCAAGCATCCAGGTAAACACTCATTATCAAACTGTTAATTGATTGAAACGGAAAGATCGTGGTTTAAGGTTTTTATCCACAATCGCTTCCGCATATTTAGTTTAGTGTTCACCGGATCAGTTTGGTTCGGAGATCACAGAAAAACCCAACAGTGGTATCAGAGCCACAGTTTTTTTCCGTTTCGATCTCAGTTTTGCATTAGATCCGTTGAAGTTTCATAAAAATTCAATTTTTGTTTTTGTTATCGTTTTTCGCTTTCGTTATCGTATGAACCCATCACTGCCGTGGAACAACCGGGCCGCACCACAGTTGGTGGTAGCGGCGCCGGCCGTTGTCCGTAAAACCACCAGACCACCGCAGCCACCGAGTTGGTGGTGGCCGCGGCATTCACGAGCCCACAACCGCAACCACCAGTACGGTGGTGGCGGGTTGCTTTGCTTTCGAATCGAACAGCGGCGGGGGCGTTTTGGCCCATCGTCATCGATTTAAGGGCGGTGGTGGAGGCCGCACACATTCGCCGCCGAGAGAGACACCACCGCGGTCGCATCACCAGATTGGTGGTGGCCGCGGCATTCGAACAACAATAAACCGCAACCACCAGATTGGTGGCAGTCTGCGGCGACTGTTGGTGGTTGTATTGGTCGTAATCACCGTCGTCTTTGGGCGACGGTGGCAGCGATTGGTTGATTTGCGACCACCAGCCGCACCACAGCGGTGGTTGCGGCGGCGATCGTTTGTGATCGGATCGATAGCGGTGGTGGCCAGTAGCTATCATCGATGATGATGTTTTTGACCGCCGGCCACGGGAGATTGCGGCGTTAAATCGCCGGCCACGGGAGTACGCGGCGACGGCCACACCACCGTTTGTGGTGGTGGCGTCGGTCATCTATCACCACCATAAACCAACCACCGCCGGCTGCCTCACGGCCGCGCCTGGCGATGGTGGTTGCGATGTCAAACCAACAGCCACACCACCGTTTGTGGTGGTGGCGATAGTTGTTCGTCAAAACCATGGAACGGCGATGGCGGCTTTTGGCCGTAGTCGTTGGACAGCGGTGGCGGTACTCGATCCATTGGCAGACCGAAACTACCAGAAGCCACCACGCTGACGGTGGTGAACGGTGTCGACAGATCGGGTAAGACCAACCGCCGCTAGTCGAGCCCAATGGTAGTGATGATCTGACCTAAGTTCGCGCCGCGAAGATAGCAGCTCGCGCCGCGAACGATGACGGTGATGGTATTCATGCTGCTGCTGTTGTCGATGTCCAAAACCCAGTAGTTCGCGCCGCGAGCAGTTGGCTCGCGCCGCGAGCAGCGATGAGTAATGGTGGTGGTAAGCAATGGTAGTTCGCGCCGCAAGCAGCGACCAGCGTAGGTTGTTGCGAGCGGTGCTCAACTCGAGCCGCGAACAGTGGTCACTAGGTCTATCACGCCGTACTGATCGGGTTTTCGACTTACGATAATTTTTCGAAAAATGGGTAAGGCCCAATAATTACCAGTTTGGTAATAGGCCCAAGGCCCAGTCATTGCCAGTTTGGTAATGGGCTTAAAGGCCCAATTTTTGACCTATTTTTTTTTTTAAAAAATCCAATTTTAACCCGTGCGATTAAAAGTTTTTCGTATAAAACCAAATTATTTTAAAAAGAAAAATCTTTTATAAAATTAATGTATTTTGATTTTTCAGTTTAAAATATTAAATTAAGATTTATAAAACAGCTTGTTTTTATAAATCAGTTAGGATTGGTTTTTCCGGAAAATTGGAACTAGATATTTTAACGGATCTAAAGTGTATCGCTTATATTATATTGCTTAAAGTTTGTAGCTTTATAATTAAATGCGTGTTTGTTTGAATATACATGTTTTGTATATATGCCTATTATAGGATTTGCCAACTTAGACCCTTTTGGAATTTTATGGGGAGGCCTGCGTGTCACTTGCAACTCCTATGGTAATAATGACCTTAGGATAGATTTTATTTTCTTCCGGAGTTTCATCGAGGATGCCGAGGCCAGTGGGAGCTATGCGATAAAAATATCTGGAGTCCTGACAAACGTGCTGAAGTCACTGGGAGCTACACTTTTTGTTTAAATTTTAGATTTATAGGTCATTATTGGTCCTTAGGAATAAAGGTTGGCAAACCTATAATTAGTTATATCTGCGTGGTTGTTATAATTATCTGTGTGTTTGTAATTATTAACTATGTGGTTGTTTTTCTCATGATAGTTAATGACTGGTAGTTTAGTAAATGAGTTTTAAAATAAGGAGTTTTTAAAACTAGTTTAGATCATGAGAACAAATAGTTTTTAAATCATAGTCACCAGTTTTTCAAACCTTTAAACGGTATATTTAAAACCTATATAATTGTAAATAGATTGTTTAAAGGCAAGTTGACAGAACAGTTAGTTCTGGTCAACTAGGATGCCATCAAAACAGCTAGTTTGATCGGCAAGGTATGCTTCTAAAACAGTTATTTTAAATTAGCAATAGCCTTTTAAAACAGTTAGTTTTAAAACAGTATATGTTTGAAACAGTTAGTTCAAACATCAGTTTTTCTGTTTAAACAATCAGTTTTTTGAAAATTACAATTTTTCTAACCAATTGGACATTAAAAGGTTTTCAAAATTAAAACCCCGACAAATCATAGATCAGTAGTGCAACCCACCTAGGGGCACCTCAGGCGTAAGGCACGCGGGTGTTCTAAGAAGAACACACCTTGAGCATCCGCGTTCAAACCCCAAGCTAGAGGGGATGCTACGACTCTGCGAATTATCTCCGTGTTGTATCGGCCAGAGTAAAAGTGTCCAAGTCCAAGGGTGGTGATATCTGTTTTGGTTCTCATATGTTTACCGTGTTGTATCGGGCCAAAAAGCACTTAGAGGGATTCAAACATGTACGGGTAATTACCGTTGTCCCGAAAAGATCTAGGAGTCATGTCAGTTAGATATGATTGGCAAAAGTCCTTGCCTACCGAATTAATACGTGAGCCTGGTCGGGTGAAGAACACACCACCCATCAGGGTGTATGAAATAAGGATCCTAGTCCAATTAATCATTTATGGGTTTATTGATTTTATTGGAAGTTAGTCTATTCACAAGTTGTTAAAACCATTTTCATTTTATGTGTAGATGGCTAACACCATAACCAACACAAACAACCTGTCACTCCGCTCCATCCTAGAAAAGGATAAACTCACCGGTCCCAATTTCCTAGACTGGGAGCGCAATCTTATGATTGTGCTCAGGCACGAAAGGAAATGGTACGTCTTAGAAGAGCCTTTGCCAGAGGCCCCTCCAGCAAATGCACCGGCTGCTACTAGGAATGCTCACAAGAAGCATTCGGATGATTTGCTGGATGTAGGTTGTCTTATGCTTGCAACCATGAACTCAGATCTGCAAACAGGGCTCATGAATACTAATGCTTATGACATGATCCGCCAGTTGAGGGACATGTTCCAAACGCAAGCTCGCACAGAGCGTTATGATGCCACGAAGGCATTTAACGAGTGCAAGATGATCAGAGGGACCTCAGTAAGCGACCATGTGATGAAAATGAAACGACACATGGACCACCTGGAAAGGCTAGGGCACCCAGTTCCATTGCAACTAGCAACGGACACTATACTCAACTCACTGTCAGAAGACTACAAGCCATTTGTGGTCAATTATAACATGAATAACATGGAGAAAACAATAGCTGAATTGCACTCCATGCTTAAGACTGCTGAGTTGAACATGGGAGCCAAAGGCAAGACCAAAGATGTGCTGATGGTGAGGGACGGAGGGGTAAAGAAGAAACATGGGCATAGAGGCACCAGCAAAGGGAAGGGTCCAGTACCGGCCGTCCAGAGTGCACCCAAAGTTCGTGAAAACGTCAAGGGCAAGGGCAAGGGCAAGAAAGTTAAGCCTAACAAAGCGAGAACCGAAAACCGTTGCTTTACATGCAATGAAGTAGGTCATTGGAGGCAGAACTGCCCGAAGCGTCATGAAGCAGGTATGTAAAACCTCAGGTATTTATTATCGCTTTAGTTTATCACTTATACTGATACCTAGTGCAAATGTATATTCCAGGTGATCAAACGTGAGTGCCCAGGAGTTGCAGAAGGATCAGAAGCTCAAGTCTCGTTAGGATAATTATCAAGACATTCATTTTTAAATTTATTTTATTTAAAACAGTTATGTACCTTTTATGGTTACACTTTATGGTTATTTTTCATTCTTGGAATACTTTGAATGTTTTAAAGTTTTAAAGTTTTAAAATTTTAAAATTTATTGTCTTGAAATATCAGTTGAGCTTGTTGTGAATAAAGTCAAGCGTTGACTTGATTCAAGTTTAGATCCTAGACATTGATGTATGCACTAACAAAGTCTTGTATATGAAAACTGTCAAAAACACACAATATACTAAAAACTCAAGCAATGTGTTTTTATTGTAATGCAAATTATGAGTAGTAGATTACATAAAGTAATTTGTAATCAAAGAATAATTGCTCATGTGTTTTTATAGAATTTAGGATATTATCTCAGTTGTTGTTGATAATATCAGTATTTATGAAACTAGAAAAATTCCAAGTTTTGGAATTAGGATTTGAATAAAGTCCAGTTAAGTTTTATAAATAGTGAAATTCTAAAGAATTCATACTTAAAATAGAATTGACTAAGTTTGACCAAGTCAATAGTAAATTTTTTAAGTAATAGTTAGTTTTCATATAGGTTAGTGGGAGCCCAGCTTATTCTCTATCCAGTTTGGGATAAAGAATAGAAAATGTGATTATTGATTCAGTATATCTAGGAATTATAATCCAGATATGATATAAATTCACAAGATATAAGATCTGTCCTTTTTAGTCTAAAGGATAGATCAGTAGTTTAAAGTTTTAAAAGCCATAAATAACTTTAAAAGGGAATCAATAATCAAGTGTGTTGGATTAATTTAGTAAAAGGGTATTAAGTTATCTTTTAACTATAAAGTAGTACAAAATGCCAAATTGAATTTCCTGCAATTTGCCAGCTAGGTAAATGGAAATTCTATCTGATTTCAGGTAGAAATCACTCATCTACACAGCAGCCAAGGAAAGCTGCAGTATAGCTTTTACATATTCAGGGTAACTCGGAGTTTGTCCAGATCTCCAAAAACAGGGAATATGGTAAAAGAAGTCTAAATTTTGTTTTATTGTGTTAGTAAAACAAAGTTAGCCGTAACAAGTATGAAATATCAGTAAGGTATTAAACTTGTAACGTTTTTGGTTGTCACTTTGATTAAGACGGTAAACATTAATCAAAGGGTTTAAATTAAAGGTAAGGTGATACTTTATTTAGACCAGTATTTAACAAACGTTGAATAGACGCAGAAAAAGTAATTAAAAAAATGCCATTAATTTTGTTATTATTACAGAGTGTAATGTGGACTATACAAAATTAATTTCTTTATTACCTTTTAGTTTTGCATGTTTCGTCATCCAGGAATAAAACTAGTAAGTTTTTATTCAAAATTGTCCGTGACAACTTATTGTGGTGGACGTGATCCGCGGTTGAGACTACTTCTTGGATTTTGTCATAAGTATAATCTCAAAGTGGTTGTCCCCATTACCTGAGATATCTGGTTTGACATCATGAGGACTACTGGATACTTAGTACGTTTAACCGCTACGCCGTAACAGGGTAGCTATAAAGGGCGTAACTAGATTCAGCGGAAGCCGTGGTGTTAAATGAAGATATGCAAGATGGGATTTGCACCTCTTCTCCGAAGAGAGATATTTCTGGGCCCCTTGACTGACTGAATATACTGATGAAGTGCATGGCCATGCCCAAACGAACTGATTAGTTCTTTGTCGTTTACCTATCAGTAGAAGTCGGATAGTCAAGAAACAGAATCATGAGTATTAAGAGTTGACTTAATCCAGGCTCATACTCATAGATGAAATGTCATGTTGCAAAGGGAAAAGCCAAGATATACCCAATTTTATGAACAGTTGTTTCATAAAAGTTATTTCCTTATGGAAAAGTTTAAATCACCTATCTGGGTATAAGAGTTCTTGTAACCTGGTTAGCCTAAGTGCCTGTCTAGGGGCCTCCTTAGGTCCGTGTGATCAAGACAGGTATTGCCAACTTGCACAAGTGGGAGTCTGTTAGTAATTATGTGCAGAAGTTGACAAACCAGTGATCTCACATCCAATGTTATAAGACACTTGAGGGTCACACCTATGAGGATCTGTAAATCAAACAAGATAAATCCCAGTTTGGAGAGATTAGGTTTATAATAGTTAATTATAAACCAGTTGGGTATTTAATGTAAGAAAACCCAAAGTTAGAGAATTGAAATGGTACATATATATTTATTAGATAAATAAATGTATATAGATTTATTAATTAATAGATTATGTATTTAAAAGAATAAATGCATAATAGATAACTAATTAGTAAAGGATAATTATCTGGTAAATGGAAATTGTCTTTCTTGGGAAGAAAGAAAAGGATAATTGCCATAGATAATTATCAATAATATATGGTAACCAGGAAACCTTAGCTATATATAAAGGGTTGAGGGTTATCAGTTTAGATGGATCCCATTCAATCATTCAAAGCGTCAAGAAAATCTCTCTCTCTCCTCTCTCTCTCTCTAAAAACCGGCGCATAACCCAAGGAACACGGTTTTTTCGGTTTTTCGACTGCTATCTCACAAAACAGCTAGTTTTGTGATCGCGGGATTTCGCCAGCTAGAGGGTGGTTTGTCTGATCGTTTATAGGTGGATTATTACTCAAGCATCCAGGTAAACACTCATTATCAAACTGTTAATTGATTGAAACGGAAAGATCGTGGTTTAAGGTTTTTATCCTTAATCGCTTCCGCATATTTAGTTTAGTGTTCACCGGATCAGTTTGGTTCGGAGATCACAGAAAAACCCAACACCATTTCCATATCATCACATCCTATATCAACGTTCTCGTTTTCTGAAGTCGCCATCTAAAAATGTCATTTATAAAAACAAAATATAAGTCCCATATATGATGGTTCAAAACTTCAAATAAAACCAAGTTACATGATGCTTTCATTATTTCATTTCCATATATGATGGTTACTCACTTTAGCATCTAGCAACTAAACGTTTAGCAACTAGTGACTTTAGCATCTAGCAATTAAACATTTAGCACATTTAGCAACTAAACATTTAGAACATTTAGCAAATAACAACTACTGACTTTAGCATCTAGCAATTAAACATTTAGAACATTTAGCAAGTTAACAACTATTGAACTTACTGACTTTAGAAGCACCAAAATCTGAAAATAGCATACTGAATAGGTTATTACTTGTGAATTGTGAACTTACTTAAATAGGTTGGTGAGTAGTGACTATGGCCGCCTGGCCGGCGAGCAGTGAAGAAGACGGGCGTGTTCGGCGCCGGCGAGTGGAGAAGAAGACCGGCGTGAATGGCGCCGGTGAATGGAGAAGAAGACCGGCCTGCTCAGCGTCGACGAGTGGAGAAGAAGACCGGCGGTGAGCCGGTGACTGATGAAGTTTGAAGAGGTGACTGGGGTGAGCGACTGAGCGGCGTGCATAAGGTTGATGTAGCCTAGGGTTTGAAAGTTGAAATTTGAAAGTCGGTACAGTAGCCTTAGTGCCTTACTCCTTATTTGAGAAAGTGATTTGTGTTTAAGAGTAATAATAAAAGTAAATATAAACTATATAATAATATATTTTATATAAATATAAAAATTAAAAGTGTATATATATATATACCGGGTACGGGCGGGGCGGGGGACCCCTCACCCGGCCCCGGCCCCGCTTTTAGCCAACCGGGTATACCCACCCCCGCCCCCGAAACCCGTTTTTCCGGGGAATCCCCGGCCCCGTTCGGGGCGGGTGAACCGGGTTCCCCACCGGGTCGGGGAAAATTACCATCCCTATGTCTATGTGCTTGTTTTCAAGTTGATCCTAAAGAATCTCATTTAAATGCTGTGAAACGAATTTTTTGGTACCTAAAAGGTACTTTGGATCTGGGTCTTTGGTATCCCAAAGACTCCGGTTTTGATCTAATTAGGTATTCAGATTCTGATTTTGCAGGATCTAAATTAGACAGGAAAAGTACAACTGGTAGTTGCCAACTTCTCGGAGGAAAGTTGGTAAGTTGGTCCAGTAAGAAGCAACATTCAGACTGATAGACATCTCGGCTATAAGCTGATAAGGGGAATACTCAATAGTCCGAATGTGGGAAATGGCCAAAGGCCAATTCGAATTGTTGGCGAAAGGCTGAATAGGAACTTGGCAATAAGCCAATTAAGGAAATTGGTCAAAGGCCGATGTGCGGAACGACCCCATAAGGTCGAATCAGATTATAGCCCAAAGGCCGAATCGGGATAGTTGCAAGCCTAAAGGCCGAATTCAGATAACATCCAGAAGCCGATAAGGGAAAACATTAAAGGCCGGTACAGGAAACCCATAGGCCGAATCAGGAAACGTCAAAAGCCGATGTGGACTATGGCTAAAATGTCGAATCGGACTATTGATCAAATAAGCTGATTCAGACTATCATAGTCCCAGGGTTATCTAGTTCGAGGAGATCGAACTGGTACCCAAAAATCATCCAGAAACCAGTCTAAATCATCCGTAATCGGGTAAAAACTATTCTAGTTCAATGATAATCAATCCTATAACAATTCTTATTAACATCAAATCAACAAAAGATCAAATGTTACCTTCAATGATGGTGAAATGGTGAAGGCGAAGATGTAGAAAGTTGTTCTCCAAACACACACTAACACACACACTAATTTTTCTGAAATGGCTAAAACCCTAGTATTCACTCTTTAAATACTTGGGCCCAAGGCCAAACCCATACCAAAAAGGGTATAAGCACGTTGATTTAAAAACTTTCAACAATTGACACAATCAACCCCTCTTTCCAATATATCTTACAAAAAGGTAACGATTGTCATGAAAGTTAACTTATCCAGTTAATTCAAAATTCCAGGTTGTTACAATAAAGTAGAGTAAATAGAGTTTGAGAGATCAATACAGTAAGAAATATATGTAAATTAATTGACTTAATCTTACTGAAATTGAAGAACACCAAGAACACGTAGTAATGTGTGAAACTTAGAAAGAATTCGCTCCAAAAGTAATTTTCTTGATTGTCAAAAAGTGTGTTCAGATTACAAATGGGAAGTTCCTATTTATACGTTCAAAAAGCTAACCAACTAACTAGGATTTCGACACGTGGAATAATCTCACACGTTCAAAAGAAGTCGGTTAAAAGAAAGCACATGATGAGCACATGATAGGAAATAATTTGCAATCTTATAAGTCTTCTTGTCACATAGGTCTTCGGCCTTAGAGTCTCTGTGATGACTCGCAAAGGCTCTGAAGACTTCTCCTTTTGACTTCTGTCTTGAGATCCTCTGTGAAGACTTGTCTTATGCTGAGTATGCCCTGCATTTTTCTATACTTTTCTAAACTTGTACTTAGGAGTTAACACATGTGTTTCTATATGTTGGAGGGTTGGATGTTTTAGTACTACTATGATGCAAACAATCGAAGCCTATATTTCTTATGAATTGATGTTACTTTACAAGCAGAATCTTTCTGGATCTTCATGGTATAATCAATCTTAATTTTATGAAAATTTGTGCTTGAGACACTTTTTTGATTTGTAATTAGTGAACTAAGCATATGCATTGGTGTATGTGTAACACCACTATTCCAAAATACTAATTTAATTAAATACTTTAAATAAAAATTATATTAATTGCCAAAACTCATAGGTCATTAAATGAAATTCAGTGTATGGTTTATTAAACATAAAAATGTCATTTAACTCAGCGTCTCAAAATATGCGGAATAAACGGTTTTATTTCAACTATCATCTAAAGTTCGGTTGGAACTGTCTTCTGTCTCGGAGTCAAGCCGGGGCCTTGCTTTTGTCTGTACCCGAACTTATTCCTGAAAGGAAAAATCTAAACAACAATGGGTAAGCGAAACGCTTAGTGAGCAGACACTACATGTAACTTACACTAGCACACGCATACATACGCATAGCAGGTACCACACATACACATCACATCATCACATCATAACATAATCACATCTTCCCTACAATAAGACAACTGACTGACATCCATCTCATGAGAACGGAACTAATTTCCCCGACAGCTTAGGACACGGGTCTGCCTCCGCAACTCATCAAGGGCATGCGGTATCCCTATACTTCCTCGCTAGCTTAGGAACCGAGTCTGCCCCCGCAACTCATCAAGGGCATGCGGTATCCCTTACACGACACTACCACACATACAAACACATATGACAAACCACATGTAATGAAAACTCACCTGGTAGAAGGCTAGCATCACACTCTGCTACTGGCACAAGCTCAAAATGAGTCACCTATAACATTACATGCATAACCACAATCAATACTCAACTCGAAAACGGCCTCTAACATCTAACCCGACCTCTTAGAGAAATGTCATAGCGGGACTAGTCCGATTTCACAAAAACTCCATGGGACATCATATATGGACATCCCCTAGGGGTTTATGAACTTGGAAACCCCCAACAAGCCCTAACGGAAAAGTTTGAAAAACCCAACACTGGGAACTTCGCGTTCGCGAAGTTTAGGGTTTCGCTAACGCGAAACAATCGACGAAACGTACGAAATGCCAAGACAGCCTACTCGTGGCGCGAGCATAGACCCTTGTGGCACGAGTCACCTTCGCGGCGTAAGGCGGCGACAGAAACCCAAAACTCGATCCAAAAGTCGTAAAATAGACCAAAAACGAGATTTTTCACCCAAGGGCTTCAATCCAAACGATTCCCTTAAAGGAGATTCGTTCTCACGACTCCAAATCATCCAACAACAACCAAAAACACCAAACATCGATTTAACGCTCACTTCTAGCGATTAATGATCCAAGGATCATCCAATCGAACCCTAACCTCAAAGAACACAAAACTAACGATAGAACTACGATATACCTTATGCGATTGACGGAAACCCTCAACGCCTCCAATTCTCCGGTGATTCCAACTAGAGCAACGACTGCTTCAAGTGAAAAGGGAACTAGGGATTGAGTCTCCCTTTCTTTTCTCTGATCTCTCTCTCTCTCTCGCTTCCACAAATGACAAAAGATAGTCTAAAAGGCTTAAATACTTGGGCCCTCCTTCCTTCCATGACCCAAGCCCAAACCATTTAATTTGGTCCAATGAAATAAAAATTCAATTAAAACTATAAGCAAAATAATTAACGAAATAAGAGTAAATTACATGATTGGTCCCTGTGGTTTACATAAAATTGCACTGTTGGTCCCTCTTTTGAATTAATTATGGATTTGGTCCATGTGGTTTACCATTTCTCACGTCTTTGGTCCGTATACCTTAAATCTATTAAATAAATAGGTTAACTAGAGGGGTATCAATTATCATAGTCATTTTACTCTATTTTCATATTTTAATTAAAACAAATTAAGAAAACCTACAAAATCATATAATATACTAATATGCATAATGTAAATTATTAAATATATATTACCTTTTTGGTTATATCTATTGTAAGTGATTGTTAGAATTTGTATGTGTGTATATATATATATATTGAAATTTGGTGATGGTGGTGTGTTTCGCTCGAAATATACGCATTTTTTTATCAAAAATCAAGCTTTAATTAAAACGCAAGCGTACGGTGTCGTGTCGTAGCATACGGGTCGAACACGGGGAGGTAATGGATAAAGCAAGGTGTTACATCTTCAATTCACAAGTCATGCGGAAATCGATATTCAAATTTGGATTTCTAATCTAAACAAAGCATGAATCTATCTAATCTCTACACTAAGCTAATCAACAAACACACTAACTAAAAGAGAACCAAGAAACAAGCATTCTAAAGGACAAGTAACAAATCAAGGAAAACGACAAAATGTTAAGGGATTACTTCTTCAAAATGTATTTAACTATCCTTAATATACTATTGTGTGTATCAACCTAAAAAAATTCATTTTGTATATATCAAACTTTATTTTTGAGCCTATTATGTGTATTTTTTATACACACAATAGTATATTGTGGGATAGTTGGATACACATAATAGACTCAAAAATACATATAATAGACTCAAAAATAAAGTTCGATATATACAAAAAGAATTTTTTTAGGTTGATACACACAATAGTATATTGGGGATAATTGGATGCATTTTGAAGAAGTAATCCCAAATGTTAACTATACTAATGAATTCTAGCCTATCAAACACAATCGAAAAACACAATCGAGAAAGAAGATAACAACATGAATAAGAAGGAAAACGAACACACACGGGAAAGAGGAAATGTGAACATTGCATCTTAATCATTCAAGTGGAATCCGGTCAATAAAACGTCCAATCTCCCTTCCGAGATGAATGGATCGTTCTCGTTAGAAAATTGGTTATTTCCATACCAATTTTCAACAAGAACATCGTCCGAAAAGATTTCCAATTGACAACGGCAACTATTTCCATGATGCTATCATTGATTCTTGATCAATTCAACGAGATGAATAATAAACTTCCGTTTAATTAGTCACACTTGTTAACAATCTAAGAAAACTCATGATGTAAATCGGAATTCCTAATTTCCATAACGAACGACTCGGCATCGCGGAAAAGAGTTGGCCAAAAGAATCCGGAGTGAAGAACCTTAGAAACCATCTTACCCGTACCCGCATGTCCACCGCAAGGTAAGGTATTAAAATTGACTCGGTTTCCTCACTCGGAATGCAACGACAAATGATAGAGTCGGCACAAGATCGATAAAAAAATGGATCGTCCCAAAAGTAGTACTTAACATCGTGAAGGAATTTCTTACGTTGGTGTGAACTAAGATCATGAGGAATGATACCACACACAAGATAATTAACGAAATCGGCATACCATGGCGAACCGGTACAAGAGACGAAAAGAAGTTGGTCACCGGGAAGAGAGTCGTTAATAGGAGGAGTAGAAGGGGATGAACCTAGTTCTAATCGCGAGAGATGGTCGGCGACGGAATTCTCGGATCCGGGTTTATCTTTGATCTCGAGATCGAATTCTTGTAAGAGTAAGATCCATCGAATTAACCTAGGCTTAGCGTCCTTCTTACTCATAAATATCTAAGTGCGGCGTGGTCGGAGTAAACGATGACTTTTGATCCTACGAGATACGTTCGAAACTTTTCAATAGCATAAACAACCGCTAGGAGCTCTTTTTCCGTGGTCGAGTAGTTAAGTTGGGCTGGGTCTAAAGTCTTACTCGCGTAATGAATAGCATGCACCTTACCGTCTTTTCTTTGCCCTAACACGGCCCCTATGGCATAGTCGCTCGCATCACACATTAACTCGAAAAAAAGTGACCAATCCGGAGGTTGAATGATCGGGGCCGAGGTTAACTCTTTTTTAAGCCGCTCAAAAGCATCAAGACATGAATCATTAAAAGCAAAGGGAGTATCTTTGGCTAGCAACTCAGTCAAGGGCCAGGCAATCTTTGAAAAATCTTTAATAAAACGCCGGTAAAAATCGGCGTGCCCGAGAAAGCTATGCACCCCTTTGACATTCGTCGAGGGTGGTAGACCCTCAATGACCGCTATTTTAGCACGATCGACCTCAATACCACGACTTGACACGATATGCCCTAAAACGACTCCTTCGGTGACCATGAAATGGCATTTCTCCCAATTAAGGACATGCACTTCTTGGCACCGATGCAAAATCAAAGATATGTTAGCGAGACATTCATCAAAGTCCGATCCGTGTACCGAAAAATCATCCATAAACACTTCCATAGATTTTTCGATAAAGTTTGAAAAAATGGCCATCATACACCTTTGAAAGGTAGCGGGTGCGTTACATAATCCAAACGGCATACGCCGATAAGCGAATGTGCCGTATGGACATGTAAACGTGGTTTTTTCTTGATCGTTCGGATGGACCGGAATCTGTAGAAAGCCCGAATACCGTCTAAATAACAAAAGTAAGTATGTTTTGCAAGTCGTTCTAGCATTTGGTTAATAAATGGCAAAGGGAAGTGGTCTTTCCGAGTGGCAAGGTTTAATTTTCGATAATCAATACACATCCGCCACCCGGTGATCGGTCTAGTTGAGATTAACTCGCCTTTATCGTTTTTTATAACCGTAATACCACCTTTTTTAGGAACTACTTGAACCGGGCTCACCCACGGACTATCGGAGATAAGGTAGATGATGCCCGATTTAAGTAGTTTCATAACCTCCTTTTGGACAACTTCCTTCATATTAGGGTTTAGCCGACGTTGGTGTTCTATTGAAGATGCATGTTCATCATTAAGTAAGATTCTATGAGTGCAAAAAGAAGGGCTTATTCCCTTAATGTCATCTATCGAGTATGCTAATACGCTACGGTAAGGACACACAACAACTTATCAAGTTGGGAAGATGATAAAGATGAACTAACAATGACCGGATAAGTGTTATCATCTCCTCAAAAGGCATATTTTAAATTATAGGGGAGAGGTTTGAGATCTACCTTAGGTGGAGCCGCGATGTTATCCTCTTTCATAGCCGAGATCGGCTCGACCGCAACCTTCTTCATGAACGGCTCGCTAGCATCAAAAATCTCCTCAATAACTCGTGCATCCTCTTCATCAACCAAGATTTCCTCGGAGAAGACAGTTTCCAATGCATCGGCGATTTGGATGTCATCCATAGATGGTGGCAACCCCATCGATTTGCGCAACTCAAATTCGACCTTTTCTTTTCCCACATTAAGAGACAATTTCTCGTGCTTAACATCAATGATCGCACCGACGGTAGCTAGAAAAGGACGACCAAGTATGATTGGGGCGTTAACATCTTCTATCATTTCCAACACTACAAAATCACAAGGTATGATAAAGCTCCCGACTTGGAGTGGTAAATCTTCCAAAACGCCTACCGGGTACTTGATTGATCGGTCCGCAAGTTGGAGTGAGATGTTGGTTGCTTTCAATTCTCCCATATGAACTTTATTGGCAATTGCAAGAGGCATTAAACTTACGCTTGCTCCCAAATCACACAACGTCCGATGAATCGATAAACCATTTATGGAGCACGGAATCGAAAAACTCCCGGGATCGCCTAACTTCTCGGGACACACGGTAGTTATAAGCGCGCTACACTCCTCGGATAAAATGATTCGGCTTCGACGCTTGCGGTATAGAAACACATACCTAATTCTAACCTAATTTGATCTAACACCAAAATTGACAAATTGAATCAACAAACACATGAATTCAAGTGAATTATTCATACATCCTAATCTAAATTGAACTAAACTAATCAATGAAACCAAATCAATTAAGCAACAAGAGGTAAACATCAACAAAATCAATACACACCAAAAACAACATGCAATTAACAAATCAACTCACAATCTATCTAATTAACTAGATCTACAACAATTGAATGCAAGAAATGAAGAATTAAAGCTATAAAAGTAGAAAATAAGCAACAAACATCAAAAACTTCATAGATCTACAAACATTAAGATTCAAGCTACAAAAACTAAACTAAGGATAGGGAAGGAAGGAGATACTAGCTTCAAAGTTGCAAGAGATCCACCATGGAAGAGTAAACCACAATTAATGAAGATTAATCAAGCAAGCATCCAAGCAAGTAGAGCTCCTTCCCCAATTAACTGAGGTCCTTGAAGAACTTCGCATAAGTCGGGATTTCGGTTATCGCATCCATAAACGAGATATTGATATGCAATTGCTTCATCATTTCCAAGAACTTCCGAAGCTTGGCTTCCAATTTAGCCTTAGCCAAACGAGCCGGAAACGGAACATTCGGGACTTGTGTAGGCTTTTTGACCGAACCTTCAACTGGTGGATCACCCATTTGAACAACATTTTCCCCTTCATTCGCTTTAGTTACGCCTCCATTGCCACCGTGCGAAACCACAGTTCTCGTTTTCTTCTCAACCTCCTTTAGAATCTTACCATCCCGCAACATGATCACATTCATTTGAGCCCTCAGATTAGGCTCCGGTTGACCTGGTAATTGCCCTTGAGGCCTTACCGAATTGGCGATTTGTTGAGCCAATTGTGCGATTTGCGTCTCCATCATCTTGTTATGAGTCGTCATTGCCTCGAGATGTGTAGTAACTTGTTGTAAGGAGTTTTGGAAATAATCGTTCTTTTGGTTTTGTTGCGCAATTTGGGTCTTAAGAAGTGATTCAAGATAGGATCTTTGTGGGGGTGGTTGAAGAGGTGTGTTAGGAGGAAGTGGAAGAAGTGCACGGGGTTGGTAGTTGTTTTGAGGTGGAGGGTAATATGGTTGTTGTTGTGGAAAGGGTGGTTGGGGTTGGAATTGGGGTTGAGGTGGAGCTTGTTGTTGAGGAGGTGGTTGTTGTTGGATAGGTGGAGGTTGGTTGTTTTTGTAAGAGAGATGGGGATGGTTTCTCCAACCGGGGTTATAAGTGGGAGAAAATGGATCATTGACCCGATATTGACCTCTTGGTTGAACTTGCAATGCATTCATATCTTCCATAGTTAACCCCGCGGTAGATGGACACATACTCGAATCGTGGCCTTGACCACCACAAACCACACAAAAGTTAGGAGCATCTTGTGGTTGTTGAGGACATTTCGTGATTTGAGCTATCTTTTCCTCAAATGACGCATTTAAGCTCTCGATCTTAGCTACGAGTGTAGCCATAGCATCGGACTCGGGTGTAGAATGCGTCCTCCCATGCATTGCTCTCTCATTCGGCCATTGGTAATGGTTTATAGCCAAGTTCTCAATCAAATCCTTGATTGCACCGGGAGTCTTGGTCATTATTGAACCACCAGCGGATGTGTCTATCGCGAAACGTGTCTCCAGCTTCAAACCGTTATAGAAAAGTTGAACTAGCCTCCACTCCTCGATCCCATGATGAGGGCAATTGCGTTGAAGATTTTTGAAGCGTTCCCAAGCCTCGTAAAGCTCTTCCGTTGGGCCTTGCATAAAGTTTGTGATTGCCTTAGTAAGGTTTGTCGTCTTCCCCGGTGGAAAGAATCTAGTGATGAAAGCTTTAGCGAGAGCATCCCATGAAGTAAAGAAATTCGGTTCATGGCCTTCAAGCCATTCCTTTGCACCATCTTTCAACGAGAAAGAGAAAAGCTTGAGTCTAATAGCTTCCTCGTCAAGACCGTTAATCCTCAATGTGCTATACTTCTCGATAAAAGAGTTAAGATGCTTCGACGGATTCTCCATTGGTAGACCGCCAAACCGGTCCGTCATTATGAAGTTAATCAAGCTCGTCTTGATCTCATAGTTATGCGCGGTTGGATTTGGCCTAGCAATGCTCGATGTGCTACTAAAACGAGGTTGCACAAAGTCCTTGAGGGTTCTTTGATCCGCCATTCTCGCCACCTTTAACTTCTTTAGTCGTTCCGTGTTTTGTCTACGGCAAGTAGCCTCGATTTTGGGATCGAAAAATAACTTCTTCTTGGCTTGCGATCTCCTAATCATAAACTTCTTGCTGAGAAACATCAACAAACACATCAAGGAACGTGTGGATAATAATCGATAGAGCAAACAAGAAGGAAGGAACGAGAAAAACGGACAAGAAACACAAAACTAGGTGAAACAGGGCACCTAGCGATCGCTAGGTGCAGGGGCTAGCGATCGCTAGGCCCACTAAAAGCCTAGCTAGCGAACGAATGCGGATCAGGAGGAGGAACAGAAGGTTACGAGATGGAGATGATCAGATGCTAGCGATCGCTAGCATGTGTACCTAGCGATCGCTAGGTGGTGCCAGGAGCGCGCAGGTGCCGAAGCACGCCGTAACGGCGCGCGCTGCCAACCACGATCGACGCGACGGCATCTCCACAGGCATATCAACAGCCCGGGCTTTGGCCGCCGCACCAATCCGCACCGGTCCACGCCCCGAGTCGATCGATAGACAAGGAGTATGATCTTTATTGAAAAACAAATTTTTTTCAAATGGACCAAAAACAAAGTAGAAGGGATGAGAAAACATAATCGAATTCATTAAAGATCATACTCCTTGTCTATCAAATTGCCTCCCCGACAACGGCGCCAAAAACTTGTTTCGCTCGAAATATACGCATTTTTTATCGAAAATCAAGCTTTAATTAAAACCGCAAGCGTACGGTGTCGTGTCGTAGCATACGGGTCGAACACAGGGAGGTAATGGATAAAGCAAGGTGTTACATCTTCAATTCACAAGTCATACGGAAATCGAGATTCAAATTTGGATTTCTAATCTAAACTAAGCATGAATCTATCTAATCTCTACACTAAGCTAATCAACAAAACACACTAACTACTTAGGCTAAAAGAGAACCAAGAAACAAGCATTCTAAAGGACAAGTAACAAATCAAGGAAAACGACAAAATGTTAACTATACTAATGAATTCTAGCCAATCAAACACAATCGAGAAAGAAGATAACAACATGAAAAAGAAGGAAAACGAACACACACGGGAAAGAGGAAATGTGAACATTGCATCTTAATCATTCAAGTGGAATCCGGTCAATAAAACGTCCAATCTCCCTTCCGAGATGAATGGATCGTTCTCGTTAGAAAATTGGTTATTTCCATACCAATTTTCAACAAGAACATCGTCCGGAAAGATTTCCAATCGACAACCTCAATTATTTCCATGATGCTATCATCGATTCTTGATCAATTCAACGAGATGAATAATAAACTTCCGTTTAATTAGTCACACTTGTTAACAATCTAAGAAAACTCATTATGTAAATTGGAATTCCTAATTTCCATTAGTCAATTCCTCAATCACCAATTGTTAAACATTGATTATGAATTGCAAACCAATTGATCAAAACATGATGATTGAGATTCAATGTTCAATTTCTTTCACACACAATCACAATAACCTAGATCTAACTAGAACTAAACTAGAAACACATACCTAATTCTAACCTAATTTGATCTAACACCAAAATTAACAAATTGAATCAACAAACATCCTAATCTAATTTGAACTAAACTAATCAATGAAACCAAATCAATTAAGCAACAAGAGGTAAACATCAACAAAATCAATACACACCAAAAACAACATGCAATTAACAAATCAACTCACAATCTATCTAATTAACTAGATCTACAACAATTGAATGCAAGAAATGAAGAATTAAAGCTATAAAAGTAGAAAATAAGCAACAAACATCAAAAACTTCATAGATCTACAAACATTAAGATTCAAGCTACAAAAACTAAACTAAGGATAGGGAAGGAAGGAGATACTAGCTTCAAAGTTGCAAGAGATCCACCATGGAAGAGTAAACCACCATTGATGAAGATGAATCAAGCAAGCATCCAAGCAAGTAGATCTCCTTCCCCAATTAACTACAAACCCTAGCTCTAGATCTAAATCCCTCCAAAATGAAATTGAAAAGTAGTTATGAGGAAAAGTGCCAAAACAAGTCAACAAACCAGTATTTATACTCCATAAAGTCAAAACTGCAGAAAACGAGAAAAATTCGCGGAGTGAGTTTGCGTCGCTAGCGATCGCTAACAAGCATAGCTAGCGATCGCTAGCTAGCCAAAATTCCAAACTTCATTTTTTTCTTCTTTTTCTTCCACTTCCGATCCACCACTTCCGATCCTTTATCGATCATTCGTCTTTCCCATGCTCCTCTTTGTCGTCTTCACCGCCACTATCATCCGTCATCGCTCTATCTCCATCATCTCCATTCCCACCTCGAACCTCATTACTAAACTCGCCAAATTCCTATAAAAACACACTCGAAACAACTGATTAAAGCATTGATCATAAAGCAAACACACTTTTGACAAATAACATGAAAATGCAAATAAAAATGCATGAATCTACAAAACTAAGAAGAGAAATTTCCTAAAAATGCATGATAAAATGAGTAAAAATTAAGGTAAACATGGTGTTGGATGTAATGGTGGATGGTGGGCATTGTACTTTTTTGAGTCTGCTACTGGTGGTGGTGTAGATTATATATATATATAGACACACACACACACACATGTTGGTGGGTCTGTATGTAACTATATATTATATATATATAGGGTTACCTTCTTTTGTGAACCCATTATTTTGTGCAAACCGTGTTAAAGGAAACACACCATTGATCAAAATCAACCAACGGCCCAGATTAAAAAAACCAGTTTAATTAATTACAAATTAACAAAATTAAAGCAACCGTTTAGAACACATGTGCATAAGGGCACTTTGGTCAAAAGTATTACACCCACTACATCTCAATCCCTATTGCAGAGCGAATTCCATTTTGAAATTCAAACAAAATTAGTGCACCATAGTCAAAGTAATTTCCCCAAAAATATCAAACATATACATCATCTTCTGTGCACATATGTTTTGTTGTGCATATGTAAATAAATAGCAGGAACACATATGCACACATTCACCTCAACTTTCAGAAGATGCACACATGTGAAAACCATAAAGGAATATATATGCGCACCCTTATCCCTATTTTTCCACAATGCAAGGGTTGAAACTTTATGAGGTTTTTGCCGGAAACTTCATGAGGTTTTTGCCGAAAAATTCATCGGGAACACATATGCACAACAACCATCCTTAACACATATGCACGACATGATGAACACATTAACACATATGCACCCTGCAAATTGATCACCCATGAACACATATGCACCACTGTAGATTGATTACCCAAGAACACATATGCATTACTGCAAATTAATCACCCATGAAGCATTGACTATTACTAACTGCAAATCGTCACTGACGAAATCAAAATCTGGTGCATCCATACTGTAAACGAGAAGAAGTAGGAAACAATAAAAAAATCTCAAACACGATTGAAACCTCATATACGCAGGATATCAAAATGCGATTAAAAAAATGTTTTAAAAAAATAACATAATAATGTTACCAACAATATCACATCCTACAAAATAGGAAACCTCCTATAAACCTGCTAGGTATATAAAATTCCCATTTTACCCTTGTCAATTAATTCAAAAAAAAGAAAACAAATGAATCTGATTGGTTGGAAAAAAGTTCACAAAGTTAATACAAAATAATGGGTTTAAAAAAGAAGGAATCTCTCTCTCTCTCTCTCTCTCTATATATATATATATATATATATAGAGAGAGAGAGAGAGAGAGGAGAGTTCCGTTGTTAACCACAAATAGTGTGTTAACTTATTAACTCACCTCCACCAATCAAATTAATTAATTGTGCAAGGGTAGTTTTGTAATTTGTTAGTTTTTTTTATTAAATTAAACAAATATGATAACCCCTACCACCCCCATCTCTTCCAAACCATAACCTTTCCTAAATGCAAACCCTACCCTCCATCTCCATCTCCATCTCCCTCACAACCACCACCACCCTCTAACACCACCACCACCACCACCACCCCAACCCCTACCCTCTTCTACCTCCCATCTACCGCCCTCTACCACCACCTTCCACCACCGCCTTCCTTCCACCATCGCCGGATCTGCAACATTTCACCACCATCGCCGGATCTGCAACATTCCACTGCCGCCACCAACAGATCTGTCGCCTTCCATTGTTTCCGCGCTGGATTTGTCGTCTTCCACCGCCGCCGCGCCGGATCTGCCCTCTCTTCCCCCGCCGTCACACCGGATCTGCCTTCTTCCACCGTCGCCGCGTCGGATTTGCTGCCTTCCACCACCGTCGCGCCGTCGCATCTGCCTTCTTCTACTACCGCCACTAGATCTCTGAATAAGTGTTTCGTCAAGTGGTGGTTGTGGTTGGTCATGATGGTGGTGGTAGGTGTGGTGGTGATTTTGGAGATGGTGGTTGTAGTGGTGGTAGTTGTGGTGTTGGTGGACTCGTGGTGGTGGGTGTGGTGGTGGGTGTGGTAGCTGTGATGGTGGTGGATGTAGTGGTGGTGGGTCTGGTGGTGGTAGGTCTGATGGTGGTGGACTAGTGGTGTTGGGTGTGGTGGTGGTGGTGGTGGTAGTTGTGCACATGTGTTTATTGGGTGAAGGAAGAAGGAGGCGGCGGTGCACATGTGTTCACTGGGTGGAGGAGGAGAAAGGAGGCGGCGGTGCACATGTGTTCACCGGGTGAAGGAGGAGGAAGGAGGCGGCGGTGCACATGTATTTACTGGGTAGAGGAGGCGGTGCACATGTGTTCACCGGGTGGAGGAGGGAGGAAGGAGGCGGCGGTGCACATGTGTTTCATCGGGTGGAGGAAGAAGGAGGCGGCGGTGCACATGTGTTTGAGTGTTAGCTGGTGGAGGTCAATTTGATATTTTATCCCTAAATTGCCCTTGTGCACATGTGTTAACTTCTGCCTAAATTTTTTAAAGTTTAAATAATTCATAAACTATTTGTGCACATGTGTTAACTTCCGGGTAAATCTGGGCTGTTGGATCTTTTTAATCAATGGATGAGGATGGTTAACACGGTTAACACAATATTTGTGGTTAACAACGGAACTCAACCCTATATATATATATGGTGATTGGTGAAACATATCTATTAGATGCACAACCTCAATGTTTGATTTTGTGTGTTGATATTTTAAATTTGGGTTATAATTTTGATTTCAATTAGGGGTTATATATGATGATGATGATGATGGTAAGAATGGTTGAAAGAAAATTTTGTAGGGAAAAGAATAAAAAAAGGTAGAAAATTTTAGTGAAGAAAAATGGTAAAAAAAAAAGATAATAGATGTCTATATATGTTTTTGGTGGGAGGAGAAGAAAAAGTTGCAGGTTTTGTGTTTAGAAAGGAGAAGAAGAGAGGTGGTGGTGGGTGTGTGGTGAAGGGGGTATCTGTTAAGTTTTCTTTTAGTCACATTTTTAGTCCTTGTAAATTTTATTATAAAATAAAATTTATAGAATGACTAATATACCCTTTAGTAAATCTATTTAACAGAAATATGTTAATAGTGTTAGATCAGAGGGACCAAAGACGTGAGAAAATGTAAACCATAGAGACCAAATCCATAACAATTTTAAAAGAGGGACCAATAGTGTTATAAAGTGTAAACCACATGGACCAAATATGTAATTTACTCAATAAATAACTATGAAAAATGGGGCGTTACAGTATGATTTAGAACTTGTTTATATCTTTTGGAACTTGTAATTTCTTCTTTTTCAATGATGCAGTGCAGTAGCAAGACGTTGATAATTGAAGATTTGAAGTGGGGCAATTGTTGAAGAGAAATTATATTTCCTCCTACCTTTTTAACCTATCCATCCTTCTACTCACTTTATCATTTGACAAGTTGTTAGTGTGGCTTTATTTCCAAGTAGGTTAAGTAGTTAGTTAGTTAGTTGACTAGTTGTTAGATAGTTGACTAGCTCTTATAAATAGTGTAGGTTACTTTCATTTGTATTCAATTCCAATTCCAAATAATTCCTCAATTGAGTGGTGAATAAGATTTCTCTCTCTAGTGTTCTCTAATTTGCTTAACAAATTGGTATCAGAGCTTAGTTCATCCATTCGCTTCCATTTGAGTTTGATTTCTTGAATCGCATTTGGCTTTTATCGATTTCAATTTTCAATTTCTGGAATCAGATCATCAATTCTGATTTTGTTTTTTCGATTCAATTTGGATTTTGTTTTCTATTAGATTATCGATTTCAATTTTGGCCTGAGTTTCCATTCGACTTTTTGTTCGATCAATTGAATTGAATTTCAATTATCAATTCTGTTGAGTCCAATCGATTTCAATTTGATTTCCAAAGTCGCTTTTGGATTTTGTTCTAATAGTTGATATCGATTTCAATTTCTGGAGTCGATTATCAATTCTGTGTTGCATCGTTGGATTTCAATTTTGTTCCCCGAGTTCGCATCTGTTTTTTGTTCGACAAATTGAAATTCGTATGTGAAATCGATAATCAATTCAATCAGCGATTCTAATTTTGGTTTCTGAGTCGCATTTGTTTCCTGTTCAGGTTGATTGATTTCAATTTCTTGAGTCGGCATTTGATTTCGTCCAATTGTCAAAATTGGAATTCGTTTTATAATTGAATCGATTTGTGTTTGATCGATTTCAATTTTTGATCTGAGTCGCTTTTGTTCTTTGGCCTACTGTCGATTTCGGATTTCAAATTTGTGGAATTCGTTCAATTTCAATTGGTGGGATTTTCGTTTCTTTCAAGTCGCATCTGATTTTGCTTGAAATCAATTCTGTTTGGAATTGATTCTACGTCTGATAGGTTATCGATTTTAATTTTCTGGAGTTCAATTGGAGCAATTGTGGTTATGGATTCTACTTTTTGAAATCAGATTCTGAATTTGTAAGTTTTCTTGGAGTCAGAATCTGAATTTGGAGCTGTCAATTTCTTGAAATCAGTCAAGCCAATAGAATGCATAAGGCAATTTGGCGATTCTGAATTTTGGGTCATCGAATTTGTAGTCAACTCAGATTCTGGAAATTAGTGTTCAGATTCTGAGTTTGTATGTGGAGGTGCTTTGATCTTCTGGAAATTTTTTGGGTCTACTATCTTTAGTTCAAGGTGGAGTTTCTCACAATTGAGAAGCCATTGGTGTAATTTGGCTCAACAAATAGTCAGTTGGTGTTTTGATTTCAATCTTGAAGTCAATTTGGATAAAATTTTGGTGTTCTTAAAGACTATTGCTAGTTTCTTGAAGTTCTTTGAAGATTCTTGGTGGTGATTCTTGACGATTTGAAGGTTCTTGGAGTTGATTGAAGTTTCTTGAAGTTTATTGTGTCTATCTTAAAGACTTTTGTTGCTGAATTTTCAAGAAACATGCCTTCACAAATGATTACGATTGATAAGTTCACGGGGAAGAATAACTTTAGTCTTTGGAGGATTAAGGTGCGGGCACTCCTCAAGCAACAAGGCATTTGGACTCCGTTATCCGGTGAAAGACCGGATGAGATGATCGAATCGGAGTTTGCGAAACAAGATGAGAAGACGCACTCTACAATCTTGTTGTCCTTGGCGGATGAAGTTATCTACGAAGTTGCGGATGAGGAGTCGGCGGCATCTCTATGGTTGAAGCTCGAAAGTCTTTATATGACGAAGTCTTTAACGAACAAGTTGTTGTTAAAACAACGTTTATTCTCATTGCGAATGAAGGAGGGAATGCTCTTGAAACAGCATCTTGATGAGTTGAACTCCATTCTTATGGATTTAAAGAATGTTGAGGTAAAGATTGATGATGAGGATGCTGCACTCATCTTATTGGTTTCGTTGCCCCCCTCATACAAGAATTTTGTAAACGCGTTCGTTGTTGGTAGAGACACGATCACCATGGAGGAGGTTCGTTCAAGTTTGCACTCACGAGAGTTGCGACATAAAGCTTCGGGAAGTGGTTCCGAAATTCAATCCGTAGGCTTGTCGGTGGTTAACGGAGATAGAGACCGAGGTAGAGAGAAAGAAAAGGGGAATTGGAAGAGTAAAGGCCGATCAAGACCGAAGACGAGAGGTCCGGATGGATGGCAACGTGAAGGTTGTCACTATTGTAAAGAACCGGGTCATTGGAAAAACGAGTGTCCGAAATTGAGAGCAAAGGGATCCGCGGCCGTTGTGAATAATTCTTCGGGTTCGGAGGACGATTTGGTGCTAACGGTGGTCGCAAATGATAACTCGAGTTCGGAGGATGATTTAGTGCTCTCGGTAGGTAATCGGATAAATTACTCGGTTGATTGGATTCTTGACACCGGTGGTTCGTTTCACATAACTCCACATAAGGAGTTGTTTAGTACCTATGAGAAGGTTGCAGACGGAAGCGTCTCGATGGGAAATGACATGCCGTGCGATGTCGTTGGTATTGGTTCGGTGAGTATCAAAATGCACGATGGAGTAGTGAGAACTCTAACCGATGTTCGTCACGTTCCCGAGATGAAGAAAAACTTAATCTCTTTGGGAGTACTCGACAAAATTGGATATAAGTATTCCGGTGGAGGTGGAGTCATTCGGGTCACTAAGGGTGCGTTAGTTGTCATGAAAGGGGTCATGAAAGGCACCTTGTACTTTCTTGAAGGTAGTACGCTTGTTGGGTCCGCCGCTCCGGACCATAGTTTGGTAGAAAACGAGTCGGATTTGACGCGTTTATGATTTTGACGATGTGGTGGCTTACGCGTTGCAAGTTGCGGAAGATGTGGAGTTCTTTGAGCCGTTCACGTACAAAGAAGTGGTCACGTCGAAGGAGGCCGATATGTTGGTAGCGGCGCGCAATATGGATGAAAGCAAGAAGTCAAGAAGGCTTCTTAGTTCCGAGTTTGGTTGAAAGGTTTACTTGATGATTTGGGTTTTTTCATCAAGATCAAGAGATGATTTGTTTTTTGTGGGTTAAAGTTTTTTTTTTTTTGGAATTAAAGCCAAGGTGGAGATTTGTTAGTGTGGCTTTATTTCCAAGTAGGTTAAGTAGTTAGTTAGTTAGTTGACTAGTTGTTAGATAGTTGACTAGCTCTTATAAATAGTGTAGGTTACTTTCATTTGTATTCAATTCCAATTCCAAATAATTCCTCAATTGAGTGGTGAATAAGATTTCTCTCTCTAGTGTTCTCTAATTTGCTTAACACAAGTGTTAAAATTTAGGAATGTAATAAAGAAAGAAAATGAATGCATTACACATGTCAAATGATAAAGTTAGTAAGATGATGAGTAGGTTAAAAAGATAGAAGAAAATATAATTTTTCATTGTTGAATATTATTAGAAAGCATTTGGGCTTACTATAGGAGAAGGAAGAATTGTTGACTATCATCAACCACTTTGGATTGAGGGCTTTTTTGTTTGGGTTTTGATTTTATGAACATATTTTAGTTGGGGAAACAAAACTGCAAGTATTGTTAGAAATATATTCATTTTGTTCATCATGAGAATTTTGCTTTGGGATGTGTGCTCTACAAAAATTACTTCCTTTTAATATTAAGGGATACTTTTCCAAAATGTATTTAAATATACCCGAAAAGTTATTGTGTGTATCCATCTATCAAAATTTTGATGTATCAAAGTTTATTTTTTTTCTTCTATTGTGTTACAAAATGACTTGTAACATGTTGAGCAGGTCACATCCACCGTTGCCGTCGCTCGGAACGACCATCGTCGCTGCCACCTATCAATTTTTTTAATACACCCATCTTAAATTGGTGTTCGTAGACCATTGGTATGTCCATTTTAATATGTACTTTTCTTCGTTTGTATTTTTTCTTAGGGTGTTTGTCTTACGTATTACTTTTAGTAGTACAGAAAAAACCTATCCAGAAAATTTGAAATCAAACCAAGTAGAAAGTTTGCTTAAACCACCCAAGGAGTAATTAGGGACTTAGGGGTGTACAATTAAGCTGAGACATCCTTGAGCTTGAAGACAATGATCAAAGACAATTGTGGCTACGTCGGTGCCGGTTTTACATCGGCTTGAAAGTTCATGTCGGTTTACATAATGTGTTAGGTTTAACATCATTTGAAGATGTTCATGTCAATTGGCTCGCCTATAATGTTAACTTCTACATCAGGTGTGGGTATAGCCTCTTTATCGCTTGGACTAAATTAATGCATGTGTACATCTTATGTACTCAGACACCGATTTTGAATGATTTATACCAAGATGTTTGATTTATGTTTTTTGATTTTCATTTAATTTTGACATCCCGCCGCATTGCACATGCATAAAACTAATATATATATATATATATATATATATATATATATATATAGAGAGAGAGAGAGAGAGAGGGGGGGGGAGTTCATATGAGGAGCTAACAAAAATAAGAAAATAAAAGAAACAATCTCAGCCATTGATTAATATCAATCAAGCGCTGGGATCAATAATGACATAAATCATAATTTAGTAGTAAAATAAGAAAATTTCCATGAGGGTAAAATAAAAACAGGGGTAAAATTGGAAACAAAAACACTGCCTATGCGTAGCCATAACACAAAACACAGAGAATGATTGCATCTATATAGGAAACTAATCGTCTGGATTTTTCAATACCAAATCACTTTCGTCATTAATATCTTCTTACTATCATTGAAACTTTATCATTCTACTTTGTTTAGAAGATCAAAATCATTGAAATCGCATCCTATTTCGAAGAAATACAGTTGTTGAAGAACAATATCATTCGCCAAACACGGTCATGGATGATATTGGTAAGAAGTTAGAAACACCTAAGAAACACTTAAAAACAATTGGAGTTAGAAAATCGATTAGCTCATAATAGGAACAAAAATTAAAGACTAAAAAGAAAAATAAACACTATATAAAACGTAAAAACTGACACAATCAACGTTGCTAATCCCCTGACAATTGTGTCAAAAATTTGACGGGCGTCAATCCTGACAAATAATAATTAGTTCTTTTTTATCTACCGTGAATTATAAATTAAATTGTAACATTAGGAAGTAGGTTATATTCCAGGGATTGGATGTGAAAGTGCCAAAATTCTACGTTTTATATGTACAAGGGGTAGATAGTTTTAACAAATTAAACTAGACATGAGAAAGTAAAGCGAAAAACTTATAAATAAATAGCAATGAGTATAAATCATAGGTTGGACTATGTATCATCTACTTACCTACGCAAATGCCAACTAGCACGAGAAGCTCAATGACTATTTTCTAACCGGCTAACTTAGTTTAGTTACGAACATAGAGTTTGATTACCGGTTGTTTTAAGATTATAAAACATCCACTCCTAGCCAATGATCCGACACAAGTCATTTAGACTAGATTAAACAAACCCAAAACACTTAATCGAACGCCCAGTTAAGCTAAGTATTTTTTGCTACTAAAAACAAGCATGAACAATTACAGGTTCATAACTCACACTATCAATTCACAATTAGGCTAAATGATGATTCAAGTACTGACTTAAATTGAAAACCTAATTATGATAAACAAGTAAATCACGATTTGTATATATGGAAATCGAACGATAACATAACTTTCAAAGTCTCAACACAATCAGAGCCAAATGATTACAAACTCATTGCTCGATTGAAAGGAATTAAAATTAAACAAATGTAAACCTACAATCTAGAATTATATAAACGAAACTTATGAAATCGGAATGAGATAAACTCCCTACATTGTTTCTCTTCCTCTTAATTTTGGTTCTAAAGTTTTCCACTCAAATCGACGGTTCCCTCTTGATTGATTGACTAAACCGCCAAAAAGAAGAACATGGGCTTCAATTTTTGGGCATGCGTGAGACGTAAAACAGCCTATGACGGGGTTGGGGCGTGGGTTGAACTTAAAACAGCCTATGACGGGGTTGGGGCGTGGGTTGAACTTGAACCCACGATCGGCTGGTGCTGCTTCAATCGATTTCTCTACTGGACAATCTTTTTTTGGGCTCCATTCCTTTTCCCGTTTTCCCTCTTCTTGGGCTGAAGCTTGCTTCCTGTTTTCACTTTCTTTCTTGGGCTGCATCAAAGAAAACAAGTTATATTTCTTTTTTTTTTTTTCCTTTTCAGCCCACGTGAATAGAAGTTAAATCCCAATTTTATGATTTTCCTATTCTTCACTTTGTTTGTCAATACAACCAAGAAACCAAAATTAATTGATTTTTTTTCTATCTTCTTATTATCTCAAACAGCTTCACCCAGTTATACACCAACTTTGATTTAAAAAGGTATTTTTAATATCAACTCATCCCTATTTTCAAAGGAAAATTGACATTAAAAATTGTCAAATTTATACTTATCATGGAGATTTTGGTACATACCCATACAGTGGTATCAAAGACTATATCTTCGTAATATCTATTTGACTTGTTTCGTCCAACAATTAAGTTGACCAAATGAGTAATCTTAAACCATGTTTAGAACATCATCATAGCATGTGACTTTGATAACACATGGTAGGATTCCACATAATATTTCAACATGCCCAATATAGTCAAGAGCCTTTCATTTCCATAAAAATGGATTTCAACTATGAAGTTGTATTTCACATAATTAAGAACCATAATAACAATGTTTAAACCATTCATGACTTTTTTATGCAATTTAAGGAATCAAATCCCCAAGTTAGGTCAAAACCTAAAATACATATATTTTTTTTTTCAAAATGACTTAGATGGTAACATATTTCATAAATCCAAGCACATTAAGTCTATAATGTATTAGAGAGAACATGTTGATCATAAAATCCAAGGGTGCATCGCATGTGGATGGATGCACACTTGATAATGTAAAAGCATGTTTAACAATTTATGAAATAAGTAACAAATAGCATAAAATGAAGTGTATCTAGCTTTAACAAGGTATTTAAACTCATCTCCTATGTTTTTAGATAAAACCTAGAAAACTTGCAACCCTAAAAAAATAGGAGATGAGAGTTGGAGGTAGGAGAGCTTGAATCTTCACCCAAGACTTCTAGATGCCTTCAATGCTAGGGGTGTTTACGGGGCGAGACGGGGCGGGTAGTGAAAAAATTGAGAACCACATGTACGGGACGGGTACTTAATTTTACTATCCGAAACCGAACCGCGCGGGGCGGGTACCCGCAACGAACGAATCCAAAAAGTAGCGGGTACCCACGGTTCGGTTCATGGGTACCCATATTTTGTCGAGTGTTTTGATGTACACAAAATATATACTAAAAATGAAGTTATTTTTTGACAAACAAAAACATTTAACACTAAAAACACTAGAAAAAAGAAGTCGAGGATTGTCATCAATCCGATTGTGCAAAAACAATTTAGACCGAATTTGACCGACAAATCAATTGGAATGGGGGGTGAACGAAGAAAACATGGTATGTGATAGAGATTTTCTTAAGATTAATAATTTTTTTATTACGAAATACTAATAAATATATTTTTCTTATTAAATTAAATATATACGGGGCGGGGCGGGTATCCGCGCGTAGTAAATTTAGAGAACCGAACCCGCCCAGCAACTTATCGGGTACCCTTTGTTTCGGGTTTTTCGGGTCACGGGTTGCTCGGGTATCGGTTTTCGCGGTTTCGGATCATGCGGTTCGGTTCTTCGGTTTTTCGGTTTTTTTTAACTCCCCTATTCACAGGGCCGTCCCTGGGGGAGGGCGGGCCGGGCGGTCGCCCAGGGCCCAACGGCAAAAGGGGGCCCAAATTTTTTTAAGTATATACTATATATAGTAGCAAAATAAAAAAATTGTAAAAAGACAAAAAATATATATATAATAGGGCCCAAAAAGATTTTACCATCATATTAAGAGTACAAACATGTATTAATTAATTATGTTGGACAATAAAATTTGTAGAAAGTTAAACTAGTCTAGGGGTGAGCATTGGGCCCGAACCGGACCGAACCGGCCCGAAACCGGTTTGGAACCGGAACCGGAAACAGCCGATTCTTAGGACCGAAAACCGGATCGTATAGGTAATACCGGTTCCGGTTTCGGTCCCGGTTCCGGTCCCGGTTTTCCGGTCAAAAACCCGGTTGGAACCGTGTAAATAAATTATATAGTGTGATAATTTCTTGATGAATGGAAAACATATTTTATTATCTCATATTATTATTTTACTTATTTAAATATACAACTAACCGACAACATGAAATATAAAACATCTATAATATATATATATGAGACATTTACACGAGAACAATAACTATTTATATAGTTATTATTGTGATGGTCGATGGTTTTTTATGGCCGTTTTTTGATGAATTTTTTAATGGTTAATGTTTTTTTAAGTATCTCTTGTCGGACTTATTGAATATTATAGTTAGAATTAGATTTTTTTAAGTTACAATGAGTATATTAAGCGTCTCTAAACATCCGGTCCGGTCCCGGTTTTTTACCCACATATTTGGCACCGAACCCGGTTCGAAACCAGAACCGGAAATGGCCAATTTTTAGAACCGAAAACCGGACCGCATAGGTAATAGCGGTTCCGGTTCCGGTGCCGGTGCCGGTTCGGTTCCGGTTCGGGCCGGTTTTTTCGGTCCCAATGCTCACCCCTTACTAGTCTTTCCATTATAGTATTGTTTGTTGTTTCTGAGTTTTATTATCTCATATTAATATATAAAAACTTTTTTTTGCTTAGAAACCTTGATATAAGTCTATTATTCATCTTCCACATACTCTTTTACATATTTCATCCCCATGAATTTAATTTTGTGTTAAAATATAATAGATTTATTGTAATTAAGACGACTTAAGTTATATCTATATTTAGGATTAATTTCAAAACTACTTCACCTTTCCTTACATTATTGACTTCTTATTACCTAATATTGTGTTCTAAGATCCATGGTTGTTAAAAAAGTTTGTTTCAACTCAAAAAGTTTCAAATATTAATGAAAAACATTAGTTTAAGGTTTTTAAGTAAGATTGATGGTTGTGAAAAAGACTTATTGGTCTTGTGTTAGGAATACCAGAAAAATGATAATTGTTATTCAATCTGGTGCTTCCGCCACAAGATCCATCTTTGACAACTCTTTACCTAGGTTAGAAGATATGTTCGATCTTGTTGTCGATAAGTCGTTGAACTAGATAATCCTTAGATGAAATGAGTGTCATAAGAACATCATAGAGTGGAGAACCTTTGCTTGTAATTGTCTCGTTAAGGTGTAACCGTGTTCTTTTTCCGCTAACCTCTTGCTAGCTTTCAATGAATTGCCGTTTAAAAAAAGGATACCGGCAAAAACGGTTTCATATGAATTATTACTGTTTCTTAAATTCAATGTTATTTTTATGATATAAACAATATATTGAAAATTATTCGTAGTTATTGGGGGGCCATTTTTGCATCTCGTCCAGGCCCAAAAAAATGCACCATAAATATACCCATTAACCACCTAGATTGAAGTTTAATGAGGTTGCTGTTTGATAAGAGGAAAAGGCCTTCAAAACTCCAAAAACTACGAACCAAGTGAGGAGGAATATGAGAAATTGCAAGAAAATTCGGTTGCATCATATTTATACTCAAAACCACAACATGCTACAATTCCATGTGACATTGCCATGTGGCATAATCGTGGGCATTGTCGCCAACTTCCCTTATGTTGTTGTTTGTTCCGTGCGACTGTGCAACGTGTTAAAGTCGCTGACAAGGTCGCTCCGATCCCTAAACGACCTGATTTTTCTTCTAAAACGTCGATTCAAGCATCCAAAAAGATTTCTAACATTAAAGGTTCAAACCTGAATTTCTAGGTGTTACATTTAGACATTGTACATTTAAGCAAACATGTTTACCAAAAATGATAACGTCAAAAATTAAACATGTTTACACAAGATTACTATTTCACAAGTAAAACTATCCACAAAAAAATCATTAGTTCATCGCGTTCACTAT
The DNA here is from genome assembly GCA_030169165.1 of Centaurea solstitialis. Lineage (NCBI taxonomy): Eukaryota > Viridiplantae > Streptophyta > Magnoliopsida > Asterales > Asteraceae > Centaurea > Centaurea solstitialis. The sequence continues at coordinate 67,006,547 of CM058041.1, forward strand.
GAATTTCATGGCTCAGTTTGTAATGCCAAAAATTAAACAAGTAAAACAACAATACAATAATAAATAATAATAATAAAAATCATCATACTCACATTTGTCCAAAAATGATATTCAATCAACCTGAACTGTCTTATCAATACTATCAGAATTTACTAGCTTTGATCAGTTGATGGGACAATAAGTTTATAGTAAATCACTTTTCCAACTACATATAAACATATTCTACCACTCTTTCACATTATTTTAGTTACCACACATTAACGAAAGAAGCAAGTTTAAAAGTTAAAAGATTATCCAATGCCATAATCAATTAATTTTTCAAAGTCAGATTCCTCAACAATAAATAATTTAAATATGCATATGAACTTACATAAAATACTAAAAATACAGTTTATATATAATAAACAAGTAACCGAACTGCCATGTGTCTTTTTCTAGTGAACCGAAATCAATATTTTCTCGCCTAAACTTACACCTGGACACGTTTTATTTTTAATTTAACTAATAAATGATACGAGTTCTCGGTTTCAGATTTAAAAAACTTTACGCCGCATCGCGTACACATACAGTGTAAGTTGCAATAATAAAAAAGTTAATAAGTGGGATACCATGGGGACGTACTTGGGAGAGTTCCCGCAGCTTCATATTAGAGAATAGAGATAGGTCACTTGACAAAGTTAAACATAGCAGCATACTGTAAGCAGAGAGAGAAAAACAGGCGCCATTTCTAGGGTTTCATCGTTTTCTTCTTCTTCTTCTATTCTTCGTTCTTGAGATCTTCCTATTTGTTAAATCACTTCACGAATCAACACCATGGGACTCCAATCGCAACCCTACGGCATCCAGGGAATGCTAAAAGAAGGACACAAACATCTTTCTGGTTTAGATGAAGCTGTTATCAAGAACATCGATGCTTGTAAACAGCTTTCCACCATCACCAGAACTTCCCTTGGTCCCAATGGTACCATATTTCTTCTTCTCTTTGCCATAACATAAATGCTTTATTTCTTCATTTCTGCAGTAAATAGTTATTAGGTTTAACATCAAAATGAATGATTGTTCTGCAATATATAATATTTTTGATTGTGTTTCTTAGTTATGGAAGGGGAAAGGCTTTCCTTTGTGACTGATTGGTGAATGAATAAGTCATCATAGACAGAAAAGTCATTCATATATTATTAGATGCAGGAGACAAGAAGCCAGATCACTTATGCTAAACAACTACTCTACTAAATATTGAGCATAAAGACAGCAATTATGTTATGCACATTCATGCTTTCATATACGACGAGCGTTGATCTCAAATGATGCAGGAATCAGAAGTAGTGTGATCACTAAAATGCTTATCATTATATAATGGTTAGTAATGCATCAATAATGGAGATCTTTGACAAAATTACCAACCAATATGAGCTAAAACCTTTGAGTCTTTTGAATATCAAGGCTAAAGAAAAACGCAAGGACTTTGCAGATTAAAATAGAGAAGGGCCATTCTTCAATTTTAATGATGGTTTAAGTTTCTCAAACTCAAGGCCACATAGTTGGACTTGGCATACCTCTCACCCTCATGTTTGTATTGTAAGCATAGGTGCCTGAGTGGTATATAAGTATATAACAATGATAAGACTTTCAACGGAACAAAAACCATTTCATAAAGAAGTTATAGAACGAAGAAGGAAAAAGTATGGATACAAGAAAACAATCTCACACTTCCATGATCCAGACCAGTCTGACCAGAGAGAGTATTAAAAATTGGTAATTAACTTATATTCATCACCCTTGTAGGAAAGGCAATTTCCAATAAACCCAACACAGAAACATCAGGTCAGCAGATAAACTAATATAATCATGTAACAAGTTATATAAGCGATAGGAACATATAAAAGAACTTGGGAGAGAGAAATCTAAAGAATATAGGTTTGGCACGTAAATATCTAAGTCCATAGTCTTTCTGCACAGTAAATAACCCCATCACCATCAAACTCTATGAATTAGGATGATTAGATGGTGTTCTATTTCATAACTTTTCTTACACAGGGGAGAAAAACTGCAGTTGCTATCTACCTTTAGGTTTAATTACTTGTTGATTATCTTCTTTTTTTATTGCTAGGTATGAATAAAATGGTTATCAATCATCTGGACAAGCTCTTTGTGACAAGTGATACTGCCACCATCGTGAATGAACTTGAGATTCAGCATCCTGCAGCGAAAATTTTGGTTTTGGCAGGAAAAGCGCAACAGGAGGAAATTGGTGATGGAGCCAACCTGACAGTTTCATTTGCAGGGGAGCTTCTACAGGGTGCAGAAGAGCTCATTAGGATGGGACTGCATCCAAGTGAAATCATCATTGGATACACAAAAGCAATCAACAAGGTTTGTCAAACTGTCATTATTGCGACTTTATCACATGTTGAGGGGAAGAAGGAAAAGTGAAAAATAGTTTATATCTTCTAATCCTTGTAAAGTTGTTGAGATTTCTTTAATAATCTGCGTTTCTTCATAAAATCTAGGTTTTTCTTGTATGTTCAGATAGATAGTTGGCTTATTACATGTCTGCTGAGTGTTTTATTTATTAGTGTACACAATTTAACTATACAAAGTTAAAAGTTAACTTTGGTTGGCACAAAGGACTAGCTGTTTAACTTTACCAATTTGAGGCACATATTTGACTGAAAAGGCCGTGCGTTTTCACCTTACATGATTTTTTATCAATTAGTGTACGCAATTTATGGATCTGAACTTCGCACTTCGCAGAACTGAACCAAATAAGTGTCTTACATATGCTAAAAGTACGCCATTTGAGTATTGTCTCACTGTGCCCAACCTTTTACTCTATATTCGCAGGTTGTTGATATCTTGCAAGGATTGGTTGAGGAAGGTTCTGACACCATGGATGTGAGGAACAAAGATGAAGTTATTTTAAGGATGAAAGCTCCTGTTGCTAGCAAACAATATGGACAGGAGTCTATTTTGTGTCCTCTTATTGCAGATGTACTTCCATTTTCTTGTCTAATGAACAATGACTATCATTATGTCAACTTAGGGGTGTTGACATTGTTAATTTTTCATTGCAGGCATGCATACAAGTTTGCCCAAAGAACCCAACAAACTTCAATGTTGATAATGTGAGAGTTGCAAAACTCTTGGGTGGAGGTCTGCATAATTGTACAACTGTTAGAGGCATGGTTCTAAAAGGTGACACTGTAGGGAGTATAAAGAGGATAGAGAAGGCAAAGGTGAGTACCTCTTTTGGGGTTCGCTCGAAATTCTTTAGGCATTGTGAACTTACTCCAACTTTCTGGATGTTCTTATTTTATCTTGATGTGTCAAACTTATTATTAATTCGTTACTTTTTAGTTTTAGTTTTTGAATGTTGCTTTATATTTTTGTTTTTATTTAGTGTAGTTCTGGCATTCACTTGTAAGGGCGGTGTATATCCTTGAGGAAGGTTGTTGCCATTTTCTTATTAAACAAGCTGATTGGAAAGTCAAGGTCTTTAGGCTCTTGACTTTCTAATCTTCGGGTGTTTGCTTTAAGATAGCATAGAATATAGCAAGAAAATGACAATAGGTTAGCTTGTTAGCGGGTGAATCACTTTTTGTAGAAGATATTCTAGATACACATGTGATCACAAAATGCACAAGAGTTTTGCTTTCTTGAATGAAATATACGTATGGAGTTGTACTCTGTTTTTCTGAGCATATTCATTGTTTTTCTAGAAAGAGAGTATCAGATTGTTCAAGACATCATATAATAAAGATGTAGCTGTATTGTGAAACCCATTGCTCTGTTGGCGAAAATTATGCATTTTTTAAAACTAATGCCTCATTGTTTTGTTGTCATCTGATTATCTCTTGATCAAACATGACGTGAGTAATTATTCAAGCTGAAATACTTTATTGCTACTGTAGGTGGTTGTGATTGCTGGCGGTGTTGATACAACTGCAACTGAGACCAAAGGAACTGTCCTGATTCATAGTGCTGAGCAGGTGCAATTTATGGATTTCCGTTGTTGCTCTTTATATATTTTTTGGACACCATCATGCCAAAAGATCTCTATCTTCTGGATAGTATCAGCTATATTGTGGTTTCGTCCAGCCCTGTTTTTGTTGTTGATTTTCTATGTCTAGTTAACGCAGTACCTATATATATATGTATTAATGAAGGCATCTATTTACAAAAATCCTTGCAATCATACACTTGTAGAAAAGGCTCATTTGTCATTGTTGAGAAATATGTGCCTAGATGTGAGGCAAAATTTTTGGTGCCTTGACTTTGTTCAGGTGTATTGTGTTCACTTAAGAATGACAGATATGCCTTGGCCTGAGGTGTGGGGCACACAGAAAGCAAACTTAACTGAAGTGAGGCACAAGCCAATATCTTAGGCTACTTTTGCTAAACAAAATAATTCTTTTATTTGGTCATTTGTGTTCTGAATGAATGATAGTCCATCATACATTTTTTTTAACTAATATCCAAAACATAACTAAAAGAAATCTTCCAATAAACCTTCTTATTGTTATGTTCTATTGTTCCAATTCTTTTTGAAAGTGTTATAAAATAATAATTTTGTATGGTTTTTATGTCATTTTAATTAGTAGTTGCTGTAGTTTTTAGACACTGGTATACAATTGTAGAAGTGAATTTCTTTTTCAAGTACTTCTACAGATGGCTACCATTTAGTCAATTTTACATGCACTGTTTGCTTGAACTTCTTAAAAGTTATGAGTTAGTTGGTGATTGGAGATTGGTGAAGGTTAAACTTATTTATGTGTTAAAATTTGCTACTTGTTCAACTATTACTTATTAATTATTTCTAGATGCACATTTGCTTGTCTTCATGTAATACATGAGTTTTTGTGCCTCATCTGCCTCAGTTTAAGAGGAGGTAAATGCATATCTAAGATGCAAAAAAAAACTATGGGAGTGAAGGATTCTTATGGGTAGGAACCTTGGTGTCCGTGTGAGGTCCAACTTTGTGGACCCATGGTAGTCTCTGGTCATTGTTTTCAACTTTATGCTATATATAGGCCACCAGGATAGAGTTTATGGGAGTTGTAGACCGTTGTTCACGGCATTGATTATATATCTGGAACAAACTTCAAAAAATGTAGAGTATGTGCTCTGTGATGTTTAACTCCTATATTACTGTATTTAAAGATAGTTTCATATCTTAAAACGCATCCATATCGAAATTTGAATGCAAAATCAGTTTCAGCAACAACCAGTTCAGTTGCAAGTAGTTTAAGAAGGTGCCCTTGCCTGTATTTGAGAAGGTGCCCTTGCCCTTGCCTCTATGTCTCTAGTTGCAGGACTTATAGGATAATTGCATGTGTCATTGAATCTAGATCCAGAATAAATGGAATAGTAGAAACAAATTAAGAACTATTCATTTCCTCAGTTGACCAATTGTTCACTTCTTTATGCTTGCCCACAGTTTATATCATAAATTGCGTACTCTTTCAAAATTTATCAATATTCAGCGTCTTCTTTTATGAACAATATATCTATAAGATTTTGTACCTGATTTACAGCTTGAAAATTATGCAAAAACTGAAGAAGCAAAGGTTGAAGAGCTCATTAAGGCAGTTGCAGACTCGGGTGCAAAGGTCATAGTGAGTGGAGCGGCTGTAGGAGAGATGGCTCTGCACTTTTGTGAGCGTTACAAGTATGTTCAATCCTAGCTTTTTTCCCAATATGCATCTTAGACACAGATTTTGTTTTTTCAAATTGCAAAGGCTTGTATAATTCATTTATTAATTGGTGATGTTTAAAAATGTTGTATTTGCTTGGCACATTCCAATAGTATTTTGGTACTATTGTCATTATGATAACATTTATGATTTATTTACAGGCTCATGGTCTTAAAAATTGCATCCAAATTTGAACTTCGCCGTTTTTGCCGCACAACTGGTGCTGTTGCTAACGTAAGCATGTTATAGCACATCAATATAATCACTGGGATTTAGCCACTAGTAATAATATCTTAATTATGGTAACAGTTGAAGCTTGGCACTGTAAACCCTGATGATCTTGGACATGTTGACTCCATTACCGTTGAAGAGATTGGTGGTGCTAGGGTAAGAAGAAGAACTACACTTTTTATTTATTTCATTTCTCGTGCTGTAATTTTTTCATCCCTAATTGGCTTGAATATTTTTTTAGGTCACTGTTGTAAGAAACGAAGAAGGTGGGAACTCAGTGACCACTGTTCTGCTGCGAGCAAGCACAGATAGCATATTGGATGACCTGGAAAGGGCTGTTGATGATGGCGTGAATACTTACAAGGTATCATATATTTTGAACAATTTATAATTAATCTCTTTTTTCTTTGAAATTTCTTGGTAGCAGACACCATGCTGCAAAAAAATGTCAACTCTAGCAATCTCACTTTATTTCTGTTCCAGGCGTTATGCAGGGACAGTAGAATTGTACCTGGAGCTGCAGCCACTGAAATTGAATTAGCCCGAAAATTGAAGGAATTTTCTTTTACAGAGACGGGGTATTTGCTTTCATGTTTTTTTAATAGCTTCTACTTTATGTTTAGAAATAAGCACAAACTTGAGCAAAGTAACATCTATATGCTTATTCAAGAATTTAGTATTTTTTTTGTTCTCAAAGAGTCGAAGTTTATAGGATTCTTGTCAATTGATAGTTGGAAGTAGTTTTTTTGACAAAAATATTTTCGGACAGAGGGAAATGTATTTGATGCTGGTGAATTTGTTATTTTTGGATTTTTATGTTGAAAGAAATGTATTTGAGTTTTTGCAGATTAGATCAGTATGCTATTGCAAAGTTTGCTGAGAGCTTTGAAATGATACCAAAAACATTGGCGGAGAATGCTGGGCTAAACGCCATGGAAATCATATCTAGCTTATATGCGGATCATGCATCTGGAAATGTCAAAGTTGGTATAGACTTGGAAGAAGGAGCATGTAAGGATGTGTCGACATTAAACATATGGGATCTTTACGTTACCAAGTAAGCAGCTCGAACTCTGTAAATTTCTAGATGTCACTTGTATTTGTGTTCATCATGTTGCATCAATGCCTTCTTTTGTTACAACAGCCACATAGATATTGAACTGAATCATCTTTGAAGTACAACAAGCATTTTAGAATCTTTTTGTTGTGATTGACTTGGTACTACCATTCATGGAAAATGACAGCATTCGTTCGACACATAATATGTATTTTTTTTTTTCATATATATAATATAGTATAACTTTTCCTAGACAATTCTTGATAGGAATATCTTGAGTATGTTGATTCCTTTTTCCTGATTTTGACCCAAGTGGTGTGCCAATTTTTTTTCTTTTGTTCTATTTTAATAATGACATAGTTAAATCTCGATTTGTACCAAAATGTTGTATGGTTGGCATTGCTACTTTACTATGTAATTCTGGTGACATTTTTCACTTTTTATGTTTTTAGGTTTCATGCACTCAAGTATGCTGCTGATGCAGTTTGTACGGTTCTACGTGTAGATCAGGTACCGACTAACATAAACTTATTACACTTCTGATGTTTCTTGGTGAAGTTTCATTTGAAGTTTTCTGAAATATTATTCTCTATTTGCTTCTTCCTGTTTTTTTTTTCTTTTAGTTTTTAGCAGATTATATTTTATGAACTTAAGTTAGGAGAAAATGTGAGTGCTTAACTGCATTCTATAGCCGTAATTAGTTGGACTTGTGAGGAGCTGTTAATAAAGACTAATGTTTTGAAGATCAATTATCTGAAGATGGAGTCAAATGTGCAAAAAAAAAAAAAAACAATACCGTATTGCATGTTTGACATCACGAGGATTAAGCATAGAAAAATGGGATTTTTGTGTGTGTTCTGTTTGCGTACATATAATATGGAAACCGTTTAGAGAAATCCAACTCTTTGTTATGGTACATGAAGCTGCAATCTAAACAGATTTTTTTCAATAAATAAATAGTAGTCGATGTTAATTATAAATGAATATCGACAGGTGATTACATATTTCTTGTGTACAATTTTGCAGATAATAATGTCGAAACCAGCTGGTGGGCCTGGTAAGAGAGAACAACAGGCAATGGATGAAGATTAGACAGACATGAAGGAAGATTTTGGTTTGGAGTGAGTAATTTGTGTTAAGGGTGCTTTTTATGTTGAAAACAAAATTAGGAGAAATAGAAGAGAGGGTATGAGACATGTTTGTTAGTTTAAGCTATTTCTTTTAATATTGTTGTTGTCCAAATTTTGTTATTATACTTTAAGTTCAAGCTTTATAAGCTTATTTATGTGTTCAAACTCGTGATTGATTAAATCTTTTGTAGCATAAGTAGCTATGTTAGAGCATCATATTGGTTTTGATTTAACATATGCTTTCAATTCCAATTTTTAGTTTAGCCAATTTGGGTAATAGTAAACAATTACAAGGGTATAATTGTAACACATGGACACTTCTCGCCTTTTGTGAGACTTGAACTCTTGACGTATTGATCTACAGGAATGAGCCTTTTGATTGCGTATGATGTTAAAAGATGCAAGAGTATACTACGCATTTTCGACCTTGAGACTAGTTGAAAATTGCTATTTTTGTTTTTTGTGCTTTTAGAGGATCACTTTTGTCCTTGTAGTTTAGAATTCGTTGTTGTTTTTGGTCATAAAAGGTTTAAATTGTTGCTTTTTTATATCTATTTGGTTTATATCTTATTGTTGTTTTTGTCTCTTATACTTGATTGGAATCAATTGACTTACGGACAAAAAACAACAATGCGATTTCAAAGTATAAGGACGAAAATGATAATTTTAAACAAGCCACCATGAAAATCAAGTTGACACAAATTTCTCAAACGCATGCTAAAAATGTGTAAACAACCCAACAATTGAAATGCGGAAACAAAACAAATCAAAAACCATATCCATTAACCAGAAAATTATGAAGAGCCAAATGCGAGCCGAAACAAACCCTTGGAGAGGAGGGAAAGTGCTTGGAGCTTAATTTTTGATCTATCTGGTCTGTAATGTCATGTCATCGGAGGTTGCAACTTGAGTTCCTATCGACCTATTTGTTATTCATTCACCTCCACACTTTTTTTTTGAACAATAAACACGGAAGCAAGGCAAGGAGCTTCGGTTCGGCCATCACGCCCCGCCAAACAACCCAGAACCTTATTCAAGAACACTTCCAGCCAGGAGCTAGAAAAATGAGAGTACAAAAGGGAACCAAACACACAGGGGACCAAACAACGGCGGAACACGAACCTTAAAATCCAGGGGGCCGAAACTAACCATTATACCATAAGCAAGTATCATTGGTAAAAGAAACATGAGTTCAAAGATTCATATCTACATCTAAATAATTCGTAATTAGAAAGGTAGGTAACCATACATGGGTTCACATAAATTTTCAAATTGATATTTTTCGGCTTTATCAATGGTTCACATACGAATAATTTATTTGTAAGTTCTTAAACCTTACAAAAAACGAAAAACTAAGTAACACTCTAGTAGTCCTTTATCTGGACTATATGCATTTACGCATACAAGTAATTTGTAATATGTACATGTACATAGAAAGCAAGAACAACATTTTTGAAAAATAAATCGCTACAAAAATCTTCACATTGTACAACTATTTCATTTATGTTCTTCGATTGTCCATTCTAACACCAATAATAATATGTCATTAATTCTAAATTTCTAAAAGTTTTACTTAAGAAATTGCTAAATAATACCAAAAACAGTAAGACATAATTAGTAATAAGATATATCTAATATAAACTATTAAACAACAGTCAAAAACTTAGAAGATATAAAATTTAAAACTTCAAAATAAAGAATTAAAATGCTTTTAATGTACGAATATACTTCGAAAACAACAAATCCAATAATAAAAACCATTTGCTTATTAAGTGGTAGATTGAATGGGACTTTCAACTTTCTAATTTCAAAAAGGATGGAGGCCCCAAAACTTAAATTAACAAATATTATATGGAAGATCACAAACTCTTTATGAAGCAGGGAAAAGATTACAGGGGCCTTGGCCCCCAATGCCCCCAAGAGCCTCCGCCTTGGGACCAAACAACAAAAAAACCTATAGAAGGAACATTAAAGATCTGAAGGAAGAGAATTCTAGTGTTACCAAATGCCTCCACACTTAACTTTCTTTTGTGCAGTCTAATCTTATCCTATATAGTCATGTTCATGTATCAAAATTGGGAGGCCCCATAGTCTAGTTGAAAGCTAATCAAGTAGAGGATAGTCATGTGAAAGCTACTCAAGTAGAGGCACAAGATCAGGAAAACTCTAGAAGTGCATGTGCTATATCACGTCACAATTGAAGCTAACAATAGAAAAAATACGATAAAGAATATGGTACAACTGTTAAGAATATAGACTGTCATAAATTACATTAACCTCTTTATCATCAGCCACAACAACAAATCTAGTTCTATTAGAAAAGTAGGAAGCATATCGATAGAATAGTCATCTTACTTGAATTGGAATAAAGAACCAACATTTGATCCATGACTCTTGATAGTCGTAATTGAAGTGATTTAGAACTTTATGACTCACAAAACAATGATATGATTGTCATATATATTGAGTAGATACATGAGAATATATACGTTAGCCTAGTGGTAAGGCTTGGGCACTACATAGTGGTGAACCCGAGTTCGAGCCTTAGGGGACGCATTCTAGAGGTACGGGGGCTTCGACCCCGGGCTGCATGCTTTAGCAGTCGGGTTTCGGCCCAAAATTGCCGAGGATTAGTCTGGGTCCAATGTGGTCTGGGATACCTCTTCCAAAAAGAATATATACGAAATAAATCATAATAAATGAAAACTGATAATTAATTGTCTTCTAAAATGTAGTTAAAAGGAACAATATATGATGGGATCAAGAAGTGAACAAGATAATAAAGTGATGGTGAAGCATAAGATTCAACTAGATAGAAATTATAAATTATAGTAATCAATTATAAAATATTCATCTCAACTCATTCAATCATATATATTTGACCATTTACACTATATATGATATCTAATAATTGTGTTTTGTGCCATGTTGATTAAATGTGTCAACATGTGACATATAAATTGTTAGTTTATTTATTTATTTAGGGATATCAATATCAAAGTTAAAAGAACACAACTTAATCACTCTGTCCAATCGGCCTCCTCACTTATGGTTCAACCTGAAAAAGGACAAACTACGGTGGGTCAACACTTGTTGAAAATAAGTCTAAGTAAAAAGGATTGTACTAAATTTTTATTGGGTTAGCGTTTATCAGTAAGAAATTCATCTTTAATTATCTTATTTTGTAACATGTTATGCAAATGCGTGGTTGGTAAGCATCTTAAATCGAGTAAAGACTTATCGGGTGAGAGTCATTTCCCACACTTATAGGGTAAGACTCGTAGTGCTTACCTTGTCTCTTATCAGATAAGTTTATCGGTCTTTGTCATGCTCCAATAAGATCGATAAGCCTTTATCTATTAAATGTTTAGAAACCACCTTTAAGGCTCCAATTTTGGCGACCATTATTCACTCAACCTTATATATTAAGTGTATCCAACTTGTCACGAAAAATTATTGTATGAATTGGACTTCGAAACTTAAGCTTTTAGTGTATCAAAGTTTAAAAAACTACTATTTAATCTATTACAAGGTAACATGTAATTTTATTATTTTTGATTAATAATAACTTAAGATGAACATGAAGATGGAGATGATGAACCCTAAATCGACCATGAACCCTAAAACCTAATGAAGATGGTGATGAATATGAACCCTAAAAGAAATCGTGAACAAATCGATTGGAAAGCCCTGATCACCGATGATGAACTAGATCCGGTCGTATGAATAATCGATTGGAACCAGATTTGCTCGTATGAACCCTAAATTGAAATATACCTAAACAGATTGAAAACCCTAATCGCCGATGATGAACCCTAAATTGCCGTTTAAAAACCCTAATCGCTGATGTGGAATATCACAGTAAAAAAAGTAAGTTGATTTTGAATTTGATTTCGATTCGAATGCTTGCTTATTGATGGAAGCTACTGGTGTGTTGAGAAGCATCAAATCGGAGACCAATTTTGCAGCAAGTTGTTGAGAATAATCGAAGCTTGTGGTGTATTAAAATTATTATTAAAGAAGAAAAACCATGTAAGCAACCATGTCACGCCACATCAGATGCTACGTGAGCGTCTCACTTGGTATACCAAGTTTGATACATGATATGATAGCTTTCCAGAATGATAGGTTTAAAAATCCAGTATGTACAATAACTTTTCGTGACAAGTTAGATGGGAAATTGGCCTCTATACCCATAACCCCACCCCACTTTAACCTCATACCCATTTACTCTCCCATTTAGCAACACATACCCATGGAAGTCCGTTATAGATCCGTTATAACTCCCTTAAAGGAGTTATAACGTACCTATAACGACCCTATAACGGACCTATAACGGATGCTTAAGGGAGTTATAACTCCCTTATTCGGTTATTCCCTTAAGGGAGTTATAACGGACCTATAACGGACTTCTATGGGTATGTGTTGCTAAATGGGAGAGTAAATGGGTATGAAGTTAAAGTGGGGGTGAGGTTATAGGTATAGAGGCCAATTTCCCCAAGTTAGATATAACTCCGTTAACTATCAAACAAACCTAGAGTTGTAGTCTCACTTCAATTAATTTTGACATTAAGAGGGTGTTTGGGAGTCCATTATAAAGCTCCTTTTTAACTTATTAACTTTTCCAAGAAGTTAATAAGTTAAAAAGTTGTTTGGCAATCTAAAAGGACTTTTTGAAGCTCCTTTTTGATAAGGAAGGAAATGGGATTTTTAAAAAGTAGCAAGATCCTAACTTTTTAATTTGAAAACTCCTTTTCCAATGCTAAAAGACATTTATGCCCTCCTCATTTGCCCTCCTCATATGTAAGCATGTCCATTTTGGTCATTTTACACATATAAGCAAAGCCAAACACTTTTTTGAAAACAACTTATTGACTTATTAGCTTCACCATCTCAAAAAGCTAATCCAAACACCTTTTTAAAAATTCCTTTTCCCCAACACCATAAGTTAATAAGGACTTTTGGTAAAAAGCACTTTTGCCCTCAAAATGGAATCCCAAACACCCTCTAAAAAAGTTGTAAACAAAACAACTTTTCCCAAAATAGTGAAACATAGTTTCATGAAAGATGAACACGTAGTTCCATTTCTTCTCTCCCTTCCATGTGACTTTCTTTCACCAACTTCCATGATCTTCAATTAATTATTAAATCTTGTCGACATGTATTTGGCCCCCACTTCCTCATCTTCATTCATATCCAAATCTTGAAAAATCACAATCAACTAATCAATTCTCATAGGTCAAATGATAGCAAACCCTTCACCCTTTTACTAAAATCTCACCAATTCTTTTCCTTTTTCTATCGATACTACTCCCACTGTTCTACTCGAATTGTAGCCCAATCTTAAATCATTCAATGGCATTCATAAAGTTTTCATAATTTTATTTTCTTTTTCTTGAGATGGGTACTTGGCAATTTTCTTCCTGGAATCCCAGATCCCTTTTCGGTTTTAGGAATCCCCAGAAATCTCTCAGGTGGGTTTCCAAAGTTTTTTGGTTTTAGGGTTTTATGATCTTGGATTTTGGTTGTTTTTATGTTGTTTTATATCCTTGGAATGCTAGCTTAGATACCCTGTTTGCTGCTAGGTTAAAATTGCACATTGGAATTGGGAATCAAGTTGAAATTCATCAAAATCTGAGCTCCAACTTTAAGGCCACTATAAGTTCACTTAGCTTGAAATTATTATATTTATACAAGTTAAAGCAAGAATTGTATTCCCAATAAACTCATGTGATTGTTCCTTTTGTATTGGTTCAATATGTTATCATGTTCTTGTATTGTAGATAATCTGTGTATATTAATGTACGGTTGGTCTGATGAGATGTTATGGATGGCATCTGAGTCGCGAAACAGATTAGTGTGTGCCAGCGAGGACATTGGGCTCAAAAAAGGGGGGTGGATTGTAAGATCCCAACATTGGTTGGGGAATAAAGGTTTTCTTATATGGGATACTTCCTCTATCAAACGCTTTATTTAAAACCATGAGTCCAGGTGTGTGGACAAAGCGGACAATATCTGCTACGGTTGGCCTGGGATGTTTAACTGTGAATGCGAGATTTCCATTGCATAATCAGTTATTTTGAATTTTTTGATACCCCTAAATTGTTGTCCAGATATTATAGGTTTTTTCTGAACTCAATTGATTAGTTTCCATGTATATGTAGATGAGAATGATTGCATTAAGCCATCTTTGTGATGGAGAAAATGTTAGGTTTTTTTGTAACTGAAAGGCTATACATCCATATGAAGTTATTGAAGAGTTTAGGCTAATTAGGTGTGTGACAATCCATCCCCTAACGGTTATGAGTTAGATTTGTGAGTCCGTTATGAGTCTTTAACTGGCTATGAATAACTTTGTAGATTGATGTGGAGGTTATTGAATCGGAGGGTTGGAATATTTTGGATCTCTTGGGTATATTGATTCTATGTCTATTTGGGTTTTTCTGCAATTTAACAAAAGTGTCAAGAATTTAAGTGGGCGATTTGTAAATCATTGCACATTAGTTTTGAATTAGATTTGTGAGTCACAAGTCTAGGGATTGTGCCGTTGATAACTTTTTGGAGGATATTAGGCCATTTTTTTTGAAAGGGTATCCTAGACATTTTGCCCAGAATAATCCCTGGCAATTATTGACTGCTAAGTGTGCAACCCTGAGATAATTCCTCAGTGGCCACTAGTTGTTAACGTCTGGATTCGAACCCGGTGTAGATTGGTTACTGAGCCACATCCCCTGCAAGCCTTAACCAGTACGCCACAAGTCTTATGGTTATTTGGCCAATTGGTGTCACGGGCTTAGGAATAAACAACGGATCCAGGATTTTTGCCGAATGGCTGCATCTTTAAGGTGGATCAAGAGTCTGCAAGGTCCCTGGTTGTCTTTTAAGCCGAACCTTTTTGAGGGATATTTAAGTGTTTTGGTTGATTTTCAGGGATTTTTAAATTTATTGGTTGATTTCTAGGGAATCTTTTTTGGGTTTTTGGTTAATGTCTCTTGTATTTCCTAATATCCCGGATTACATAAGAAAGTTCAACATGTGCACCTTTCATACCCCAAAAACAATTCTACTTGTGAAAATCGGTTGAGCGGGCCCATGGGACCCTGCTCGGTCCACCCCTGAAGATGGAAGCATATACAAACCACATATGATCTTTAATGGGCTAAATAGATGAAAGATTGCTACAAGTCCACATGCCAAAAGGTCCCAAGATTAGGCCTAAGTTGCCAATATAGAAGTTATGAGGGAATTTAGACATACTACATAAAACCCCACAAATGTTTTGTTAATTAGCCTTTCTATTTACAATACCCTTTTCTTATTGAAGTCAATTGAATTTTGGGCATTCAAGTTATATTATTTTCCATTTAAAAGACTGATTCTTTAGGGCTCTACAGGATGCATCAAGCAGGAAGATAGAGATTTCTGCTGTTGCAAACAACCGGTCTTATCACCTTTATTATCCCTTAATAGATGACAAGAAGGCAGAGGTATGATTTGTAAATCGAAATAATGTGTTTTTTTTATCGTTTATCTTAATGAGTTTTTTATGTTCTTTTTGTCCGTTTGGTGCAGATTAGAATGAGGGATGAACGGTTGGTAGCTCATAGTGTGAGGTCTCATGGGATTGTGGTTGCAAGAACCCACATGAATGATTGGTTGATTCTTATACTATTAGTGGTTATAGTGATGGTTCTAAGCCGTATCCATCCTTTCTATCGTTATGTTGGAAAAGATATGATGACGGATCTTAAGTATCCTTTGAAGGAAAATACCGTTCCACTGTGGGTTGTTCCTGTGAGTAATCTTTACATCATTTATTTGTTTAAAAACACATAAACAACCTCTCTGCTTGCAGTAGAGGTAAAGTCTGTGTACACCCCCACCCCCTTTTTTGACCGTGGGATTCATTGGGTTTGTTTGGTTAAGTGGTTTAGTAAAGGGCACAATGTAACAACATTTGGTTTAGTTCCTATTTAGTGTAACACAGATTGTTTTTTCCTCAATTTTTGTTATAGAGTTTCTAAAATTTCTATCTTGTACCCATTCTGGCCGGTATTCTACTGATCTTGTAACATTCGATGACGTGGGACTTGTTTATGAAAGATTTATGGGAAGGTTGAAGTGGACGGTAAATCTTGATTTACACGTCATCAAATGTTACAAGACTAGGGTAAAAAAAAGGAAAGTTTTGAACTTTATTACATTATGAAACTTTTTCTTGGGTAACCATGGGTTTTTGGGCCAGCTTACGCACATTGACTAATCCCCCGGGCGACTACAAATGGCCTGGAGTCATCCTGGGTGAACCTCCATAGGCATAAGGGCTTTGGCAGTGCCTGGATTTAAACCCAAGTAAGATGAGATTTCCACTGCACAGTGCGCCACAACCTAAATGGGAAAAAGTCTTTGTTATACTAAATAGGAACCACACAAAGTTTGTTAAATTTCTATGCATTTTTCCCTTTAGAAAAACAAGAATTTTAGCAACAACAATTTATAATCTTATTTCATGTTTGTTAATTAGCTATATGCAGTTTTGTTTCCAATGGGTGTCTTTATGTCCTTCTATTTTTATAGAAGAGATGTCTATGATCTTCATCATGCCATACTAGGTGATTAAATCTTTCATCCTTCTGTCAATTCTCTAAAAAATCCGTTTAATCATAAGGAGTCCAATTGATTTCTCATTTATCACTGTAGGGCTTTTATTCTCCGTGTTAATAACCGGGGTTATAACGTATGCTATAAAAGACGCGGTTGGTCGACCTCGGCCGGACTTTTTCTGGCGATGTTTTCCGGATGGAAAAGATGTATGCCCAATTACGGTTTTCCGTTACTCAAATATGATTCGTTTTTATATGTTTCTTTCGTTTCTGTCTCTTTGCCAAAGATTTGCATGCTTTTTACTAGGATGCTGCCATTTTCTCCAGTTTTATGATCAGTTTGGAGACGTTATATGTCATGGTGATAGCAATGTCGTAAGAGAAGGCCATATGAGTTTCCCGAGTGGACATACTTCATGTGAGCAACGATGCCTATATATCTTGTTCAAGCACTTGATTGATTTTCTCGCTAAATTGCTCTTGTTTTAAGGCAAAATGCATCAATATGCAACGAAGTTTGCATTGGCTCTTATTTAGTATCACAAAAATCATTTTTTCTCTCAATCAATGTGACAAAATTTCAAAAAATTTCTATCTTGTATCCATTTTGACTGCTGATCTTGTACCATTTGGTAATGTGGATATCAAGTTTGTTGTCCACTTTGCCATAACCCTTTTGTAAACTGGCATCCACGTCATCAAATGTTAGAAAATCAGCAAATTATCGGTCAAAACGGGTTAAAAATAGGAAAAGTTCACACTTTCTTTGATTAAGATTTTTTTTTTTTTTGTTACAGTAAATAAGAAACTAAACCAAACTTTGTTGTTTTTTGATGCATTTTGCACTACATTTTGTAATTCGTATAGGATTCAAACTCTAGTCATATCCTGATAAATTGTAATGGATAACCTTTGATTTTGGAACTTTTTGTCATTTTATCGCAGGGTCGTTTTCTGGTCTTGGATTCTTGTCCCTCTATTTATCTGGAAAAGTACGAGTGTTTGATCGTAAAGGCCATGTTGCAAAGCTATGCATAGTGTTTTTGCCTCTACTCGTTGCATCCCTTGTTGGCATTTCTCGTGTTGACGATTATTGGCATCACTGGCAAGATGTATTTGCAGGCGCCATCATAGGTAAAATCTAAAACTTCTGAATGGTCTCAAGTGGTGTGACTGCAATCCTATTTATCATTTGAACGACTTTTATCTGAGCGCCCCCCATCACAGTGGTCCTTCAGTAATCATGGCCTCATGGGGGTAGGTGGATGGTGTCGGGAGTCGAACAACTTAGATTCACACGTTATTTAATGCAGGTATCACAGTATCCACGTTTTGCTATTTGCAGTTTTTTGCACCACCATATCATGCCGAAGGTATTTTCCAACATTAAATCGGTTTCTTTTTTCTTTCTGAAAGTTTTCGTTCGTTTTTCTGTCCTCACCTTATCGCCATCCTCGAAATGTGTATGCCATTTGACTAGAATACCCTTCATTAGAATCATGCGATCCCGAATCCCAAATTGTTATCTAGATTGGGTAGCTTATGCTAACAGGCTTTAAAGGCGTATTCATTTTTCCTATTAAAACCTGTCTGCGGTAAGATAACGGGAAATTGTCCAGGATAGCCCATGTGACCCCTTTTTTACTTTAAGTCCAATTAAATGAGGGTATTTTAGTCATTTTAAATATTTTCCTGAAGACCAAAATACTTCTCACTTAATGGGTGTTGATGGATCTAATGAAAAAAAATATTTAAAATGACTAAAGTACACCTAATTTAATTGGACTTAACGGAAAAAGTTAACAGCCGTTAGAAGGAACGACCAAAACCGTTATGAAATTACAAACCTTAAGGGACCAAATCTAAGTTCTTGAAGCTTAGGGACGATATCCATTGAAATTGATAAACGTTAGGGACCAATAGTTAACTTTACTCTTCGTAATATTATATTGAAATAAGTAAGTTAAGCAAGTCGCTTAAGTAACACTTGATTTCACATATTTTGGTCGATAAGTTGAAAATGTGGCTCTAAATTGGCCATTTTGGACGATCTCTCTGTCATGAGGACTTGTCAATATTTAAATTTGACTTATCAAATTTTTTTATTTCTACGGTTAATAATTAAGCCAAAAGAAACATTGCTTCGATAATTATGTTTTGTCCCGATAATTTCAAACCCTCTAGGTGCGTTCTCGGTTTTCTATTGCGATTTTCACGTACGCTTCTTTCTTGAATACGTTTATGAAGGTTGGGGACCTTATGCATTTTTCCGAGCTGTGGAGGAGTCCCGTTCAAATGCTCAAGAGTCTGAGCCTCCTCTTACCCAAACTAACACATCGGATTCCCATTTGGTGTCAGACGATTTGGAATCCTCTATGAGGTAGTTCGATGGTTCTTTCCATATTTAGAAAGCTAGTTTGTTTGTTCATAGTCTTTAGCTCTTTGCTACGAACCAGTGTAATATTGATTGTACTCCGCAAGATTCTCTTGGTTTGCAGAAATATAGCGGGTATGGGCTGCTAATCAAACAATTTAACTAAACTAAATTGTAATGCTTTTTAGTACCCAAAGGTTAATTGCATACTTCTAAAACAAAAGGGTTTAAATGGATAAAAAGGACAATAGGCCATCTTTAATGTGAAGCAAAACCTTCAAATTTGGAGTTTTTATGTAAAAATGCAAGTCCAATAATACATGTTCATTTTTATAGGTAAGCGTTTATCGAATAATAAATTTCACCAATGAATAACGTAAGAACTGAAAATTTGATTCTACCAAAGGCTTAATAATACTAATAATAATCAAGGACCATGAACCTCCCAAACCCAGATCTGCAAACCACCACGAGATCTGATTCCTGGCGGAACGGTTGGCGAGATCTACACACCACCGTAGCAACTAAAGAGAGAGGATGGTTGGTGGTGGTGCAACCAGTGAGGATGGTGGTGGTGGGTGTGGTGGTGGTGGGTTTGGTGGTGATGGTGTGATGGTGTGGGGGTGATGGTTGTGTGGTGGCGGTGGTGGTGGTGTGGTGGTAGGAGGGAGGTTGAAGATGAACAAAAAGAGATGGTTTTTTCAAGTTCGCTACATACAATGATAATTGTGCCATGTCATTAAATGATGCACACATGGTTTTTCCACATCAGCATTAATTTAAAAAAAATACTTTTACTCAATAAGTTCGAAAAGACTCTTATCTGTATTATTTGATAACAAAGCCGGTCCTAAGGTTTTTGATGTTTTGTGTGAAAATGTTAAAAATGTCCCCATGCCCTTTTAAGCAAAGGAATGACAAAATGTATGATTTTTTTAAAAAGGCTTGGAACCTAATCATACTATGTAGCTCGTGTTGGTTTTTATAATAATAAAAGCTATAAAGATTACTGACATGATAACCAAAACCTCGAATTACAAAATATAAATATATATCACCTAAAACAATGTCTTCATGCATTTTTCAAGCAAAAATATCAATTAGTTTTTCCATATTCGCAAAAAATTTACTTTCAATACTTTGAATTGCTAATCTGTTTAGCCTATATTCATTGATTGTAGACCGTAAGTATGACTTCAATAAGTTTAGTTTAACAAAATTCTTTCGGCCATTTGGGACTTCCATCTTCGATTTCTTGAATCTAGCTAGCTTCATGATCACTAATAGGGTAGAAGTGGAACGTCATGCCTTGAAACCGAAACAATCATACTTTGAGAATAAGAGAAATATGGCGAAGTTATTGGAATGTTGGGCCTTTACATATTCAACATTCAAGATACACTATAAGAATCCATCATTGTTTGTATAGCTAAAAGCCCAATAGTTAATTTAATAAATCCAAAACTAGTAATAAATGAAAATTCAATGTCCCTTAGATAGCGTTTGGTATGCAGACAAGATTGGACAGGACAGAACTGGACAGGGCAAGAGAGTAGGACGGGACTGGACGAGACAGGACAGGACAGGACAGAACAAATGTCTGTTTTGTGTTTGGTACACCTAGGACTGGACTGGACAGAACTAGACAAGTTCTACAAAAAAATTATTTGCTAATTTTATATATCACATAATAGTTATAATTAACAAAAATAGATTAAACTATATAATTTATAAAAAAAATACACAATTTTCATAAACATAAACACACACACACACACACACACACACACACACACACACACACACACACACACACACACATATATATATATATGTAAGATTTTTATGTAACTGATGGTGATGGTGATGGCAAAGGTGGAGGTGGTGACCGAAGGTAGCACTAGTAGTGACGATGGTGGTAGTGGTAGATGGTTGTGGAAAATGTGAAGATGGTGGATAGTGGTGGTAGAGGTCACCAACGGTGGTGGTGATAGTTGTAGATGTGGTAGACGGTGGTGGTAGGTAATCGGTCGTAGTTGTAGAGGTGGTGGATGAGGTTCTTGTAGTGGAAGAGGAGGTGGAGGTGGCCGATAATGGCTACCGGTGGCGGCGACGGCCACGACTAGTGGTGGTAAACACTAAAACAAATTCAATATCTAAGTTATATAGCAAACGAGTGTTAATTAGTAATATATTAGTTTCTGTGTCATTTCTGTCCCATGTTGTTCCACCTATTTTGGTGGAACAAAAAAAACCTTCTTTTTGTCCCATCCTGTCCCACTTTGTCCCAGTTCTGTCCCATGCTGCACCAAACATGGGACAATGAATTTCTATTTTGTCTCATGCTGCACCAAACGTGGGACAGTAAGTTTTGTCCCGTCCTGTCCTGACCCACGTACCAAACACAGCCATAAAGTTTTGATGTCGATGTATGGTTGTACTCGGCAAGAGTTGGGCCTTCCTGGTAATAGACGCGTATAAACAATCTATTCTATGTGAGGGTGAATTTAATGGTGAGCATCGAAACCGGCCAACCATGTATGCACCTTTAATCAAGTCTAATTACCATGTAAAAAGTTATTATTTTCTTCATCTATTTCGAGAGAGAGAGAGAGAGAGTTCTTGTATAATATGTTCAAAATTATCCTTCCACTTGACCGTGTAAGCTTTAGTCGTGATTTCACTTGAGATTCCACTTCAACCTTCAATTGAGATTGTTCATGTTCGATTATTTTGATATCTTTATAATTAACATTTCTAATCAAAACTTTATAAAGGCTATTTATTTAGCTAAACCCTCTTCCCACAAATGTTTTTAAAATCAATAATTTTTCTAACATTTTTTGTATAATCTCTAGTGATATTATTTTGTTAATGTACGATATTCTCAAAAATATCAAATCCATAAATTTAAAAGAAATGAAATGTAAAAGTTAACCAAGAAGCCCTTGTGGCCGAGGTTTATCTGCAATGGCTCCAGATTATTCGTAATCTCTCAAAAGATTAATTAGTACGCGTAAGGTGACCTACAAAGGCAGAACCCATGGTTACCTTAAAAGGAGGAATTTCATTCATACCCTTGCAAATCCTTGTAAACTTTGAAATTACATATATATCCTTACAAAACCTACAAAATTACATATATATCCAAATACTTAATTTAATAATAATTAATCTATTTAAATTTTTTAAAAGGTTATCTTAAATTGATTTGTTGTTATTAAAAAATAAAAAAATTATTAAATTTAATAATTATTAAGTTTTTTTTTTTAATAACAAATCAATTTAATAATAATTATTAAGAATTTTTATTATTATTTGTATTAATAATTACCAAAAACTATTATTAGTAATTCTTACGAAAAACAATTATTATTATTTTTAATAACAATTACTTTTTTTTAATTTCAGTAATAACAAATCAATTTAGGATAATGTTTTTAGTTTTTAAATAGATTAATTATTATTAAATTAAGTATTTAGGTATATATGTAATTTTGTAGGTTATGTAAGAATACGTAGAGGGATGTTCAAATCAGAAACATAACTTTTTAAGAAAACGTGAGAAATAATCTCAATTACTCATCTGATCAACAAAGGTGATTTGACTGATCTCCTCTTTAATAATCTCTACCCTCTCATGAATTGCGTCAATCCTCTATAATCACGTCCATTGTACTGTGAAATGAGTTGCTGAGATTGCTCCTCACATTTTCTTAAATTGATATGCTTCTCGTTTGAACTTTCCGTTATATACGTAATTAATGAAGTTTGCAAGGATAGGAACGGAATTCCTCTGAAAGAGAAAAGTGGTCCTTTGGTAAATAGACCAAAACACCAAGGGTATTTCCGTCCTATCACAAAACCCTAATCCCCTTCCCCTCTTTTATACCTCCTATCCAATTCCACCTCCATCTCTTCTCTGCAAACCCTAACCCTAGGAGGAGGAAGAAGAAGAAACCCTAACCCTAAGAAATGAAGTACAACCCACGAGTGACCAGCTCCCGGCGCAAGTGCCGGAAGGCGCACTTCTCCGCCCCATCCAGCGTCCGCCGCATCCTCATGAGCGCCCCTCTCTCCACCGAGCTCCGATCAAAGTACAACGTCCGATCGGTCCCCGTCAGAAAGGACGACGAGGTGCAGGTCGTCCGTGGGACCTACAAGGGCCGTGAAGGCAAGGTCGTCCAGGTCTACCGGAGGAAATGGGTCATCCATGTCGAACGGATAACCCGTGAGAAGGTCAACGGACAGACGGTCAACGTCGGAATCAATCCTTCGAAGGTTGTTGTGACGAAGCTCAAGCTTGATAAGGACCGGAAGTCGCTGCTTGACCGGAAGGCGAAGGGCCGTGCCGGAGATAAGTCCAAGGGGAAGTTTACGGTGGATGACGTGGCTGCCGGTGGTGCTTCTCTACAATCGATCGATTAGGGTTTGTGGCTTTTTTTTTTTTAATTTATCTTATCGATTTTGCTACTTCAATTTTGTTGGTTTTGGGGATTAATGTTATGGATTTTTATGAAATTGGGAGGTTTAATGCACTTACTTACACATGCTTGATTTGGTTTGATTTAGTAGGTTATTGATTTGGTTTGAGGCTAATTTTATTTGTGTTTAGGGTTTGGTTCAAATGCAAACTCAATTTTGGTTGCGAACGTGATGACTACTAAAATCGCGTCATGTAGCAATATTCACTCTGAATAATGCATGATATATGATATTCAAAGTGAATATTCCCATGGGGCATGATTTCAGTGGTCCTCATGTTCACAATGAAAGATAGGTTGACATTTGAACTTTCTTCCTAGTCCTTGTTAGTTTTCAATCAACGTTGATTTGGGCTTTTTAGCACTGCTAGTTTGGTTCATTCATGGGGGTTATATGTTCATTTGGGGATTATAATTACATCCAGTTAAGCTCTTATTTCTGATTCAGACCCTCCCATTTATTGGAATTTTATGGGGGTCTATATGTTGTTTCTCTGGGGATTCTAATTGCATCCAATTAGGTTCTTTTTTGTGATTAGTACCCATTCATCTGTTGGAAAATTGATTCATTTTTGGGGTTTGTATGGTTAATTTGGGGATTCTAGGTGCATTCTTTAGGCTCTTGTTTGTGATTAATACCCATTCATCGGTTGGAAATGTGATCCTTTCTTGGGGTTTGTTAGCTTCTTGATTGTGATTGCATTCATCTGCTGCAAGTTTGGTTCATTCTCGTGGTTTCCACGGTTCATTTGGCGATTTACATTACATCCATTAGGTTCTTATTTGTCATTATTTGCCATTCATTTCGTTGGAAGTTTGATTCATTCTTAGGTTTATATGGTTCATTTTGAGGATTCTAACTAAATCCATTCTGTTCTTTTGTTCAATTGTTTATATTTTGGTGCATTCATGGGGTGTATAATATGGTTCATTTGGGAATATGAATTGCATTCATTAGGTTCTCATTTTATGATTAATACCCATTAATCTGTTTGTTTTTTATGTTGGGTTTGAATAACTGTAACTGTAAAAGGTTATTGTCATTGAGGCAATGGTAAGAACCATAAGTCGTTAGGAACGAAAATACATGTCTCTCGCTATTGCAAGTCACAACTTGGTTTATGAACCTCCTCTGTTGCATTACTAGTTATGATCACCGAAAATGAGAATTCTTAGGGTTAATTTTGGGGTGGTTTGGCAGTTGTTGAATGGCTCGGTGCATGATAGTTAATTAGTCGAGATGATTGAGAGGCTGTTCTAATATAGGGCTAATGAAATATGGTTGTTTAGTAAGTGTTCATGATGTAATTGAGGTGTTGAATAATTAAGAGAGACCCAAGATATAAAATCATTCAAAGGGTCTTTGAACCATTAAGAGACTCACATGTTTTGGTTGAACAAGGGTCACAATTTTGGAGCTTGCCTCTTAGGCTGTGCGTAATGGCATGCTTTTTTGAGCGGCTTTCAACCCGTCGGGCTGGCAGGCTGGGCGGGCTGTCGGTAAGCCGACAGCGGCTTGGGCAGGTTGGGAGCGTGGGAGCGCGAGCGGTCTTCTGAAGCCGATTGTGGTGTGAAAAGCCGTTGTGTGTGTGAGAGAGGGTTGGGTACTAATCTAAGAGGGTTTCCGATGGTTAATGGGAGGGTTGGAGAAAAACTGATGTAGCAGTGGGGTTGGGAGGGTGGGATACGCATGGCCTTAAAGAGACTATTTAAGTGTTATTAATCTTATATAAGGTAAAAAGGTTTGCCCAATTAAATTGATGGTCATTATGATCTTCCATTTTGTCTTGCACCAACTTCCATCTTTTTCAATTGAAAAAAAAATCCATTTTCTAGCAATTTGTTTGTTTATTTTGGGTGGCTCATTTTTTCATCAATTTAAAAATTGAATCTTGATCTCTTAGCCAATTTCTTAGATAGGCATCAAATAGCCTAGCCAATTTCTTACATATGCATCAAATAGCCATCGGGCGTGCCATCATATGCGATGGCATCAATGATGGACGTATGCTAAAAGGCCAAAAAGTTGCAAAAAAAAACCCGTCTGCCTAAAATTGCATCGCCATTGTTGGACTTAACACAATGATAGGGGTGGTTTGTGCAACCTTTTTGGCATTTTAGTATACGTTCGTCATTGATGATCATGTAATGGTGGACCTGATGGCTAGTTTGCATAGTTTGTAGGAAAATGGTTAGGAGACTGTAATTTCTTGTTTATTTTTTTTGAGTAAATTACGTATTTGGTTCTTATGGTTTACTCATAATTGCACTATTAGTCTTTATCTTAAAACAATTACGAATTTGGTCCCTATGGTTTACATTAGATTGCACTATTGGTTCCTTAAACCTAACTCCATGTGAAATCAATTTGTTACACATAGCGGCATAGGTACAAATATGTAATATAGTGTAAACCATAGAGACCAATAGTGCAGTATAGTATAAACCGTAGAGACCAACATTACAATATAATGTAAACCATAGGAACCATTTCCATAATTATTTTAAAGTAGGGAGCAATAATGCAATTATATGTAAACCATAGGGATTAAATGTGTAATTCACTCTAATTTTTATTGTTCAAATCTTGAGATTGAAGGAGTCTTGATGGGATCCGAGGGATCCGAGGAGAAACCTGATAAGTAAAAATTAGGACATCTGCAATGGTGGTTTTTATAAGAATCTACTTCATGCACTTTATGATGTCACCTCATTTCTAACTCATCAAATTTACAATTCTTTAAAGGGAAAAGTCTAAAAAAACCCAACGAACTATTCCATTTTGAATGGTTAAGTCCCTAAACAATTTTTTTGAACAAAAAAACCATTAAACTTTTCCATTTTGAATGATTAAGTCACTAAACTATTCTTTTGAATGAAAAAAACCATTAAACTTTTTCGTTTTGAATGATTAAGTCCTCGAACAATTTCTTTTCGATAAATAAACCATTATACTATCAAAAATAAGTTACTTACCCCCTTTTAATAAAAATAAAAAAATTAAATGCAACCGACTATGAAGGTTTTAAAGGTAAAATATAACTATGTTAGTTTAGGTTGAACAAATATAAGTAGCAAATTTCTAAAAATTCAATGATTTATTTTGTTGAAAAAAAATGTTTAGGGACTTAATCATTCAAAATAAAAAAGTTTAATGGTTTTTTCATTCAAAAAAATAGTTTAGTGACTTAATCATTCAAAATGAGAAAGTTTAATGGTTTTTTTGTTCAAAAAAATTGTTTAGGGACTTAACCATTCAAAATAGAATAGTTTGTTGGGTTTTTTTGGACTTTTCCCTTCTTTAAAAACTTCATAATGGTAGTTCTTATAATAACCTCATTTTTATGGATCTCAATGATTATTTTAACATAAATAATACTACCTTCGTTCCAAAATTATTGTCCAGTTTTGACTTTTAAAAGTCTTTCTTTTGCGACTTTGACCTTAAATATTTTTGTTTGTGCTATATGATACTTGATGAAAATTATACCATTAAAAATACATTAAAAACACTACTTATTCATATATTTTGCATCAACTATTATATAACACAAATAAAAATATTTAAGGTTAAAACTTTCAAAAGTCAAAACTGGACAATAATTTTAGAACTGAGGGAGTAATTGCAAAGTCAATAAAATAAAATAAAAAACTAGAAAAAAGTCACATCTCATAATTTTCATGGTAAGAACCAAGGTTCTTATTTAAGAACTTAAAGAAGTTGAGGTTCTTGTAAGAACTCTCCACAATGGTAGTTCTTATAAGAACCTTGCATTGAAGATGCTCTTATTATGTAGAATTCTTCGTCTTGGAAGATGTCTTTCTGTTTTCTTGGCGACTTGACTCTTTTTTGGGAGGTACTTTTAGTTTTTTTATGATTGAACAAGTTTAAAATAAGGACTTAGGCTTAGGTTCACGTGAGACCAAGCCGTTTTCATAAGACCGCTTGAGAAAAAAACCTTTACGCATGAAACTTCACACTAAAACATCGTGAACGTAAATAAATTCAAATGTTTATATTAAAAACACCAGCGAGGTAAAAAAAAAAAACCTAGAACAAGGTAAATAAATGGAACATTCATAGCAAAAAATGTTGTGAAGGTAAAAAATCAATAATATGAACCTTCATAACGAAAATGCTGTGAAGGTAAAAGAATATCGATTCTTCACATCAAAAAACACTGTGTATGTAACATTTACAGTTTTTTACTATGATGTTCGATTTTTTTTACCTTTACAATGTTTTGGTGTGAAGTTTCATGAAAAAATGTTGGTCTCACCGGTCTTATGGGAACTTGGTCTCACGTGAACATTATATGTCCTAGTATTAGTGGCGGCCATTTTTCGGTTTCGGGCCGGTTTGGGCCGGGCCATGGACCAAACCAGTTTGGAACAGTAACCTCCCCAATCGGTTTGGCCCTGAACCGATTTGGTTTGGTTCGGGTTTTGCAACATAATATAGGGACTAATTAAGTTAGTTGTAAATCGGTTCAGAAACCGGTTCAGGCCGGGCGTAAAACCGGTTTGGGTTCGGTTCAAGTATTTTCCTAATATTTTTGATTTTTTTAAATCTTTGTTTGATTCTTTTGCGTATACTAATAAGTAATAACTATTTAATTACTAAACTTTAAAAATTAAAAAAGTCAAAAATTGGATTGGATAACTAAAATACACATACATTTTATTTATATATATCACTAAACTTCAATTTTACGTTTTATAGTTTATACATAATTTTAAGTTACAAAGTTACAAGTTACACAATACATAAATTCTAATAATTTATATATAATTTCGGTTCGGACTGAAACCGGTTTGGAAACCGGTTCGGGACGGGAAAATGTCTAATAACCCAAACCAGTCCCGACTTTCAGACCTAAAACTGGTTCGAGGACGGTTCGGTTTCGATTTTTTTAGTTTTCCACCTAACTAGCCATTCAAGGCAAGAATTGAGAAAATAATCACTTTTCAAAAGAGTTTCTAAAGAAATAGTCATCAATTTAGTGAAAGTAAATTTATCACTTGTAAAATTCCGCCAAACTAACATGTAAGGCCGGCCCACTTGTGATTTCGCCACTAACCATGTGTTAGACCCGTGAATTTTGCCATCAACCGATTCATTTGGCAAAATTAATGGCTATTTCTCTAAAACTCTTAAAAATAACTATTTTCTAAGTTTTCTTGTCGTAAACTCGTAATTGTCTAGTTCGATAAATGACACTATATAGGTTTTAGAGCATTTCAATAGCTTTTCTATATTTTTCTTAAAATAGAGAATAAAATGTCAAAATTTTTAAAACTTTACTTTTTCATCTCCAACAACTACTCTATTATTTCATCATTACTTATATTATTAAAATATATATTACATTTATTATTCTAATAAATATTTTAAAAACTTTTAAACAATCAAATTATGCTATTGGTGGAGGATATTAAAATAATATTTCTCTCTCTACTTTTAGAGATTTTAGAGAATTCTATATATTTAGAGATTTTTCCAAAATTTTTCTATTTTAGAGAATTCGAAAGCAAAGCTGTTGGAGCATTTTAGCAAACCAAAATACATTTTTTGCTATTTTAGTAAAGCTGTTGGAGATGCTCTTAGACCGGTCAATCAATGGTCGGAAAGTTGGAATATTATTCATCACTCTTAACTTGTTCATTGATGTAACAGTCCAACTCTTATCAATCCACATAGTTGTCAAAATCCAAAACTGATTTTCTAGCGAATGAAAAAGGTAGGTTTAGCGGTCCCTATCTCTAAACAACTCTACTCTTAAATTATAAAATAAATTAGTTAAAACAAAACATCGAATACCGAAAACCACAATCCATCATCGTATTAAATAATTAAAGCTCATTTAAGAGCGAAGTAAGGATTTGGTCCCTATGGTCTAGCGAAATTTATAAAATTGGTTTCTAGATTCCCTTCACTATGAAAAATGCTTAACATTTGCATTTATTTTGCAATTATTCCCTCATACTAAGCGAAGGGCAACTTAATGAATTTACTCTTTTATCTACTTTTCCCCTATGACAATGATATCGCAAACCATTTAAACATGATATAATAAAATCTCAAGAACGTCAACTTGTAATCAAATGCATTGAACATACACAAAACATTGTACCAATTCATTAAAAAATTATAATACAATCCTTGAAATATAAATAAACCTAAAATCAAAATCATAAAACCTAACATAAAAACGTAAAATTATCTTAGTATGTAGGAAGATGATGCAAAGTAGAAGAAGCACAAAGCACTTTTAGGAGAAGAATGTTGAATGAGTTGGCCTTTGTAAATCTATCTTGAACGATAATGCAGAAACCTACGATGCCAAAACAATATGAAAGGGGGATGTAGAAACAACGAGAAACTAGTGGTTGCTTAAATAGGCCTAAATAAAATTGGGGATGTAAAAATTGGCACAAACATTTTGAGCGATGATCTAAAAAAGCGACGTAGAACGGTGCCAAAGATGCAAACGTATAACGCTGAAGATGCTCACCAAAAGCTTTGTTTACAGGGGCACCATAATAGATGGTGAGCGGAGTGAGTGAATGAGAAAGAAAAGTGGGTTTTGGATTTTGTTTGTTTATTTTTCTAAAATGACTATTCATGTTGCACTTAATAGAAGAAGATAGCAGACATAGAAGTTTCAATGAAGACCAGTTCCAAAACAAATTGCAAACGTCGGGGGTTTTTCCTATAATAGATGAAGCTCAAAGACCAATTTCATAATTTGACGAAGATAGAGGTCCTATCAATATTCTAAATAACGTGAGACATGACGTGTAGGCGAGGTGAAGCCTTAAGCCTTACACGCCATGACAAAAACACGACATTTTTCAAGACGCGACATAAAGTGGTAGATTGGCATGTCATATATAAAATAATATATACACCTTCAAAAACACGACTATTTACATGTTTGATGAAATTATAAAATAATATATACACCTTCATATTTACACATTTGATGAAATTGTAATTTACATATTTTGATGAAATTGTTTCATATTTCGGTGTTTTTATTCATATGAAACTTTTATCTCGTTTCTGTGAAACTTTTTCATTTTAACGTAAATAAACACCTTCATATGAAACAATTTCATCAAAAAAATTTAGTATATGAAACATTTTCATCATATTAAACAACTCTATAAAAGATTTTTGTGGTTTACGAATGAACTTCCCTCTATATATATATATATTTATATATTATCAAATCAGACAATTATTAAAAAAAATATATTCTCATTTGAGGAAAAAACATATAAATTATTATTTTAATAAATATAGTCTTTTGCAAAATATTCAAAATAGAACTTAGAAAGTTAATTTTACAAACTTTGTTTTAGTCATAAGATGAAAACCGTGAGTGGTAGTAGCGGATCTAGATTTTTTTTTTAATGGCGACACAAGTTGACTATAAGAAACGTATATAGAAATATTTTTCAAAAAATCTATATTGATTTAGTGGTTGGTCCATTGCTATCAAGTGTAAAGTCTCAAGAGTCTTATTAGAAGCAATAAAAGTGAATTAAAGCTAAAATCTAGTAAAGTTGACTCTAACTATACTTAAACCCAAGATTTCAAGTTTGAAAAACAAGGAACTAACAAACTCTACTAATGAAAACTTGGTTTTTTATTGCCATTTCAAAATATATCTGGTGATACACAACAAATTAATACGGTGACACATTTCACGATTTGTAATTTTTTATACTACGATAGAGGAATGAAACGATGGCACATGTCACTGTATGCATTAAGTTAGATCCACCCCTTAATTCAATGGTGTGATTAGGCAAAAGTCAAAGCTATAATAGTGTAAAATTTAAACTTACAATTTGTAAAAAAAAAGACGTATAATACAGTGTGTTATGGCACACGTCATGACATCGGTCACGTCTTACAAAAAAGGTTATAGACAGTGGCGAATCTAGAACATAAAATCACGTGGTTTCCTAATTAAGTTTAGTCGGAGAAAATAAAAGTGTCAACTATACTTTTATCGGGTCATTAAAATTATAAATCAAACATTAAAGCCATGTTTTCTTTGGTATGGTATAACTTATTTTGTTTGGTATTTGGGCCAAACTTAAAATTGTTAGGCCTTGAACAAAAAATTAAAAAAATAATAATGTGCACAAGAAGAGTCGAACCTGTAACCCATTATATAACACACCACCAAAGTCTTTGCTTTCCTTAAGTTGTAAAATAAAGTTTTAAGATAGTTCCTCTAAACTTTTTAAAATAAGTTCTAATTTTTTTTTTTCTATACAACTTCTAATAAAAATAGAAAAAATAGGTAGATCCTATGTAACACCCGTTTTCACTTTTCCCTTATAACTTGATTTAAACAATTTAAGTGGTTAATTGTCATGTTTTAGGAGTGGAGGGGCTGGAGTGACTTTTGTGATAGTTCAAGGTAAGGTGTGACTATTGTTGATAAAAGAGGAAAACCCTCACCCTCCAGGCAGTTTTCTCAGAACGTACGGGAGAGAGAGAGTTAGAGGGCGACTATAGGAAGGCATGCAAGGAGAAATTGAGGCTCGTGTTGGTTTGAGTGTGTTTGCATTCACGCCAATTGCGTTTAAGGTATTTTGGTATTTTGGTATTTTGAGTGTTGTTTTGTTTTTTTATGATGTTTATCTTATAGTCTACTGAGTTATTTGATTTAATAATTATGCCATATTTACAATATATCTCTATATTGTATCATTGTTAAGGTACAAGTATTTAATGAGATAAATTATTTCTTTATCTTGAATGAATATTTTTCTATCTAGTTAAACTTAGAATAAATATGGCCGCCTTTTAACCCAACATGAACTAGAATATAAATTTGTAGCATTCTTTTCTTGAATAAATATGTCCATCTTTTAATATTAATATAAAAATACTCATTATAATTAACAAAAGTTATATTTCAACTTTGGAGTAGTAGTTATCTTTTAAAATTATAAATTAAGTGCATAGTGACGGAGACGGGAAGAGATAATAGATGTCACCATTCTTTTCTATTTTTATTAATTACTTATATAAAGTTGTTGCAAAATAATAAAATATATAATTTATTTGGAAATTTTTTTACTTGAGGGTGTTATGTTATTTATAGAAGTTCCTTGAAAAAAACATATTTTAGAAAAATACTTCAACTTCTACATACGTTATGTCAACATTAAATACTAAATTAACTATAGTTTTTGAAAAAAAAAAACGTTTCTTAAAATGAAAATTGAATGAATATACATCTCACTCAATAACATTTATGGGCCGAGATAAATACATCAATATTTTATAACAATTATCATTGAGAAAAATAAGTAAATTTGTATTGAATTAAAACATGTCTAGCCTGGTAGAAAGGTAACATCCTGGGAAGGTCAATGAATGGTATCCTTGACTATCCAGGTTTGAACTTAATTTGTGTTGAGCATGTGACAATATCCATATCATCGGCATGCCACGTAGTGGTACCCTTAATTGGGTTGAGTCGTGGTTGACGGGAATTAGTCAGGTTCCTTTGGATCCCAGATCCTCAGGAACGTGTGTTTGTGTTAATTTGCCATTAAAAAAATAAATTTGTATTGACACTTAATTTTGATGATATATTTACTTTAAATTTTTTATTGAATTTAAATATATATTTCTTTTCCGCCATTTTTATTTATATGGCGGAAACATAATATTCGAATTTATTATCAACCAAGAATTTTGTTTGATATAAATGTGTGTCGTTGAAAGTTGCCATATAATTATTATATATACACACACAAACATACAGTTGTACAAACACAAACCATGGAAAGATATGCAAAGAGAAACAACAAATACCAACGTTTGAATAAAGGAAGCCACAAGAAGAAGTCATGGAGGGTCAAAATAGTAAAAAGACTACGTTGGAAGATGATTTCACCAACAAAACTATGGACCAAATTCAAGAACGCATACATCAAATTCATGCTCTCCATGGCCGGAAACGTCGGCTGCTCGGCCACCGGAACTTTCTTTCCGACCCAAAAGCTTCCGGCACGATCATTCGGTGGTCAGAGTTCTTCAAACCAAGAGTTTCATGATAGATTGGTTTATGAATTGTACAAGAACTATATTGCTTCTCGTGGACTGACTACAGTTTAGTCAAAACTTGGTTTGCTTAACTGGTTGATACTTGTTTAATATGATCTGGAAGTTTGATCAATATGAATATGATGTAGTATAAGTTAGTGCATATTGCAGAGTGAATCATCGGATTTGAAACAACGGTTTCATCTTTCAAGGTATGGTTTTTCAGTATTTTGTTATTTAAAACCAATCAATATATAATTTGTTTTTTTTTTGCTTATTTCCTTTTACAAAAGTGTTGTTAACAAGGGTTTTTATCGAATCAGCTAATTTTTTTCAGAATAAATTAGAACAAATAATAGTTTTCAGTAATAGTTGTGTATTATTGTGTAGAGTAATTATATCCTAAACTATCAAGTGTAGTTTATGTAAAACTTGTTGCATACGTATAACTGATCGACAAATGATCTATGTTCCACTCGTTTTGTTGAAATCATTATTTGGATTCGTTCGAGCTTAGTTGAAATAGCAGAAAACTTAATTTCTATGGACCTACTAAAATGCATAATAAATAATGAATGATGACTTTAATTTCAATCTATCGACGTTCAATACAAGTCATGTAACCAAAAATCCAAAAATCCAATTTTGAGCAAAAATTATCCAAAATCGGCCGAATTGATTTTTTTTTGGAGGGGGTTGGGGGGGTCTTTTACCAGATAAAAAACGGATTGGATTGGATCGAATAAAAACCCAGTATCCATTAGCAAGTACTAATGTAACAAACTTTATATTTGAAGACAATCTTGTTATATCATGTACATTTTTTATTTAAATAAAAAAAGTTATATTCTAATCATTCAAATATAATTTTAAAATTATGTAACTCATACTTCAATGCTTTTAAAATTTTCTCGAAATTACAATACAATTGAAATTTTAATATAAAATATAGAAAACTTTTTAATTCAAATTCTATCAAATTGAATAGAATTTATTATATGCCCATTAGTAGCCCAATCCGTGAAATAAAGAGAAAACCAAAGGATGTCAGATCGGATACATAACTTGTACTTTAAAGAGTAAACTAGTGTTGTTCACCGCGCGTTGCACGGTGGCGATAATCATTATTAAAGGATTGTGATGTACAACAATATTGTATTCTCTAAAGTGGTTAATTTACATATATCACTAATAGTTTTTGGTTACAAAGGGATAAATATGCATTGGTAACAGTTATATTTACGTTATTTCAAGTTTATAACTCAAACATCGCGTTCTACAACCATATCACTATTATTGAAAATAATATTTGTGTAACTTGGTTAATTAATATGCAAGATGGACTCTATGTGTATATACCATCCATACATTATGTGTTTCATTTTTTCAATATCTTATATTGGTTATTTAAGTACATTTAACTGTATCTAATAACCTACAAAAGATAAACTAAAAATTAAAATGAAAATAAGAAATGTGTGTCTAACTATGTTAGTAATGAAAGTTCAAGCGACGCATGAAGAACCGCATCACCAAGTTAAGATCATGGATGGACATTCCCACATAAAAAAAATAGTATCAAGTAGAGACAATGACCCACATATCAAACACTATACTACACTTATGCTTAACAAAAGGTCAAGATTCAAAAAAATGTACGCTTATCCCATTGTTCACCCTTTGTTTTTATATCTGCATCTTTCTCCTCACTTTCATTCCATTATCCGATGTGGGATGCAAACAACAAATTGAGAAAACTTAGCAATTTATTTTTGTATCCACCACCCTCATGTCTTTTTCATTCTCTAATCCAATTTGAGATGCAAACAATAATGTGAAAAAATAGAAGATATGGAAACAATTTTAAAAATCAAAGTTCATATTTATGAGTAATTTTTTTTATAATATTTGATTGTAAATTAGATTAGTGCTCCAAGCCTTGATAGTATTGCAAGATTAAGATTACACATATAAATCACTTCATCAAGGTAGAAGAATGACTTTTTTTCCTTATAAAATTTAAAAACCAAGTAAGCTAATGACCGAGATATTGGATATTAAACCAAACATATATTACGTTGATCTTAACCAAAATGCATGGCCTTTTTAGTTTTAAAGACTTGTCTTTATCCCTATATGCCCAACTCTTTAATTGTCATATCACTATTGTTATCGATGTTTATTGAAAAAAGAAGAAGCTATTATATAAAAAGTAAATGTGGGTTAAAAATGATGTATAGCCAAATGACATTTTTAGTTTTCAAACAACTCTCCTAATCCTTATATGCTCAATTATTCTATTGATGTATCATTTCCCTTATCAATGTGGGAAACTCACTTCCTTTTGTTTTTATGTCCACATCTCTCATGTTTATTTCATTATTTCATCCAACGTGGAATATAAAGATGATATATAAATTAAAACTTGATTTATAATGCTTAAGAATTATCACCTCATTCTATATGGACGTTATATATATATATATATATAGGGGTCGTATCTGTTACAAACCGTGTAGTTTGTACAAACTATACAAACCAATCTCCACCGTACATGTACATGATCAATGGTGTGGATTAATTCAGTTCCTATATTTTCTCTCAACTACATTTCAAAATCACCTAAAAGTTAGGAGATAAACAAAATCAATGGTCAAAAAAAACAAAATCAATGACTAAGATTAGGTTTGTATAGTTTGTACAATCTACATGGTTTGCAACGGATACTTTCCCTATATATATATATATATATAAAGGTATATTTACTAATTGATCGATATATTAATATCTTAACATGTAGATTAAAAATAACTATATTTTATTAGAATTTGATGGTTACAAATGAGAAGACCCTTTTCATTTCAAAGACTTTTCTTTATCTTTTATATACTCAACTCGTTAATCGCTATATCACTTTTTCTATCAATATTTATTGAAAAAAAAAACTATTAATTATTAAAAAATAAGGGTTAAACTTATCAATGTGGAACATTCAAAATTGGGATACTTAATGAATTCTTTTCATCCTTATATACTCAACTCCTCTATTGATATATCATTCTTCTTATCAATGTGGGTTACTCAAAAGTTAACTATAATCCACTATTTGAGAATACTTAATTCTCATTGTGCCACATCAAATATATTGATATTTGTTCTAAAAAAATGTGGGATTTTTTAAACTCAAGCACAATTCACTTTTATTTTTATTTTTCATTCAAAATAATATTTATTTTGTTAAAATAATATAGAATCATCTTAATAAGATATCCTCAACCCTCATGAATTGAATACCATCATCTCCTTCCTTTTTATACATATGAGTATGACTACTTAAATATTTCAATCTTTTACCAATGTGGGATATCCAACATTCAACCACAATCCACCAATACCTCAATTAAATTCTTACGGTGCGCCGCCTCATTAAACTTGTGTTTTCTTTTTATATATATAAATATATAGATTAGAATAATGTGAAATAAAAGAAATAAAGAAATTTAGATCCAAACAAAGAATATGAATAATTTTATTTGATAAAATATTTTGTTAATAACCACATCAAAAAGGGAAATATTTCAGGGAAAAATGAAAGAAAACATTTGGGATTGAATTGCTTAGAAATTTGGAATTGAATTCCTTATTAAAATTGCAAATTAAGAAATTATAAGTACATAAAAAATCCAAAGAGAATCCACAACAAAACAAAAAAGTAAAAAAAAAAACATAAATCATACTTTGTAGTTTGATGGTTGTCAACAAAAAGTAACTTTTATAAGAAACTACAAAAATATAAGCAAAACGAATTAGAAAAAAATAATATCACTTAAAACACTAATACAACATAAATATCAAATGAAAAGCAATAGTAAGAAAAAAAATTATTCTATTCTAACATACAAAAACTATGAAAATCTTTTTATATAAAAAAAATCCATGGATACTCATCCCCAAAACAACATATAAATTACATAAATCATAAAATTAATAAAAAAGTGATACGTTACCGGAAACTTTTACGAAGGTTGAGCAATAGTATCGAAGAAAACGAATTCTACAATAGAGAAACAACAAACATAAATATCAAATGAAAAACAATAGTAAGAAAAAAAACATTATTCTATCGTAGAATACAAAAACCATGGAAATCTTTTTATATATATAAAAAAAATTCAAGAATACTCATCCCAAAAACAACATATAAATTACATTAGTCATAAAATTAATAAAAAAAAAAAGTGATACGTTACCGGAAACTTTTACGAAGGTTGAGAATTAGTATCGTAGAGAACGAATTCTACAATAGAGAAACAACAAACATACATACAAAGTTACAAACATAATAGAATATAACATAGAACATCAAAGTTGTTTATATATTACATTTTGAGGGAGCATTAGATTGTATTTATATATGATTTTGTTGTCGGTTTTTCTTTAATTAATAAATAGGAATTTGAAGAGACCAAATTGAATGTCCATAGGAAGTTAAGAATTTAGAAATTAAAGTCAATTAAATTGTAAGCAAAATTACCAAAGAAGCCTTTTTATAGTAAATTACAAAATTTTACTTAAAGGGTATAATAGTCTTTAACTTAATTAATATATTAAAAAAATTCAAAATAATGACAAAATTTCTAGAACCAAATCCTACATCCACATTGTGCCACATCATTCTTGATAGATCTTCCTTTTATATATATATATATATATATATATATAGATTACGGATTTGGTCCTTAAACTTCATTTATTACATAAATAGTCCTTCAGGTATGCTTTTTATTATGGATTTGGTCCTTTGATCTAATGGCCGTCCATAAATCCGTTAAGTGAAAGGACATTTTTGTCTTTTTACTTTTCCTATCATTTTATCAAATTTTAATCAATTATTTTTTACTTTCTCTTGAATCCTTCATCTTCTACCCTTGAATCTTCATCTTCTACACTTTGAATCTTCATCTTCTACAAATTAAGACATACTTGAAACTCTCAATCAAATTAAAATGGAAACTCTAAATCAAATCTTCAATCAAATTAAAATGAAAGCTCTAAATCAAAAACTAAATCAAATCTTCCATCAAATTTAAATGGAAACCCAATTCCAATCCAAATATATTTCAAATCCCAAATCTAAATCCACATAAAAAATAAAAGTTAAAAAACCTAAAAAAGAGAGAGCAATCTGGTAGAAGAAAGAAAGCCGACCGACGAGATGCAATAAGCCAAGAACCCTAACCTACGAGATTTGGTCGATGAAAAAACAAAAACCTTATGGACACCAAATTGTTTATCCTTCCACCAGCAGAAACCGATCAAATTGTAACCCCAAAATCGGTAAACCTCTAATAATTTGGTCCCTGTGCTCGTTGTAAACACCAAATCTAGAAAGAGGAGGGATATAGAAGAAGCGGATCGAGATTTGGCCCTTCTGCTCATCGTTAGAAGAAGCAGATTAGTTTTTGTCCCTGTTCAAGTTAGATGGTGGCGGTGAAGGAGGTTTATGACCGGCGACGGTTTAGATGACCGACCGGAGGATATGGGGCTCACCGGAGGATGGGTACTTGAACACTGAAATGGTGGATGAACCCTCGTTTCTAGTGGCCTACGAACACAGAGGGAGGGGCTCGCCGGAGGAGGATGTGGGACGGCGGAGAGTGGGGGCCTTGCCGGAGGGGGAGGCGACGTCGGAGTGACGGCTGAGAAAGGGTAGATGAACCCTAATCTTACTTATCTGGGTTTAGGTTTTAAAGATGAGTTTAAATTTTACGATTTTGGTCCCTGTTCTTCAAGAAAAATGATAAAAATAAATAAAAAACTAATAAGACGAATTTGCCCTTATACTTAACGGAGGAAGTTGACGGACATCAGCCTGAATGACCAAATCCATAACGATTTACATACCTGAAGGATCATTTATGTAATAAATGAAGTTTAAGGACCAAATCCGTAATTTTCGTCATACCTTAAGGACCAAATCCGTAGTTTACTCTACTTTTAAAAAAACACCAAATTTTTCCTGATTAAATCCGAGCTGGCTTTTATAAAAATCGGTTTTTAATAAACACGAAAAAACCGTATCAGTTTAAAAATCGATGATGTGCATCTCTACTAGTCCGTCTCTTGCGTTCAAACATTGGGATTTAAAAGTTTGATCAAAATAAAGCCCAACTTTACATGTGAACAATATACGGGCTGACTCTGTCTTACTCTTAGGTTTTGGTCTTTTTTGGGCTTTCTGAAATATTATCGGCCTAATTGGGCAAAACCATGGTAATTGGTTCTTTTTATGCATCTCTAGTTCTCTACCATCACTTGTGATATGAATTTGCTCAATAAGTTTTATTTTGATCTATTTTGAACTTATACTATAAATTATTGCAAGAAATACTTTTAATGATAAAATAAAAACATAATCTCTTGATAAGGGTAACAGAGAAGAAAATTGTAACAAACAAATAACAAGGAACGTAACAATTATACACGGACTGCATGGAACCTAATTCATGACAAGAGGACGCATTCTTTTGAATTTCGAAAAGCAATATGCTTTTAAACTTATTGCTAGAAGCTGCAATCTTAGTAGATTGGTGATATTTCTTTGGAATCCATGTTAAACATCTTCTTGATATTTGAAAACCGGTCATAGTTTTCTCCAATATGAATAGCCTTTATGTTCTTTTATCGATCAAGGCCATCTTAACAGTAGTATCATATGTTTTTTTCTCCTTCAAGCTTTATAAACATTAAGTGAAGTTGTCAACAACCTTTCCATGTTTCAATGGCATGCTAAAACTTTTATGAATGCATTTGTATAATGGTATAATCTTAGTATGGGCATATATATGTCACAATTTACTTGTCCCACATGGGTGCGGTTGCAACCTTTTTGGCGTCTTATAATAAATTTACGATGTCTTCTATCATAGTGAACACATTAAATTTCAAGATGAGATGAATCTTTGCATTTGCAAGCCTCTACCCGATACATTAATTAATCTTCATCAAAGTTTGTGACAAAGTTATCTGTGTTTGTCATCTTTCTTTTATTGTTGTAATCTATAGCCTCAACATATATGTAAAATTTGAATTTATAATGTATACACACATAATGACAATTTCAAATGAAAACTCAAATTTAGTTAAAAACGTGAGAACAAACGATAATGTGACGTGTGTCCTATTCGGCTCTTATTCGGTCTGAATAATATAGGATAATTTAGACATAATATTATGCATTATTTAAGGTGAATAATACAGCATGCAAAGTGAATAATATTGAATCGGGACAAATTCAAATTAAAACTCAAATCTAATTGCGAACGTGAGAACAAACGTGGATGCGACGTGTGTCCTATTCGACTCTTATTCGGTCTGAATAATATAGGATAATTCAAACCATATATTATGCATTATTCATGGTGATTGGTGAATAATAAAACATTTAGACTGAATAATATAGCATTCAATATTATTCACTTTGCATGTTGTATTATTCACCTTGAATAATGCATAATATTCGGTTTGAATAGTCCTGTATTATTCATACTGAATATGCCATGTGGCATTCTCTCAGTTGTAGTCACGTTCACAATTAGATTTGAGTTTTCATTTGAATTTTCGTCTACACATATATGTAAAATTTCAGTATATAGGGATTTTCATTTGTGAACCAATGTTATTGTGTGAACTTCTGAACCATATCTCAACCATTGAAATTCAAGATGTATGGTCAAAATTAGTTCCATGTTTAATGTTATTAACCACCCATGATTTTAGGAAACTTCCATGATTAATTTTGACCATCAAGATAAGATTTGAATGGCTAGGATTAAGTTTACAAGTTCACACAAAAATATTGGTTCACAATTGAAAATGACTCTTTGTATATATATGGGGAAAGGGAAGGTATTGCTGTCATGTACCTAACCTTAGGTACAAAACACATCAAAACTACGTAGTTTTGATTAATACTCACTAAAAAAAATTCCTTTTTCCAAAATCCAAATCCACAACCTATTCGATTTACAATCCTCCAAGTCTTTCAGTAGCAAATGGATTTTCACCATCCAATTCGATTACATTAATCCAATTCCGATTTCAATTGCCAATTCAAAATCGATTGCTGATCCTTTTCACCACCAATTCTATTACAATCATCCAATTCGATTTCAATTGGCAATTCGATTGGAGTCCAAAATCAAATTCTACCAAATCCCACCAACATTGAATTCTACCAATTCCACCAAAATCAAATTTTGCCATCCATCAATCACAGTAGCATCAATTCAACCAATTCCACCAGTTCGATAGTAGCATCAATTCTTCTACCATTTGGAAGCAAAAATCAAGTTACTAGAGAAGCAAAAATTAAGCTACCAAAAAGAAGCATAAGTTATGTATGGAGATAATCAATAAAGAATGAAATTAAAAGTTGCTGCATGTAAATGAAATTAAATATAGGAAGATAATCAATAAAGAATTCTTTGAAATACACTCCTTCACCTGCTTCTTGTTTTGTGTCACTTCCTTGCACCAATTTGGATGATGAAATCAATGGAATCGATTTGGAATAGATTTTGATGGAACGAAATCAATGGAATCAGTTGTGGAGAATGAAAATCGATTTTGATTTGGACCAAAATCGATCAAGACTGACTTTGATTGGACCAAAATCGATCAAACCAAAATCGATTTTGAAGGTGTCGATTGAAGTGAATAAGGGGCAATTTTGAAGGTGTCGATTGAAGTGAATAAGGGGCTGACTGTTTTTATTTTATTTTTTAGTCAGTTTAAATCAAAACTACGTAGTTTTGATGTGTTTTGTACCTAAGGTTTGGTACATGACAGCAATACCTTCCCTTTTATATATACATATATATTATGGATGCATTATTTGAGGTAGATGTGATGTATATATATGATGTATATATATATAGGGGTAGGTTCAAATGTGAACAACTTTTTCATTGTGAACGTGAGAACAGCCGAGAGCACGCCACGTGGCACTCTGACTTCCGCGGCTTAGCTTTATTTAGTCTGCATAAATCCCGCGGGTTAGCTTCATTCAAGCTTTATTCATACTGCATAAAGTTATTATGCAAACTGAATAAAGCTTAAACAAAGCTAACCCGCACTAAGTCGCCCGCACCAGAGTGCGACTAAGCTTTATGCATATTGCATAAAGATTTATTTAGTCTGAGTGATAGCTTTATGCATAAAGCTTAGTCGCGTGTTTTTCAGATTGTCACGTGCCATACTCATAAGGATATACATGGTCATTTAAGATGCATGCATTATATTGTGGCGGTGGCAAATGTTGCTTTAGATGTAACAAGTAGGGCTATTCTGGATCAGGTTTCTATGTTAAGAGATTCCTTCACCCTTTTTTAAATGTCATGAGTATTGTTTTTCTAAATATAGAGAGTAAATTACATTTTTTTATCCTTGCACTTTCTTCACTTAAACAAAATTGTTTCAAGATCACGTTAATTTGTAAATTTGTCCTCGGCATAATTTACAAAATCTCTTTGATATTCATCCCTCCCACTAATGGTCCTTACGTTCTTTTTGTTAACT
The DNA here is from genome assembly GCA_030169165.1 of Centaurea solstitialis. Taxonomy (NCBI): domain Eukaryota; kingdom Viridiplantae; phylum Streptophyta; class Magnoliopsida; order Asterales; family Asteraceae; genus Centaurea; species Centaurea solstitialis. The sequence continues at coordinate 67,049,779 of CM058041.1, forward strand.
ATAGTTAAATGAGAGCCATTTTTCTAAATCAATTATACATCTCTCTCTAGATCTCTCTCACTCACATACATTTTTTAAGGAGAAAATGGACTTGTCTTCGGGGATTGTTAGGTCTAAACTGGCTTTTTATGTGTATAAAGATGTGAGATGGTAGGTGGGGGAGGCGTGGACGAGGTTTTAGGTTGGTAGGGTGGAATGATGGTAGGGATGACGAAGGTAGGTTTTCTATTACATATAATGTGGTGGGTGGTGGTGGATTGGTGGTGGTAGTGAGTTGTGTATGTTATGTTGTTCCCGGAGCTTTGATGGTGCATAGATGCTTTGGTGATATTTGATGGATTTTCTAGAGATGCTTTTTGTGAATCTTTCATTGATTTTTGGTGATGTCTTTGTAGCATAGTGGATGGTGTTCCGTGGAAAAAAGAAGAAGGCCACAAAGTAGTACCAAGCGAATAGAGGCATGTTTATTTGGCTCTATTAGTAGCACATGCGTGAAGAAAAAGGGGTTGTTTGTTATGTATTACTTGCATATATATTAAAAGATAATATAATATGTTTTTTTAAAACTTTAATGGAAAATAAAAGAAAATGGTCAATTGACTAAATTTCCCCTAATTAACTAGATTTAACAGAAAAACATAACGGCCATTAGTGGAAGCCCAAAACTGAGAAATTATCCAAAAAAACATAACGGCCGTTAGTGTGGTAACGTAGCCCAAAACTAAGATGACAAAGGCCAAAATCGCATTTTAAGAAGGTTCTGGGCAATAGCCATATAACATCATGTTTTCTTTTTACTTCTATTTCAAGATTTTCTAATAATTTAGTTATTATTCAACTTTGAATTATATATATATAACCAAGAATTTTGAGTTTAAATCTGACGTTGGATTAATAATCAAAGATATATGTAGTTTTCTTGTCATATAAAAAATCCCAACAAGAACATAGAACGTATATAAAATCAAATCAAATTCTTCAATGAGGGAATTGAAAAGATTATCCGAAAGAAATAACATAGATCTATATAGTAAATTATTATACAAGGTTACATAGAACCTAATTCATGAGCGGCAGAAGCATTCTTATGAATTTCAAGAAGCAGTCTGTTTTGAAACTCTTTGCTAGAAGCTGCAGTCTTTGTAGATTGATTATTCTTATTTGCACGAGATGATGATTTCTCTTGGGATCCCATATTGAACATTTTCTTGATCTTTGAAAATCGACCATGGCTTTCTCCAAACCGAACAGTCTTCATGTTCTTTCGTCGATCAGGACCGTCTTCAACGCTAACATCATACGTTTTTCTCCTCCAGACCTTATTAACATCAACTGAAGTTGTCAAAAACCTTTCCATCCTTTAATCTCTCTCACTTTTTGTATATATGTGTTGATATATTTGTATGATGGGAAGGCAAACATGAGCCTATATATAGATATATAAGAGTATGATTGTATGTATATGTACGTGGTACATCATACATAATTATTTAATTGAGATGCATGCATGAATTATGCCGGTGATGTCCCTCTAGATATAACATGTAGGACACATTTTGGATCTGGTTTCTATGTCTAAGAGATTCTTTTACATTTTGAAATATAATATATAATATTGTTTTTACATTTGTATTTGAAATAGTGTTATACCCAAGTACACCTTGAGTTCATGATCTATATGTCATATACTATTAATTACATATGCACATGCATGTGCTGATGTGCATACATGTTGGGTGCTTTTAAGTAGATGAGAATAAAATCTTTATATAGATCTATAAATCTTTATTAACTTATTTTTATAATCACGATTGAAATTTTAAGAAATTCATATGTATAAATGTTTGTAAAAATAACAAAAAGTGAAGATAAAGGTAATTGAAGATGTTGAAGATAAAATAATGTAGATTAATAATGTGTTGAAAGTAGTAATGGTTGAAGAAAAATTAAGTTAGACTAAAAAGTCAAATCATCCAAAGGTTCAAAAATGTTCTCACCATGCTCGATAACAGTAACTATTATATGTGAATAATTGGTCAAAGAAAATATAGATATATGCATCTTCATATGTGAATAACCGACAAAAAGTAGACAAACTAAGTGGCCCCTTGGGATTCTCATATGTATATTCAAATGAGGCTACTTGTTGTTTCTAATAACCCTATAGGGATTGGTTCAAATAAAATTGCTAAATATCATGAAAAATAAGAAGATAAGGCTAATGAAATGTTTATATTTGAACCGTTGAGAATATTTCTTGAATATGCATATGTAAACCGATGTTACAGATAATTCATATAAGTTTACATTTTCATGAATAAATAATTTTTTTAATAATTCCTATATGAACCTTTGATAAATCCTACTTTCGTACCTTCTTACGATATTTAGCTCTATATCACTATATGCTAATTACATGAGTAACACAAAAAGGGTTACATACGACCAAAACCAATCGCAACATTCACATGATATTTATATATAAAAACATATATAATGATTCAAGATATTCTTTCACACAATTGTTTCATAATATATTAGATATATAAGGTGGAACTTTTTTACATGTATCTTCTGGTTCACATGTAATTATTTACAATGTGAAGGCGAAAATATATACAACAATCGCTATAACAAAATTAAGTTCACAAGACAACTAAAATAATAGGTATTTTAATAGAGTGTTTTATAAAACCGAACAAAAAGGTGTCTTATAAAAGTATTACAATAAGTTAATAAAACGCTTTTGAGCGTCGTAACAAGTTTCTTAGTACATTTTCAAAACAAAGTGTTTTATTAACTATTTTATATGACAATATTTGAAAAAAGATCCTATAAACACAAGTGTCCTTACAGGTTTATAGGACAATTAATACTCAAAAAAGCAACTTATAGAATTAATTCAAACAACATTTTCAGTGTCCTATAAACTTATTGTAATACTTTTAAATATGACATCTTTTTGTTTAATCCTATAGATTTTAATTATATAAAATATTTTATTAAGACAATTATATATTTTAAACTCCTATAAGCTAAATCATGTTATAGTGAACTACTTAGATCAGGCTATGCGTATCCAACCCTCCTAACCCCACTGCCACATCAGCTTCCACATCGTCTTTTCTCCAACCCCACAATTAATCATTTGAAACCCTCTTGATTAGTACACAACCCTCTCAACCCTCTCTTTCACACACACACACACACACACACACACACACACACACACACACACACACACATACAAACCAGCGGTGTGTGCAAACCGTCGGTATGGAGAAAAGGCTTGAAAGCCGCTGAACCCGCTGCACATTTATAGGAGCCTGCCCAAATCCCTGAACCCGCCGGTTTGGAACCCATGCCGCGCTACGCACAACCTCATAACTTTTAATTAGAGATGGTTAAGAGAATATCTTAAAATTGATTCCCACATGTTTATAACTTGTGTAAATTTCATTTGTTTATTCTGATATGTAAAGTGCATTATTTGAGTACATGTTATGTATATGTACCATGTCGTAAGGATGGATGTATATATAATTATATATATATAGTTGTTTATAATGCATGTAGTACGCCGGTGGCAAATGATGTCCCTCGACATGTACGACACATTTTGGATCTACTTTATATGTTCACAGATTCCTTTTTCTTTGTTTTTGTTCGCATTAATCTATTCAAAATATTTTCCATTTTTTATAAATTTATTTATTTTAATATAATGAAAGAAAAAGAAAACTTTCTCTACATATGAACCGACACACATTAATTCTACACATTATATTAAAATATGATATATAAAAGAAGCATAATCAATAAAAATTGAAAATACTGAATGGGCATGCAATGAAAAGGGAAGTATTAGGGGTGATAATATTCGATACGACTCATGAACCTGATATAATATGACACGAATATAAACGAAGTTAACCATCAAGGTGTAACGTATATAGTGGTAAGTTTCTAAAGGATGGTAGCTTCCAACCGGGTTCAAATCCATGCCTGCACAATTGGTGGCCACTAAGTATTAATCCCAGAGGAGCATGTTTTAGCTCTTGGTAAAAATTGCCAAGAATGCAGACGAACCTTCTAAAAAAAAGATAAACGGGGTTTGCGTTAAGGTTCTTGACCCGCCACCCGTTTATTTCGCAGGTTGTGTCGCTGGGTTAGCGGGTTGACCCATGAACCTGTTTATTTCCCAGGTCGTGTCGCTAGGTTGACGGGTTGACCTACAAACCCATTTATCTTTTTTTTTTTATAGTAAAAATAAAATATCTCAAATTCTCAATTTGATTTTAGTCTAACCCTAACATCGCTCGATAGTCGACACTCACAATCTCTCTCACGATTTCAATCGCTACTCGCCGTCGCCTCCCCTAGTTGCTTTTGAATTTTGGTAATTTGGATTTGGTTGTATTTTTGAACTTTGGTAATTTAGATTTGGTTGTATTTTTGAACTTTGGTTTCATGATTTTTGACTTGCCAACCCGTTTCTAAACCGTCAACCCATTTATGACCCGATGACCCGCCAACCAGCGACACGGCCCGTCACGGGCTAGGGTTGAAAATTTTGATACGATTAGTTAAATGGGTCGTGTTTCGGATTGATGTTTTTGACCCGCCAACCTGAACACGACCCGATTGCTACCCATAGGAGCAATCTTCGAATATATGGATGACAAATTTAGTTAAGGTTTAAAATTACTTGATTTGGGTAATGGAACGTGATTAATCACTTTTATATATCTCTTAATCTAGATCATTATAGATGTATATTAACCATATCCATGAGCTGTATTTTTCAGTTTTCGAAAACTATTAGACCAATTAATTAGCATAACGTTTTAATGTCCATCACAAGAGAGTAATTCTCGTGGTTAATCCAGGTCATTGTGAGAAACTTTGCGCCAAATGAATGTCTTATACATTATGACTTAATTATTCTCATTACGTTTATCTGAAAAATGATTTATCTATGTACTATAGGCTTTACACTTGGTGGGTTAGCATTACCAAACAAAATACTCCACTTGTCAAAAAATATAATACCCTGGATTGCTTATTTTCATTAAGTCAGTTTGCTCTTTTAACATTATTCAACTAAGCATCGTTCAATATCATCGTGATCTATCATTTCATGAACAACGATATATGCAAATATATCATTATTTAGAATGGATAATTAAGTTAATAAATTGTTATTTAAGATCACTAATTAAGTCAATAAATTGTGTATTTTATAAAGTAATGTATTTTTATATGGTTTAGAAAATTTGTTGAAATTTGAGAGCATATTATGGCTGTGTTTGGCAAGCATAAGCTAGCTTATAAGCTAGTCCATCCAAACATGTATCAGGAAGCTAGCTTATAAGCTAGCTTTTTGAAACGCTACTTTGAGTAGCTTATAAGGAGCTTATTATAGCTTTTTCCAATTATACCCTTATTAATATTAATTATTAAATCTAAAGATACCCTTTTTGGTCATTTTACATACTCATAAGCTAGTTTTTGCCGAATATAATTTGTTCATAAGCTAGCTTATCAACTACTAGCAAGCTTATCAATCAACAGTCAGCTTATCAGCTACCAGCTAGCTTATAAGCTACTTTTACCAAACATAGCCTATATATCTTATACAACCAGCAGGCGCACCGGCTCCGACCCGCCGGTGCGACCCACCCCAAACCCAACTCAAAAGTTATATTTATTTCTTATAATATTTATTCATTTTATACCTTTTACTTTTCAAAATTTCATTCTACGTTTTAGTCATATATCGTATATTGGCTAAAATATGTTAAAAAAATACATTTTAATTTTAACAAATTACGTCATTATAATCGTATTGTCGACACGATCGAAATGAGCCTAATATTGAGTATTTTTTGATGTATTATTTTATTATAAACTATATATATATTACGATTATAAAAAAAACATATAATCCTATACCCATTTTTAAATTTATATATTAGCCCTCTCAACTTATAATATTTATTCATTTTATACTTTTTACTTTTCAATATTTCATTTTACGTTTTAGTCATATATCGTATATTGGCTAAAATATGTTTAAAAAATATGTTTTAATTTTAACAAATTATGCCATTATAATCGTATCGTCGATACAATCGAAATGAGTCTAATATTGAATGTTTTTTGATTTAATTATTTTATTATAAACTATATATACGCTCCAACCGACCCAAATCCTATACCCATTTTCAAATTTATATATTAGCCCCTAAACTTATAATATTTACTCGCTTTATACATTTTATTTTTCAATATTTCATTTTATGTTTTACTCATATATCGTATATATGCTAAAATATGTTAAAAAATACATTTTAATTTTAACAAATTACGTTATTATAATCGTATTGTCGATACGATCGAAGTGAGGCTAATATTGAATATTTTTTGATGTAATTATTTTATTATATACTATATATAGTACGATTATATGAAGCGAAAACACTGTTCATGAATAGCAGCTACCGACATTTGGAGTAATTACACTTTACCCCCTTACACTTATAATATTTATTCACATTATACTTTTTAGTTTTCTATATTTCATTTTGCGTTTTAGTCATATATCGTATATTGGCTGAAATATGTTAAAGTGTCGGTACCTACTGTCTATAAACAGTTTTTTGGATTCCTGGTAATTGTTAGTATTGTTAAAATCTCCTAAAATCAAAATTTTTGATTTTTGATTTCTTAAATCTTTTATTTATTTTATTAAACCTTTCGTATGACAACATTTGTACAAACTTTATGTTTCATATAAATTCATATTACTACTTACGATTAAATCTACCACAGTTTATAACACGGAGTGAAGCTCGGGCTCTTAATAGGTAACTTCCTCTAAAATATTAACATAAAATTCATGTTACTACTTACGATCAAATCTACCATAGTTTATAACCCGGCGCGAAGCCCGGGCTCTTAATAGGTAACCTCATCTAAAATATGGTTCACAACAACATACCTTTACAATATTAACAAAACTCCCTGCAACAAAGCACGAGCAAACCCCCTCGTTCTTATAAGCACATCAAGTTTTTTACATGTTATATCAGAATTGTATATTAACACTATCATTTATTAATGACAACTTACAAAAAATGATGCCTGTGATACATTTAATAAAATGGTAAATAGATAATGGATCTTGTGATAAAAAAAAATTAATGTGAGAAGTAATAAGGGATCTGGACTCTGGTCATTTAAATCTCATCTTATCCATAAATTGTGACTCACATAGAAGTTATCAGTTGCATCTCAATGCATCTATATTCTTTTGATCTTGAATTAGGAATAATCTAGGAATGGAGATATTTTCTTACCTTTTTTCACCATAACTCTCTTCTTAATATCATCAACTTAAGCAATAAAACGCCCATAATAATCATCAATGAGAACGTATATCCAAATACCATGTAGTCATGTACCAAAGAGAAGTTCAGAAATATGCAACAAACATCTTGTCCTAAATGATTGGGTTTTTATACTGTTTTGTGTGATTAATCCTTGAACGTTTCGAGTTTTTAGAAATTGGTTACCAACATTCATTGACAAAAACTACTTGTAACCGGTTAGAAAATTTTTAAATTTAAAAAAAAAACATAAATCGGTTTTATCTTTATCAAACCCTTCGCACCAATATCATTGTTGCACGTCATCAATCCTTGCTAGTTGCTACTCCATTGTCGTATCTTCTTCATACATCGTCGTCAGCCACTGTCATCTCTTTTTATTTTGATTGTTTTTTGTTTTTCAATTATTCCCTCTTTTACAATAATTCAAAAGGAGTACGCATAGACAAATTAAAAAAAGGGAACACAAAAAACACGATTTAAAAAAGAGAGATCATGGATCATTAACGGTGATAGAGAGCAGATGACAATCGGGCAACAAAAAGAAGCAATAGCATTATTGTGTTAGGTGTAAGGAGTATAAATGACGTAAGATTTAAGAATGAAACTGATTAAGGTTGTGTTTAGTTGTGGAAAACTGTTTTTGTTTTCCAAGAAAATGAAAACAGAAAATGGAGTTGATTTTTCATTTTCAGTTTTCTAGGAAAATTTTAGAAAACTTGTTTACTTGAAATCATGGAGTTTTCATTTTCCATTTTTAGAAAATTAGAAAACTCATTTAGTTGTGCATTTTTCATCACTTTTCATTTTCCATTTTTCCAAATATTGCAACGGCGGCGGCGGCGGAGGCGGTGGGCTTGGCGGCGGTGGTGGTGGCGGTGGCCAAGGCGGGGGCGGCGGTGGCCTCGGCGGTGGTGGCAGTGGCCTTGGCTGCGATGGCGGTGGCCTCGGCGGCGGTGGTGGTGGCCTTGGTGGCCACAACGGTGGTGGCGGTGGCCTCGACGGTGGTGACGGTGGCCGGCGGCGCCAGGCGCAGCGGCGGTAGCGGCAGCGGTGGTGGCAGTGGCCGGAGACGTGAAGGGGACGGCAATTGAAAATGGAAATGGAAAATGAAAATGAGAATTGGAAAACTATAAAAAGTAGTTTTCTAATTCAAGTGTAAATTTTGAAAATGAAAATTTTGTTTTTTTGGAAAAAATTTTCTAAATTGAATCAACTAAACAAGTTTTCTAAATTTTCATTTTCCATGGAAATTTTTTCTAGAAAACAGGAAATTTTTCCACAACTAAACATTAAGTTTTTTTTTTTTTTTTTTTTCTTTCTTTTTCGTCTTAAAGATGTAAAACCCAATTCATGACCTGGGCTGGGTCCTGGTAATCCGGTGCAGGCTGGATTGAATAATAAATATATCTGTTGGGCTATTTAACTTTCTGTTGGGCTGCTTCTGGTTAAAATTAATTTTGGGCTATTAATTATTATTTTAGCTTGGCTGTTTTTTAAAATTGATTTAAGGCTTTGAGCTGATAATTGCTTGCAGTTGCAGCCCCTTTTCATTCAATAATCAAATGTTAAATTCATATTTTCTTCCTATTTCCGCCTCATTAATTACATAGCTAGTAGTTACTATTTAAGTTTTTTTTGAATAGCAAAAGAAGGGGAAGCAAGGGAGGAGCTTCGGCTCGGCCATCACCCCTCCCAAACAAACCCCGAGAATTTATTACGCAGCACTAGCGAGAAGCTAGAAAAAGAGTTACTCTTTAAGTACTCTTGAAGAGTATAGTTTAATTAAATCACTTCATACTTAGATTTTAAAACAAAGGTTGGGTTTCAAAAAGAAATTAAGGTTAAAGTAAGAAGCGTGAAAACTGGTTACCATAGGATGAGAAATTGATGTACATTAGGATAAGATGCATCGAGATACACCGAATCAATTCCCTACTAAAGCACAATTCATGGGAGCGCATGAGATTAAAAATGATCAACAGTCCGGATTCACTTATCACACTTCTGTTAAAGGTTTTCCCAACTTTAAAGGGTAAATTTTCTACTAAAGATTAGTTTCATGAAATTAGAGAAATATCCTTGGGGCTTGGGTAAATTTTCAACTAGATTACTTGAACACCTAGAATCTTACAAAATTACCCTTATGTTATTTTTATTACGGTTTTTAGTATTTATAAGTTATCATAAGGAACGTAAATCATCTATGACAGAGAAGTAGTGTCTATACTCAAACCCAAAACATCACTCAAACACCAAAATGTCTACTAGGAGTCTAGCATCATATCATAACATAATTGATGACTTGAACTATGTTCGGACTTAAAATATATGACTATCATTCACTTCAAAAAATTATCAAGTTCATGTTTAACAATTATTAACTAACTTATTCTTGTTAACCGAAAAAATTACCTTTGGGAAGCCATTCTTATATCTAAAGTAACCATTGAACATAAATAATTAAAAAAATAAATTTTCACCCAAAACTTTGACATAATATTATTAAATAATAAAGAATTTTACAAATCAAAAACCACAAAAAAATCATTATAATAACAAAGTGTCGCATTTCATGGACCCCAATCTCCCAATTGATGATTGGAAACTGATCACATGTTCTTGTAGATTTCGAAAAGCATCCTGTTTTGAAAGTCATCTTTTGAGTTAGAGACCAGACGAGGCTTCGGAGTCGTTTTGGAACCAGACCCGAGTTGTTGGTATCGAGCCAACGTAAAAAAGTTCTTGATCTTCCAAAACATGCCAGGGCTCTCTCCCAACTGAGCGGTCCTCACGCTCCTTCGACCATCAAACCGACCATCGTAACTTCTTCTCCTCCACAACTTGTTTCCTTCAAGAGAACTCGAAACGCTTCTCGAAAGATTTCTTGAAATGCTTCTTGTAAGCTTTTCCATCTCTTCAATTAATTCTCTCTTTGTGTGTATGTATGTATGCTATGTTTGATAGTGAGCAAGATGGTTTTCTGATTGAAGAAGTGGCCTTTGATGATACTTATATATACATATACACTCACGTGTGTGTATATATAATTAATTGGAGATGACATTCGAGAAGGGTTTTTGTGTGACTAGAATTTATTGTTTGACTGGTCAACGAGATTGGTTTCAAAGTAGAAAATTCTATAGGAATGTGTATATCACATTCTTGGAAGCTGCTAAGGAATTATTGAGAGAATTAAATAAGTTTAGAGTGAATTACGCTTTTGGTCCATGTGGTTGTCATCTTCTTTCAACTTTGGTCCCTAAAACAAACTAATTTCAGGAATAGTCACCGAGGTTGCGACTTTGTTTCAATTTTGGTCCCTCGAACTAACTTCTGTTAAATAGGCCAGTTAACTCAAGGGGTATTTTCGTCTTTTTCATATTTATTTGTTTTCAATTAATAAATAAATAGATATATAGTAAAAATGTTTAATATTGGCACCTCTACCCACTCCGCTCTCCTCTCAATCATTCTCTTCTCCTCTCTCTCACTCCCTCCTCTCTCTCCTTCTCCCACTTCTCCACCTCTCTCTCTCTCTCCTCTCCTCTCTCCTCTCTCTCTCTCTCTCTCTCTCTCATCTCTTCTTCATCATCTTCAAACCACCACCCCACCCACCAACCACCTACCTCCCTTCTTTTCATCTTCTTTTGTTCTTCCTTTTACCGGCCACAACATCACCGGCGAGAGCATCACCGCCAAGGCCACCGTAAACCTTCAAACTCTGGCCACCTCAGCCTTCCTTGTTTTTCCGACACACAACCACCACCTTCAGATCAGACCGTCGCCGCCCACCTTTAGATCTGAAACCGACAACCTGCAACAACAGCCTTCGTCGTCACCGATTGAAGACGTGGACCACAGAGACGATTTTCGGTTATGCCACCGCCGCTCAGATCTGAAACCACAAACACTTTTTTGTGGTTTGCAGTTGGTTCGATTGGGTCGCGGTGATGGGTTGTTGGAGTTCGCCGTGGTACGTGACTAGGTTGAGCGCGTCGAAAAAGCACTTCGCCGCAGGGGCGGACCTAGAAATTTTTTCCAACGGTGGCATAATCTGACTTTAAGAAATTTATGTAGAAAATTTTTTCAAAAATTATAGCTCTAGTGGTTGCTCCATTGTTTTTCAAGTTTAAAGTCCCAAGTTCACGTCTTATTGCAAGCAATTTTTTAAAAACACAATAAATATGAAATTAAAGCTAAAAATCTACTAAAAATGACACTAACAAGGCTTGAACTCATGACCTCCATCATGAGAGGCAAGGAACTTACCAACTCTACCAAGGAAAACTCATGGTTTTAATGCAATTTCAAAATATATATGGTGGCACACAATAAATTAATACGGTGGCACCTCTCACGACCCTTAATTTTTTACACTACGACGGAGGAATGGACCGGTGGCACGTGCCACCGGTACCTCTAAGGTAGGTCCGCCCCTGCTTCGCCGGTGGTTGGAGTTGCAGGTTGGTGGTGGCTTGAGAGTGACAGCAGCATTCTGGTGTTCGTCGGTGGTCGGAGTTGTAGGTTCAGGAGTGTAGAAGAAGACCGAAGTTGGGGATTTTGTGGGTGTTGAGCGGTGGGCTGTGGCGGTGTTGGTTTTGGGTGTTGGTGTTGGTGGTTATGGGTGTTAGTGGTGGTTGGTTGTGGTGGGTATTGATGGTTGTGGTTGTAGGTGTTGGTGTTAGTGGTGGTGGGTGTTTGTGGTGGTGGATGTTGGTGGTTGTGGGTGTTGGTGGTTGTGGTGGTGGTGGGTGTTGGTGGTGGTGTAGCTGTGGTGGAGATGGTGGTGGTGTGGTGGGTGGGTGGTGGTGGTGGTTTGAAGATGATGAAGAAGATACAGAGATAAATGATTGAGAGAGAGTGATGGTGGGCCCCATTTATCTATATATCTATTTATTTATTAATTGAAAACAAATAAATATGAAAAGGACAAAAATACCCCTTGAGTTAAATGGCCTATTTAACAGAAGTTAGTTCGAGTGACCAAAATTGAAACAAAGTGGCAACCTCGGTGACTATTCCTGATATTAGTTTGTTTGAGGGACCAAAGTTGAAAAAATGTGACAACCATAGGGACCAAAAGTATAATTCACTCATAAGCTGACGTGTTTCCAATAAGTCATGCACGATCCAAAGTGGGTTGAAGCTATGAGGAAAGAAATACAAGCGATCTAGCAGTAGCAAAACAAAAGCTTAAGAAGTTAGGGGGCCAAATCTAATCTTTTATAAATATGTCTTTAATCTTTTTCACAAAGGTAATACACACACACGGAGAAATATACATACATACATATATATATATATATATATATGTAGCCAATGTTGCCTAGCTTAACTGATAATGAATGTGGTGGTGTTTGTCCAAAACACACACACACACACATATTTATAGAGAGAGAGGGTGGTTGAAAAAAGAACGATATTTATTTAACAAAATAAAAAACGACTCAATCACCATGTGATTTTACAGTAACATTAAAGTCACATGTGATTCATGCGACTTTGCTTAGCTACCTGAAGACGCGACCAAAGTCGTCTGGACATCATTGATATTTTGACAGTTAGTGTAATGGGACATGTGATTTTGCACGTAATTTTTCTTTTTTAATACAATCTTAAATAGTTAACGATCTTGCATAATCATCTCTCTATATATACACACTTTAAAAATCACACAAAAATATATATTTTGGATATTTTTATTAATATAACTTATAAAAATATATAACTTAATCATTAAAATAAACATTCTATAACTTAAACATTATTATTAATTTATGTAATATTATAAAATAGGAAAATACATGTTAAATATTGTTTTTTACTTTTATGGATTCTTGAAGAGATTGTATAAACAAAATTCAATAGTTAATATATATTTGCTATCAACATGTAATTGTGATGGGTCCGTCTTGAAAGGGCCAAGATACAAATATACAAAATTAGTTAGACATAATATTTTCCAATGCATTAAGAATAAAAAAAAAAGGGTCATGGCCCCCTTGCCCTCAATACATCTGCCAAAGCGCTTGAGCAAAATGAAACGTGGACCCTAGAGGCCCTCCCCAAAGGAAAGTGAACTATTGATTCAAAATTGGTCTACAAAATAAAATACAAACCAAATGGGAAAAATCAAAAGATACAAAGCAAAATTTGTCACCAAAGGCTTCACATAAATTGAAGGACACTTTAATGACATATTTGCACTCGTTGCAAAGCTAGTAACCGGTAGTACTCTGTTAGTCGTTGACTCGTTGCCACTAAGAATGATTGGATGATCCACCAACTAGACATCAACAATGTTTTTTTGCATGGAAGTTTGGATGAAGAAGTTTACATGAAGGTTTCTTAAGGCTTTTCAACAAAATACCCCTTGAGTTAAATGGCCTATTTAACTAGAGTTTGTCGTTTGAGAAAGTCCATATACAGTCTAAAACAAGCCTCACAGAATTGGTATAAAGAATTCACCACAACTCTTCTTTGTCTCGGTTTTGATCAATCCAAGTTGACCACTCACTTTTCGTTTACAAAAGTGATGGCACCTTCATCACCACTCTTATTTATGTTGATGATGTCATAACTGTGGGAAACAACTATAGAATCCAAGAAATAAAGAAGTGTCTGAATGAGAAGTTTAGTATCAAGGATCTCGGATTCTTAAAGTACTTCCTTGGCATCGAGGTGGCAAGAACTTCTGATAGAGTGGTTCTTAGTCAATGAAAGTTACATTCGATATTTTGAAGGATAGTGGTATGCAAGGATCACGGCCCAGTTCTATCGGCGCATGATTCGTCGACTCCTTTACGTACAAGCAACTAGACCAGATAAAGCCTACTCGGTCAACGTTCTTAGCGAGTTCGTTGTTGACGCCTGACAACACCGTCTAGTGCTCTCATCAGGATCCTTTGGTATCTTAAAGCCATTCCTGACTGGATCGGTTGTCCCCTGACAAGGAGATCAAGAACAGTCTATTTATTACTCTTTGGTGGGACCCCGTGTAACATCTCGCCTACCTCGACAACAATATTGTCCGTTTTTTCCCCTGGATTTAACCGACGTGTAGCGCACGGATTTGTTTCTGGCGACCTGGTGAGAAACTTCCCAGGGGGTCACCCATCCTGGGACTATTCTCACCCAAGCACGTTTAACCTCAGAGTTCCAAGAACCTGACGTGCTTGTGGCCCCAAAACGCGTTGTTGTTAGGAAGGTCAAGATATTACTTATAACACCAACATCACTCCTGTCCACGGTCGATATGAGATATGCTTAAGGTGTTACACTTCGATCTCATGGAAAAGGAAAAACAATCAGTGATATCGCGATCTTTCGTTGAAGCCGAGTATCGAGCTATGGTGACCACTGTTAGCAAAGTTATTTGGATGCGTTGGTTACTAAAGGAGTTGGATATGGAACAAAATGGGCCTACTACTCTTTTTTGTGATAACCAAGCGACACGTCACATTGCCAATAACCTTGTTTCTCACGAACGGACCAAGCACGTGGAGATGGAATGTTCTTTTTTTTGCAAAAGAGTTGTCAAAATAAGTTCAGCCTCTGCACATTGATACGAAGCTACAACTTGCTGATCTGCTCACAACGGGCCTGGGTGCTCAACATCTTCGCTTTCTCCGGGACAAGTTGGGTATTTGTAACCTTCATGCTCCAACTTGACGGACAGTATTGAGATTGGTTATCTTATTTCCCATATTCCCCATATCCTTTCCTAATATACCCTTCTCCAATCCTTTCCTTTTTTTACCGTATCCGTTCCTTTTTGGCCTCCTTGTTTGTCTTATTTATACGTGTTCATTGTTTTCTTGGTTGTATCATTAGAAGAGATTGAATACATATCTTAAAAAAATGGGAAACCCATAAAAAGACCATTGGCAAGAGTGAGTGATCGATGTTAGGGGTCAATTGCCGTGATAGAGATGAGATGGCTACGAGAGGAATAAAAGAAGCAATGACGCTATAGCATTCGTGTGTGGAACATAAATGACGTTATGCATTGGTGGCGGTTCCACACTTACACACATCTTTTTTGGGTAAAAGATCTTGATAACCTAATTTATGGCTTGGGTGGAAACCGGGTCGAATGATTCGACTCGAATTTGGGTCCTTGTTATCCTGTTTGGTGCAGGCTGGATTGAATAACAAACATTTCTGTTGGGCTACTGATAGTTTAATTAATTCTGGTCTAGTGATTATTATTTTTAGTGGGCTGTTTTTTAAAAGGTGGTTTGAGTTGTTAGTTGCAAACTTGCAGCCCATTTTCATTTAATTAATTATATGTGAGTTAGGGGTTTGGTTCATTTCAAGGAATGAGAATAAAAATGAAAATAGTAATGCAAGGGAATGGGAATAGGAATGAGCATTGCATTGATGTTGTTTGATTAACCCAATATAATCAATGAAAAATTGTTTCATTTAAAAAAAATATTTTCTCCAACTTGAAAATACAAAAGATGCTTAATTTAACATCCATAGATAGAACAATGCATGAAAAAAAAAATCAAGTAAAAATAAATTTTCATTCACCCCAATTTGGTCAGGAATAGAAATTAATGAATTTGCATGAATGGTTCCATTATATAGTATCAAACCAAACAACAATTTTCATTATCATTCTCATTCCTGACCCCCAACCAAATGTTCCCTTAATATTTCCTTCTTTTTTCAGTTTCATTAATAACATAGTAGTTACTATTTAAGTACTTGAAGAGTACTCTTAATTAAACTAATCAAGACTTAGATTTTAAAACAATTCATAAAATGATTAAAAATTTCCCCATTTCTGAAGTGTAAAATTTTGATTAGATATTACCCATATTAGGTTCAAGAAGGGTTTATGACTTGTAAGGGTAATTAACTATCCGATTTGTACAAATGTTACCTTGAAACTATTTTTTGTATTCAATTGACCATTGAACTCTTTTTTTTGTACATATACTACCATTATGACCGACTATAACCCGTAAACCACCGGTAACCACCACCACCACCACCACATCCACCATCACCACCACACCCACTACCAAAGATGCCACCACCACCATCACCACACCCACCACCAACATCATCACCACCATGAAACAGTTAACACCCAAATTCCTCCAAAATTCATCTCAAATCAATCGTTTATATCCACCATCATCACCTCCATTTTCTTCTTTCCTTAATCTCAACTCAATCCCTTTCCCTTTTTCATCAATCGATCAATCAAATTGTTCTCAATTTGCCCTACTCAAAACCCCCAATTTCTAGGGTTTTTAACCTTTTTTCCAGCTGTCAACATCAAATTACAAACCATCGTTGTTACCACCTTTCGATCTGATCGCTTTTCACTTCAATTCCGATATCAATCGTCGTTTTCCCCTTGTCAATTTCTAGATCCTTCGATGGGGAAAAAAGGTGGTCGTGGGGTGGCGGTGATTGGTGGTGCTGCGGCGGTGCTGGTGCGCTACCGTATGCGGAGCTCCGGCCGGCGGTGCTGGCTTTATGACAGGTTCATAAACCAAAATGATGATGAAAGCACACTAAAATTCGCCAAATGACTATCATGAACACCACCATTTTTTCAAGTTTTTGAAAAATTCAACCTTTCGTTCACAAAACCCATCTCCCAATTTCTCTAATTTCATCCCCATTTCCACTGATTTTTGAAAACAAAAATGGGGGTTTGTGTTCACTTTCCCCATTTCCACTGGTTTTCCTCCTCCTACCTGCCGGAATCACGACGGATCTGACCTCCGACCGGGCCGCCCTCCTCTCCCTCCGCTCGTCCGTCGGCGGCCGTACGCTCTTCTGGACGACCACCCAACAAAACCCCTGTAACTGCCTTCCCGGCGTCTCGTTGTCCGGCCAACTTCCGGTGGGTATCTTCGGTAACTTAACTCACCTTCGAACTCTTAGTCTCCGGTTTAATTTACTCTCCGGCGAGTTTCTGGTGAGTTTTTTCACTAGTTTGATGGTGGGTGTGATGATGGTGGTGGTGGGTGTGGTGATGGTGGTGACGATGGTGGTGGTGGGTGTGGTGATGGTGGTGGTGCCGTGGTGGTGGTGGGTGTGGTGATGGTGGTGGTGCCGTGGTGGTGGCATCTTTGGTGGTAGTGGGTGTGGTGGTGATGGTTTGAAGGTGAAGGTGGTGGTGGTGGTGGTTATCGGTGGTTTACGGGTTATAGCCGGTCATAATGGTAGTATATGTAAAAAAAAAAAGTTCAATGATCAATTGAGTACAAAAAATAGTTTAATGGTAACATTTGTACAAATTAAATAGTTGGTGTCATAAACCCTTTCAAGAAATAGCAAATTATCCTTTAGGTATTGGGTCTGTAGGATTTCAACGAACTAGATTGTTTGATCTCCTAGAATTTTACTAAATTCCACTAAATTATTTTTAGTTACGGTTTTATTTAGTTAACAATATAAGAAAAAGGGAAAATTTCATCTATGTCCTTAAAAACTTGTTATATTACGTATATCTCCTTACAAACTTTAAAATTACGTGTATGTACTTCGAAACCTCTAAAACTCACGGATATATCCTTCTCCTTAATTTAAATAAAATTTAGACATTTAAAAAATAAAAGTCATTAAATATATTTTGTAAATTACCTAAAAACCCTTCTTATCTTCTTCCCCAAAATCAAAATCAAATCAACCTTCTATTCCTTTCTAATCCACTACCATCTGTGCTTCAATCTCCTTCTTGTTCTACAGACATCCTTCTTCTTCAATCTCTCTAAACATGGCTCAAGAAACCCCCAAATCCGTTCACGATTTCACTGTTAAGGTAATCAAATCAGCTTAATAAACACTTCCATAATCTGAAGATCCTGCATATATATATATATATATATATATATATAAGTTGTTCTCAATTCACGATTTCTGATTTTGGAAACAATTTTGAAAACAATTCATTCTTCTTTTACTGGTTATCTAGTTCAAATGAACTGAATTTGAACTTGAAGTTTGAAAATTGAAGTGGAATTCCTTTTGATTTGAAGAGGATATGGTAATTTGGTTTAAGTATCAATGCAGTTAGGTTTAGTTTAATTAGAAAATGGGAATCGATTTCGAAGTTGAAATTGCTAGATTTGGACAATATAAAGTTGGAAGTTTATTCCTTGATTTTCCCCAATTTGATGTATTTTGATGCAATATATTTTGTTCCTTCAATCTCGCGCTTCGGGGTCTCTCTCCGCCTTGACGCTGCCGGCGACGGAGGAGAGGTGGCGGAGGTCCTGCAGCGCCAAGGGGAGCTCCTGTTTCGGTGCGACGTGAGTGGCGGCGAGGCTTTGGTTGTCGACGAGGAGTGATTGGATTTCACGGTGGTGGTGGACGGCGATCCGGTCGTCGGCATGGTGGTGGTGGTGACGTGGCGAAGATGATTCTCGTAGAGGAGGAGGAGGACGGTGGTGATGGCGAGAGTCTTGTCTATATTTTAGTGAATCTGATGAGACGTAATTTCAACTACCGGCCATTTTTCGATGGTTTTTTGCCTTTGGTTGTCATTTTGAAGGGGGTTTCTACGGTTCGTTTCCTGCAGCGCCGCCGTGTGCCGCCCTTCTTTTTTCTTTCAAGCTCTGGCGAGTACTTATCATTTGCCTCAAAAGAAAAAAAAAACATTTCCAGAAGTCGATTTGATAAGCAGGTGGTAGTGGATTAGAAGGAATAGAATCTTGATTTGATTTTGATTTTGGGGAAGAAGATAAGAAGGGTTTTTAGGTAATTTACAAAATATATTTAATGACTTTTATTTTTTAAATGTCTAAATTTTATTTAAATTAAGGAGAAGGATATATCCGTGAGTTTTAGAGGTTTAGAAGGACATACACGTAATTTTAAAGTTTGTAAGGAGATATACGTAATATAACAAGTTTTTAAGGACATAGATGAAATTTTCCCGAAGAAAAAAATAGATACAATGCCCCCACCATATTGGATTTCATATATATCACAAAGAATGTAAATCAGCATTTGCATCCCGTCGGTATAAAAGCAGTGCCTATACTCGAATCCGAGACATCACTCGTATGGATTACACCCAATATATCTACTATTTGTGATAAATCATATGACTTCAACTTTGTTTGAATTTAAAGTACATATTGTCATTCAAGAAATTATCAAGTTCATGTTTAACAATTAGTCCATTCTTAACAATTAGTTCGAACTTATTCTTGTTAGCTGGAAAAATTACCTATGGAAGTCCATTCTTAATTATTTGATTCATATCTAAAGTAGTGATTGAACATAAATAGTTACAAAATAAATTTTCACCCAAAACTTTGATATATTATTATTCAATAATAAAGAATTTTACAAATCAAAAACCCAAAAAAAAATCATTATAATAACAAATAATCACAATCCTTGGAGCTTGAGCTTCCAATCGATGATGGGAAGTTAATCACATGTTCTTGTAGATCTGGAAAAGCATCCTGTTCTGAAAATCATCTTTTGAGTTAGACACTAGACGAGGCTTCGAAGTCGTTTTGGAACCAGACCCGAGTTGTTGGTATCGGGACAACGTAAAAAAGTTCTTGATCTTCCAAAACATGCCAGGGCTCTCCCCTAACTGAGCGGTCCTCACGCTCCTTCGACCATCAAACCGACCATCGTAACTTCTTCTCCTCCACAACTTGTTTCCTTCAAGAGAACTCGAAACGCTTCTTGAAAGATTTCTTGAAATGCTTCTCGTAAGCTTTTCCATCTCTTCAATTAACTCTCTCTCTGTGTATGTATGTATGCTATGTTTGATAGTGAGCAAGATGGTTTTATGATTGAAGAAGTGGCCTTTGATGATACTTATATATACATATAGATAGTTAGATACACGTGTGTGTGTGTGTGTATAATTAATTGGAGATGATATTCAAGAAGGGTTTTTGTGACTAGAATTTGTTGTTTGACTGGTCAACGAAATTGGTTTGTATTGACCGTTAAGAGTTTTCAAAGAAGAAAATTCTATTTAGGAAGGTGTATACCACATTTCTTGGAAGCTGCTTAACGAATTATTGAGAAAATTAAATAAGTTTATAGTCATCATGTTTTGACTTTTGACCAGCCCTTCATGAATAACGATAAAAATTAACTTTTATTTAATGATATCTAATTACGAACTTTGAATTCACAGTTCAAAGTTGTTCATTATTTTTTTAATGAATTCAGAGTAAACTATGTCTTCCTTTTTACTTACAGATTGTTAAAAAATTTGATATTTCGTTGTTAAGATTTAGAAATTGTGATTTTTGTCCGTATAATTAATAATTCATTGTTAATTTTGTTTGTATAATTTACCACTTATTGTTGTTTTTGATCCATGTTCTTTTTTCTAATAGGTTTGGTCTCTTGTTTTTAAATGTAGGAATCAGTTGAGGAATTAAAATAGCAATAAATTGCAAAGCATTAAGTATTGTATGTGACAATTGACTGACTGTCTAAATATGTCAACAAATAAAGGACATTTGGGCATTTGGCCTAATAATATCTGGATATTGACCTTGAGGTCAAGGTTTAATTAAATGTTACTGAAAAGATGAGAAGGATGTATATTGTTGCATTCGTCACATACAAATATTATATATTTCAAAAACAACTTTTGTTGATGCAGTAACATACTGCCCAAGAAACAACTCGTAGACATATACACGTACATGTTGGGGCATAGAGATGGCCAAATGGGCCTGGCCAGAACTGGAGCCGGTAGAGGACCGGGATCGATTTAGGAGCGGCCCTACCCTGGATGGTTTGGGACGATCCTTAACCGGTTACACTTTTAGACTGAAATCAAGGCCCAACCTGGTAGGGGTTTAAAAAAAACCATAAAACCGAGCCGGGCGTTAAATCTGAAACAGAAATACCAATAATCAGAAAATCTGAAAATTAAAATACAGGAAAGCAAAAAAAATCCCTGGTATTAAGTGTTCGGTTTTGGATTTTTGGTATCCATGGGTTCCCGAACTGAACTGAGTTTGGTCGAGCCCGAGGCGCCCACATAGCCAGAAACTGCTGAGTGAGTCAGGTAGCCCCCCCCCCCCCCCCAACATTACGGAATTATACGATTCTGAGCTGGTTGGGGTTGCTGGTTGTTAAGTGCATTTTATGCACCTAACTTTGATAGTTTAAATTGCATTTTTCATTCTATTTAATAGTTTGTATATTGTTTTTATTTGATTTTTAGTTAATTTTCATTTAATTATTGATTGAGGATATTACATTGATATTTTGTGATTTTATTGGATTTTGCTAGGTACTTTGAGTTGAAACGTTGATTTGGATGAAAAAGGATCTTGAAGTATCCGATTAATTACATGGTGGAGTAGTTCAAAAAGAATATCCAAAGTTGGATCAAGATGTGAAAGAAAATAAATTAAAGGGGCATTTTTGAAAATGCTACAAACTTCAAAGGGTTGTTTTTGAAAATTTCTTCTTAATGATATCTTCTCCATCCATCCATCCAATCCCCCCCCCCCCCTTCTTTTTTTCTTTACATTTTTTTTATTTTCTAGTTTTAGGTTTTGATTTCAAGTTCTTCTTAGATTAGAATTAGATTTAGGTTTATAATTTTTTTTTGCGTTTATGGAGATGCAAGATGACGGATTGGTGTTGAAGTCGAAAGTCTTATGATCATCACTCGTTGTATTGTATTCTTCTCCTTTCTTCCTTTCAATTTTATGTTTTAGTTTAGTGTTCTTAATTGTATTTTATTGCTTTCGTAGTTTAGAAACGATTCTCAGAGAGTGACACTCCTTGGAACGTTGTTTACAGTTTTCTTAGATTAATGTTATTGCTTTCGTTCTATTTATGTTTATGTGTTGTTTTGTAGTTTAGTTTCCGTTCATTTGGGTAATCGTTACTTTGGATCGTTGTAATGATATTGATCAATTGTTTTTATAACAAATGTTGAGTTTTAAATTGATTGACTTTTACCTGACGATAGTTAGCGTTTGGTTAATTGATTTTTATAAAATGTTTTGTTAATTTGGAGAATTTTGATTTGAACGATAGTTTGATTTTAATTTGAGACTAAATATATCAATGACTACGGTTCTAACATGAAAATAATTAGGGATGTAGATTGGGGAAATTATTTGTTTTAATCTTAATTTTTCTTTCCAACGTACTCATACTGCGAAAGTAAGTATAAGTCTTGGTTTAGGAAAGCTTTTCCGCCTCGAAAGAGGGTTGAAGTAATTTTGTACGACAAATCCTCATCGTTACTAAAAATTTGAAGTTGACATTACCCAATGTTCGGTCTTAGTTGTTTTCTTGTTATATTTATTTTATGTCTAATTATATAAAAAAAAACCAAAATATTGATGGTTTTCCCGTAGATAGGTCATAGTCCTGAACGAGTTTATGTTTAGTCCATCGCCTCCCCGTGATCGACCCGTATGCTACACACCCGTACGCTTGCGGTATAAATTTAAAACACATCACTGGTATCAACCTTATGTCCAAAATATTTAGTTTTTCATTAATTATTTATTAACTTAAAGCCAAATGGGTTTTTTTTACGTTTCATTGTCAAGAAACGGTAGACGATTAAATTTGACAGTATAAAATGGAAAAACAATCGACGTTAACCAAAAATTAATGTTCTTAAACAATTAAACTAATTTTAATTTGTAGCGATTTGATTATTTTTATTTATTTGTTGAATAATTGTTGTATTATTATTATTATTATATTTCAATATCACTTTTATATTATATATGATAAATTTCTATAAATTCAGATAAATGTGAATCGAACCGTAGGTAACCGCCTTATTTCGATTAATTCTGGCGGTTTGGTTCAACTTATGGTTGGGTTTCGGTTCAAATAACTATATATCTGCCTCATATGGTTCAGGTCACATTTTCCTTACTAATCAAATCGAACTGAAAGATGAACAACCCCACGGCCTGAGACCGGTTATGGGATCGGACCAATTTTTTTATTTAAAATTCGATTATAAATGTACTTTTAATGTATTTTTAAGTTTATTTGATTGAAGACCAAATTGTATATTTATTAAGTGTATTATAATAAAAATCTATTTTTAGTGTATTTGATTGAACAATTAAATTTTCTAAAGTATATTATTTGATTGACCAATAACATAAACATATTTTTTTAGTGCATTAGATTGCCCGACTTACAATGAAAATGTATTTGTTCGTGTATTCAGTTAACCAAATTTCCAAAAAAGTATTTTTACAAGTTAAAAACCAATTTTTTTAAATGTAGGATCAATTTGGGTCCGATTCTATAAGCGACCCTTATAAAGCTTAAATGGTTCTTTGTATTTTGGTTGGATGCCGACCCGGCCTAGGACCGACTTTTGCCCACCTCTACCGGGGCTAGGGCCATGCCTGGGGGAGGGCGGGCCTAGCGTACGCCTAAGGCCCAGAAGAAATAGGGGCCCAAAGTTTTAGTATCTAACAGTAGATTAGTAGTAATAAAAAAATGTTTGTAAATAAAAGAGACGCTTTTAGTATCTAATATGACCCTAAAAAAATTGTATAATATTAAAGACCAAAATATGCATTAATTAATTACATGAACAAAGAGAATAGGTAAATAGTTAATTCGTCGTTCATTTTATTGTATTGATTTTTGTATCTTGAAGTTTTTTATTTAGTATTAAAATCTAAAAACTACTTGATTAGAAAACCTTGATATATTTTAGTACTAAATTGGTTTATAAGATGCTTAAAATTTCTACGCTTCCTGATAAAATACTTTATGCTTTACGGAACTCAAATTTATAGGATATTTCTCAAAAGTGTCATATACAATAACAAATAAGAAACTTAATTTAAATAGGAGGTCGTTACAAAAAACTACTGAGATGTATTAGATAAGATGCTTTATAGTTTGGTTATATAATTTATGCTCATAAAATAATCTATTAGGACACTTTGACAATTTAGGCAAATCATAAAGCCAATTTCTTTTGCAGTGAGTGTTATTCTAAATAATGTCAATCTATACATTCAAAGGCATATTAAAATATGTTTTTGATGGTGAAATTAATTGATATTATGTAAAAATGATATAGTAGATAAAATACTTATTCAATGATTTGTATCCATTAATATTAGAAAGAACGGTTTTATATGAATCATTAATATAACTTAAATTTAGAAGTATGTTATTTTTTATGGTAAAATTAGTATATTATAATTTTTTTTGTATTTAACGATGATCTATTTTTATATTCCGTCTAAAGCCTATAAAACGTAAAAAAATCACCTTGATAGAGGAGAAACCCACTTTGGCCCAAAGCCCTTGCTAGCCCACCACCCTATCTTCACTTGCAAATTTTTATTTATCTAAATATGGCCCAAGTTTGATTAGTCTTAGATATATTTTGTGGCGCACCCAAAAACCTTGTGTTTCATTTAATGAACTATTTGCAATGTGTATATAGTTTCATTATGTATATAGAGAGAGAGAAATGTGTGTTCTTTTGTAAACCTTATAAAATTTGTACACCTTGTAAACCAATCTCAATCATTCATCTATTCTAACAAACATTTGGTTTCATAAATATATCAATTGTTTTCAAATATAAAACTTTTATCATAATTCATAAGAGACTATCACTATCCCAAGTCACCTAATTCCCATAATGCAACCCAAGAACGATATCTACACGTAAGCATATTAGCATATGACAATGTGTCCATGTGGTTGGTAGAATAAATTTAAGCAATAATTTATGACAAGTAAACATGTGATTATGAAGTTTAAGTTTGGAAAACCATGATAGAAACAGTGTAACCTTGTCAGTGTTCGCAAAACATTTGTAAGTATGTGAAAGCATGCAAATGGATCAAGGGAACTCACTTGAAATGTGATAGGTCCGACTCACCACAACCCACTTTCGAACGAACCATCAACCTACACATCGACCAACAGAAAACAAGGGTGGTAAGTCATTCGAATAACCCCACCCGAAGACATAATCCAGATAACCCCACTTGGGTAAACAATCCGGTAACTATAACCCCACCCAAGTATACAGTCCGGGTAACTTCATCCAGGATCCTTATCCAGACACTTATTCGGACATGGCGATTCCTGAATGATCGAACTATGAAATATTTCAACACTCTTAAATCGATTTAAAACTCTGATTCTTTGTCATAAACTCACTTAGATAATCAGTTGAGTTCATAGCCCAATCCTTAACAACCATCTTAGGAAATCCTCATGTCATTATACCATTTAATTACTCAAATCTCTATTTAACAGTGAAGAAATTGATAAACAGATAGATTGAGGGTTTCCTTTAGATTACATACCCAAATTAAGGGAGTTAAGATTAATGTCAATTCATAGGAAAGAGAAGAATGTATAACTTACCTAGATTTGAAGAACCATTTTATAATTCTTCATTATCCTCTTCCTTTATCTCCTTTTCGTTGTTCTTAACACGTGTTCGCGCGCGCACACACACACATCAAGGGTTTTGATTACTCCAAAATGGTTGCTACAACCAAAAACTGTTAGAATTTTAAACATGAGTCCAGAGAAATCCAAATCATTATAGGTCCAACTTCTGAAGTCCAAGCCCTGAAATTAAGCCTAAGTCCGAGTTAGCTAAAACTCTCTAGTAAAGTTTCGGTGAACGAAAATCTTGGTTATTATATCTCATTTCATTATGTTGGAATGGAGTTACAAGTAAATCTGATAATTAATTCTCACCCTAAATCCACACGTACATCTTTGAGTACATGTTCTCTCTTAAATTTCTGACATATACATGATTATGCGTTTTTAACATGTATAAAGTTTTTCCATGACTTGAATTTGAACCCTTGATCTCTTTTAATTCATGTTTTCCCAAGAATGTGTCTTGAAGGGAATTCATCTGTTGCATCTCATTCTAGTGTGCATTCAACAGTCCCAACCCCACATATATATATATAGAGAGAGAGAGAGTTGGGTTCAAACGATTAATGATAATTATTTAAAAGAACAAGAGAACCAACAAAATCAAATATGATTTTGCATTAAAATTTGAAAAAAGTGACGCTGGCAACTTTGGATGCGACTTGCAAAGTCGCGTGAATCATATATGATTTTATAGATATTCATGTTTTTTAAATATGTATTATTTTTGTTTGATCCTCCCTCCATATGTGTGTGTGTAGGTTTGGTTCATGTGAGACTAATCTGATTTCGTGACACCTATGAGACCATAAAATAACACTAATACTTCACAACACATATTAAATGTACAAAAAAAATTGTTGACCCTTTATAGAAAAAACACTATGAATATTCAATGTTATTAATATGATCTTAGGAGTCTTATAAAAACATCTTGTTCTCGCAAAATCCTACAGGTTCTATTTTAATACTACATGGTTTGGTGCTACTTCTTTGTCTTCGATTCTCTTTTTTTTTTTTTAGATAAGGTTCACCTGGGTTTGCCCAGACTACATCCTTGGTAATTTTTACCGAGAGCTAAAGCATGCTCCCCTGGGATTAATACTCAGTGGCCCCTTATTTGAGCTAACGATGGATCTAAAATTTTAGAACCTTTTCATTTGAGAGTGTTTTACAGAACTTTGCAAATGCCAAAGATTTTATAAATAAATAATGTATAAAAATACAATCAAAATTACGACGTAGTTATCTGGGTTTAAGCTCTACGCCATCGACCCTAGTTTATGGGAAGACAACATATATTAAAAGATCTTAAAAAGCAACTGCATTTCAAACTCAATGTTTGTTCCAAAAAATTGGAAGCATGGCGAGCCTTCAAAAATTCCTTTTGAAACTGTACCCCTCTTCTTTTAATCGAGCCAAGGTAACCAACATATGACCTTCCAAAACGTGCCATGTCTACCTCCAAACATTGTACTCTTCGTGTTCCTTCGACCATCATATTCAAACTCTCCACACATTCTTCTCCTTTAGACCTTATTTACGTCAAGCAAATCTCGAAACACTTATGTATTCAAAATGATGACATGTATAATTAATGATATGATATATTCAATATATACTTCTGATTCTTTGTATTAAGAACGCATGTCATGGTACCTCCACTCGACACATGTTTTACAAATATGGATTATTAAAGACGTAGAAAAAAGTTTAGCTACTTGTCGAGCATACAACAAAAACACTCTCACGTATTAATAAACTTCCTCTTGTAATGAATAGTGACAAATTGCTTCATATTATATTACATCACGGATTGTATCAGCTTATTTTATAAACTACTGAATTTGGACTCCCCAACAAACCAACTGTTTATAGACATTAATTAGAGACGATAAACGTTTTTTAATGCCTAGCTACTAGAGGAGGACAATACCTCAATATCGTTACTTATGATTCAACCCATGCGATGCGATAGAGGTAACAAATCTACAACATATTGTAGCTTAACATCTTCATTTTTAAGTATACAATTCATTTTAGTGTTGGCAATATCAAGAGAGCACTACGATATACATTTAATACTTTGTAATATTTTAATTATCTGAACAAATTTAAGTTTTACATTTCTAGTTAAAACAAAAATATCACAATAATTTTAATATTACAACTCAATTAATTTAAATAAGAAATTCCTAAAAGTGGAAAATGTGGGGATTGAAAAGACAAGTCTAAACTTAGTGAAAAGAGAGTAGCGATCCAAATTGGGAAGATATAATATTCTGCCACCCAAAAGGCTTTTCCCTCCATTACTAGATTCATTCATGTATATTTGTAATATATCTCTTGCTTTCATTTTTCTTCTTAAAATTTTGAGTAAATTACAGATTTAGTCCCTGTGGTTTGGGTCAAATTACGATGAAGGTCTCTAAACCCTAATTTTCATGGAGCAGGTCCCTGTGGTTTGATTTTCGTTACGATGGTGGTCCCTTAATGTCCGTTAAAAACCTCCGTTAGGGCAGGGGTATTTTAATCAATTTTATTAATTTTTTTCATTTTCTATTAAAATTAAACTATTTATAAAATTTTAATATTTAATTATCTTTTATATAATATATATCATAGAATTATGTTGAAATAAGAACAAAACCAAATTGCAAGAATGAAGGAACCAACAAAATCACACGTGATTTTGTGCATGGACGTCCACTCGCGGCTCATCCACTCGCCTTGTCGGAGTGTGGCCTACACACGCTTTTTCCATATCAGCACAAAATCACATGTGATTTCCTTAGTTTCTTTGTTCTTGCAAATTGGGTTGTTCTTGTATGAACCTCCCTCATATATCATATATATATATATATATATGCATCAAGAAGATACAGACATGTGTTCCCCTTCCCCACACACACCTACCACCTACATTCACCTACCACCTACCACCTCACATTCATCTTCTTCTTCTTTTTTTCCAGCAAGTAACACCCCTCAGCCCAAACACCACCACCACCAACCAACCCAACCACACCCCAAACGACTACCACCAGCACCACCACCACCAACCAACCACCCACCCCACCACCACCAACTCCCACCACCACCACCTAATACAATACCAACACCCACACACCTAATACCACCAACTCCCACCACCATCAACAACCACCACCACCTAACACCACCAACACCCACTACCTCCACCAAAACCCACAACTACAACCACCAACACCCATCACGTCCACCAAAACCCACAACTACAACCACCAACACCCACCCACCACCAGATCTGACCACCACCGCCGCTGACATTCAGATCCGACCACAACCGTCGTCGACCTTAAGATGCGACCCCCCGCCGCCGTCGACCTTCAGATCCTCTACTACCTTCAGATCCGACCACCTCCACCATTACCTTCTGGGACAGTGGTTTTTTGATCTCAGAAGAGGAATGCAAATCTGGGACAGTGGGTTTCTGCGGCGGTGGAGGTAGGAGGCGGTAGGCGCCGACGGTTGGAGGTTATACACAGAAGAGAGGAGAGAGAAGTGGAGGCGCCGGTGGTGGATGTGGATACGAGCAGCGATGGAGGCGCCGACGGTGGAGGTGGCCGGCGGTGGAGGCTGATTTCTTTAGGGTTTGGGGTGGGTTTGGGGTTGGCGAAGAAGGGAAGGGAAAGGGTTAAATATATATTAGGGGTATTTTAGTTTGTTACCTCTTTTTTAATAGTTTTTTTTGGATGGAAGTTAGGGCAAGGGACCACCATCGTAACGAAATACAAACCTTAGGAACTTGCTCCATGAAAATTAGGGTTCAGAGACCTCCATCGTAATTTGACCCAAACCACAGGGACCAAATATGTAATTTACTCTAAAATTTTAATATTTCGGTCTTTTATGTCATAAATAGAGGTTTATTAAAATATTATGGATGAAGATGTAATTTTCTGCTTACCAAAAATAAAAAATCATAATGAAGAAGTATAAAAATAACTTATTTTATATTTTTAACAATCCTTTTTTATAATTATTTATTTTATATTCTTGTTTTCATAAAAAAAATATTATGAATGAACATGTCAACAACAAATAATAGGTTAAACTGAAAGAAAAATAATAACCTTCTTCGAACCTGTATGTAATTAATTGATTACTCTAGTGTGTTGTTCGTTTTTAACAAAATTTTGTTGTTGTTCAACTAAAATAATAATTTAACCTTGTTCGGTGCCTAAAAGCATCTTAACTTCATTTCGTTACTTTTTGACCAATTATTAAATTATCTTTTAGAGTCTATATTCGTTTTGGTCATTGTATTTGATCTACTTTGCAAATATTCTTCCAAGTTGATTGAAAGATTTGAAAGCATCAAGAAGTATCTTACGAAAAAAAAATTAATGATTATCAAAAGACTTGTATAGTTAAGTAAAATGCCATTATGCAACAAATGAGTATGGTGTTTGGTCAATACATAGAAACCCTAAAACATTCTAATTAGAATCAAACTTTTGAAAACTTCTTGAAACACACACATAGAGCTATAAATGAATAGGAAAGCTATCTAATTTTGGATAAAAGGTTGATATTGGCAATCCCGATTGGCCCATAATCGGTTGCCAATTCCAAAATGTAGGAGACATACTTGACTCACTCACTGGTTGTGGCTATGGGAGCGTCCCAAGCTTCAAACCCAAGACCATCAATTTTGGACAAACACTACCCCAACTCATTATCAACTGAGCTACGTGCTATTGGCGGAAAAGCTATCTAATTAATCAATTCTCTTGTGATTTTGATTAGGTGGTAACATGATACAAATGGTTGTAGCAAAGAGATGTTGAGAGGGTGAAGACATAGGGCAATGACAAGTGGAGAGATGAGATTGGAATATTGTTCATAGTGATAAGGCATTTGTGGTTGGGGGTTTTTTCATTTTTTTTCCTGTTCTTCTTCATGCTTCTCTTCCCACTTATTTTGCATTATTTGATTCTTATAGTGTCTTAATATTCGTGATGTGATAGAAACAGGATTTAATCACAAAATCTTTAATAGTATTGGTTGTAAAACTAACTTCAAGATCATATAAACGTCATTTCGATACATCACTACATTGTTCCTACCATGTTCTAGTAGGGTCGACATTTTATATGCTTGGTTTTATTTCCTATAAATTACAAAAATAGCCTTAGACAATATCATGGAATATAAAAGTCGTGTTACCTTTATTGCCTATATCAAAATATAGACATAGATGCATCCATTGTATCATATATAATTCAAATCATATCAATATGCCACTATTCTTGGTATTCATAGCTTCAATAGTAGGTGCAAAAAGAATTAATTCCATTGAAAAAAGATGCTTTATTCCAAGTTCACCACTTAAAATGCATACACAAAAATTGGATACATGAAGGAATTACTAATGATTACGTATAAGACCATCCATTACAATATATCTTTTATACAATTTCTTAATTGATATCTAAGATAAAATGATATATGATACATGTTTGTATTTGAAATTATGTTAATCATGAGTATGAGTTTTTATAAGAAATTAGGTTTTGTTAATGGTTAATGTTACATTGATATCTTTTGTTAATGTGACACCGAATAGCATAAGAAATCAATATAACTTGTTAATAAAAAATTACTTTTTGATAATCGTTAATGTCACGTCATGTTTTTGATATTACGTGAAATATGAGTATAAAATATATATGAATAATTAACTAAATGATACTTAATTTGGTTAAAAAATATAGTCGTGTGCAAAAACCCACCAAACCCAACCCAATCCAACCCGAAACTAGAATACAGAAGCCATCTTGATGTTTAGTTCGTTTACAAATTAAAAAACCAGATAAGAGTAGAGTTGGTTATGGGTTTATGAGTTTATTTCATCTCCAATTGAGTCAACCCAACAAATCCAAAAAGATTATTGCCTATTTAAAATAATGCTCTAATTAATTAACTAAACAAACACAATTTTAACTCATAATTGTGTATAGTGTATTATAACGTAATCGACCAAACAAACGAGATTTTAAAATTTTATCAAAAACAAAATCCTGGGTTTACTGATTGATGCTATCATTTTAATTCTATATTTTTATTGTAATGATAGATTCTATTGATGCCCCTCCTATAGAGGGTATGTGAATCAAAGGAGAATGGGGTAAGAAGTAGGTCTTTACCAGTAAAGGGAGATATGAATAGCAATCCTGATCATAATATGTATGTTGACACTTATGTTTTAACATATTGACCTAAATTTATATAATTGTAATATTTTTGAGTAATTAAGTATTAATGTTTGATTTCTTAAGTTAAATTTTTTTAATGCAATCGACTTTTTAACATGTTCAAACCATTCAACCCAAACCACAACAATTTAAACCAGAATGTAATGTGTTTGGATCGGGGTTATAAATTGAAGAGGGTTGAAAGAGGGTAATTGGGTTGCAATTTTTCAAACCAAAGTATTTAAAAGGTTTAGCTGTTCAAATACCTTAATCTGTCTAACATAATTCATCGACACACCTAATAGAAAATTACAAATAGTATGATAATTAACTAATATTGCTACAAACAAATTTATTTACCAAATTATAAATTTTACAATA
This sequence comes from Centaurea solstitialis, assembly GCA_030169165.1. Lineage (NCBI taxonomy): Eukaryota > Viridiplantae > Streptophyta > Magnoliopsida > Asterales > Asteraceae > Centaurea > Centaurea solstitialis. The sequence goes on from CM058041.1 coordinate 67,082,186, forward strand.
ATATATAATCGAATACCGAATATACAAATATAATTGATATTACAACACAAATAAAAGATAGTACATAGTATAAACATCTAATATACTATAAAAAACAGCATTAAAAAGAATTTATCAACTTATTTGATGTTAAAAATGAGTTTTATAAACGGTGTTTCGATTAGCTTATGACGGGACCAAAACACAATAAGTTGATAAATTGGTTTTTAGAGAGTATTCGGTATTGCCTATACATGTATCTTAAGTTTGGATTCAAAATTCGGTTTACTGTAAAGCTGATAAGTTGTTTTAAATAAGTTAATAAGTTAGAATGAAGTAACTTTTGAAAAATTCCTTATCTTTTTTCGGCAAAGGTATAATCAGTTTTTTTTCCTAATCCATATATTAAAAAAATGTTTATCTTCTTTTTCATAATAAAATAAGTCAATAAGCACTATAAATAACCGTCCCAAACACCTTTTAAATAGAATATTTGTGCAATATGTATGCACATGTATTTATGTATGTAGAAAAGCATGCATAAAGAGAAACAATTCCTCTATAAATAGGGACATCATATGTTGTTTATATTCACTCAAAAATAAACTCCATCCTTTCCTTTATCTCCATGGTAGAGAGGATTGGATAACAATCATTTTTGATAATGAAGTGTTGATTAATCCTTGTTAGTTTGCATCTCACTATTTTAGGCACTTTATTATTCCTTTTATCTCATATCGTCTAATTTTGTTATCTTTTTCATTCTATCTAACTTTATCTCTTCAATACATCATTATTCAACAATCATGCTATCTTTGGTGGCTGAAATATATCCATTTTACAAGATAATGAATTCACCTTGACATTATGGTCTTTTAGATATTGTTATGGTATAAGAGCAAATCTAAAGGGGGATTATCGTGACTCATGCCACTTCTTCATAGTTTGGTTGCAGTGGAAATAAATTTATCTTCATAACAGGTGCCTAATGTTATGTTTTGTGTATTATTTGGTAACTTTCACCCTTATGATCAAATGGTGTCACTATTTAATTATTTATTTTTATATACATATACAACATTACACCCATTTCGAGTGTATGTGAAGTTGATTTGGAGAAGGCAACATATGACGGATGTTGACAGAAGATAGAGAGCACTAAGAGGACATGAAGTGCATATATAAACGCATTTCACTTCTTTGTGCTCTTTATACTTCTGTCATTACCCTTATATTTTCTTTTTTCTCTAACATTTTATTTAATTTTTGACACATAAAGAGGAAATCATCATACATGCATGTATGTCAATGGGAGATAGTATAAATGGATTAAGCTTTGTATCACTAAACATAATTGTATATATATAATATAATCCAGGTTTTCTTAAATTTAGTTCAAGTGACCCATTTATCTATTTTTTCCCGGGTTTCATCCTCATTCTATTGATCTCATAAGAGGAAATCTAAAGGGGGCTTATCGTGACTCATGCCACTTCTTCATAGTTTGGTTTCCTAATGTTATGTTTTGTTCCCTTATAGTATTTGGTAACTTTTCACCCCTATGATCAAATGGTGTCACTATTTAATTCTGTATTTTTATATGCATATACAACATTACACCCATTTCGAGTGTATGTGAAGTTGTTTTGGAGAAGGCAACATATGACGGATGTTGACAGAAGATAGAGAGCACTAAGAGGACATGAAGTGCATATATAAATGTACTTCACATCTTTGTGCTCTTTATACTTCTGCCATTACCCTTATATTGCCATCTTTCTCTAACATTTTATTTAAGTTTTGACATTTTCTAGAGGAAATCATCATACATGCATGTATGTCAATGGGAGATAGTATAAATGGATTAAGCTTTGGATCACTAAATACAATTGTATATATATTATAATCCAGGTTTGTTTAAATTTAGTTCAAGTGACCCATTTATCTCTTTTTTCGGGTTTCATCCTCATTCTATTGGTCTCATTAGGCCACAAAATTAAATGGATTAATGAATGAAGGACTTTCTTTTTCCCTAAATCGTGATCCTTAAAACTCATATTTTATTGGTTGGTGCTATCTTTAAGTAGACTCACATATGGAATTGTGAGTCTACTTTCTTGTAGTGATAAGTGCATAGTGAAGACAATTGTATGAACAATACCATATTGAATATGGCCAAATGTGAATGGTAAGGCAAAATCAAAATTACACTATCAACTTAATCTCGATGATGAAAACTGTTATGTTAATAGTTACCTTAAATTTGAATAAGGTATAGCATCTCCAATCATTATTCTAAAATAGATATTTTGCACAACATGTTGCTTCATAAAGTCTAAGATGTTCTTTGAAAACAGGGAAAACAAAAGAGATAAATTACAAATATCCAAATTCATAGAAAATTCTAATATTGAGGAGGGAACAATATTATTTTAGTTTTTTTAACCATGATGTTGAATATATTATTACTGTTATTGATTTCTCTAAAGTGATTTGAGATGATAAGTTTATATAATATTTTAATAATATAATCAATATTGAAAATTTTAAATGAAATATTTGTTGGAGTTGAATATAAATTTACTTTGAAATTTTCTATCTCCATCCTCTATTTTAAAGAAATTGTAGAGTAACTATTAAAGATGCTCCTATTGAATGGGTCCATGTGACAATTTTCCAGTTCTATAAATGTGAATTTAACAAGTCGGTATATATGTACACGTCGGTAGTTGTATGAGAGGTATGACAAATCGTACATACACTAGTTATAGTTATCCTTGTACGATCATGATTCTTGGTGAGATATATGCAATAATGACCATGATTAAATTGTTCTTCCTCATGTTCTATTTTACTTAATTAATCGTTTATTTGTTGCTTAAATGAAAATCGGATAAAGTTATTATGTATAGTTGTAAAAGTGCATCCAAAGTGATAAATATATTATTCTAATAAACATTTTTGACACATTTATAGAAATGAAAATTGCAATTTAACTTTTTAATTAGAAAAGAAACTAGAGACTATCAAGTCTCAAAGTGTAGTATGAGATTTTTAAAACTAATCTATTTATTTTTAAACTACCCAAATAAACTAAATCGAATTCAACCATTTTTTGATTCGGTTCCAAAAAAGTTGGAACCAACTAAAGGTTGTCGCCATTCACCTAATATTTTCTACATATTTAATCATATGGCTATTAATGTTTATACCTTGTAGACTTCCTATTCAATTTTCCTTTTATACATACCAAAGTTGTGTTTTAATAAAAGTGCTAATATTTGTTTAGCAATCGTAGTTATGCTAGAAGCTTGATTTTTATTTTCTACATATTTAATCATATGGCTATTAATGTTTATACCTTGTAGACTTCCTATTCAATTTTCCTTTTATACATACCAAAGTTGTGTTTTAATAAAAGTGCTAATATTTGTTTAGCAATCGTAGTTATGCTAGAAACTTGATTTTTACTATAAATCATTATGCTTGTTATCCATTCTAGAATGCTTTTATGGTTTTCTAATCAAGAAAAATAATCGTAATACTATAATTAAGGTGAAGTTTGATTTGTAAATGTTTTTAGATGAAATGAAATTTGTTCAAAAATTTAACTTTGAAGCGAATTGGAATGGGTTGATGTTTGGCTGACTATCTATGTGGTTGATTCAATTGGAATGAAATCTGCTAATGAATTATAATTTGTTTGTGTGGTTCAGAGAATGTAGCTTTGAAATTAGAATGAAATTTTGATAAATGACCAAGATAATTTTTTAATAATTTTATTTTTTCTAATAATTTTATTTTTTTAAACAAAAAAAAAATGCTTTAATAAAAGTCATTAAATATTTTAATTTTTAATAAAAATACTTTAATAAAATAGTTATTAAATAATTTAACAAAATAACTATTATATCTATATATAATAAAAGAGTAACTGGATTGTCACGTGTGGTCATCTGGTGAGTCGGTTTCAGGATTTTCCCGCCTAAACATGTATCTGGACGCATTTTACCCTTTCGGTTTAATTAGGCTAATCTGATTGACATGTATCCTTCTATTTATTCCCTACTTTTTAGTCATTTATTGTAGTTTTAATCTCCTACTTTTTACTTAATACTCATAAAATTAGTTATTTAATTAATTTTAATTCCTTAATTTTCGTTTTTTATTTTACACCTTTACCATATAACATAAATAATCGTATATTATAAATTAAAATACATTAAAAATATGTTTTTTTCTTACAATTTATATCACTATAAATCGCTGCATCAATAGATTAGAAATGAGCCCAATATTGAATATTTTTTTATTTAATCTTATTTAAATATTAAGAATATATAAAAAGTAATATATTCACATTTTTTTACGTTTTCATTTTTCATCTTTATCACATTAAAAATATAGAATAATAGATTAACTAAAAGACGTTTATTGTTTTTCTTTAAATAAATTATACTACTATAATTTCATATTTAAGAAACTTTGTGCCGCATTATGTGCAGGTATAATCTAGTATTTTAATAAAATAGTTTAATAGATAATTCAATAAAATAATTCTTAAATATTTTAACCAAATAGTTATTAAATACTTTAATAAAATTTTAAAAAGGCTAACTTTGGAATGATGAAAATATAAAATATTGACTTTCATTCCATTAAATTTTTTTTAATCACAAGGCTTTGGCAGTTTGGCGTACTAATTAAGGCTTGTAGGGAAGTCGTCTGCTAACCTTTCTACTTCAGATTTGAATATAGACACTTCCAGCTTGTAGCCACTGTGAGTTAACTTAGCGCAACATGTTTTAACTATCGATGTACCTTGCCGGGATTAGTCAAGACAAAGCCTCTGATACTATTCAAAAAAATTCCTTATTTTTATGATGGAATTTTCATCATACAGGAAAAGATGAATCGCTCCCGAAAAAAAATCTATTAATTCTTTCCCAATTGATTGGACCATAGGTGCATTCATAAAATACTTCATATTTTTTTACATATTAATTATGTTTGTATATGTAACCAGGCACGACAAAAAGATTATCTCATATTAACTTGACGGCACTTGGGAGAAGGTAAGAATAACTAATACATGATTGATCAAGATAAGATTATTTATCAAATGAAAATTCGTAGTTATCAAAACTTGCATCCAAACAAATTCCTTTTAATGTTGTCTAATAAGAGGATCCATAATGTGTGGGTTTTTTTAGCAAGCTTTTTCATAGCTTTTTTCTTATGTATTATTGTCACCTCAAGTACCTAAAAACCTCTACATATTTCCACTATGTAAAAAACCTCATCCAAGCTTTTTTAGAAGTTTCAGGGTCCATCATTTTAACTTTATATCATTTATATTATTATTTATAAAAATAAATACAAATTTATTTATATCAAAAAAATACAAATACATAAATTATATAATTAATTTAATATTTTTATTAATATATAATATAATTTAAATAAGAGAAACTTCATATAAGAAATATAATTGGTTTATATGAGACTTTTATAAAGTTAAAACAGATTAAATACCAAAAACCTCTGAAAAAGCAGGTCGTGCAGTTACGATCTAAGACGCAAAACCTCACAAAAAAACTCACTCGAAAAACCTTTACACTATGTGAAAAAACCTTAAAGTGAGGTTTTCGCTTTTCGGAAAACCTCACAAAAACCTTTTAAAAACCTCCTAAAAAGCACATTGTGGATGCTCTAAGACTATATACACACACATAGATTCACCTTATCTTTTCCAACCGGGTAAATAGTATAAACTTTACCAAACGCAGTCGAGTCATCCTTCTTACAAATTAATGAAAGGGAATTCGCTAGGGGTGGCAAATCGTGTCGTGCTTGGGTTAGCGTGTCGTAGGTTGGTAGGTAGACGGGTTAAGAAAGGTCAATCCGGACATGGTCCATGTAATTAATTATGTCGCATTGATCAACCTTGGTCCGTATACCCTTAACCCGGATCAATATAACCTGTTTTATATACGGTTTGATGGGTCATAAACGGTTTGGTGGTGGCATCAATTTCACGACTTGGAGTCAATCAAAACGATTTAGGTTCGGGCGCTAAAAAATAAATCTTAACCTAAAACTTTTTTGTTATAAAAAATATTTAAAAACGATAAACGAGTTAGCAGATCAACCACGAATCCATATGTCATCCCAATTCCCAAACACGACCCATTTAATGAACAGGTTGACGGGTTAGAAAATTTAACCTATACCAATTTATTTTCTTGTTGGATTCGTGTTATGTTAAGAATTGTCGACTCTACTCTTCACCTTTGTCGCTATAGTTTGTTGAAATTTCAAATTTCATCCTTTTACTTTCTAAATTGCGTTTTTATGTCGATGTAGTTTATGATTTGTTACTCTTTTGTCCCGATTGTTTACAAGTTATTTTTTTATTCCAATGGTCGGTCTACAATTTTTTTTTTTCCTATTTTTCTTCTCTGTTTTTTTTTAACGATAAGTTAACGCACACACGTTCCAACAGTATCGGACCTCCTTACGGGCAATCCTACTAATCCGTTGCGACCTGGCCTAACCTATGGTTGCACCCAACTGGCAGGTTTTCTTCTCTCTTGATTAAATGTAATGACTGATGATTGATGAGTTTACTCATAAACAAAACAACATTGAACTATAAATTACAGTAAAAAGTAATTTTAAAAGTATAAAGATAAAAATCACAATTCTAAGAGCATTATCAAAGCTCCCAAATATTCTGCAAAACTGATAACTAAAAGTCAAAAATTAAATAAAAAATTACATTCATCTTCCAAATGATATCTATTTTAGACAATTCAATATTTATTATAATATTAGAATACCTTACTATTAATCTCTCTCTGTCTCTCTTTAAATATTTATTTTCAAATTCTATTATTGATTTTCTTACTTGATAATCATTTTTAAAGTCTTCTCCATGTTTAGAGAAAAAACTTTTCTCTCTATACCTTCTCCAGTTTTAAGATGTTTTTGAGAAAGTTGTTTGAGCAAAAAAAAATGCCTTAAAAAATCCTCATTTTTTTTTTAATTTTCTCTAGTCTAAAGATAACTATGTTGTAAACAAAGTACAAAAAAACTATAAAAACTCGAACTCTGAGGTAAAAAGCATGATCGATACAAAAAATTAGCCAACCTGAATATATTGGGTCGGAATTAGGTCAAAACTAACGGAACCCGACCCAACCCAAGAACCCGTTCAAATATACATGTTGGTTTAGGCTTTTACCAATGACATGGGATTATATGAAAGGTGTCATTTTTTGTGAGAAATGTTTTTAAACCATTGATCACTGTTAATCAAACACTCTTCCATGAATTGCGGATTAAAAGATTATTGATCTAGTGCATCTCGGTGAATAGCCTCCTAATGTTCATTCATTTCTCATCCAACGTTTGATAACCACTTCTCACGTTTCTCATCAAATCTGACACTTTTCATCGAAACAACCTTTTACCAATTACCAAGTTACCTCATGTTATCGATTAAACATATCAACGCCTGAATGAGTTTCAATTTGATCTAAATCTCTATCGTAGACGAGCAGACAAACATCATATATGAGCACACAAACATCGAGCATGTAGGTTTTGAAAAATTAGTTAGAGTAAGTTATCTACAACTTCTCCAAAATGAAAAAAAATAAGGATTTTGAATCATCTTTTGCTCCAATAGATTCTCCAAAATGAAGTAAGTAGGAGAGAAAAGTTCAAAAATCTCTAAATTTGGAAAACTTTTCATAAATGATTACCATGAGAGAGAACTGGTTTTTATTCTATTACATATTTTTGAAATGAAATATTTAGGAGAGAAATATAATATTTTATTAGATATGCTATAATATTTTAATAGTATAAGTAATTAAGTTATCTCTAAAATGGAAAATCTCTTGGAGTTGGATATATTTTCATTTTCTAATAGAAATTTTAGACTTTGATTCTCCATTTTAGAGAATTTTTAGAAAAAGCTATTAGAAACGTTCTATGATATTCGCTCAAAATTCGTATATTCTCCATATTTTCTATTTTAGAGAAGTTGTTTGGTGATGTTATTGTATAACTTGAATATTTTACAGACTACGGGGGCTAAAATCATAGTTTGATCCTAAACCCTAAACCCTAAACCCTAAACTTTTATGAAAGTAAATCTTATTTACTGGATGATTGTACATTTTAATATGTATTATCTTATGTATTACAATAAAATGAATGAGGTTTTTCAATGCGAGATCTAAAAACATATCTTTCCGTGGCACCGGTACTAAGTACTTTATGGTTCGCTTATTTGGCAGATTTATTGATAGAGATTAATCGTTTTTTCCCGGATGCGTTGACGCAATCTGTTTTAGTCTAAAGGCCTAAACATCAATTTACACGCCAGTCAAGATTTAGGGGGTAATTAATATTGTTTATTTAAATTCCTTAATGACTTATTATAATAGGTTTTCATGCCACCTCATTATCCATATAGGCTATCTACATGTACCATATTACTGACGTGTCATGTATTATTATAAAATTGTACTTTCAAAATTACATCATTGTACAACACTTCCTCTTACAACATTGCACTTTTTGGTTTAATATTTTTATTATTTAAATATTGTACATTTAATCAAACATTTTTATTAAAAGTTACAACTTCAAAACATATTTACAAAAAATCACATTTCACAAATAAAAGTGTCTACGAAATATACTTATAAAAACCTCTTAGGGCGCGTTCGTCTTGCTGGAATGAAATAGAAATGGAAAGAATCATTGCCGAGCTCCGGTATTTTAGTGAAACCACACATTGAATCAAAGGTAAAACTAATGAAGAAAGATTGGACAATCGTGCATGATATGTTAAGTGGTTCGTACACTAGTGGCTTCGGATATGATAATGAACGATATTGTGTGGTTGCCGAAGACCAAGTATGGGAGCCATATCTTCAGGTATATGCTAAAATTTAAATTTTCGTAATATATAATTATAGTTATATTTATGTTACTTGAATTTGTGTAATTAATAATTATATTTATATATATATATATTTATGTTATTCTATATTTCTATTATGAAATAGGTTCATAAAGGAGCGAGAAGATGGAAGAACAAATTATTTCCTTTTTATGAAGATCTGTGTACTGTGTTTGGAAAAGATAGGGCTTAAGGAAATCGGGAAAGAGACTTTGTTGAGGTGGAAGAGGAGGTGAATGTAGAAGAACAAGAAAACATGTAAGAGTTTGATGATCTGATGACAACTAGCAATACCCAAGCCGACAATGCAAATGCACAATTTGAATAAACTTCAAGTGATCGTGCTAGGAAGAGAAAGCGTCGAGTAGATCCTATGACTGATGGACTCAGTACTGCAATTACCAAACTTGGAGAAAGTTTGGAGAAAATGGCAAGCAAACTCAACAGGGATGTCGAACGAGAGGATGAACTTGATAAGAAGCGCTTGTTGATCACTTATGAGATTAATAAAATGTCGTCGTTCACTCGATCAGAGAAGTTCAAAGTAATCACAATTATAAGAGACGACCCAGAAAAGGTGAACATGTTTGGGACTTTCAAGGAGCGGATAGGGAAGATTTTGTGAAGTGGCTTTTGCAACAATGAAAAATCTTGGTGGTTTGATTTTGGAAGAAAAATCGGTGGTTAAACATCTACTTTGCATGATTATGTTTAAAGATTAATATGTATTTTTGAACACGCTGGATGATTAAATATGTAGTTTCACCTAGTTTAGGTGAACTGGTTTGGTAATTAGTTATCTGTTTTAAAACAGTTTGGGATGATAAAATATATAGTATCACCTATTTTAGATGTATTGGTGATTAGGTTGTATTTTGGAACACTTTTGATGGTTAAATATGTAGTTTTACCTATTTCGAAATAGATCTGGTGGGTAAATGTAACACCTTAGGCATATCCCATATCGGTCTTGGACATAAGTGATGTTGGATGTTATAAGTAATATCTTGACTTTCCTAACAACAACGCGTTTTGGGGCCACAAGCCAGTCAGGTTCTGGAAACTCTGAGGTTAAGCGTGCTTGGGTGAGAGTAGTCCCAGGATGGGTGACCTCCTGGGAAGTTTCTTACCAGGTCGCCAGAAACAAATCCATATGCTACACGTTGGTTAAATCCAGGGGCAAAGTAGACAATATTGTTGTCTTGGTAAGGCGGGATGTTACAGATGGTATCAGAGCCACTCATGTGTCGTTCGAGATATGGGGCAAACCTCATTGAGGACGATGAGTCCCAAGGGGGGGGGGTGTTTGTAACACCTTAGGCATATCCCATATCGGCCGTGGACAGGGGTGATGTTGGGTGTTATGAGTAATATATTGACTTTCCTAACAACAACGCATTTTGGGGCCACAAGCACGTCAGGTTCTGAGAACTCTGAGGTTAAGCGTGCTTGGGTGGGAGTAGTCCCAGGATGGGTGACCCCCTGGGAAATTTCTCACCAGGTTGCCAAAAACAAATCCGTACGCTACACGTTGGTTAAATCCAGAGAGAAAACGGACAATATTGTTATCGAGGTAAGGCGAGATGTTACAGTAAATATGCAATTTTGGAAAAAATACAAATCGATAAAAAAATTATTAATAGATAAAAACAATTTTATTAAACAAACAAATAATTACAAGAAAAAAGAATCCAAATCCAAATCCTATAAAGCGAATAGGATCTACTCCAAATCCCGCAAGGCGAACACGCCCTAACAAGGATTTGAAATCCAAATCCCTCCAAATCCAAATCCCTCCTTGAAATCCATTTCATTCCATTCCATTCCCGCAAGACGAACGGACCCTTAGAGATGCTCTAAAAAGTTAAACCATTGTTACTTGTCAAAAACTATTTTGCTGCTTATTGTTACAAATAACCTATTCTTATTTTAATAGGTGTTTATCGACTTACTTATGTGGTGTAAAAATAGAGTTCTATAAAAAATAGAGAAAATAATTAAAGTAGCCATTTGAAAATTATGAATTAACCTTATAGCCCATATCTTGCTAGATATCTCAAAATAACCATCAAAGCCGCTCAAGTTAAACCCTCCATGGGCGGGTTTCTCAAAAGGTAAAAAACTTGGTTCAAAAGGTAAAAAAACTCAAACTTGGTTCAGAGACTGAAAATGATTAAAACTTAAAACCTGCCTGAGGTGAGTTTCTCTTGGGCGGGTTTCACACATTTCTCGCCGACGGTTGTGGTTTTTGGCCGAAAAAACAGAAATCCATCTATGGCGGGTTTCACTTGGGGCGGCTTTGATGGTTATTTCGAGATATCTAGCAAGATATGGGCTTGGAGGTTAATTCATATTTTCAAATGACTACTTTAATTATTTTCTCTAAAAAATATTTAAATTAGCTTATTATTGTGTTAAAACTTAATAACTAGATTAGATAAGCTATTTTTGAATGTTTGATAAACTTTTAGTTATGTGTATAATATGAGAAAAAATACATTAGGCCATCCGTGGCCGGGCCTGCACGGGAGCTGCACGGGAACTGCATAGGCGGTAACACCGCCTTGGTGGACCTGCAAGGGAGCTGCACGGGAGCTCCAACGGTACCCGGGTACCGTTCACCAATTTCTTCTTTCTCTCTATCTCTATCTTCTTTCACTCTCTACTTTTCTTTTTCTTTTTATTTTTTTAATTAATTATTTAGAGTGGTATGAGTGGTACGGGTAAGGATGAAATGGTATGGTAATGGTAAGGTGGTGGTAAAGCTGATATGGCGCTAAGGTGACAACCTGTATGACCTGTACCACTTGTACGGCTGCGGATGGCCTTATTTGGTAACAATATATGAAGATGTTTAGGATTGTGTTTCAAAAGTGTCTTTTGACTTATTGGCTTTTCAAAAAACCAATAAGTTAAAAATAATGGTTGGATATTTAAAAAATGTTTTTTGATTATAAGGGAAAAAACTATTTTTAAAAAGTAAGGAGAATGTGGCTTTTTAATTTGGCTTTTAGACCATCCACTATGGATTACCCGATGGCTTTGGCTTGGCCATCGGGTTGATTGGATTGATCGATAACACCATTGTGGATGAATCAACAAACTTCCATCCCCACCCCCTTAGGTTTCCAAAAGCCGAGAGGCAACCCCTACCCACCCTACCCCAACTAAGGATGGCAACGGGGCGGGTTTCAGGGCGGGGATTAGTCCCCCCGTCCCTGTCCCCGCTTAAAAACCTACAGGGATTTAAACGGGGATCCCTATCAGCTAATCGAGGAAAACCGTGCGGAAACAAGTATCCCCGTTTAGTATAAACAGATTTCGCCGCAGGGATCTCCGTCACTGTTTAAACTTTACCACGAATCTACAAGCCTAGGAAAATGATTTACTAAATTACATACATTCTCAAATCCATTCTCTAAACATATTCGAAAGAAAATTAAAGTCCTAAAATCGAAATGCATCCAAAATATTAACAGTTGAAATGTTAAAGTATATATATACGACCAAACATAAGAAATACTTTATCTATATATAATATATTATTTATTACTATATTGTTTACTAAATAATCATAAAGTAAAAATAAATTTGGGGATATTTTCGGGGATACAATAAGGGAAATATTCGGGGATATAATCGGGTAATCGGGTTGGGGATTGGTCCCCCCGTCCCCGTTTAAAATAAGCGGGTTTTCCCTTTCCTGTCCCCGTCCCCGGTTATCGTCCCCAAACCCACCCCATTTATTTCATGTTTCGGGTTCCCCATTGATTTTGGATTTTTGCCACCCTTAACCCTAACCCAACCCCTCACCCCCTTTTTTCTCTCTTCGCTCTATCTCTCTCTTATTTTTTTTACTTTATTAATTATTTAGTAAAATAAAAGTGTGGGTATTACTGGATAAAACATAGTGGATGATTTGAGTTGGTTTGGATAAGATAGTGGAAACTGATGTGGCAATTGGGTTCAAATTGAACCATAGTGAATGATCTTAGCTTTTCACTCATACATAACTCTATTTTTTAATCCAAATACATTTTAACTTATTTACTTTTTGACTTTTACACCATATAACCTAATCTAAACACTTTTATAAAAATGCCCTAGGACGCATTCTGGAGGTACGGGGGCTTCGATCCCGGGCTGCATGCTTTGGCAGTCGGGCTTCGGCCCAAAATTGCCGAGGATTAGTCTGGGCCCAATGTGGTCTGGGATACCTCTTCAAAAAAAAAAAAAACACTTTTATAAAAGGATTGCTATCTTCAGTACTCACTTAAATATATTGAATCTTACTTTTGAGTCCCACATATACACTCACATGATCAACTTCCACAATATATATGTCCTTATAGAATTGACCTTTATGAAAAGTCATTTTTACCATTACAATAAATTTAATAATAACAAAAAGGGTTAATTTCACATATGCCCTTGCTAAAGCTTGAAATATCATATTTGCTCAACCTAATCTACAAATATCATATATACCCTTTTAATCCAAATATGAAATTGGGTAATGTTTTCAATCTGTTGTGGCTTTTCTTGCTGTTGGGTAAGGTCGCCGATTTATGCGTTGATTTTTAATAATGATTATGGATGCGTTGTAGAAAGTTAATGATGGAGGATACATTAGATAATACCATCGATGAAACCTCTAAACCAATATGGGAGAACATGCCTGAGTCTTCTATAATCGAGTATGTTTATGCGATTTTTTTAATGTAATTTTTTTAAGTACTACCTATTATTATTTGATGACGTGTGTATTACTAAATGCTATTACTTTTTATTTTATTTAATGTTCAATTACAGGCGTATCCCCTGGTCTAAATACAAGCTTAAATTGAAATATGTGGCGTTTACTAGCTCAATTGATCAAAAGATCTCGTGTGAAAGAAGTTGACGAAAACCATTTGGGTTCTTTTATTTATAAGATGAACAGTAGATGTTTGTTTGGAACTGCCCGGCTGCAAGCAGAGTATCGCTCGTGATCCTTCTGTGCAGAACCGCCTTGTCAATGTTGTTTTTGTGATAGAGGTTTTATTTTTGTTGGGTGTTTGGCCCTGTTGCTTTCTGTTCTTTTAAGAAGAATATTTTACGCTGTAGAATGCTTTTCTAATCCTAGTAATAGCATCTATCAGTTTTCAAGCTACTGTTTTCCATATGCATTTTCTTTGTCATTTTGTGCATATAAGCAATTGTTTTTCAAGCGACTATTAATTCATTCATATTTCCATTTGCCAATTCTGTATGCTTTAGTAAACTTTTTGGTTAGTTTCACCTTGGTCTTTTATTGGATTCATGATTAGATTGAAAAAATGTTTTTGGAATATTAATCAAGGATTTCGTCCCTGACACGCAGTGAGAAAATGAAGATAGAGGAACAAAAAGTAATTTTCTTACGAGATAAAAATTTATGTGAGATAAAAATGAAGTATTGATAGAAATTCTTATGAGAGATACTTGTTTTTTGTTGAAGTATCTAGTAGAAATTCATGTGAGATAAGAGCGGTTAACCAAGAAGATGTTATGATTTATTCAACTATTTTTAATAACTTAATTTAATTTAAAATGATAAAAATTTGATAAAAATAATTATTTGTGGGTAAATATGATATTTGTATAGGTTAGGAAGGGTATATATGATATTTATGGATTAGTCTTAAAAAATGTATAATAGTCATTCAACTATTTTTTATTATTAAACCTAATTTAAAAATGATTAAAAATTAATAAAATTGTTATTTGGATAAATATGATATTTTGATATGTTAGAAAATGTATATATAATATTTGTAGATTAGGTTGGACAAATATGATATTTTAAGCTATAACAAGGGCATATGTGGAATTAACCCTACACAAAAAATACTTTTTAAAAAAACAATCCCACATAACTCTCTGTTTGCAATTAATTGGTTATCTCTGTTTGGCAGTAACCCTACCCTGTATATTATTCATCCTCCTCTTCTTCTTTTTCTTCTTCTTCCCTGATTCATCCATACAAATATCCAAAACCAGAAGCTATTTGCTGTCAAATTCCACATCTGACGGTCCTTAATCACTCACTTCGAATCCGGTGGAAGAGTTTGCAAAGTAATCAGGGAGAACAACCCAATCACAGTTCTGGGCAATACAAAGGTACATCTCTTTTGCCCTAATTTCTCTGTTTTTCCCCCTAAAATTGGGATTAATCTATTGCTAATCTTACAAACTCCTGCTGCTTGTGTAATTCATAGTGTCACATTTTGTAATTTCTATTTTAGAGATTTTTGTTAGTGATTGCCTTATTGTAATTGTTTGGTTGACATCAGATGTAGTTTAAGATGAAAAATCACTTGCAAAAATCTTATAAGGAAATCAATGTTGTTAATCTTAGTACACAAGAACATGACCTAGGTTAGTGTCTTCAAGTTATCGTCATCCTGTTAATCAACAAGATAGATACATTTCGACAAGCTTAGGTTCGGCCCCAGGTGTTAGAAAGCCTTGTGTTCCGCCACTGCTAGAAACCCACATTTTCCGCCACGGTTGCATATCTCCATCTTCAGTCGGGCAACTATATATATTATATCAAAGAAAATAAAATAAGAAAACCCTTTCCTTGCTTAACTCAACAGTTTCAGAAAACCCTAAAAGCTTACATTGTTCTGTTTTCTTTCAAACCCGAATTGCTACTTTTCCTGTATTCATTTATCTCCAAGTCTTTTTCTATTTTGTTTTGTGTACATGAATTGATGCTATTCTTGATTTAATTAAACCGTTGATAAAAACTTGATCTTTTTCTGAGTTTATAGGTTAGTTATATACTTTCATTCAAGCCCTTTTTGTCGGAGTTTGAGATGTTGTGTTCCAGGGATGTATGCTACTTGAGTAGCAAAAAGTTATAGCCATGCTTACATAATGCACAAGAGAAAAAGAGCATAACATAGGAGTGGTTTTTACAGATATAGCCTCTCTACCCCTTGGGGCATAAGTAAGGTCTGTGTGGATCTTACTCTCCCCCAAATCCTACTATGTGTGGGACTTGCTGGTATTGTTTTGTTTAGAAAGAGAAGAGCATACAATGGTATATTTACACGCCTTTAATCGTTTTGTTGAAGTGGATGGATTTTATTCTTCCCATGTGAGTATAACAACCAAAAGTCATGGGCATTCATATCCACGTTTACTAGGAGGTGATATCACACTGGTTCTAGTTTCTAAATGTTAGTTGTACTTCTTTTGTGTGTGCGCGTGTGTGTTCTTGCTTTAGTTTATGCTTGTTCCGCCTCTTGTCCTTTTATTTTTTCCTCTTTTGTCTTGCCATTTCTTCTTTTTATGAAAGGCAAATAGAATGAAGGGAAGATGGATGGATGTGAGAGGGGAATAGAACCTGATTTTTTGTACTTTTAGGGGGCGGTTGATAAGCAAGGCAGGACAGGACGGGACAAAAACTTGTTGTGCCATTGGTAAGCAAGGCAGGACAGGACTGGGCAAAAACTTGGTGTGCCATGTTTGGTGCAACATTATATTGAGACAGAACGAGACCGAGTGGGACAAAAATACACTTTTTCTATTCCACTAAAGTTATTGGAACACAATCAGGAAGATGAGATAAGATTGTTAAATTACTAACTACCCATGCCAAATTAAAACCCCTAAACCTTCCATAGTTATTTCACCTGCCTATCTAACTCTCACCTATTGCTTCAATTTATTTATCCCAAAATGAATTTCTAGCTCCTTACGTATCTTTGTCCTTCAGTGATATAGCACATGTTCAAAAGCATACTATATCAATCTACTTTAACCGAATGTTTGCTTAATTCAGTGTAATTGTTTTCTAACCACAGATAATCAGGTTAAGGTACAACTTAAGGGATGGCTGATGGAGAGGAGGACTTGCCAAGGGATGCAAAGATTGTTAAAACATTGCTGAAATCAATGGGGGTTGAAAACTACGAACCTCGTGTCGTTCACCAGTTTCTAGAATTGTGGTATCGATACGTGGTGGACGTTTTAACCGATGCACAGGTGTACTCGGAACATGCCGGAAAGTCTTCTATCGATTCTGATGACGTCAAGCTTGCTATTCAGTCAAAAGTCAATTTCAGCTTCTCGCAACCCCCTCCACGAGAGGTAATGCCACTCGACTATACCCTCGTGTGCTTTGCGTTTTGCTACATCTTGAAGTTTTTATCTTGTTTCCATGCTTTTGAATTTTTTTGGGGAAGGTATGCATAAAATTAAACTATTCTTGGTGAAAAAGAGTCTGAGGGTAAGATGTAAGGAAGTGTTTGGTACATAGAGGTAGCGTTTCGTACGCAAACTAGATGGGATTGGACAGGACAAGACAAAATTGAATTAATAGACTGTCCTAACTCCTACGTTTGGTACAACTAGAACAGAATTGGACAAAAACTGTAAAATGATGGGATTACCCCTAAAATGTTATTTGTTGCTTTTTTTTTTGAACGAAGTTATTTGTTACTTTTTATTATATAATTCTTACACAAAATTAAAAATACATATTCTATTGCATTATCTATTTTTATTTTTTATTGCTCTCTTCATTGTTTCAGGAAAACTAAAAAAAATGCATTATTTATCTTTTATTTTTTATTTTAAAAACATATCATTTACTTCAAAAAAAATATATTTAACTTTACATTATTTTGAGAAAAAAATCATTTTACCTTTAAATTATATGTTTTTAAAAAAAATATATTATTTTACTTTTAAAAATATATAATTTTGATTTAAGAAACTTACTAATTTTAAAAATATATCTTTTAAAAAATACGTTATTAAAGATATATTAGTTTTACTTCTAAAAGATATATAACTTAAAGATATATATTATTTCATTTTAAAACTATATTATTTTACTTTTATAAAAAAATATTATATGTATATCATCTACGACTAAGGATCAATACATCAATGGTATAGAGAAAAAGGTTGGATTTTAGGTATGAGATTAAGTTTTTGTCTCATGTTGTCCAACTTGATTTTTGTCCCATGGCATGCCAAACATGGGACTATATATTTTTGTCCAGTCCCATGCTGTCTGCATACCAAACACACCCAGAGTGAACAAGATGGAATAGGAGTGCACGGGTGAGAGTCTGAGGTGGGAGAAAGAATTGTGGAAGAATTCAAGGTTTTAATTGACAAGGGTAGTATAGTAATTTACCAATCTTGTTTCATCTCCCTGATTTTTGTTTCACCAAATTGGTGGCATACAATCTCTATCATGTTATAGTCCATTGTCGTACAAAACATGGGACAACGAGTTTTTGTTTTTCCTGTTATGCTTACCAAATACAAGCCTTACCTCTATTCCAAGATATAGAGGTTGTTTCCAAGAAGACCCCCCCGACTTCCATGAAGTGTTTCGTAAAAAATATAGTTTGCACACTTATAAGCTACGGCTTTGGAAAAAAATGGGGTTTTTAGCACAACATTATAACATAAAGGCAAGATAGACCCTACTCCTGGTACCAGGTTATAAACATACATTTGAAAATATTTATTTATTTTTCCTTTAATAGGTTCTACTAGAATTGGCAAGGAACAGGAACAAAATTCCGTTGCCGAAGTCGATAGCTGGACCAGGGATGGCGCTGCCCCCGGAGGCCGATACCTTGATCCATCCAAATTATCAGCTTGTGATCCCGAGAAAGCGAACAAGCGAGGCTGTTGAAGAAACAGAGGAAGAGGAAGAAGCTAGTGAGTCTAAGTCGCAAGAACAGAGGACCGATTTGCCACAAACTACTCCTCAACGGGTTTCCTTTCCTCTCGGCCCAAAACGCGCAAGGTGAAACCAATTCATAAGTTCATAAAGGGCGTTTTATGTCACGTTTATTTTTAGTCTTTGTTTAAGTAGTTTATTTGGTGCTGCTTAAAGCAAATGTTACATTGTTATCAATGTTTGTTATATGTTATCTATGTAGGCAAAACCGAAACTTTGGTATGTTAGATGTGTGTGTGTAATGAACATTTTCTTTTGAAGTATATACCTTTATTTAAGGCAAATACTCATGTATACTTCTCATCTTTGGTGAGGTTTGAACCCTGACCTCTTGAAAATTTAGGCCCAACTGGTAATTTGGTACTGCTCCGCTAATGATCCTTTCGGAAATATATCGATCCAACAATGTCGATGATCCAACAATGTAGTCATTATTTCTACTTATAATTGGTACAATATGTCGATCCACTTTGGGAAAAAGGTGGTTCTAAAATAAAAAGGTAAAAAGTAAAATCCGAGTCTACTGTCACATACACTTAAAACCGTTGGTAGACATGTCTTCAATGGGTCAAGTATGCATTGCCCGCTATGATGAGGTATCATTCCGTGAATCTTCATCAATAAGTTCCCCTTCAAACAACCGTTCTCTTGCCTTTGTTGACTGAAGTACACGCAATCAAAGATCATTATCAGGTTATTGTGTAACGCGGTATCAAAACAAAAACAAATTTGTGGGTCGAGTTAAGAACCTGTTTTTCCCAGTTAGTCAAACATGTCACTAGAGTAAGCAGAACACATTGCACGACTCCTCCACTCATTAGTCCGCTCCATAATCCTTCACCGTTCAGGTGCAACACAAAACCAAGGACTAGAGCCATAGGGATTCCAACGATATAATAGGACCCAAGATTAATGTACGCTGCAATATGTTGCCACCCACTCCCTCTTGCAACCCCTGCTTAGTAAACCAATATTCATGAGTGAACCCCTTATGGTTTTGAAGATCTAGTAGAGTTAGTTAAGGTTTCAGCCATAAGAACCTGAAAGAATGGCTGCTGTTGTGTCTGCAAATATCGAGAAACATAGAATAAGAGTGATGTTGCTAGCATACTCGACTAAATCCTTCTCGTTACCAAATGCGTAACCCAGAACCGAACGGGTGCAGAAGAGAGTTGTGCTGGCCATGATCACTTCGACTGCTCCAAGAATTGATACGGCCAAGATAGCCATTTTCGCAGCCTTGGGATTCCGAGCTCCTAATTCGTTAGCGACCCGTGTACTGCAAAAGGGCAAGTTTTAATTTGGGAATAATTCGCTTGGACAAAAGATGAAACAGGTTGAGAGCGAACCATGCAGCCGAACCAAATGAGTAAGGTATGTAGGAGTGCAAGGCATTAACCGTTAGACTGTTGCAAAAGATGATAAATTTAGTCAAAGATCGATTTTTAAATAACGTTGCAACTTTTAAGGGTTTAGATTACCATATTGAAAGCACGGAAGTCTCTAACTTGGGATTCGGCAAGAGCCCGGATAGCAAAACAACAATCTCGTACGACCACCATTTAAGACTACAAAACAGAAGTATAATAGGCATGTTACACTGTAAAAAGATAAAAACCATCCATATTTCAAAGACCATTTTGGATTTTACCAAACCATGATAGCAGACGGGATGGCAAAACGAAAGAACTCCTTGATGGTTGGAAAAACATCACCTGAATACGTAACACGGGTTCTTTCACATGATTTGGATCGGTACACATAAACCCCCAAAAGAATCGCATTCAAGGTGTAGGAGATTCCGATGGCTAACGCGGCTCCAGCAGCCCCGAGTCCCAACCAAAACACTAGAGACCAACATACTGGTACATGAACAACAAGTACTACGACTGAGCTCCAAAGCATTGGCAACACGATACTTTGCGATTGAAGGTAGCGCATGAGCAATTGGAGAATGGCATAAGGGAAAAGGGCGGGGATGAGGGAGACTGAGAATTTACGAGCATCGGCTGAAATCGAAGGATCTTGACCGAGAACAATTAGGAGTTTGTCGATGTAGATCCATAAGATAGAAATAGGTAAACAGACGAAAAGGAGAGAGATTATGGCGACAAAAGTATCGGTTCCAACCTTCCTATATTGGCCTGCTCCGTAAGCTTGCCCGCATAAAGTTTCCAATGCACCTGCCATTCCGAACTGTTTATGGAATATTTAGTTTTCCAATCGTATAAGTAACAGTAAGACCAATGAGCTAGTTGTCGACTCATAGCTATGTATTAGCTGCTAAACGAATCATGTTTGATAATTGACAAAATTAAAAAGAAACATAATCCAAAATGAATAACAAAAAAGTTCTTATTTTTTGCGAGTTTTAGAAAAATTTCGTGAGTTTTAGAAAATTTACATTGGGGGATGGTTGTTTTGTGTAACACCCTAAAAATCGGGGCGAACAAAAACTTTCATTTGATAGAAAGGTGGTATATAAATGTAACGCCATGGCGTGAGCTCTTCCCAAAATGGGGTATAAGTAATGTATAATTACAATGTTTGTAATTGAATGAGTAAATACAATAACCTAACTAGTCTAGCTCCACTTAGGTAGAAGACTACAAAAGGGTTATCGTACGCCAAAGCCTCGCGACCCAAAAGGTCGGTCTCTCATCTTTTCCCCCATGCTCACTCTAGTCCAAAGCCTACTTGGGAGCGACGTCCCGAGTACCTGAGAGACACATCGACACCAAACAAGTGTTAGGCTAAAGGAGCCTAGTGAGTTGTACAAGTAATATCATACGCGTAATGCATATAAGGCATGTGAGATATACATGATCATAATAGAAATGCAATTTGACATATTAAACCGGTTTATTATAATCTTCGGAAACAATGGGAGCGACCCATTTCCCCCAACCAGTACGCCATCATTCGTTACTTCCGAACACCTCGATGCCATATCTAACATGACACCATCAGAGGCCCGCGCACCAAGGAGCAACCCGAGGGCCGGCGACATAGGGGCATTCCTATTTCAGAACCTCCCAAGACTGTTCGGTGAGGAAATACTGCATTGGTTCGTCCATGTCGTTTAGTTACAAGCAACCCCGATGTCATATCAACCATGACACCATCAGAGGCGTACGCATAAGGTCCAAATATTCATGCCTCGATGTCATATCAACCATGGCACCATCAGAGGCGTATTCGTACTGTCTTGAAAGACTCATACTAATTCTCAACCTTTCTCAGGTAATTACGAGGGTCTCATGCCCTTCATTCATTCCTCGTCGAGTTAACATTTCTCGGAATTCATTTCTTTCACATTGTTTCATGGCAACATAACAACACGTATATTCCATGTATATATACAACTAGCACATAACACAGTGACGTAGTTCGCACTTTAGTAGCATACAGATACCTACTCAATGCACATAATGATCCGCTCATATCGTTCATACAAATACCATTGTTCATACATTTCATGGCAAATCCCAAGCTAACAACTTATGGTCCCATCCATAATAACATTTCTTACAAGGACCACACATAGTATGTAAATCAAGCAAGATATAGATATATTCATCAAGATGATGTGCCCTCAGTTTTAACAAAATGATTTTCAACAACTCACCTTAGGGTTTTGTACTAAAACCCCCAAATTCCAAGATTAGGTCAAATACGAGCACGAACCTAAAATCAAGTAAATCGAACCCTAGGTTAGTTCATAATCCTTATTATATGCATAGATCCAACCTACAAGGGTTCAATCGAAGCTTACCGAGTGAGATCCAACTAAAACCCTAGGTTTTGGGTTTCCCTCCTTTCAAGCAACAATGGTGGAGAAGGGATGAGTGGAGAAGATGAAGTAGGTGAGGTGTGGTTCCCCAATCGAGCTAGCTCCAAGTGTAGATCCAACCTCAAGATCTTGAAGAGCTTTGAAAATGGAGAATGTAGGAAGAAAAATCGCCAAAATCGGACAAGGGATGAGAGAGTTGTGGCCAAATGAAGTGAGGAAGGGTTTAAAACCCGTTTTCTGAAAACAACAGCTGCCTAGCGATCGCTAGGCTTGAGGGCTAGCGATCGCTAGCTAGGTTCATTCCAGGTCGAGAGCGCGATCGCGAGCAAAAACAGCAGATGCCTAATTTGTACCTAGCGATCGCTAGGGTCATGGCTAGCGATCGCTAGCATCTGATCGAATTGAGTTCCATTTTGTTTCGGCCATAACTTCTTCGTTATAGCTCCGTTTTCGATTCCGAAAGAACCGTTGGACTCGTAATTGGATTTCCTAACATATTAGACCATAAAATGCATGATTTGATCTAAAATTCAAGTTTCCATATTTTATCAAAGAGTCGTTATTACACCGGAATCACGGGTGTTACAATCCTCCCCACCTAATTAAAATTTCGTCCCCGAAATTGTTACACCTACGCGAACATCCGCGGGTATCTCCGCTTCATGTCTTCCTCGGCCTCCCACGTGACGTTAGCACCTCGGTGGTGCTTCCATTGGACTTTGACCATCGTCACCTCTTTATGGCGTAGTTTCTTCGTTTTCCTTTCTAGGATGGCTTCCGGTTCTTCTATGCATCGGTTACCGTTGTCAACTCGAATCTCCGATAGAGGAATGACGCTCTCCTCCTCGGCTAGACACTTCCGCAAATAACATACGTGAAAGGTGGGATGTATCCCATCCATTTCGGGCGGTAGTTCTAACCGATAGGCTTGTAGTCCAACCTTTTCTAAAATGGTAAACGGTCCTAGGAAACGTGGGCTAAGTTTCCCCCGTTTCCCGAACCGTATGATACCGTTCCAAGGAGACACTTTCAACATCACGCGTTCTCCTACTTGGAAGTCTACGGGGCGACGTTTCTTGTCGGCATAGCTCTTTTGTCGGTCTTGGGCGGCTTTCAGGCGTTCGCGGATACCCTTTACTTTGTCCGCCGTCTCTTGTATGATTTCGGGTCCCGCAAATTGCTTTTCACCCGCCTCCAACCAACACGTCGGTGTTCTACATTTCCGTCCGTATAGTGCCTCGAACGGTGCCATCCCGATGCTAGAATGGTAACTGTTGTTGTAGGCAAATTCCACCAATGGTAGGTGTGTATCCCAATTTCCCCCGAAGTCGATCACGCACGACCGCAACATATCCTCTAGCGTCTGAATCGTCCGTTCGCTTTGTCCGTCGGTTTGAGGGTGGTAAGCGGTGCTCAACTTGAGTCTTGTACCCAAGCCCTCTTGTAATCCATGCCAAAACTGGGAAGTAAATCGGCTATCTCTATCCGAAACAATCGATAAGGGTACACCGTGTCTTCTCACGATCTCCTTTATGTAGAGCTTGGCCAATTTATCCATGGGTAGAGTTTCACGCATCTCGAGAAAGTGAGCACTCTTCGTGAGTCGGTCCACGATCACCCAAATAGTGTCGTGACCCCTCAAGGTTCTCGGTAGCTTGGTCACGAAGTCCATGGTAATATGCTCCCACTTCCATTCCGGGATGTCTAGGGGTTGCAAGCTTCCATAGGGCTTTTGGTGTTCCGCCTTGACTTGAAGGCATGTGACACACTTCTCGACATAACTAGCCACATCAAGTTTCATGACCGGCCACCAATAGTTCATTTTCAAGTCCCGATACATCTTGGTGCTCCCGGGATGTATGGAATACTTGGATTTGTGGGCATCCTCCAAGAGCAATTCCCGGTTGCCACCAAGTTTCGGGACCCAAACTCGGCCTTTAAACAGTTTAAGCCCGCGCTATCCTCGGTCACCAACTCCTTTTGCTTCACCATCACCTCATCCTTGAGGTTTTCTTCTCGAAGGGCTTCCGTTTGACTCGCCTTGATCCTTTCCATCAAACTCGACACCACGCTAATCCGGTTAAGGGTCACACCAACGCTATCACCATAGTTCTTACGGCTCAAGGCGTCGGCGACTACGTTCGCCTTACCGGGGTGGTACAATAACTCGCAGTCATAGTCCTTTAGTAGCTCGAGCCATCTCCTTTGCCGCATGTTGAGCTCCTTTTGGTCGAAAATGTGTTGGAGACTTTTGTGATCGGTGTATAGCGTACACTTGGTTCCGTAAAGGTAGTGTCGCCACAACTTCAAAGCAAACACCACCGCCGCTAACTCCAAATCGTGCACCGGATAATTCCTTTCGTGATCCTTCAACTGTCGAGAGGCGTAGGAGATCACCTTGCCTCGTTGCATGAGCACGCACCCGAGTCCCATCTTGGACGCGTCGCTATAGACCACGAAGTCTTCCGTCCCGTCCGGTAATGATAGAATCGGCGCTTGACATAACTTTTTCTTGAGTGTTTGAAAGGCCTCTTCTTATTTATCGGTCCATAGAAACTTGGCGTTCTTCTTCGTTAGCACCGTAAGCGACGAAGCGATCTTCGAGAAATCTTGAATGAATCTTCGGTAGTAACCCGCTAAGCCTAGAAAGCTTCGTATTTCTGACGGGTTCGTTGGCGACTTCCAACTCATCATGGCCTCGATCTTCGCCGGATCCACTTTGATCCCGTCTCGTGACACCACATGGCCTAGAAATTGTACCTCGTGGAGCCAAAATTCGCACTTGGAGAATTTGGCATACAATTTCTCGTCTCTAAGCACGCTCAACACCTCTCGTAAGTGTCGTTCATGTTCGGCCTCATCCTTGGAGTAGACTAAGATATCGTCGATAAAGACTATAACCGACTTATCTAAGAATGGTCTACATACTCGGTTCATCAAGTCCATGAATACCGCTGGTGCGTTGGTCAAACCAAACGGCATTACCAAGAACTCATAGTGCCCATATCTCGTTCGGAAGGCCGTCTTAGGCACGTCGTCCTCCTTCACCCTAACTTGGTGATATCCGGATCGTAGATCAATCTTCGAGAAGCACCCGGCACCTTGTAGTTGATCGAAGAGGTCGTCGATCCGAGGTAAGGGTATTTGTTCTTTACCGTTCTCTTGTTTAGTTCACGATAGTCGATGCACATTCTCATGGAGCCGTCCTTCTTTTTGACGAAAAGGACCGGTGCTCCCCACGGTGACGAACTCGGTCGGATAAACCCTTTCTCGGAGAGCTCTTGCAATTGCGTCATCATCTCCTTCATCTCGGTCGGAGCCAATCGGTACGGAGCACGCGCGATCGGAGCCGCTCCGGTGTAAGGTCAATGTGGAACTCCACTTGGCGTTCCGGTGGTAATCCGGGCAAATCTTCCGGAAAGACGTCCGGAAAGTCCCGCACCACGTTCACATCGGCGAGCTCTTTCTTCTCTAACTTAGTATCGATGACGTAAGCTAAAAAGGAGGTGCATCCCTTGGCTAGGCACTTCCTTGCCTTAACCATCGAGATGGTCGTGTAGGCGCCCTTCTTCTTATCCCCATACACGGTAATCGGTTTTCCGTTAGACGCCGGTAACGTGACCATCTTTTTGCCGCAACCTATGTTGGCGTCGTGTGCGCGCAACCAATCGATCCCTAGCACTACGTCGAAACTACCGACATTCATGGGTATGAGGGTAGCGGAGAAAGGTTCTCCATCTAACTCTATAGTGCACCTCTCAAAGCAATCCCGGACGGTCAGAAGAAATCCGCCCGCTACTTCTACTACTAACGCATCAGATAGTGGAGTGGTAGGCATAGTGAATTTCCTAGCTAAAGTGTCATGCACAAAAGAGCGTTCGGCACCCGTATCGAAAAGAATAAGCGCAGGTATGGAGTTAACGAGAAACGTACCCGATACAAGATCGGATGCCTCTCTCGCCTCCGTGGCCGTCATCTGAAAGGCTCGGCTAGTCACCTTCGGCGGGTTTCCTCCCTTCGCAACCGGACCGCTTGGACCCCCGGTGGTCGCTTTCTTGAACTTCGGGCAAGCGTCCCGATAATGCCCCGGTTCCTTGCATTCATAACAAACCGCCACTCGGACAACGCAGTCTCGAGCCAAGTGACCCCTCTTACCACATTTCCCACAAGTGTCGCTCGCGGGAGGGTCACGTCGGCATAGTCCAAAATGCTTGCTTCGGCACCGGTTGCACCACTTTGCTTCATTCCGGTTTCCACCTCGTCTCCCCTCTGGAAAGTCTTGCTCGGTCGGGCCGACATGGCGGCCTCCTCAAACTTCCTCTTTTGCCCGGCTTGATATCCCTCTACCCGGGCTTGGGTGATGTCGTCCTCAATCCTCATCGATTCCTCGATCGCCTCATGGAGGGTGGTGACCCTTGCGATCCTCACCGCCGATCTTATCTCGGCCGGTAACCCACGAGAATAGGCCTTGATCTTTGCCTTCTCGTCGGGAGCCAAGTGCTCCACCATCCCAAGCTTCTCCATAAAGTCCTTTGCGTAAAAGGAAATGGGGTTGTTGCCTTTCTTCAGTCCTCGGAATTCGTCCTCGATCTTGTCAAGGGCTCGCTCGCTACAGTATTTCTCGAGCATCTTCTTCTTGAACTCGGCCCACGAGAGCCTAGCGTACACCTCCGGCGTGAGGGAAGAGCGGGTCAAGTTCCACCACGTGAGGGCCTCGCCCTTAAGAAGGTGGGATGCGAACTTGACTCGTTGGGAAGAGTCGCACTCACTAGCCTCGAAGGCCATCTCCATCTCGCGGAGCCAATTCAAGCACACGACCGGGTCGGTACATCCCCGGAACTCCGGCGGTTTACACCCCAAGAAGTTCTTGTAGGAGCACCCTTAGTTTTCCCCTTCTCCTTGTCCCCGGTGACTCGGGTCTCCTCGGTGACCACCACCACCTCCGCATCCCCCGACGCCGTAGCGGCGTTCTCTCCCACCGTCTCATTGCGTCGGTGGCTAGCATCACGATCCTCCAACATTTTCATGAAGGACTCTTGTTGTTTGCTCATGGCCTCGTTCACGGCCTTCATCACACTATCGAGCATCCTCATCTCCGGGGTCACCTCGGTTAGGACCGGGTTTGGATCCTCGAGATTTACCCTTGGTACATGCTCCGTTCCCCCACCGAGGACGGGAGGCCTCGGTGGACTCTCAACCGTCTCGACCCGAACATGTTGGTCGGCGGTCGAAGCGGTTTGGTCGGGTGGTCCTCTCGCGGCGCCCGTTTGACTACGGGTATTCGCCATTCAATCTGTAATACACAATGCACGAGAATAGGATAAGAATAGACTACTTACGAACCTCAACATTTATCATCATCATAATAACAGTTACTCAAACACTCGCGTACAACGCATTCATAGATCAGTAGCTAAGTGATTTATGAACTAATCATACATAAGCATCCTCGTTACCATCACCACAATTTTGAATAAACGTGAATTCGCAATCCTATTGCTCTCCCCACCTAAGGTTCTACCCAAGGTATGTATCGCATCACTAGTTTGCTAAGTTTAAGTCTAGGCATACTACAGTGATTACCTAGTTCGCTTAAACTAAAGCTCTGATACCAACTTGTAACACCCTAAAAATCGGGGCGAACAAAAACTTTCATTTGATAGAAAGGTGGTATATAAATGTAACGCCATGGCGTGAGCTCTTCCCAAAATGGGGTATAAGTAATGTATAATTACAATGTTTGTAATTGAATGAGTAAATACAATAACCTAACTAGTCTAGCTCCACTTAGGTAGAAGACTACAAAAGGGTTATCGTACGCCAAAGCCTCGCGACCCAAAAGGTCGGTCTCTCATCTTTTCCCCCATGCTCACTCTAGTCCAAAGCCTACTTGGGAGCGACGTCCCGAGTACCTGAGAGACACATCGACACCAAACAAGTGTTAGGCTAAAGGAGCCTAGTGAGTTGTACAAGTAATATCATACGCGTAATGCATATAAGGCATGTGAGATATACATGATCATAATAGAAATGCAATTTGACATATTAAACCGGTTTATTATAATCTTCGGAAACAATGGGAGCGACCCATTTCCCCCAACCAGTACGCCATCATTCGTTACTTCCGAACACCTCGATGCCATATCTAACATGACACCATCAGAGGCCCGCGCACCAAGGAGCAACCCGAGGGCCGGCGACATAGGGGCATTCCTATTTCAGAACCTCCCAAGACTGTTCGGTGAGGAAATACTGCATTGGTTCGTCCATGTCGTTTAGTTACAAGCAACCCCGATGTCATATCAACCATGACACCATCAGAGGCGTACGCATAAGGTCCAAATATTCATGCCTCGATGTCATATCAACCATGGCACCATCAGAGGCGTATTCGTACTGTCTTGAAAGACTCATACTAATTCTCAACCTTTCTCAGGTAATTACGAGGGTCTCATGCCCTTCATTCATTCCTCGTCGAGTTAACATTTCTCGGAATTCATTTCTTTCACATTGTTTCATGGCAACATAACAACACGTATATTCCATGTATATATACAACTAGCACATAACACAGTGACGTAGTTCGCACTTTAGTAGCATACAGATACCTACTCAATGCACATAATGATCCGCTCATATCGTTCATACAAATACCATTGTTCATACATTTCATGGCAAATCCCAAGCTAACAACTTATGGTCCCATCCATAATAACATTTCTTACAAGGACCACACATAGTATGTAAATCAAGCAAGATATAGATATATTCATCAAGATGATGTGCCCTCAGTTTTAACAAAATGATTTTCAACAACTCACCTTAGGGTTTTGTACTAAAACCCCCAAATTCCAAGATTAGGTCAAATACGAGCACGAACCTAAAATCAAGTAAATCGAACCCTAGGTTAGTTCATAATCCTTATTATATGCATAGATCCAACCTACAAGGGTTCAATCGAAGCTTACCGAGTGAGATCCAACTAAAACCCTAGGTTTTGGGTTTCCCTCCTTTCAAGCAACAATGGTGGAGAAGGGATGAGTGGAGAAGATGAAGTAGGTGAGGTGTAGTTCCCCAATCGAGCTAGCTCCAAGTGTAGATCCAACCTCAAGATCTTGAAGAGCTTTGAAAATGGAGAATGTAGGAAGAAAAATCGCCAAAATCGGACAAGGGATGAGAGAGTTGTGGCCAAATGAAGTGAGGAAGGGTTTAAAACCCGTTTTCTGAAAACAACAGCTGCCTAGCGATCGCTAGGCTTGAGGGCTAGCGATCGCTAGCTAGGTTCATTCCAGGTCGAGAGCGCGATCGCGAGCAAAAACAGCAGATGCCTAATTTGTACCTAGCGATCGCTAGGGTCATGGCTAGCGATCGCTAGCATCTGATCGAATTGAGTTCCATTTTGTTTCGGCCATAACTTCTTCGTTATAGCTCCGTTTTCGATTCCGAAAGAACCGTTGGACTCGTAATTGGATTTCCTAACATATTAGACCATAAAATGCATGATTTGATCTAAAATTCAACTTTCCATATTTTATCAAAGAGTCGTTATTACACCGGAATCACGGGTGTTACATTTTGCATTTAAGAAAGCCATTCACAGTGATAATGGATATGTTTGTTTGGAACCTATTGTTATAACTTCACTATATATTTTTTTTTTACCATTTTACCCTTAAATGATGAAAATTAACTTATATGAAATGTAAAATACTATAAAACTCTAAAAGTACATATAAAAAAGTTGCCAAAATTCTATCACGAGGAGCATACTTGGAAAAAGAAAAATACTCTGGTACGTATTGAAAAACATATTGAAGTAGTAGTATTTTAAAGAATTAATTTATCGTTTATCAAACAAATGATTTTCAATCAGGCAAAAGAACTAACTTAATAGTTGTCAAACATGGCCTAAGTAACCAAAATTAATTTTGAACAAGTGTTGGGTGAAATTTTTTGGAAAAGAGGGCATTACAAGAAGGCTGAAGCCGGTGACGTTGGTGAGGGAGGTAGCAACCGCGGTAGCTGCGAGTTCAAGTTCACCAAGGTGACCAACCATCGACACGGAAGCCACCAGCAATAGGTTCTGTGACACCGTCACTACCACCAACGGCAATGCTATGTAACAAGTTTTCTTCACCTCCTCCGCCAATACAACCGCCCATCTCCGCCGCACCTCCGCTGTCAACAGCAACCCCTCCTCCATCATCACTCTCCCTTCTTCCTTTGTTGAGTTGTGGTAGAAAATACTAATCATTTATATATTAACTTGTGATGCGCGCTTAACCAAGAAATAGAAGTTGGTGAGAAATAAATTTTCAATTACGCACTAATCATGTGATCAATTTTCATAATGGGAATCAAATATTCAAATCTATTTTGTTTGTTATTGCGTCCACATTGGAGGTGTTTCGTGAGGTTTTTCATGAGATTTTTACAAGAACTTCCACTGTGGGACAGAGATTCTTGTCTACTCACATGTTTTTACTGGAACCAGGTGCTTGAACAAGAACCCAGGTTCTTATAATAATTTCATTTTCTGTTATATAATCATTTACATAAATAAAAATTATATTATAAATAAGAAAAGGAAAAAGAGGTTTTTGTAAGAATCTTTGTAGAGTTTTAAGGAGGTTCTTAGAGAATTCACAATGGACGTTCTTTCTGAGGTTCTTTATAGGGTTTTTACAAGAACCTCCACTGTGAGATAGAGGTTCTTGCCCAGTCATAGGTTCTTGTTGGAACCCGGGTGCTTGAACAAGAGCCCAAGTTCTTGTAATAGTTTTCTTTTCTGTTATATAATAACTTACATAAAAAAAACTTATATCATAAATAAGAAAATGGAAGTGAGTTTTTTATAAGAATCTCCATTGTAGAGTTTTAAGGAAGTTCTTAGTTTGTTGAGATGACAATGATATGGTTGGAAAAAATATGGTAAGTGGGGGTTTTGAAGGTTTCACCACTATGGATGCTTTTACTTTGTTAAAATGACAATGACGTGACACGAAAAAATATGGTAACTAAGATTTTTGAAATTTCTACCACTATAAATGTTCTTATTTTATTGGTACCCACTACTCATAGTACCCTCCCCAAAGGTTTTTTTTTTGGAAGAGGTATCCCAGACCACATTGGGCCTAGACTAATCCTCGACAATTTTGGGCCGAAGCCCGACTGCTAAAGCATGCAGCCCGGGGTCGAAACCCCCGTACCTCCAGAATGCATCCCCTAGGGCTCGCACTCAGCTTCACCACTATGTAGTGCCCAAGCCTTTACCATTAGGCTAATACTCCTTTGGTACCCTCCCCAAAGGTTGTCAAATCTATTTTCATAATGGGCTAATTTTCTTTTTTTTGAATTTTCAAAATTTTAGAAAATAGAAAAAATAAGTGAAAAACAATTCTTCAAATTTAAAAAACTTACAAATGAGTACTTAGAAAAGAAAGTTGATTTTTGTAATTCCTTTACCTTTTGATTATGGTATGATATTGTCGGTAGGCATTTCTTTCATTTATTCAAGTAAGGCACAATTTGGACGCCTGCATTTTACCAATAAAAATATTTAAATTTGAAATTAAATGTGTAGGGTTTGATTGTTGCATTGGGGTTGATTATGGTTTGCGCTTGTTGGGTTTCAAGAACGTACGGGTTCATACTCGTCTTCTAAAGAATGTGGCATGATTTCGGTGTTGAGCGGGTAGAGAAAGTTGGTAACTAACGGGTTGAAAACCGTGTTGGACCAAACCTAAATACATAAACTGATACAAAATATAACCTTGATGATAATTTGGATCCATTGCAAAATATAACCTGGTTGAGCAAATGCTTTGAAACCAAGGTTTAGGTTTTGTTGCGGTGTCCTGTCACTCCTCACTCGGTTGCGACGGGATATGGGTGTAGTATTTGAATACAAGATGAAATAATGAAGAGATGTTGTATATGGAAGAAATGATGAAATATGAAAGAGAAGGAAAAATTATGAGATGGAATTTCTGTTGTATGGAGTGATAAATTTATAAATGATTCGGTGGAAAAGAATAAAAAAAAATATATTTTTAATATGGCCGTTTTAAAAAATAAAGAAAATTTATTTTTATTTTGTTACCGTTTTTTAATGGTAAAAAACTAAAATAAAGAGAGAAAGAGGGAGGGAGAGAGAGAGAGAGAGAGAGAGAGAGAGGTACGGCTTGAATGTGGAGAACCAACCCCCTACCCGTCGGCTTCATCTGCTACAGGCGTAGCGGTGTGTTGCTAGACCCGCTCAGTACCCGACTCCCTCACTCAAGGGAGGTACGGGTGGTCCAAGAGAGGGAACTGATCTTTTTACATTTTCTTTTTTTGAACGGCAGATAACTCATGCACACGTTTCGATACGAAGTTGACAAGGTATCCAGGATCCATACGGGGACCCGAGTAATCCTTGGCGACACGGACCAACCCGAAAGCCGACTCATGGTCAAGGTATCGTCACATGGTCACCCCATGAATTGAACATAGGTAGACAAGACATGGATGCCATCCACTGTCCCTACCAAGGATGTTAGTGAGCACTAGGCTACTAGTGCTTTGATTTTTTCCCCCTATTTTCAGCAAGAAAAATCCTTGAATTATTTGTTAAGGAGAGAAATTAAGAGTAAATTATAGATTGGTCCTTAAGGTTATTGGTAGCGCAGCCCACCTAGCCCGCAATCCTACCCTGCCACATCAGCGGTACATCAGCTTTACCCATAAACCCATAATAAACCCACCGAGCCCATTCTGTCAAGCACTACAACCCACCAAACCGAATACCCAATACATATATTTTAACAAAAAAAGAAGAGAGAGAAAAGGAGAGTAGAGAGAAAGAAAGAGTAAGAGAGAGGAATGGGTTAATCGGTTTGTGGAAACCGAAGGGCCGAGCCCGCCAAGGTCGTAGCGACGTAGCGCATCTCGCTTGAGCCCGCCGAGCCCATGCTGGTGTTATGGATAACCTTGGGAATGTTATTTTTACAAATTTGATTTTTTATTTTAATTTATTACAATTTAATCATTTATGTATTCAACTTTTTATAAATTTGATCACTCACAATAACGATCATTCAACTTTTTTGTTAAAATTTATTTTTTTAGGGGATTGTTGTTCCTATCTCTTACACTCACAATATACCTACCCATACTATCTATAATCCTCCTCCATTCTTACTCATATAGACCTACTGACACCCCTTGTAAGGGATGTGAATAGAAATCATATTTTTTAGCGTTTTTTTTTATCACTCTCATAGCATATGGACCAAATCTGTTATTTATTCTAAGTAATATGGTTATATTTTACGTGTTTTATATTTATATATTTTTATTATTATTGTATATCTTTATTTTTGTTTCTTATAATTAAATGTTTGTCATGATTTGAAATAGTTTTAGGTAGATCTTTAATTATATAGTTGAAGACAGACTATTGAAAATAATTCAAAATGGCGACATAATTGAAATGGAAACAAATTTGAAAGGAAATGCACTTGTGGAAATGTAAGTTATATATGGTATGCTGTATGCATACAAAGATAACGTTTTTGGGTAGGCATACATTTTGTACTAACATGGATATCTTTTTCACTAAAACTAGTGTGTGGCCCGCGTTGCGCGGTAGTGAAATATATTTTAAATAAATATTTACCCGAATTTAGATGCAACGTAGTTTTTCTGTTATTAGTTAGTAATATCCAAATTAAAATGAATAGTTGATTCATTTTCATATATTTATTATCATTTTGTTGTTATGAATAATTTGAAATACATTGTTAATATTTTTTGGTTATACTTTTAAAACAAAACAACATGTATTGTTGTTGCCAAATGTTCGACAAAAGGTAATCAATCTATCACATTTATAGACCTTCTTAGGACTCCTTGTGGCTATGGTGGTATAAGAGTACGGTTTTCATTAAACTTCAACTTTGTAAATGTAATAATATAACATCTTCTTATACTTATAAACTCTCTTATTCTTTTTCCTAAATTTTTGATTTTTTAAATTGTGAGTATGTTAACAACTTCTCTATGTCCATATCAAAATTATATCTAATAAGTGAAGTTTTTTAGTGATTTCACATATTATTACAATTTATGTTAATTGGCCATTTTTGTATATAATACTTTATTTTATACAAAATTTGGTTATACACCTATTCAATTAATTGAGTTATGAAATATGTTGGATACGTAATTAAAATTATTTAATAAAAAACATAGTTTAAGTATTTATTAACATTTATTGATGTCATTTTTTGTGTTATTTTTCTATCAATTTATTTTTAACAAATCAGCACCACGATAGTCAAAAAGAAAATTATAAATTTAGAATATATAGAATATATAAAAACAATAATCGTCTTAAGAAGCAATAATATTTAATTAAATATAAGTGTTTATATTAATCATAACTATTATATTTTTTATATAAAAAATACTTAGGTGTCTTAGAGAAATATCAAGGGCCCACATCATTTTTTGTTAATTGCAAAGTTATTTTCTTTTAATATTTTTTTCTTTTTAACGGTTTCTTTCGAATTTTATTTATTTTACGATCTTGGTCAAAATTTGGATTGATGCATATTCCACTTGAACCCAATTATGTAACATTGTTAAATACTATAAGTTTTGTCACTTTTTTTTTGTATGGAGGTAATTCACCAACTTCATTTTCTAAATTAATTGTCTTTAGTAACATTGTTAACGATGGTAGAGATCTTGTTAGAATGTAGCATAGTTTCATGGTTGAGTCTCTTAAATTGTGTGAATTGAAAAAAAATATTCATAAATAAAAGTTGGTCTAGTTTTAAACATGATACAATAATTAAAGATTTATGACCCATTTGTGAGTAACAATTTAATACACAGATAAACAATACACGTATGTTTTTTTAGCGTATTGGGTTATGCTCATGAGAAAAAATATATACAAATGAGAATTTAGGTAAAAATACATCACGAAATTATAAAGTAGTTGAATAAAAACCATACATGAAAAACTTTTCTTTGTATAACATGATGATAAAGCTTTAATGATCTTCCATACGTTCGACGATCTTTAGAGTTTATTCATGATTGTGTCACTTGCTACAAAAAAAACACAACATAAAACTCATATGAAACCAATGGCAACAGAAAGATTATAAATAAAAGTTCATATCCTAAATCAATTTTTTTGTGAGTAAAAATTTGTTTGAAAAAAGAATAAGACGTATGTTGTTGCATGTACAAAGAAATGAACAAAAACTAATAATATATCCAACAAAAACACTTGAATTGAAAGAGTAGGTGAATGAATGAAAGCCTTACATGTAGAACTTTTCTTTGTGTAGCATGGTGTTGAAGTTTTGACGCTCTAACACATATTCGACGATCTTTAGAGTTTAATCCCGTTTATGTCACTTGCAACAACAAAACATCATAAAGATCATATGAAGTCAACACAAATTACATAATGGCAAAAAAACTTAATAATAAACAAATTTTAAATACTCAAAATCTTTTCTAGAGAAAAATGTGTTTGAGCAAAAGAATGAGAAGTATGTTGTATGACAAATAAATGGAAAAATCAATAACATATGCAACAAAAACAAAACAACCAATTGTGCTTAAATAAGAGAAGATATATGATTAATGAAAAAAATGAATGAAAATGAATGGTTTATAACATAAAGAAGTTAAACAAATAATTAATTAACATAAATTGTAATAAAACAAATAATTAATTCTCTTTATTATTTATTATTTTATATATAAATATAGATGTTTTATTCATTATCCTTAGACGTTTGGGAAAATGAAAAGACATACGAATTAAATGTGATAAAAAAAATCAATAAAATGAGAAAAAAGAGAAAAAAGAAAAACCAATTATCTTGATGGAGAGAGTGCCACATAAGAACCTTTGGGTTTTACTTTTAAGATATATATTGATTGATTTGCACGTTAAATTTTCAACATATTATAAAAAACGTACCACACTTTGAAGTCATATGATTGTAACAATACTCAAAGGTCAGGAGTATCATTAACCTCCACATATCTTCATTATCATATCAGCGTAATATCAGTTTTACTCTTACACCCTCACCTTATCCTCAATAGGAATACTATTACCCTCACTAGTCACTATCCTCATACCCTTAATCTTTATGTTAGAGTCCCACATCGGCTAGACTTGGACAAAATCTTCACTATATATGTTGGAACCCCCCTTCTCTCCTCAAGGGCTCTTTTGGAGATTAATCCTGGGTTCCACATATTCTCACATGGTATCAGAGCCAAGGTCTACCACTCTACGGACTCACATGCCGGCACTCTCGTGACCCTCTCCTGCTCCTCTCGTGACCCTTCTAGGCTCTCTATCTAGCCTCTGTTGGAGGGGGCGTGTTAGAGTCCCACATCGCTAGACTTGGACCAAATCTTCACTATATATGTTGGAACCCCCTTCTCTCCTCAAGGGCGTGTTAGAGTCCCACATCGCTAGACTTGGACCAAATCTTCACTATATATGTTGGAACCCCCTTCTCTCCTCAAGGGCGTGTTAGAGTCCCACATCGCTAGACTTGGACCAAATCTTCACTATATATGTTGGAACCCCCTTCTCTCCTCAAGGGCTCTTTTGGAGATTAATCCTAGGGTTCCACATATTCTCACACTTTAATTTCTTTATATATATATATATAGTATTAGTCTCAAATGAGAAGTGCTAAAAAATGAGAAGCGGAGAAATGATCTCCACCACTCATCCGGTCAATAAGGACGGCTTTGACCGGGTCCCCTCCTTTAATAATCTCTACCCTCCCATGAATCGCGTCAATCCCCCGTGATCGCGTCCACCGTAACCGGTCAAAGCCACCTTTATTGACCGGATGAGTGGTGGAGATCACTTCTTTACTTCGTATTTTTTAGCACTTCTCATTTGAACCTTTCTCTCTCTCTCTCTATATATATATAAAGTGAGAGAGAAGGAGAAAATGATAGAAAATGAGGCGCACTGGGTAGACACAGACATAAGAGCCCTCACCCTGAACCCACAACCTATACCCACGACATGAGTACCGCTGCCCTTGCGAGCCCGCAGGTACCCGCAGGCCGAACTCGTTGAGCACCCGTAAGTAGTAGGCATGGCCTAATAAAGCTAGTTAGTACATTACAATGTTTTTGGCTTGAATTGTTGTCCATTGAGATTTTACCATTAAATAATAATTACTTATCACGTTCAAAATTATTTTTTGTATTAATAAGTAGTACTAAATGCTTATATATCAAGTTTTTCTTTTTTAATTTTCAACTGGGTAATCTAGAATAATTTTTGTATATATATAAGGAGAGAAAAAACTTTAGTTGCAAACCTAACTTCTATTGTGAACTCAAAGACAAGTGATTCAATTTTCTAGATATGACTTTCAACACAAAACATACATTAGAATGACTAAATGAGGGTTTCGATTAGGCTAGTGCATGGTGGAAAAGCAGGCTCGTGTATGGATGTCAATGGGGGGAAATCAACGCCGATATAAATTTGGGTCACCTTATTAGAGCGATGGCATTGCCGAAACTCTTTTGCCTGTTAAAAAAAGGAGAAATTATATTTCCTTCTACCTTTTTAACCTATACATCTTCCTACTCACTTCATCATTTGACATGTGTAATCCACTCAGGGCCGGTCCTAACATTTTGGATGCCCATGGCGAAAAGGTAAAAAAATGCCCTTGATAAGTGTATATAAAACAAAAATAAGCTATGAATAGGGTTTGGAACCAGGTCATATACTCGTTAATTTTATTAAATATAACAAAATGATATCATGTTCCGTTTGTCGAGGCTATTAAACCAAAAAACATCAACTATGACTTCAATCTCTTCCATTATTGAATGAAGGGGACATCCCTAATGTTCTATTCTATTTCTATAATCGAGCTTCTATGGCATTATTTCAAAGGGGTAAGAGTATAGATTACTTGGATTCGTAGAATGAAAGAAAACTCGGGTTTTCTATATATTATATAAAGAGGTAGTGGTGTAAGGAGTCATCGTAACTAATTGCATTAAAATATCCTTTAAAAGCAGTTGTCATATCAAGTAGTAAGTAAGCAACATGGAGTAGTAGGCTCTCGTTGGCACTTAAAAGGTAAATTCGATTTATCCACTAGTGAGAACATTGAGCAAGGAGAAATGTAAAATAAAATAAATACAATAATGTAAAAAATAAAGCTTTGTATAGAATAATGGGCGGTAGGTTATTCTAATGGGTAAAGCTTTGTATAGAATCGAGATATATTAATATAATATGGAATATAGACAACAAAGTTGTTGCTAGTGTGGTGGAAGGGCGCTCATCTTCTTTTGCTGGAGGTCTGTGTTTCGAATCATGGGGTTTATTATCATATATATTATTTTTTCTAAACTGAAGACAACATCGTGGGCCTGGGCCGTTGATGCCCTCTTCTGGACTGCTGTCCATGGCCGTTGCCCTGCTGGTAGGGGTGAGCAAAAAAAACCGAAACCCGAAAATCCGACCCGATCCGACCCGAAAAACCCGACCCCGAATTCCCCGAAAACCGAAATCCCCGAGGGTTGATTGGGGTCGGGTCGGGTGTGAAAATTTGTGCCCCGAACCCGAAACCCGATTTTTTAATGTTTTTTAAATATATTTTGTGTATTTATAAAACAACCCTTAATGTTTCATTATTTTTTTAAATATGGCAGCAAATGTTTCTGTTTGGAATGTTTCTAAAGTTGTAATAGATTTAAATTAGAGCCCAAATCAATTCATCAAAATCAAATACGGCTTTTCTCTCTCTCTCTCTCTCTCATTGCTTCATCGGCGCTCTCACCACCATCAACTTTTAGATGTTGATTTTAATGTTGGTATTTGTTATTTTTCGTTTGTTGGTATCTTAGTTTGTTACTTTAAATGTTTATTTTTACTTTGAAACTTGAAAGTGTAATAGGGAAAAAAAGTCAAAATAAAATCGGGTGCCCCGAAAACCCGCCCCGAAATCCCCGAAACCCGAAAACCCCGACCCCCGAAAAGTCGGGTATCGGGGCCTCTATTTTCCCCCCGAAACCCGAAAACCCGAAACCCGAAATCCCCGAAACCCGAAAAACCCGTCCGATGCTCACCCCTACCTGCTGGCCCTGCCTCAGGGCCGGGCCTGAATCCACTCATTATCTTTCGTCATATCATTCCTAAATTTTAACACTTATCAAATGATGAAATGAGTAGAAGGATAAGTAGGTTAAAAAGATAGAAGGAAATATAATTTCTAAAAAAACGACCCATGTTCATTCAATGACAAATCTCGAAATATACAATGGTGAAATCAATGGGGGTTGAAAACTAAGAACCTGATGCTGTTCACCAGTTTCTAGAATTAAGGTACCGATATATGGTGGATGTTTTGATCGATGCACAGGTGTACTCGGACCACATGCACAGGTGCAGTGGTGCACAAGTATGCTATTTTAGTTTTAAAAATATATTAAATAATTAAAAAAATATTTTTTTTTTAATTTAAAAAACATACTAATTATAAAAATATAATTTGTTCCAAGAAGACCCTGACTTACATGAAGCGTTTTGTAAAAAATATAGTTAGCACAGTTATAAGCTAGGGCTTTGGAAAAAAATGGGGGTTTTAGACTTTTAGCACATCTATATTTATTTATTAAAAGATATACATAAATTGATGATGTCATGGTGTATAAATTACTGAATAAATACCATATATACATGAATCTTTATCTACCTATATTGAAAATAACAAATATAGAAAAGTATCTTCCAAAATAACAAATATTGAAAATGAAAATTTTGTATCCTTAGAATTATTTGATTAAATTACTTTTGTCCTTTAGTTTTTTATTTTGTGTTTTACATCTTTATCATATTAACATAAAGAGTAAATTACAATTTGGGTTCTTAAGGTTTACACTCACTGTCAAGTTTGGTCCGTTTTATAAACTAATTACAATTTTGGTCACTTTGGTTTGCATTTTATTTCACTTTTGGTCCTTTGAGTAACTATGGTTAAAGGAATAGTTAATAGTTTTGTCTTTTATTCTTTTTTGTCTTATTAAATCATATAGTAAATTACAAATTGAGTACTTATGGTTTGTCTTTTGAACTCAACTTAAAAATCTTTTCTAACAATCATTTTTTTAAAACGAAATTAATCCGTCTATAAATAAATAAAAAATCTTATTTTTATATTTTAATTTAATTAAATGTTTCTCTAAATGCTTTTGAAACAAAAACTTTATAATAAAATTATTACATTTTAAAAAAATTATTAATTTAACTTTATGCTATGAAAAATGAATAACGAATTAAATGAAGTATCTGAAAGTGAAAATCTGTTATTTTAGACATTTTAAATTAGTGATTTAATCTTCTACCTATTTTCTTATAAAAATTTACAGCCATCAGATCCACCAAACGCACCCGCTCTATCGGCGGACCTAGGTATAAATTGTAAATATCGAAACTCTAGGGGCGAACTATTCCATTGTCTTGTAGTTAGGTCTGCCAACAGAGGAGCTGCTTTTGGCGAACTTGATGAAATTTTATATAAAATGGCTAGAAGATTGAACTAGTTATTTAAAATAGCTAAAATAGTGAAAAATTTTTTTTGAAATGATGCATATTTTCAATTAATAATAGATAAAATTCTATTTTCTTATAACATTATTAAAAACTTTGATATATTTTATGAACCCAACTTAAGATAGAAAATGTTTTTTAATTAAATATATCATTCATTAATTAATCTAATTAGGGGTATAAAATGAATAATAAAATTGTAAGAAAGACAAAAATGAAAAGAAAAAACATAAGGACTCAAATTGTAATTTACTATTTGATCTAATAAGACAAAAAAGAAGAAGAGACAAAAGACATTAACTACTCTTTTAACCATAGTTAGTCAAAAGGACCAAAACTGAAATAAAATGCAAACCATAGTGACCAAAAGTGTAATTAGTTTATAAGAGGGACCAAACTTGATAGTGAATGTGAACCATAAGGACCAAAATTGTAATTTACTCTCACTACGATCTATCAAAATGAGTCCCAAAAGTCTATAACTCAAGAAAGTCAAAATGCACATCGTACATTCACTTTGGCGGTGCTAACCACTTCCTCCCTTTATGGTCGTCGAACACCTTCGTGACTAGCAATCTCCTTTCCAAATAAGAGTCCGTCAACGAATCACCTTTCTTCTCGTAACCCAAGACAACTCGTTGCTCCTCAACAACACCCTCATGAAGGAGACACTAAACTCAATCCCCATGAAATCTAATACTAATTCAATCGGGATCAGGCTCAGCTCCGTCCATACTTTTCTAAGTGCTAACCCACAATATAATAACATGCTCATAATAGTGGAAAACAAAATTAGTTCATCTAGCACATTATAAGAATAACATACAATTAGTCCACGTATGGGTATTAACCCTGAATCAATTGGTAAGACAAGAGAATTCAATTATTTCTAAATTAAGCATGGCGAACATTCGCCGAAAACACACAATCAAATACAAGGTATACACGTAGTTTACACAAAAATACTTGATGACAATGGGAGTGACCCGTACTCGTCGAGAGTGGAAGGCACATAGAGTACATAGCTTATACCATATTAATCGTACATCATTTCAACCCACAAAGTCTAAGTATTTGCTACGACACCCAACTAGTCTTACCAAAAGATAATTGATCTTGTGTCA
Organism: Centaurea solstitialis; assembly: GCA_030169165.1. Classification (NCBI taxonomy): domain Eukaryota; kingdom Viridiplantae; phylum Streptophyta; class Magnoliopsida; order Asterales; family Asteraceae; genus Centaurea; species Centaurea solstitialis. Next base: position 67,124,420 of record CM058041.1, read on the forward strand.
AACTGTTAGTAATTATGTGCAGAGTTGACAAACCAAGTAATTACACATCCAATGTTACAAGACACTTGAGGGTCACACCTGTGAGGACCTATAAATCGAATAAGTTATATGAAACCCAGAAATGGAGAATTAGGATTTATAATAGTCAATTATAAATCAGTTGGGTAATTTCAGTCAGAAATCCCAGAGTTAGAGGGTTATTAATTAAGTATATTATATTTATTTGATAAAATAAATATATAATAGTTAATTAATAGTATTATATATATTAGATAAATATATATATAGATAATTATCATAAGCAAATTCTTTTCCAGTAAAATAAGGAAAAGATTGAGATAATTACAATAAGGAAACTGAATCTTATTCAAACTGTATTTTTCCTCTATATAAATAAGGCTTATGGGTTTAAGGAAAAATTAAGATTTTCAATCTACCAATAATCAGTTTCCAGTTTCCTCTCTCTCTCTCCCACCGGCGCCGCTCCCCTCTCCCTCTCGGAACACCAGTTCGGTTTTTCCAAGTCTTCGGGTTTTCATTCAGTTCAGCTAGAGGAACCATTCGTAGGTCGTTTACGGGTGGATCAATTCTCAAGCAATCCAGGTAAATCATCATGACTGTTAGAATTAATTAAAATTAATGGATTAAGATCCAAAAGCTAGCTTAGGGTTTTTAGCTTTATCGCTTCCGCATAAAGATCAAATCAGTGTGTTTTTGATCACATAGGCTTTTATCAGTTTGGATATTAAACCTATGGGATTTATCGAACCAGTAAGGTTTCGAGATCCATGATAATCCTCGAGTCAGTTTGACCCGAAGGAACCCACAAAACCCCAACAGTGGTATCAGAGCTTTTGGTCAAATCGTGTTAGTTTTATTTATTCTCGTTAGATCCGTATAAAATTAATTGTTACGTCTCAAGTTTTATTAAAAATCAGATTTTTATATACATCAATTTTTATCGCTTCAAACGAATCAAAAAACACCCATCATAGATAAATCGACGATCGGCGGTGGAACGGCGGCAGTAGGCCGGCCGGACCGCCAGGCCGATCGCCGGCTACGGAATCGCACCACACGAATGTCGGCCGCACCACAGCTTGTAGTGGCGGCGTCGGCTGTCGTGATCGACCACCAGACCGCACCCCAGATCGGTGGTTGCGGTGGATGGTGGTGGCTGGATCGTCATGGCCACGTGCGACAGAACAGCCGCCGAAGCCGAAAGGCGACGATGGCGTTGTTCGTTGATCGACCAAACCACGGTGGCGGCGGCCGATTGCTGCTGACGCTTGTGGTGACCAGTGATGGTGGCGACGTGTTTCGTTGCCGGTTGATGACGACGGCGATCGACGGCCAAGAAATCGAACCAACCACAAAAACCGTCGAGCGGCAAATAGTGGTGATGGTGGTCCGGTGCTTGATCACCGACTATGACAGCGGCGGCGAACGATGGCGGTAGCGTTTGCCGTCGTTATCGAATCGGTGGGGATGACGGCACCGATGCGTCGATCGTCGCCGCCGTGAGCGCCATAGTCAGCGATAGTGATGGTGGCTGTATCGTTTCGAGGTGTGACCAAACCAACCGTCAGCCGCCGTTGTAACCGCACCTAGCGGCGGCGGACGCCCGGCCAAACCACCAGAGAGGTGGTGGCGGCGATTTCATGATGGCCAAGCCAGACTACCAGTTGCGGTGGTGGCAACGGCTATTCGATCGTCGGCCGCAAGTAGTAATCGCAATCGATCGAACAAACCACCGAAGCCGGAAACGGCAACGGTGGTGGTGACGTTTTGAAACAGCCGCGGAGGCGGCGATGGTGGTGGTGGATACTGCTGCTATCGTCGTTCTCCGAAACGACCATCACACCACTGTTCGTGGTGGTGGTGGCGATTATAGTTGTCGACAGCCGGGAAGCGGCGGTAACCGATTGAGAGCCACACCACCGTTTGTGGTGGTGGCGATCAATGAATTTGAAACCACCAAAAAGACGATGGCGGCCGTGATTGCCATCGTCAGTGACGATAGTGACTCGGTAGTTGCCATCGTCAACCGTTTACAAGTCGATAACAATTGATGGTGATTGCTTGCGAAACACGAAACAATGCACGGTGATTAGGGTTTCTCGATCCACGATCGTTTTTTTCGGACAAACCACAAAAACCCTAACGGGCCCAAAATTTACAGTTTGATAATAGGCCCATAAGCCCAGTTTTTTTTTGAACCAAGTCTATGGTCCAAATAAGTTTTATGTAGGCCCTTTTACCCAAATTACTTTCAGGTTATTTTTTATTAATTAAGTTATTTGACCCAATTAATCAATTAGGCTAAGTATCATGTTTTGATCAGATGATCGAACCACGACACAGTTTACAAACAATTATTAATTTAACCGACCAGTTTGATCGGTAAACCCGTTTTGATATAATTTTGGATAAAAGGCAAATATTTTAGCTAATCGGTTTTATTTATAAAAGGGTATTTTAAATAAAAATTCCTTTTAGACTAAAATATTAGTTTAGATTTATAAAACAATTTGTTTTCATAAATAAGTTAAAACCAAGTTTTGCGATAATTGAGACGAGATAATTTTAACGGATCTAGGTTTATTTCTTGCTTTTATTATATTGCTTATTTATGCTTTATATATATAATTGCATGATTGTTTGAATTCTATATACGCATCTCAGTTTGAGTATATATATATATATATTATAGTATTTGCCAATTTAGACCCTTGACACATTTACGGGGAGGCCTGCGTGCCATTTACAACCCCTTATGTAATAATGACCTTAGGATAGATGTTTTGTTCTTTCGGGATGGCGAGGCCAGTGGGAGCTACTAAACTTCTTCCTCTTACCGGAGTACTGACAAACATGGCGAGGCCAGTGGGAGCTACGCAAGTTTTAAAGCTTTTAGTAAAATAGGTCATTATTGGTCCTTAGGAAACAAACGTTGGCAAAAACTATAATTGGCAATTATGTGATTAATTGTTATTTAATTGCATGATTGAATGTTTATTTGTGATATCTTGCATGATAGTAGTTTTAAATAGATAGGTTATTTTAAAACTAGGTTATATCACAAAAGTATATAGGTTTTGTATTTAAAATTACCAGTTTTTCAAAATTTTCAAAACGGTAGATTTTATTTTAAACCTATAAATGATTGTTTCATGAGAAAAGGCAAGTTAACAAAAACAGTTAGTTTTAATCAACTAAGTATGCTATTAAAACAGTTAGTTTTAATTAGCAAGTGATTTTAAAACAATTAGTTTTAAAATAGCATGTATGTTTGAAACAGTTAGCTTAAAACATCAATAGCCTTTATGACAATCAGTTTTTCAAAATTATAGTTTTTCAAAATCCTGGAAATAAAATTTTTCAAAAACCCCGAAAATCATAGATCAATAGTGCAACCCATCTAGAGGCACCTTCGGCGTAAAGTACACAGGCGTTGTAAGTGATCACACATTCAACGTCCGTGTTCAAACTGAAGCTGGAGAGGTTACATAACTCTGCGAATTATCTCCGGGTGGTACCGGCCAAAGTATAGTGATCAGGTCCCCAAAACGGTGAGATCTATTTTGGTACTGTTAAGTTCACCGGGAGGTACCGGGCCAAAATGCACTTAGAGGGACTGAAACATGCACAGGTAGTTACCGTGGTCCCGAAAAGATCTAGGAGTCATGTCAGTTAGATATGATTGGTAAAAGTCCTTACCTACCGAAATAAATACGGGCCTGGTGGAGCAAGAACATACCGCACATCAGGACGTATGAAATAAGGATCCTAGTCCAATAAATTGATCATTTAAGGGTTTATTGATATTTATTGGAATTTAATCTATTTACAGTTGCTAAAAACCAAAAGTTTTAATGTGTGTAGATGGCAAGCACTGTTACCAGCACTAACAATCTTTCCCTCCGCTCTATCCTAGAGAAGGATAAGTTGGCCGGCTCTAATTTCCTTGACTGGGAGCGCAATCTGATGATTGTGCTCAGACATGAAAGGAAATGGTATGTCCTTGAAGAGCCTCTTGGGGAGGCTCCTCTGGCAACCGCTCCGGCTGCTGCTAGGAATGGCCACAAGAAGCATTCGGATGATCTACTTGATGTTGCCTGTCTCATGCTTGCAACTATGAGCCCAGATTTGCAAGCAGGGCTCATAAACACAAATGCTTATGACATGATCCGCCAGCTGAGGGACATGTTCCAGACACAGGCTCGTACAGAACGTTACGACGCCACAAAGCATTTAATGAATGCAAGATGGTTAAAGGGACATCAGTAAGTGACCATGTTATGAAAATGAAACGACACTTGGATCATGTGGAAAGGCTTGGTCACCTAGTTCCGTTGCATCTAGCAACAGATACTATACTCAACTCACTGTCAGAAGACTACAGGCCTTTTGTAGTCAATTACAACATGAATAACATGGAGAAGTCAATAGCAGAATTACACTCCATGCTTAAGACAGCTGAATTGAATATGGGGAACAAAAACAAGACCAAGGATGTCTTGATGGTAAGAAACGGAGGGGTGAAAAAGAAAAGTGGGCATGCTAGCACCAGCAAAGGAAAAGGACCAGTTCAGGCCGTCTAGAGTGCACCCAATAAAGGCAAAGGCAAGGGCAAGGGCAAGAAGGTTAAGCCAAATAAAGCTAGGACCGAGAACCGCTGCTTCACATGCAATGAGGTCGGTCACTGGAGGCAAAACTGCCCAAAGCGTCATGAAGCAGGTACATAAACCTCAGATATTTGTGATTGCTTTAGTTTGTCACTTCTTACTTGTTAGTTTACAAGTGTACTGATACCTAGAGCAAATGACTATTGCAGGTGGTCAGAAGTGATGTGCCCGAGAATTGCAAGGATCCAGATAGAAGCTCATTTTAGATATATATATTTTTCAAGACAATTTTATTTTAAACAGTTGTTTTGTGGTTGCATTTTAATACTTATAATTTATGGTTTTAAATTTTATAAGTTATTGTCTTGAATAAATATCTGATATGCGTGGAATTTTAAATCTCACAAAGTCAAGTTTTGACTTGATTTAAAATAAGATCCTAGATATTGCCTGTTACACTAAAATGTTACTTCAATAGTTTTGGTTGAATTGAAGTAATTTATATGAAAACTGTTAGAAACCAAATAAAGAACTACAAGATTATAGTTTCTAAGTAAAATATTTATGAGTAAGATTATGAAATAATTTTTGTGATCAGGTTTAAATTATTCAAATGTTAAGAAGAGAATCTGGGATATTAACTTAGACAAGGTTAATAACAGTATTTATAAAACTAGGAAAATTCCAAGTTTTGGAACTAGGATTTAATAAAATCCAGTAAAGTTTTATAAATAGAATTCTCAAAGTATATTACTTAAAATAGAATTGACTAATCAAAGCTTTGACTAAGTCAATAGTTAATTTTGAGTAAAAAATCAGTTTTCATATAGGTTAGTGGGAGCCCAAATTTGTTCTCTATCCAGTCTGAGATAAAGAATAAAAGATATAATTATTGATATCTCGGAATTCATGATCCAGGTAGGATGAGAATTCATAAGATATAATTTTGTAGTCAAAAGGATAAAAGTTTCAAGACCCTTGAAACAAAGTAAAGTCATGATTGACTTTAAAATCAATAATTAAAGTGTTGGATTAAATGTAGAATTCCAGTGAATTTACCAGTAAAGTAAAATGGAATCTGATTTCAGGAAGAAATCATTCATCTACACAGCAACTAAAGAAGAGTTGCAGTTTAGTTTACATATTCAGGAACTGGAAGTTAGTCCAGGTCTCCAAGTTCATGGAATATGATAAAAGACTAACTATTGTTTTAAAAGTGTTTGCAAAACAATGATTAGCAGATACAAGTAGTCAATAAAATACAGACTTGTATTATTTGGTTATCACTTTGATTAAAATGGTAAACTTTGATCAAAGGATTTAAACTGAAGATAGGTGATACTTCATTTTAGATCAGTATTTAACAAACGTTAAATAGATATTATAAAAGTTGTTAAGAAAAGTCATTAATTTTGTTATTATTACAGCGTGTAATATGGACTATACGAAATTAATTTCTTTATCACTTTTATATTTGCATGTTTTATAATCCAGGAATGAAACTAGTTTCCAGTTTTCATTCGAAACTTGTCCGTGACAACTTATCATTGTGGGAACATGATAAGGTGTTAAAGTCATTGTGAACTTTTAGGTAGTTATGATCAGTTGCTGAATAACAGCTACAAGTGTTGTAGACTAAAAGTTACACAAATATTTGATAGAGTAGCAAATATCGGACGTGATCCGCAGTTGAGATTACTTCTTGGAATCAGTCATAAGTAAATCTCACAGTGGTTGTCCCTATCACCTGAGGTATCTGATTTGATATCATGAGGACTGCTGAATACTTAGTGCACTCAACCGCTACGCCGTAACAGGGTGGCTATAAAGGACGTAACTAGATTCAGCGGAAGCCGTGGTGTTAAAGGCAGATATGCAAGATGGGATTTGCACCTTTTCTTTGAAGAGAGATATTTCTGGGCCCATCTTGACTGACTGAATATACTAATGAAGTGCATGGCCATGCCCAAACGAACTGATTAGTTCTTTGTCGTTTACCTATCAGTAAAAGTCGGATAGTCGAAAAAACAGAATCTTGAGTATTTAGAGTTGACACCTTCCAAGCTCATACTTACAGATGAAATATCGTGATGCAAAGGGAAAATCCAAGATATACCCAATCAATGAACAGTTGTTTCATAGATACTATTTCCTTACGGAATGTTTATATCACCAGTCTGGGTATAAGAGTTCTTGTAACCTGGTTAGCCTAAGTGCCTGTCTAGGGGCCTCCTTAGGTCCGTGTAATCAAGGCGGTATTGCCAACTTGCACAAGTGGGAGTCTGTTAGTAATTATGTGCAGAGTTGACAAACCAAGTAATTACACATCCAATGTTACAAGACACTTGAGGGTCACACCTGTGAGGACCTATAAATCGAATAAGTTATATGAAACCCAGAAATGGAGAATTAGGATTTATAATAGTCAATTATAAATCAGTTGGGTAATTTCAGTCAGAAATCCCAGAGTTAGAGGGTTATTAATTAAGTATATTATATTTATTTGATAAAATAAATATATAATAGTTAATTAATAGTATTATATATATTAGATAAATATATATATATATATATATAGATAATTATCATAAGCAAATTCTTTTCCAGTAAAATAAGGAAAAGATTGAGATAATTACAATAAGGAAACTGAATCTTATTCAAACTGTATTTTTCCTCCATATAAATAAGGCTTATGGGTTTAAGGAAAAATTAAGATTTTCAATCTACCAATAATCAATTTCCAGTTTCCTCTCTCTCTCTCTCTCTCTCTACCACCGGCGCCGCTCCCCTCTCCCTCTCGGAACACCAGTTCGGTTTTTCCAAGTCTTCGGGTTTTCATTCAGTTCAGCTAGAGGAACCATTCGTAGGTCGTTTACGGGTGGATCAATTCTCAAGCAATCCAGGTAAATCATCATGACTGTTAGAATTAATTAAAATTAATGGATTAAGATCCAAAAGCTAGCTTAGGGTTTTTAGCTTTATCGCTTCCGCATAAAGATCAAATCAGTGTGTTTTTGATCACATAGGCTTTTATCAGTTTGGATATTAAACCTATGGGATTTATCGAACCAGTAAGGTTTCGAGATCCATGATAATCCTCGAGTCAGTTTGACCCGAAGGAACCCACAAAACCCCAACACAAACTCCCATTAACCGCACTGCCAAGCCCCAACGATTAGACATGGCTACTCATTAAAATCAAAACCAAGTATATTACCCTTAAACCATTTTTATGCAAATAAATTCTCCAAATGCATGATTAACTCAAAATTCCAAATATTGTTGGGCAATTCATTTTTCTTTTTAAATAAAATTGTATACACAAAGGTCCAATATGCCCCATTATGCAATAATGTGCATTTTCCAAACGGTTCACAATAAACGGGAACACCGAAATAATTTAGGTATGAAATAAAAAATCAATTTGTACAATAATTTACTATGGAACATATTCATGAGTTTCATCCTCCAAAATGTTTAAAACCAACTATGTTCATTTAACAAGATGCACTATCCCAAATTTGTCAATTATGCCGTTTTGTCAAATGCCTAACACATGTGATAAACACTAAGAAATATGTTAATACTTCAAAATACTCATTTTTGGCATGTAAAACGTTTTCGCAAAGCAAGTCGAAAAATTTTCACACAATGAAAATAATATTACTACGCAATCTTAGATCTCAAAACCCGTTGTTATAATACTTGCACAACCACATATCGCGATCTAAAGGATCATCTATGCACATTCCCAAGTTACACCTACACTTCCTGACTTAACGTGAAATGATTGAATGACTTGTCTTAACACGACAACAATGTATAAAACTCTACGTAATTTTCCAGCTACCTATTCTCGCCAAAGCCAATCACTTACATTCCCCATACATTACCGTCGGTGCTTCACTTTCACTTAAGCGGTCTCATCTATGATTCACGCCCTTTCTATCATACTAGATAACACATTTCAAGTCTTACATCGATAGACTCCTATCGTAGACTGGATCTTAGACTTGTACCGCTCGACATTGCCTAAGGTATCTTCACATGTTCGTACCCCATACTACTTCAAGATATTAGTCTTTCTCAACTATCCTACCAACCTCTTGTTGGTTACAAGTCAATATATTCTCTCAACGCCTGATCTTAGGTTAAAGCTATCTAGTCCTTCATATGATCTTCCCCTTTTTAATCTGGATGATTGTCACGACCACTCTAAGATCGAGGGCTTTCTAGAAATAAGACTCATTTACAAAACAATTATTCAACTCAATGAACCTAACAAGTTCTATCACAAGGAAGAATATTCCTATTCCTAATAATCACCCCTTTCACATTCAAGTCAATTAAGCCTAGATCTTCATAACCTATTTACATGACATACTACATAATTTCTCATTTATCGCTTCGAGATATCTCCCACACTTCCAATATCCACACAAACTACCGGAGTAAACCTTTTCCAAGACATGCCTTCCAATCCTAAACAATAATTTTTACCACTGACTCAAACTCGAGTCAAACTACTCTAAGCGCTCTCAAACCAAACGTCAAAACATGATCTCTAAATAAAGACTTATTGAAACTAGGGGTCTTTTATGACCGATCAAATATCCTATCATAAGAAAAATTGATAAAAGAAAGTAAGAATGACTACCACACGTACCATAACATTTATCAATTATTACATCAATATGACCAAGAATATTTAAGTGATGATGCCTTCATAACTCAGTAGCTAAGTGATTTATGAAAGGACCATACGTGAGAATTCTTGTTGATATTAACATACTTCTCGATTCATGTTATTTTCGTATTCCTAACGCTCTCCCCACCTAAGACTTTACCCAAGGTAGGTGACATGTATACTAGTGTGCTAAGTTTAAGTCTAGGTATTCTACAGTCAACACCTAGTTGGCTTAAACTAAAGCTCTGATACCAACTTGTAACACCCCAAAAATTGGAGCTAACAAAAACATTCAACGGAAAGGTTGGTACAACTAAAACGCCAAGGCGTGAGCTCAACCCCAAATGGGAAAATCAATAATACAAATAACGATACATGATCGGAGTCAATGTAAACAAAAGGGACAACCTACTAATCTAATTCCTCACTAGAGAGGAGGTTACAAAGGGTTGTCATCCTAAGGCCCAACCATTGGACTAACAGTCCGGCCTCCGTAACTATTCCCACGCTCACCCCGAGTCCTTAAGCACTGCTTAGCAACGGCGCCACTAGCACCTGAGATACACATCGGCACCACACAAGTGTTAGGCCAAAAGAGCTTAGTGAGTTTACCAACAAAGTACGATAGATATAAGATCATATTAAGACATACGATGTATATATAATTGCATATAAACGAACATAATAAAAGTGTGCTTATACGGGTTATCTTTTATCTTCGGAAACAGTGGGAGCGACCCACTTCCACCAACCAATATCCCGACACTCGTTACTTCCAAACACCCCGATGCCGAATTTAGCATGACATCATCCACTGTGCCCGCACACCTCGGAGCCACCCGAGATGCCGACGACATAGGTGCGTACCTATTTTAGTACCTCCCAAGACTGTTTGATGTGGACATATTGCGTTGGATCGTCCATCATTATTTATATAGCCGCGTATCCGCCACCAGTCCCATCACTCTTTACTTCCAAACACCTCGATGCCATCAACATGGCACCATCAACCGAGGCCCGTACACCTCGGAGTACCCGAGAGTCGGCGACATAGGTGTGTACCTATTTCAGTACCTCCCAAGACTGTTTGGTGTGGAAACATGGTGTTGGATGTGCTTAATTATACATACATTATATGTATTTTCACCCTGTCTAAGAGACCATACTATACCATACGATATCCAAGTTACGTACTATCGGAGGTCTCATGACCTTCATTCTCTCATATATCATTCATCATATAAATACGTGGATTTAGTTCACACATCATGAGCATACGACATTCTATTCAATACATCTATATAAGCATCATAGACTCATATAAGCATGATTAATCTCAAACCTAACAATTTAGGCACTCCATCCATAATAACACTTATTTACACAAATCAAGCATAGCATGTCAAACCAAGCAAGGTGATGTGTATCCAGTTTTAACAAAAGGTTTAGAAACTCACCTGAGGGCTTATAAAGCCAAAAGCCCCAAATATTATAAAACCCTAGCTTCCAAGATGGTGAAGGTTTTAGATCTACCGACATCTACCTCTTGAAACTTTATCTGGGTCATCACCAACACCTAGGAATGAACCAAAAGTAACCTTAAACTTAGAACCATAACAGATCTTAGTCGAATCCTTACTCATCCAAAATACCCAAAATAGGTCAAAACTTCAAAACATGGATGATACCTTAAAATAAATGCTCTAGAAGGTTAAATCAAAGGTTTTGACAAGAATAGAGGCTTAGAAATGGTTAGAATAACTTATAAATGACTTTTCATGAAAACCCCCAAATATGGGTAACAATGGTGGAAATGATGATTGGAGGAGATGAAGATGGTGTGAAGCTTGGATTCATGATTCTTAACTCTTGATATCAAACCATTCTTGACATTTGTCTTCACTTTAAGCACCAACTTGTGATCTCAGATACAATCCGATTTTGCATCCAACAATGTCCCCCTTTAGATTCGAGATCACAAAAAGAATTAGGCAAACGTCTTCCAGAAAGCACCAACAGTTTGAACACCAAAAATAAGCCTAAGCACTTTATCCCCTTAGAATTTGACCCGAGACCTTCCGAGGTTCCCACTAAACGCTCACTCATAAGGTGCTGCTCGCTCAAAGCCTCCTCTTGCCGCGCTCTTATCTCTGACATGATCTCCGGTACTACGGTAATTCGGTACGCGACAATGCTAGGTTGGTTCTCTCTCCCTTTTCGACTCAAAGCATCCGCTACCACATTCGCTTTACCTGGATGGTAAAGGATTTCGCAGTCATAGTCGTTCAATAGCTCTATCCAATGTCGCTGTCTCATGTTCAACTCCTTTTGGTTGAACAGGTACTGAAGGCTCTTATGATCGGTGTAGATCTGACACTTTGTCCCGTAGAGGTAATGCCTCCAAATCTTTAAGGCGAAAACCATAGCCGCTAACTCCATGTCGTGAGTCGGACAGTTCTTTTCGTGTACCTTTAACTGCCGCGATGCGTACGCGATCACTTTTCCCTCTTGCATAAGCACGCATCCCAAACCTAATCTTGACGCGTCACTGTAGACCACGAACCCGTCAGCTCCATTGGGTAGCGATAGAATAGGTGCACTCATCAACTTTTCCTTTAAGCAGTTGAATGCTTGCTTATGAGTTGACTTCCATTCGAACTTTATGTTCTTCCTTGTTAGGGCTGTTAGCGAAGCGGCTAAAGACGATAAATATTTAATGAATCGGCAGTAGTATCCTGCTAACCCAACAAAACTCCGGACCTCGGTCGCAGATCCTGGTGACTCCCAACTTTTAATAGCTTCTATCTTAGCTGGATCCACCTTGATCCCTTCATTGGTCACCACGTGCCCCAAAAACTGAACCTCCTCGAGCCAGAACTCACACTTCGAGAATTTCGTGTAAAGTTTCTCGTGCCTCAGTAGCTCTAACACTTTTCTAAGATGCTCCCGGTGATCCTCTTCAGTCCTTGAGTAGATCAAGATGTCATTGATGAAGACTATAACAAACTTGTCCAAGTACGGTTTACACACTCTATTCATTAGATCTGTAAACGCTGCCGGCACATTTGTCAGTTCAAATGACATCACTAGAAATTCGTAATGCCCATAACAAGTCCGGAATGCCGTCTTCGGAATGTCTTCTTCTCTAACCTTGAGCTGATGATACCCAGACCGCAAATCAATCTTTGAAAAGAACTTGGCACCTTGTAGTTGATCAAATAAATCATCAATCCTTGGTAGTGGGTACTTGTTCTTGACGGTGACTTTGTTGAGTTCTCGATAAACTGTTTCAAATGACAGTAAAACAGTCCATTCATTTTCGGTAAGGGAACTCACCTGAGCTAATTCTCACTATCCTGCCGCATACCTCGTCTAACATGCCTATATAAGTTCTAAAGCATTAATAACCGTGTTTACACACTCCTCTAACTAAGACATCCCTAGGCAGACTTAGCACGGGGGTTCCGCTCCGAGAACTAACCTTACAATCGAAACTCCTCAAGAACTGACTCGGAAAAGCACGTTTTCCGACTCGCAAATCCCGATTCGGGAAACCACCAAGTCACTCTCATACACCCCCAACACAAATATTTGTAAAGTGGAGGGTGTTGCATTGCTAAATGCGGCTTCAATATTTAACTGTTGGGATTGTATTGGGATACAATATAGTAAAATGGAGGTGTTTGGAAGAAGTTTGAGAGAGAAATAAATGAGTTAGGAGATGAGAAATAATGGGATATAGGTTTAGAAATCGAGTTTTAAGGTCAGCAGACCCGTACCCGACTGGATGCAGACTTACTCGACTGGGTCCAGTCTCACTCTACTGGTGATAACTCCAAAATTATACATATTTTACTAACATCATTTCCCCACTTTTATCTTTATTTTGAGAGTATTTTCGATACTGTTTGACTTAAAAAGGTGTAAATCCTAATTTTGTAGGTTTTGGAGGTGCTCGTGCGTAAAACTATAAAAAGAGGGTGAAAAGCGTCAAAAAGGAGACTTTTGTGCAGACTTTGCAAATTCAGACTTTTCTTGGCTCCTAAGACGGTTTCCTTGCTCTCTAAGTCAGATAATTTCCTCCAAAAAGACGGATCTTCAGCAGATAAGGCAAGAAGAATATTTCGGAAGATCTCGGAAGCTGATTTTACACTGCTCGCGCCGCGAAGGTTACTACTCGCGCCGCGAGGCACCTGCTCGCGCCGCGAAGAAAGAGCTCGCGCCGCGAAGATCAACTTTTCTCGATCGGAAGCTTCCAGAAAGTTAGGGTTTGTTCGTTAAGTGTTTCGCTCCGCGAAATGCCGTTTCGCGAACGCGAAAAGGCTTCTGTTTGAGTATTATAAATGCAGCCTTGGGTCATTCAGTATTGATCATCTAATTTTCAGTACAGTTCTCTCTTAGTTTAGGTTAGATTAGATGTTGGGAGCCACTTAGGGTTTCCAACCCGAGAAGATGGAGGCTCGATGTGACGACTACGGAGGAGATTCGAGGGAATGCCACGACAAACCGGTCGGTCTTTAGTTTGGTTTGTTTACGCATTTACGATTAGTATGTCTATGTACTGATTCCGTTTGTTTTTCATTATGGTTTGAATACTTTGGATATTTGTTTTATTAATTAGATGAATGATTTGTTGAATGTTGTCTTTGATTCCGATTTGATTCGTATTGTATGGTTATTTGAACTCATTGGTTGGGTGTATCTGTTTTGACCAAAATAGATAGACTCCGATAGGATAATCAACCTACCCTAACCTACCCTTTGACCAAGAGAGTTGTGTTAAGTGGTTACTCGGACCGAGAGTGACCTGGAGGTAGAAAACCGTACAATAGAAACAAGATCGGATGACCAGTACTAGATTGTCTGACAAACGACCTAAGTATTGGGACTAGGAGGACCAACACCTAGTTGATAATCTTAGATATACATGTTCGGGTGCTTTATGCTTAAATTCTGACAACAATCATAAATCTATGTTTTATGAAAGTAAACCATAATGATTCATTTATCTCCAATGTGTGTTTGATCGTCAGTTTTCCACTTTTTGGTTAGGATTATTGTTTATTTGTCTTTTATCTTATAAAATTCCTTTTCAAAAGCAAAACCCCCCATTTTCCAGATTGACTGATTAATACTCTAGTTGACATCTAGCTTAACCGTTCCCAGTGGTAAGAACGATACCTGGACTTTCCTACACTATATTACTCACGATCAGGTACGCTTGCCTGTATATCTGGTAAGACAGTGGCTAGGCATTAGAAGTTAAAACTTGTTCCGCTTTTTATGTATGATAATTACCGCATCAACTGGGCTGGCTTTCCCAAAATCAAGCCTTCTGTCAAGCTCGACTGGGTCCATTCTTACTCTACTGGGTCCAGTCGAGAGGGCAGACCCAAAAGCTTTATATTGGTTCCTTTCTTGACCACTTCTATAGCCAAACACATCTATAAAATAACCAATCTCTTAATCACAAAATTAGAACTATGTAAGGTAAAACATATATATAAAAGTCTTCGAATATTTTTGCTTCTTGCCAAAATTCCGGGTGTTACACAACTTAAATTAGTTTATTGTTATACTTTAATATACATTAACTATTATACAATAAGTTTAACTGTTTAATCTTATATTTAAACATATTTTTTTAAATAAAAATACTTACAACAATATTTAGTTATTTTAATTACTAAATGAACTAATTATTATATTTTAATATATATATATATATATATATTAATAATCATATTTTAAGTTGAATTTTAATATATAATATAGCTTTTTTCCAAAAAAAATATGTATTACGTGCGTGCACATACACACAAACATGCACACAGACATATACGGAGATTCTGTAGAAAATGAATGGTAATGACTTGATGATTTGACTGATGTGTTGCACTATGGACACTGGGTACCTTGGAACCTCGCGTTCCTTGGGAGTTTACCATTTGGTCTGATTCGCCACTTGGGGGTACCTCGGGACTACGTCCCTCGGGAGTTATTGTCAGGTGACCTGGACTGGGCCTGGACTGTGTTTTCTTTGTCCGCACACATTCAGTGGTTTTTGATTTGAATTACGGCCAATACCTTGATTTTCTTGTGAGCAGCGTAGGCCAGAAAGATTCGAATTGCCTCGATCCTCGCTACCGGTGCAAAAGTCTCATCGTAGTCAATACCTTCTTGTTGAGAGTAACCTTTAGCAACCAATCGCGCCTTGTTTTTGACAATCAATCCGGATTCATCTTTCTTATTTCTGAAGATCCACTTGGTTTTAATGATTGATTTATCTTGCGGTCTCGGAACCAAGCGATACACTTTGTTTCTTTTGAATTGTAGAAGCTCTTCTTGCATTGCTAAATAAACTTATTTAAAAAATTATTATCACTGATTCTATAGAAAATTAAATACATGGATCATTAGATTAACTGATTTAGTACATATGATTAAAATTGATGTTTACAATAATCAATCCGTCAGCTAATTTATTTCAGTCATAAATTGATTATTTCACTCGGTTTTGTATAACGATCTCGCAACACAACACTCTCGCCGGTCAATTTATTTCACTCGGTTTTGTATACATTATTTTTATTATTTTTTTTTGGAAAGCACATTTTTTTTATTATTGTAAACATCAATTTTAAACATATGTGCTAAATCAGTTAACCTAATGATCCATGTATTTAACTTTCTACAGAATCTCCCTATTTGTGTGTGTGTGTGCGTGTTTGTTTGTATGTGTTCGCACGTAATACATAATTTTTTGAAAAAAAAACTATATTATATATTAAAATTCAACTTAAAATATAATTATTAATATATATATATATATATAGTCCCCTTATTTTGGAAACCATGAAATCTGTGGAAACTTTGGAAACTCATTATTGTCCGTTGATTAAATAATTGTATCGCTGAGATTAGAAGCTTAAAAATAGGGGCTGATTAGGTTTCCAAAATTGGGACACGCTCATGTGCATCTATGCATAAGGGTAATATAATCTCAGCCATACAATTATTTAATCAACGGACAATAATGAGTTTCCAAAGTTTCCATAGATTTCATGGTTTCCAAAATAAGGGGACTATATATATATATATTAAAATATCTTAATTAGTTAAATTAATAATTAAAATAACTAAATATTGTTATAAGTATTTTTTATTTAAAGAAAATATGTTTAAATATAAGATTAAACTTATTGTGTAATAATTAAAGTATAATAATTTATTTATTTAAGTTAAAATTTAGTATTTTACTTTTTTAGAAATAATTACGGATTTGGTCCTTGTGGTTTGTGTGAGGCAAAAGTGAAAATGACAAAATTACCCTTTACGAATATGGTCCCTCTCTTTATTTAATTGTTGAATTTAATGAGGTGATGGCCAGAGGGACCAAAAAATAGCAAAATTGTATACCATGAGAACCATTCATGTATTTATTTTGAAATAGGGACCACTGTGGGTAAAAGGTGTAAACCACAAGGACCAAATATATAAACTAAAATATTTTAAAATTTTGTTTTGTTTTTCTTTTCAATAAATTAGAGCATTATAATCATCTTGACAATATTTTCAAAATGTGTTTAATATTGAATATTTTTTAATTTAATTATATTAATAATTATTAAAAAATATATAAATTAATTTGTTTAGATTTTAATACAACTTTGCATTTTATATTCTTAACTATCTATATACATACTATCTATTTAAATTCCATTTTCAATTTTATAAGTTACATTTAATATGATATAGTTAGTTATTAAATTTAATTTCAGTCCTCTAATTTTTATATTTTTTATTTTACACCCTTATCATATAACCTAAATAATCATATATAAACCAATATTAAATATTTTCTGATGCAATTATATTATCTATTCTATTATATAAAAATAATATAACTTTTTTGAAATTTCAAAATTCAAGATTCATTTTTTCAAAATACACCTTTATTAGATCCCCCATCATTATTTTTAATTTATTAATTAGTTAATTAAATTACTTTTAATCTCATATCTTTTTATTTTTTACTTCACATTTTTATCATAATAACATAAATAATGTGTATGAACTAAAATGTATTAAAATATTCGTTTTTCTTTTCAACAAACTATATTATTATCATCATTTCAAGAATACTATTAAAATGAGTCTAATATTGAATATGTTTTAATTTAATCAAATAGTTTAATATGATCGAATAACTGATACATATTTCGCGCTACAACACGCGCATGTATGTATCTAGTTATAACATTAAACCAAAGATAGATCCCACTCTTGGTACCTAGGTAAGAAACACATTTGAAGACATTTATTTTTCCTTTAATAGGTTCTACTAGAATTGGCAAGCAACAGGAACAAAATTCAGTTGCCGAAGTCGATAGCTGGACCAGGGATGCCGCTGCCTCCGGAGGCTGATACCTTGATCCATCCAAATTATCAGCTTGTGTTCCCGAGAAAGCGAACAAGCGAGACCGTTGAAGAAACAAAGGAAGAGGAAGAAGCTAGCGAGTCTCAATCGCAAGAACAGAGGACCGCCTTGCCACAAACTACTCCTAAACGGGTTTCCTTTCCTCTCGGCCCTAAAAGCGCAAAGTGAAACCAGGGCTAGTCCTGAGATTTTGGATGCCCATAGCGAAAGGTCAAAAAATGCCACTTAGTATGCAAACAAAAAACCAAACAACAATGTAAAGGGGTTTGGAACCTAGTCAAGCTAGATGGCTCATCCCTATGCCGCTGGGTCTTTATTAATTAAAAGCAAAAGGATACACCGTGAAACCAATTCATAAGTTCATAAAGCTGATCGTTTTATGTCATGTTTATTTTTAGTATCTGTTTAAGTCGTTTACTTTGCGCTTGCTTAAAGCAAACGTTACATTGTTATCTACATGTTTGTTATATGTTATCTATGTAGGTGAAACTGAAACTTCGTTACATTAGATGTGTTTGTGTAATGAACATTCCTTTTGAAGTATATACCTTTATTTAAGGCAAATACTCATGTATACTTTTCATCTTTCGTGAGGTTTGAACCCTTACCCTTTTGAAAAGTTAGGCTCAACCGGTAATTTGGTACTACTCTGCTAATGACCCTTTGGGAAATTTGTCGATCCAACAATGTATTCATTTTTTCTTCCAATAAATGGTACGATATGTCGATCCACATGGGAATAAAGCGGTTCTAAAATTTTAAGATGCAAATAAAGTCCGAGTATACTGTCACATACACTTAAACCGTTGGTAGACATGTCTTCAATGGGTCAAGTGAGCATTATGCGTCATGATGAAGTATCATTCCGTGAATCTTCATCAATAAATTCCCCTTCAAGCAACCATTCTATTGCCTTTGTTGCCTAAAGTACACGCAATCAAGGATCATATTATCAGTTAATGGTGTAACATGGTTTTAAAACAAAAACAAATTTGTGGGACGAATTAAGAACCTGGTTTTTCCAATTAGTCAAATATGTTACGAGAATAAGCAGAACGCATTGCACGACTGCTCCAATCGTTAGCCCGCTCCACAATCCTTCACTGTTGAGGGGCACCACAAAGCCGTGGACTAGAGCCATAGGGATTCCAACGATATAATACGACCCAAGATTAATGTACGCTCTGATATCTTGCCACCCACTCCCCCTAGCAACCTCTGCTCAGAAAAAGCAATATTCATGAGTGAGCCCCTTTTGGTTTTGAAGATCTAAGGGAGTGTTTGCTTCACGGAATGGAATTCGATGGAATTAGAATTTATAAAAGAATTTGACTTTAAAGGAATTAGAATGAAATTTGATGGAATTTGACCACGCATTTTGGTTGTGTTTGGTTGGATGAAATTGGAATTGAAATGAAATAGTAAAAGGTAAGTTGAGCAAAAACCAAACCGAACCGTAACCATAAAAACCAAGAATATAAAACCGAAAAAGCGAAACCGAAAAAAAACGGTTTGGTTTCGTTTTTGGTTTCCGAGCCGAAATCTAACAGATTCGAACCGAGCCGAGCCGAAAACCGAAATCTAACAGATTCGAAAAACCCGAAAATCTAACCGATTCGAAATCTAACAGATTCTAACGGTTTGATTTTGGTTTGGTTTTCAACGCGACCGGAAAAAACCCCAATCGAGCCGAAAACCGAAATCGATTCGATTTTGGTTTTGGTTTCCATCTTGACCCGAAAAAAACAAGCTGAGCCGAAATCCGAAAACGGGTTGATTACGGTTTTGGTTTCCATCTCGACCGGAAAAAACCCGAACCGAACATACTTGGTTTTCCCAAAGACCGAACCAAACCGCTTTAAATTACATTATATTTATTATATATAATTTAATTATTTAATTATATATATAATATACTTTGATTATTAAATAAATAAATAAAAACTGAGACCGATCTGAACCGTAAAAGGATTTGGAATGAGAGAGCGATAGATGGAGATGAGAAAGTCATAGATGGAGAAAACAAGAGGGGGGGGGATGGAAGATTCCAATGAATGCCACGGGTTATACTATGGAATGATGAAATCCATGGTTAAAGGAATTTGAAGGATTCCTTAGTTAACATTCTGTGAACAAAACGGAACCATGGAATTGGTTATTCCAATTCCATCGAATCCCATCAAATTCCGTGAACCAAACGCGCTCTAAATAGATTCCGTTAAGATTTAAGCTATTAGAACCTCAAAGAATGGTTGCTATTGTGTCTGCGGATATCCAGAAACAGAGAAGAAGAGTGATGTTGCTAACATAGTCAACTAGCGTAACCCAGAACCGAACGGGTGCATAAGAGAGTCGTGCTGGCCATGATCACTTCGACTTCTCCAAGAATTGATACAACCAAGATAGCCGTTTTCGCAGCCTTGGGATTCCGAGCTCCTAATTCGTTAGCTACCCGTGTGCTACAAAATGGAAAGGTTTAATTTGGAAATATATAGTTGAGTTAAGCAAAACATCAAATAGGTTGAGAGCAAACCATGCAGTAGACCCAATTGAGTAATGTATGTAGGAGTGCAAGGCACCAACTATTAGACTGTAGCAAAAGATGATAAATTTAGTCTAAGATCAAAGTTCAAAAATCATCGCAACCGGTACCTCCATGTCGTATGAAAAACGAGGCCACCCCCCCTTCCAACGGCTAGTTTTAAAAAAATTCCATTTACCTATATATATATATATATATAGGTTAAAGTTCAATTGCAAACCACCTTTTCATTGTGAACGTGAGGACAGCCCAGAGATCGCCACGTGGCATCTGAAAAATTTTCGACTTTAGTGTTATTCATACTGAATAACACTATATTCAGACTGAATAAAGCGTTATTCAGTATGAATAAGGCTTAGTTGCACTCTGACTTGGACGCGGGCGGGTAATGCCGCGGGTAAAGCCGCGGGTAAAGGCTTATTCAGTATGAATAACACTAACCCGCGAGTTTATTCAGAATGAATAAGCCTTTACCCGCCGTTTCAGATTGCCACGTGTCGCGCTCTAGGCTGTCCTCACGTTCACAATGAAAAGGTGGTTTGCAATTGAACCCACCCCTATATATATATATATTTCCTATTCATTTTATCTCTATCTCAACCTCCTTCTCTCACTCAACCTCTTATTCACTCAACCTTTATTCCAAAAAATGTCAAAGTCTTCGGAATCATCATGGGAGGAATCGGATGAAGGTGTTGTCGATAAACACTTTCGGGTTTTCGGTGTTGTTGCGATGGGGAGGGCCGAATAAAAATAGGAACGAGATAATAGGAACGTCGAATCCACGACCGAGAGGGCGGAATAAAAATAAAGGTCGGCAAGAGGGACACGATAAACTTGTCGCTGACTACTTTTCTGATAACCCGGTATACAACGACGTCTACTTCAAACGGTGGTTTCACTACAAGAGAAATGAGCTTTAGGGAAGGAAGCTTTAGGGAGGTTTTTAGAAGTGTATCTAAAGGTTGGTTTTAGAGAAGGATTTAGATGACAAAAGTGAGAAGCTTACCTAAAAATTGAATGATGTTTTGGGAAGGATGTAGAGGCTAAATGTACGGTATGAGAAATCTTACTAAAAGCTTTAGAGAAGCTTTCTATAAAAAGCCTCTCTAAAAGACCTGTCAAGTTTTAGTAACCCTTGATTAAGCTTCCCTAAAGATTTAAAAAAAATCTGAAATTAAATAAAAAGATTTAGTTAGGTTTATATAAGAAATAGAAAAGAAAAAAAAATTATATAAAAAGTAATTAGGCTTTTCATTATCGCTAACGACAATCTTCTCGGCGTCCTCTTTGCTCTACGCTCGTCCTCGCATCTACTCCGCCATTTTCACACACTAAAACACACACAAATTCCGCCATAGCCAGATCTCCCTGATCTACTGAAGCTAATCTCTCATCATTTGCGCTAAATCTCTCTCAGGTTCGTTTCTCATCTCTTATGTTTCGAAGTTAGGGCATCAAATTTTGAAGATCTGAAATTATTGCTATCGATTTTGTTTCTATCAATCAGAAAACACGTATCTGTTTTTTATTCTATTTGTTTTGCTGGTAGGTGATTTGAGGTGAGGTGATTTAGGTTTGATTATTTCAAGCAAGCATGGGATGCAAGAGACGTTAAGGGGATTTGTCCGCTACAAAAGTGTACGTCCGCTATCCGACAATTGGCGTACGGGTCTACTGCAGGTTCGACCGACGAGTACTTGAGGATGGAGAAACGACATCAAGGGAATTCCTAGAGAATTTTTGCCAATGTATTATTCACCTCTATAGGCGAAAATAGTTACGAAATCCTACTGCTAGCAATATTCAGGCTATCTACGCGTTGCATGCAGAATAACATGGCTTACCCGACATATTTGGTAGCATTGATTGTATGCATTGGTATTGGAAGATTTGTCCCCTCGCATGGAGGGGTTAATTCCATAGAGGTGATCATTCTGGACCATCAATAATTCTAGAGGCGGTCACATCACATGATCAATGAATTTGGCACGCATTCTTCGGGGTTTCGGGTGCCACGAACGACATAATCGTTGTAAATCAATCACCGATTTTCAACGATTTATTTGAAGATAAAGCACCCGATAGTTCGTTTGTTGTGAATGGCACAAACTACAAACACGGATATTATCTCACCGACGGGATTTATCCGGAGTGGACGACATTCGTCAAATCATTTAGGTACCCAAGGGACAAGAGACGGATCGAGTTCGCGAAACGCCAAGAATCGGCTAGGAAAGACATTGAACGGACATTCACCACGCTTCAAGAAAAATGACACTTTGTTGATAGACCGTCGCGGACATGGACACAAAAGAAATTACGGGAAACTATGTACGCTTGTATATATAATTTTACACAACATGTGTAACACCAGGAATTTTATGAACTCGAACTTGATTGATAAAAGTGAATAATAGAAATACGATTTAATATAACACATTTCCTTCCCAAGTTAATTATCAGCTCGTATTTAAGTTTATACGTTGAGTCGAGTGGTCGAGTTATCAGTTTCGGGATAAGAAGGTAAATACTCGAAACATGGGGGGGTTGTGGTATAACTACCACCAACTAGTTGAAAACCCTATCCCTTCCATCCTTTCATTTGTGTTTTGTGTCCTTGAAGAGAGAAAGAGAGAAAAAGAGAAAAAGAGAGCTTGGAAGAGAATTCGAGATCCGGAGGAAGAATCGAGCGTAAGAGGTGAAATCGATCCATGGAGTGTTGTTAGAATCAAGTTCCTAACGAAAGGTACGGTTTATTTCGTGTTGATTTCGTGTTTTAGTTGGGATTTGAGAACCTTGGAAACTAGGGTTCGTATTTGGGGAAAACCATGGATCTAGACGATCCATGGGGTGTTTCTTGAGTTTTGTTTTTGGTTTATCGTGTTATACCATCATAGGGTCGATTATAATCATTCGTGGGGTGTTTTGGGGGTCGCTATTGATTTTTGGGTTGAGTTTGGTTAAGTTTTTTGAAGGAAATCGCGAAGAAGAAAACACAGCTAAAACCCCGCGACCTGGCCCACGACCTGAGGTCGCGGGGCAAGGTCGCGCAACCCCCTGCCCGGATTTTGAAGTTTTTCGTTTTCGTTCCTTTTCGAGTTTTGGCTTTGGGCTTTCCTTAAGGGTTATATTAGATAATGTTTGGTGGATTTTGGGGGCCATTGAGATAGTCTAGCCTAGCTCTAGACTAGTGTTTCGGTTGTGAACCGTAAGTGTCACTTTTGGTGGTTTATTGATGTAAATCGTACTATGATTGTATAGGTGCTATATTGTTACGTATCTAGCTATCTAATCCATATTTGCTTGCGAAGAATAGCAAGGTGAGTTGCTAAAACTATTTTGTTAAAACTGAGAGCGCATCATCTTGATTGATATATATATATATATATGTCTTGCTTGGGAATTGTATACATGGAATGATCAATCGTATGCTACCTTGCATGAGCTATATTCATAAGATTATATGATGAATGTATGCATGAAAAATATGTGTGATTATGTGTGCCACGGAATGATGTGAAGGGATTGAATCCCGAGCATGTTGGCTTGTATGAAGTAAATGAAAGTGTTGAGACTTGAAATAATGTTTAAATGTTATTGAGCTCCGCCAGTCAAAAGGTAGGATGCTATTGGCCGCTAGTTAAAAAGTGGGCCGGGATGTCACTAGTCAAAAGGTGAGTACCCATGTTTTTATGCAAACATAATTGGGCAATGTGACACTAGTCAAAAGGTGTACGTTGCGCCGTTTTCGAAATGAGATTGATTTAAAGTGGCACTAGTCAAAAGGTGTGCACTTTCAAGTTTACACGAGTTCGACTCAGTCTTGGGTGGCACTAGTCAAAAGGTGTGCACCTATGTCCCTCGCCATTCGTGTGGCCGCGAATGTGCTTGGCCTCTGAGGTTGTCAATGGAAGTCTTCGTGGAAGGACGACAACGGGGTGTCTCGACTCTGAGGTGTAACTTGCTTGGTGAAAGTGGGTCGCTCCCACGGTTTTCAAAGATAAAAGATAAACCGGTTTAACATGCTTCGTTTTGTTGTTAATACACTCTTATATATAGCCCACATGTCTTTACATGCTTTTATATGTATCATACTATGTTGTTACAACTCACTAGGCTCCTTTAGCCTAACACTTGCTTGGTGTCGATGTGTCTCTCAGGTACTAGGGACGCCGATCCCAAGTAGGCGCCGGGATTATGAGTGAGCTTTGGGGGATGTGTGAGGAGACCGGTTCTTTAGACCGCGCAGGCGTTGACCATTTTGACAACCCTTTTGTAGTCTTTTCCTCGATAGGATTTAGACTAGATGGTTGTCGTATTCTCTATTCAAATTACGAACATTGTAATTATACACTACTTCATACCCCATTTTTGGGAAGAGCTCACGCTTTGGCGTATATTTGTACTAACACCTTTCGTAAATGAAGGTTTTTGTTTACTCCAATTTTTGGGGTGTTACAAGTTGGTATCAGAGCTTTAGTTTAAGCGAACTAGGTAATCACTGTAGTATGCCTAGACTTAAACTTAGCAAGTTAGTGCGAATGACGCATACCTTGGGTAGAACCTTAGGTGGGGAGAGTGATAGGATTACGAATTCGCGTTTATTCAAAGTTGTGGTGATAGTAACGAGGATGCTTATGTATGATTAGTTCATAAATCACGTAGCTACTGATCTATGAATGCGTTGTACGTGGGTATTTGAGTAACTATTATCATGAGAACGATAAATGTTGAGATTCGTAAGTAGTCTATTCTTATCCTATTCTCGTGCATTCTGTGACAGATTGTTATGGCGAACACTCGTAGTCAGACGGGTGCCGCGCGGGGACCACCTGACCAAACCGCTTCAACCGCCGACCATCATGCGCGAACCGATGCGGTTGAGAGCCCACCGAGACTTTCGGTCCTAGGTGGGAGGACGGAATTTATTCCGAGAGTCAACATTGAGGATCGAAACCCGGTAATAACCGAGGTAACTCCGGAGATGAGAATCTTCGATAACGTGATGAAGGCCGTTACCGAGGCCATGTCTAAGCAGCAAGAATCGTTCGCCAGTATGTTGGAGGAGCGAGACGCTAGTCACCGCCGCCACGAGGCGGTGGGAGAGAATGCCGGTATTGGGTCGGGGGATGCGGCGGTAGTGGTGGTCACCGAGGAAACGCGGATGACCGAAGATAAAGGAAAGGCAAAAGGGAAGGGGTGCTCATACAAGAACTTTTTGGGATGCAAGCCACCCGAGTTTCGTGGGTGTAACGAGCCGATAACGTGCTTGTATTGGCTCCGTGAGATGGAGATGGCCTTCGAGGCGAGCGAGTGCGACGGCTCCCAACGAGTCAAGTTCGCTTCACACTTTCTTAAGGGTGAGGCTTTAACGTGGTGGAATTTGACCCGTTCATCTATTTCGCCGGAAGTTTACGCTAGGCTTTCGTGGGCCGACTTCAAGAAGAAGATACTTGAGAAGTATTGTAGTGAACGGGCCCTTGACAAGATCGAGGACGAGTTCCGAGGGATGAAAAAGGGCAACAACCCCATTTCTTATTATGCGAAGGAGTTCTTGGAAAGATTGGGGATGGTGGAGCACTTGGCTCCCGATGAGAGGTCGAAGATAAAGGCTTACGTACGTGGACTACCGGCCGAGATGAAATCGGCGGTTAGAATCGCAAGGGTTGCTACCTTACACGAAGCTATTGAAGAGTAATTGAGAGTGGAAGACGATATCACCCAAGCCCGAGCGGAACACTACCAAGCCGGGCAGAAAAAGAAAGGGGAAGAACCGTCGGCACAGCCACGTCCGACTACGACAACTAATGATGAGAGACGAAGAGAGCCGCGTCGCGATTCGTGGTGGTGCTTTAAGTGCCGGAGCAAGCATCATGGGCCATGTCGCCGAGAACATCCATCAGACCCTATCAGTTGCAGCAAATGCGGGAAACGGGGTCATATGGCTCGAGATTGCTCCATCCGGGGACTAGTTTGCTTCGAATGTAAAGAACCGGGGCATTTCATGAGAGATTGCCCAAAGCTAATGAGAGGACAGGTCGGAGCCTTAAGCGAGCCTAGTGCAAGAAAAGACAACCAATCAAGGACACCGAGTCGAGCATTTCAGATTTCTGTTGAGAAGGAGACGGAGAAGACTGATATAGTATCGGGTAACCTTCTTGTTAACTCCTTGCATGTGTATATCCTAGTTAGTACGAGTGTCGCTCGTTCTTTTGTGTCAGATTCATTTTGCAAATCTTTTCTACATCTGTCAATACCTTAACCGATGTTTTAGCCATAAAAGTAGCAATTGAGAAGCAAGTAATATTTTTGGGTAGTGCCATGAATGGGTGTGTATTGACCCACAGGGGAGCATGCTTTGGTTGGATGTCTGAAAGTGTCATCATTAGGTCGAGTTGACTAGGTAACTGTCTCCTTGTCCCATGAATTGTGAAAGACTAGGGCGTAAGGGACCTAGTAGTTTTAATTATGAAACCAGAAGGGCACAATGGTCTTAAAGGGATTAAGTGTGCTAGCAAGGTCATGATGGGTCGAACAAAGGGTGCAAATGAAATGTGGTGATGTTAACTTATGAAGAAAACTTTTATAAAGAATAAAGGGATTGGAAAGCGCTACTTGTAGTCAAATTAATGCATGATGGGAGTTTTATGAATAAGTTAGTAACACCTTGTGCCAATAGGCGTGCAATCCATGGTTATAATGACAAGTATAGTGCGACTAAGTAATGGGGCCGAGTGTCAAATTAATATGAGAATAGGTGAGAATCTTTGCTCGGAAGTCGAGATTAGATCATCTAAAGGGACTAGTACGATTTTGTAGGCGCTAGAATGTTCGGAAAATTATGGTTGTTTACTAAGTGACTTTCCAAAACTTCGATCATGGAAAACATAGTCGAATGGTGGTTACAGGGATGACATAATAGTGGTCATGTATGGCTAAGAATCAAGAAAACGTTACCTTTAGTATGAGAGCTAGTGATGTTGTAATGATGCTAAGGGCAATGCATGCCGTGTGACACGGCAATATACCAATGTGTTAGGATTGCCGTAGAGAGAGAAGCCTGTTAAGAGCATAAAGCGATCTTGAAGACGTTACTTATAATTGAATTTTGAGAAGTAGGAGTTTATGTTTAAGATAGTGGGGCACTGCATGCCAAACTAAGCGGGAGACCCAACATATGACGATAAGTGCTTATGCGGCCCAGTGGCGGCTTGTGTGACTAGATTAGGATAAGTTTATGCAAGAATTATCGCTCGAAAT
Source organism: Centaurea solstitialis (assembly GCA_030169165.1). Taxonomy (NCBI): domain Eukaryota; kingdom Viridiplantae; phylum Streptophyta; class Magnoliopsida; order Asterales; family Asteraceae; genus Centaurea; species Centaurea solstitialis. The sequence goes on from CM058041.1 coordinate 67,151,980, forward strand.
GTTTTTATAAACCGGCTAAGGCGATAAGTACACCTTCTTTTCGGATGATAGGATGGTTGGAAAAAGTCATAGTAGCACGGATTAAAGAACGTAAGAATCTAGTGGTGATGAATTGTTGCTAAATGAATGAACTTACCTCCCTTATGGTATCCATAGGCTAGTAGACGGAATCTTCGAGCTTCTTTGGGAATTAATGACGACGGTTAGACACCGTTAGTGAGAGTGTTGAGACATTCTTTGGTAGTAAAGTGACTATTAGTCGAGTGATTGACTTTAATAGGAGACGAATGATGTATGGCACCTTGAACCATAGACTTTAGTCGACTTGGCTCGGTTAAATTGCATGCACAAAGAGCTTTGGTTTGCGTATTCAAATGACATTATCTTTATAAAAGCGTTATGGGTCAAAGGATAGGCGTAAAGTAGTGACTTGTGATGTTTTGATGAGCTACCCTTAAGTTAGGAGGTTATATCGGTGCTTTCTTTGGGATACATATTTGAGACTAGTGTTAATCTAACCGACTGGTATGGAGAGAGCCTGATTGTCTAATTGTGGGAAATGATTGAACAAAGTTGTCCTTGTGAGTCGGAAGAGATTAGGAATTTCGGGGACGAAATTCTATTTAGGTGGGGAGGATTGTAACACCCAGAATTTTATGAACTCGAAGTTGATTGATAAAAGTGAATAATAGAAATACGATTTAATATAACACATTTCCTTCCCAAGTTAATTATCAGCTCGTATTTAAGTTTATACGTTGAGTCGAGTGGTCGAGTTATCAGTTTCAGGATAAGAAGGTAAATACCCGAAACATGGGGGGTTGTGGTGTAACTAGCCACCAACTAGTTGAAAACCCTTCCCTTCCATCCTTTCATTTGTGTTTTGTGTCCTTGAAGAGAAGGAAGAAGAGAGAAAGAGAGAAAGAGAGAAAAAGAGAGAAAGAGAGCTTGGAAGAGAATTCGAGATCCGGAGGAAGAATCGAGCGTAAGAGGTGAAATCGATCCATGGAGTGTTGTTAGAATCAAGTTCCTAACGAAAGGTACGGTTTATTTCGTGTTGATTTCGTGTTTTAGTTGGGATTTGAGAACCTTGGAAACTAGGGTTCGTATTTGGGGAAAACCATGGATCTAGACGATCCATGGGGTGTTTCTTGAGTTTTGTTGTTGGTTTATCAGGTTATACCATCATAGGGTCGATTATAATCATTCGTGGGGTGTTTTGGGGGTCGCTATTGAGTTTTGGGTTGAGTTTGGTTAAGTTTTTTGAAAGAAATCGCGAAGAAGAAAACACAGCTAAAACCCCGCGACCTGGCCCGCGACCACCTGAGGTCGCGGGGCAAGGTCGCGCAACCCCCTGCCCGGATTTTGAAGTTTTTCGTTTTCGTTCCTTTTCGAGTTTTGGCTTTGGGCTTTCCTTAAGGGTTATATTAGATAATGTTTGGTGGATTTTGGGGGCCATTGAGATAGTCTAGCCTAGCTCTAGACTAGTGTTTCGGTTGTGAACCGTAAGTGTCACTTTTGGTGGTTTATTGATGTAAATCGTACTATGATTGTATAGGTGCTATATTGTTACGTATCTAGCTATCTAATCCATATTTGCTTGCGAAGAATAGCAAGGTGAGTTGCTAAAACTATTTTGTTAAAACTGAGAGCGCATCATCTTGATTGATATATATATATATATATATGTCTTGCTTGGGAATTGTATACATGGAATGATCAATCGTATGCTACCTTGCATGAGCTATATTCATAAGATTATATGATGAATGTATGCATGAAAAATATGTGTGATTATGTGTGCCACGGAATGATGTGAAGGGATTGAATCCCGAGCATGTTGGCTTGTATGAAGTAAATGAAAGTGTTGAGACTTGAAATAATGTTTAAATGTTATTGAGCTCCGCCAGTCAAAAGGTAGGATGCTATTGGCCGCTAGTTAAAAAGTGGGCCGGGATGTCACTAGTCAAAAGGTGAGTACCCATGTTTTTATGCAAACATAATTGGGCAATGTGACACTAGTCAAAAGGTGTACGTTGCGCCGTTTTCGAAATGAGATTGATTTAAAGTGGCACTAGTCAAAAGGTGTGCACTTTCAAGTTTACACGAGTTCGACTCAGTCTTGGGTGGCACTAGTCAAAAGGTGTGCACCTATGTCCCTCGCCATTCGTGTGGCCGCGAATGTGCTTGGCCTCTGAGGTTGTCAATGGAAGTCTTCGTGGAAGGACGACAACGGGGTGTCTCGACTCTGAGGTGTAACTTGCTTGGTGAAAGTGGGTCGCTCCCACGGTTTTCAAAGATAAAAGATAAACCGGTTTAACATGCTTCGTTTTGTTGTTAATACACTCTTATATATAGCCCACATGTCTTTACATGCTTTTATATGTATCATACTATGTTGTTACAACTCACTAGGCTCCTTTAGCCTAACACTTGCTTGGTGTTGATGTGTCTCTCAGGTACTAGGGACGCCGATCCCAAGTAGGCGCCGGGATTAAGAGTGAGCTCTGGGGATGTGTGAGGAGACCGGTTCTTTAGACCGCGCAGGCGTTGACCATTTTGACAACCCTTTTGTAGTCTTTTCCTCGATAGGATTTAGACTAGATGGTTGTCGTATTCTCTATTCAAATTACGAACATTGTAATTATACACTACTTCATACCCCATTTTTGGGAAGAGCTCACGCTTTGGCGTATATTTGTACTAACACCTTTCGTAAATGAAGGTTTTTGTTTACTCCAATTTTTGTGGTGTTACAACATGATTCGTGAAGACAAAGGTTTTCACATTATCATTTTGATGAAACAAAGGTTTTAGTGTAAGATATTGAAAAAAATATCTCCAATTAAAGAAGTCCTAGCAATAAACGTCAGCATAGTAAAAAACCGAGAGACACATGCCAACCTTCACGCCAATTTATCTCAACACATGTGGAACTCTATTGTGAATGCCCAACATTAATTTTAATGTTTTTTTTTTATCATTTGAATGTATTTTTTTTAACTTTAATGTAATTTTTAATTAACATTATTATTAGTTTAATTTAAAATTAATTTGTTTTAGTTATGTATTTTAGTATATAAATAAATAAAAATATAAAATGTTTTTGGCAAGGGGTAAAACCATTAAGGATGAATTGGTAAGGATTGGTAAGATAGTGGAAAACTGACGTGGCAGCTGGTACCATTGGTACCAGGTAAAACCATTGTGGATGGTATTAGAGGTACATATAATGACTAATGAGTGTTTGGTTTGTGCAATATAGCCGAATCCTCCCCAATTTTCCCCCTTATTCAGCTGATAATACTATAGGGTTTTAATTCCATCAAAATCATTCCAATCTGTTTTTATTTAACAACAAGTAAAAAAATCTTTTCAATATGTAATTAATGAATCTTCTCTAATAGACTATGATGCACTTTCGTGTACCAGCTAAAGCGTTACATATGTCCAGTACCCTTTAAAAAACTCGTTGAATTTTTAACCCCTCCTTCATCTCCAGTGTCCCTGCTTTGTTGAGTTGTGGTAGAAAAAGATGACTCATTAATATATAAAGTAGTTGGTGCACTAAATAACTTTTAACCGGGGAGCTATCTCGACTCGATTCTGGAACAGATGGATTTTGGCATTAAGTGGAGATCTTGGATTAGGGGATGTCTCATTTCGGCGAGGTCTTCGGTCCTTGTAAACAGGTCTCCAACCCCAGAATTCCCTCTTACCCGGGGAGTTAGACAAGGAGATCCCCTTTCTCCATTCTTATTCATTCTCGCGATGGAGGGATTACATGTAGCGATGCTTGAAGCAAGTAACAAAGGTTATTTCCATGGTGTCAACCTTCCCGCTAATGGTCCTTCGCTCTCTCATCTTCTTTTTGCAGATGATGTTATCTTTTTGGGAAAATGGACAACGTCCAATACGGTCAATCTCACTAGGATGCTAAGATGTTTTCATCTTGCTTCGGGTCTGAAGGTAAACTTTGCCAAAAAATCGGGGGTTTGGCTTAATATAGCTAAAGCTGGTGATACCTTGGAGACCTTAAATGTAAGCATTGATGACTTTTTCACGAGATCTGTGGGTAATGGTGATGATATTCATTTTTGGACAGATCGGTGGCTGGGGTCGATTCCTCTCAGGTCTATCTTTCTAGACTTATTTGCTGCTGAATCTAATAAATCTGCTTCTCTATCCTTGCGCTTCTCTCACAGGTCTGATGGCAGAGCTAGATGGAGATGGGCTTGGTTAGCGTCTACAGATCTGGTGCAATTATCTGCACAGATCTTTGCTTTAGAAAGCTTGCTGCAACATGTTTCGCTAAATGAAGGTAGAGATCTTTGGAGATGGGAGGGTGATCCTAACGGTAAATTTTCGGTGCATTCCTTACGGCAAATCATCGAAAGATTATTATGTCCATCGCCATCTATCAAATGTTTCTGGAATAAGTGGCTTCCCCCGCGTGTTAATTGCTTTATATGGCGTGTGCTTTTAAAGAGGATACTAACCAGAATGAATTTATGCTCAAGGAGTTTGCCTCTCGCCACGTCTACCTGCCCGTTTTGTGAGCTGGATCCGGAAACGGAGGAGCACCTATTCTACTCTTGTTCGTTTACAAAGGAGATCTGGAAATGGTTAATTAACTGGTGCAACTTGAATGATTTTCAACATTCTTCTCTTCAGCAACTTTTCTTTGGTCTGCCCGAGTGCACCTCGGAGAGAAAAAAGAAATATTTTTTGGAGGCCGCTGTAGGAACCACTATTTGGATGGTTTGGAAGTGTCGGAACGATCTGGTGTTTAATAGAAGAAGATGCTCGATTTCGATGATGGCAGATGAGATTCAAGCTACGTTATTTACTTGGGTAAAATATAGGGCCAAGTGTAATTCGTTAAGTTGGTCTTTGTGGTGTTGTAATCCGTTATTCTCTCTTTAGCTTTGTACTCCGTTTCCCTAGCCTCTCGCTAGCGTTGTTTTAATAAAGTTTTCGTTTCTGGTTGGCTTGGGGTGGGGGTGATGGCCTTGCCGAAGCTCTCCTCCTTGCCTTCCTTCTTGCCGTTCAAAAAAAAAAACTTTTAACCATTTACCAATCATGTCATCAATTTTCTCCTCAACATAATGAGACAATATGTCTTTTGTAATTTTAATTGTCTCAAACATCTTTAATAGACTTTTTAAAATGATTATTTTAGGCTAATTTTTTGATTGATTTTTCAAAATTTTCTCAAAAATAAAAAATTTAATCTAAGACACATTTTTTTTTTAAATTTAAAGAACTTACAAATGATTATTTAGGAAAGAGAAATGATTTTTTTTTTTCATTTCTACCAATAAAAAGTAATTAGAATTAAATCAAGAGGGAAATCAATTTTTCCCCATTACGCTATCTTGGATAAGAATCCTTGAAATTGTTTGTTAAAGAGTTATGTTTATTAAATGTATTAAAAATTTAATAATATAATTAAGAGTAACTTACATATTTAGTCTTTCATCTGTTTTTTTTTTTTAATTGGGAAGGTTCATATGGACTTTGGCAGACTACATCCTTGGTAATTTTTACCGAGAGCTAAAGCATGCTCCCCTGGTATTAACACTCAGTGGCCCCTGGTTGCTCACCCCCGGATTCGAACTTGGGTGGGTTTTTCCCCAACACCAAGCCTTAACCGGTAGGCTGCCCCGTTGGGGTTAAAAAAACCCTTCATATACAATTTTTTTTTTTTTTTGTGGATTTGGTCTCTTTTGCTAGCACTCATCCAATTTTTTTGTTAAATATGACCTTTTTAACATATTTGCTTTATTATGCTACTTTTCAAACAACACGGACCAAATCTGTTTGAAGTCTGATTTCATATGTAAAAAAAGGGTGGATGATATACTATACCCCTTAAATTGCAAAGGATGATATGAAGTTTTCAGATCTCTTTTTAAAAATAAAACAAATAGTCTTAAGTTTGCAAGGTTTTAAGAGGTACTTTTTTTTTTCAAAAACAAGCAGCCCCTAAGTTTATAGGACGTTTTTGAGCATCGTAACAAGTTTTTTTTTTTATAAATAAAGTGTCGTATTAGCTAACTTAAGATGACATTTTAAAAAAACATCCTATAAACCTATGTTTTTAAATGGCACTTGTGTTTATAGTACACTTTTTTCAAATAGTGCTCTATAAAATAGATAACATAATGTTTTATTTGAAAAATGTTATAAGAACCTTGTTGTGATGTCCAAAATCATTCTTTTAACTTTTGTAACGTTTTTAGATAGGGCGTTTTTTGGTTTGGTCTAATAAAACACCCTATTAAAACGCTTATTTATTTTAAACGTTCTATAAATTAGATTTTGTTATATTGTTTGTTTCTTATAATCAAATTCTTGTTCCAAAAAAAAAATATTGATATATCTTTGATTTTATATTCAAATAGTTATATTGGAAATACATGAAATGGTGACATAATTGAAATGGAAACAAAATTAAAGTGAAATGCAGATGAGGGAATGCAAGTCATGTATGGTATGGATACTGTTGAAGATAATGTTTTTGAGTAGAAATAAATTTTTTATTTACATGGATATTTTCTTCCCTTAACATTTTTACACTTATTTTCTTTAACATATTACAAAAAGTGTACCTCACCTTGAAGTCATGTGATGGCAACAACTGTAATAAAACTCATGTTGGTACATTACAATGCTTTTGGCTTGTATTGGTCTTCATTGAGAGAACATTTGAGACTTGACCAATGGGGTGTTTACTTTTTAGGGTGATTACGGTAAAAAGTCCTTATCATCTAAATACTTCAAAACAACTTAATACTTTTTAAAAAAGCTAATAAATCATAAGCACTCCCAAACACCCCTTAAATTAATAATAACTAGTTGTTAAATTAAAAATTAGAAATTCTTGTATTAATAAGCAGTACTAAATGCTTATAAGTTTTTTAAAATTTTTAACTAGGCAATCTAGAATATTTTTTGTATATATAGAGAGAAAAACTTCATGGTGCGAACCTAATTTCTATTATGATCCCCAAAGACAAGTGATTCCATTCTCTAAATCTGACTTTCAATACAAAACACACGTATTACTATTAGGGTTTCTTTTAAGCTAGCATACGGTTGACTAAGCATGCTCTTGTATGGATATCAATAGAGAAAATCAACATTGAATTCCAAGTGCCCTTTTCATGCCACAACATATCTCGAAATGTAAATCCCTAAAACAAATCATTGGATCTAAACAAGGAATCCTTAGATGTTCCTGAAGAGATAGAAGAGTTCAAACTTATATCAAACAAGAATAACCACTCCGGCCATGTGTGAATTGAACTTTTGAGTTATTTAAAAAAAAACAACAATCTCACCCTTTTATTTACCTTTGCTAGATATACTTTTGCTTGTTCATATTTCTTTTACTAATATACAAAACACATGAATTAATCAATAATCATATATTGAGGTTTAGAAAGAAATTGATTTACAAGTGAAAGCGTGTGGTACATTTGGTCTTTTTATATATCAAGTTAAGAACCTAAAAGTTCTTCAACCATACTTTTGAAAAATTGGCATGTTAAGTACAAATGGTTTGTCTTGATCTTAAGTTTATTTAATCACTTGTGGTGTTTTAATTTGAACTTATTTGTTAATATGAATTTGTTTTAGTTTTATTTACATTTTTTACATAATATCTTATAAAGTATTTAGTTAGAACTCGTAAATTTTAACAAGTGCATAAAAATAAATCATTAAGTACAAATAATGAATTTGTAAAGAGTTATGAGTCGTTGAGATTTTTGGTTGAAAACATGTAGCATATAAAACTCTAAAAGGACTAACGGAACATGAAACTGATTTTCAACCTATAAAATAAGGGGTCGTTTACTTGAACATATACCCGGTAAGTGCTTACCGGTAAAATTGAACACTATCGTTATGATATCGAACAACATTTTAGTCTCTCAAAACAGTAACGTACGCAACAATTTACCCAATAAGCTCTTACCGGTAAGAGTTGACGATCTCACTTACCCGGGTAATACGTTCATGGTATCACTCTTATCAGCTCATGCTATCGCTCTTACCGAGTAAGGTTCTAGTCATTTTCATGTGTGCCCAGTAAGGTAAATTGATCCGATAAGCACTTACCGAGTAAGCTCCAAGTAAACGGCCCCTAAGTTTCGGGGTACGGTACGTATTGGGTTCAATAGAAAAATGAGTGTGGCCTTTGAGATAAGTGTTTGTAATTGTAGTAATTTCTCATATGTTGGATGTTTCTGGAAAATTTTCAGTTTTTCAAGAATTTTTTTTTGAAGGAAAATGAAAATTTAGAAAATGCGTTTGGACCATTCAATTTTCAGAAGTTTTCCAAGAAAATGAAATTTTTTTGTTTCCAACTTCTATGTAAATTAGAAAACTGATTTTACTAGTTTTCCAAAAATTTTTAAATGTGTTTTCTGATTTTCTAAAATGAAAAATGAAAACTTCACCATTTCAACCAAATGCATTCTCCAAAATTTCATAGAACATGAAAATAAAAACACAAACTCCATTTTCTAAAAACGTTTTCTAGAAAAATAAAAACATCTTTTCATAACCAAACACACCTTAATTTTTTTATAATAAAATTCTAACTCCAACAACTTTTTTATTTTAAAGAATCCATTAATTCTTATATTATTAAATTATACATTATATTTAACATTTCAATAAACTTTTTAAAAACTCTCAAACAATTAAATATGTTATTAATGTAAGAAATTAAAATAATATTTTCTCTAAGTTAAAAAATTTGTAAACTTTTTATATTCAATGTGTACACACATGACACACCATAGCATCCCACATCAATATTACAACATACATATAAAACCATAGAAATAAAATAAGAGCAAAAAGACAAAATAATGAAAACAAAATTAAGAGAGATAGATGGATGGAAAAGCATGAAACAATATTAAGGATTCGAATTTTTCAACTTCATAATCAAAATTAAATTGCATTGCATTACGTGTAACTTTTGATTTTTTACGATATCTTTAATTTCACCAACATGATAATTATCTAAAGCTAATATCATCACAACACATCATTTCTTGATTGAAAATGGTATTTTGGCTATAAGCAGTATTTTGATGCATGTAGAGTCTAATCGTCTAAGAATATTATCATCAAAACACATTATTTCACCGAAATAATCCAATCCAATTCAACCTAACCCAACAATGCACATCATTTCACCGAAATAACCCAATCCAATTAAACTTTCAACCTAACCCAACCTAAAGCCACTAATACCTAACCGAGTTGAAAAATCCTCCAAATGAAGGCATTGGAATTGGTTAGGTCCATTTGAACCAATTAATCTCAACCCACATGTTTTTTTTTCTTTTTTTTTTTTTTTTTTTTGAATACGATGTATTTAGTATGATTGATAACTCCTTAACCAAGATGCATAATTGTTAGCCTTAATAGAAAAATTCATGCAAATATCTTTTAAATGTCTTTTATAACTATTATTTTTATTTATATGTTCTCATTTAAGTTTACTTCGTTTAAACACAACTAATTAGTTGGATAATACAATAATGTATCAAAGTTTCAACCGCCCAAGTCAAAATAACCCAAACCTTAAATAAATCCGTATCTAACACGACTCATCTCTGGGACTTGGTAACAATTGGTATAATCAATGTCTTGATCCATGAAGTCTAGTATACAAAATTGGCATGTTATAAGGTCTAATATAACACTAAAGTTAATGCATTTCATCTTTAAATGATAAAATCAAATCAAATATAAATTACTTGTCACATACTCATAAACCGTTGGTAGACAAAGTTTTTGATGGATGAATGTTCATTACGACGTTGAAGTACCATTCTTCGTTAAAAGATCCCGGCCCCTTCAAACATCCGTTCTCTTGCCTTTGTTGCCTAAAATACCCGCAACGGTCATTATCAGTTATTCAGTTAATGGCCTAGGCCGAACACAATTTTTAAAAAACGAAAACAAACTTGTGGGTTGAATCGAGAACCTGTTTTTCCCAATTAGTCAAACACGTTACAAGAGTAAGCAGAACGCATTGCACGACTGCTCCACTCATTAGTCCACCCCACATTCCTTCACCGTTCAGGTGCACCACAAAACCAAGGACTAGAGCCACAGGGATTCCAACGATGTAATACGACCCAAGATTAATGTACGCTCCAATATGTTGCCACCCGCTCCCTCTCGCAACCCCTGTTTAGAAAAATAAAATAAAATTATGTTCAGCGAGCTCGTTATATAGTGTTAAGTAACGAATAGAGTTTATTAAGAGTTAAACCATTAGAACCTGAAATGATTGCTGCTATTGTGTCTGCAAATATCGAGAAACATAGAAGAACGGTGATGTTGCTAACATACTCGACTAGTTCCTTCTCGTTACCAAATGCATACCCCAAAACCGAACGGGAGCAAAAGAGAATCGTGCTTGCTATGGTCACTTCGACTGCTCCAAGCATCGATACAGCCAAGATGGCCGTTTTTGCAGCCTTGGGATTCCCGGCTCCTAATACGTTAGCAACCCGTGTGCTACAAAAGGGAAAGTTTTAATTTGGGAATGTATATATAAATATAGTTGAGTTGGGCAAAACATCAAATAGGTTAAGAGCAAACCATGCAGCAGCCCCAAGTGAGTAAGGTATGTAGTAATGTAAGGCACCTACTGTCAAACTGTTGCAAAAGATGATATATTAATCAAAGATTTTCAAACATCATTGCAATTTTTATGAGTTTTGCTA